>OZ007502.1:35096364-36296364 GCA_963931805.1 Microdon myrmicae
GGTCCTATACCTGCAAGTATCAACCCAAAAATCGAATTGCAGATGAAATAAACCAAGAACTCAGAGAATTGCGATTTCACCGCCGCATCCACTTTCGTTCCCGGGTACCGCTTCTCGAAACCTGGGCGCATCGTTTACGCATCCAGGATTTGTCGCTTCTCGCCGCTGTCAAGTGTCTGGGGTTCTTCGCTTTTCGCCGCCTGGACGAAATACTCTGGGGGCACCCTCTTAACACCGCCCATTGCACGTAGCTGCCACGGGGGCACCACTCCAACGGAATCGGTGTCTAAGATAGGCTTTCGGTTGTAGGATTAAGGGACCAAGAAAACGAAGAACAAGGAAAGATGCCGACACCCTTCAGAGAAGCATGTCGTCGGAAAGCTGTCGCGGATTTGGAGTTCACCGCTTCTCGTCGCAAGGATTCATCGGTCGAGCATCCTGATTTTGCCGCTCTCGCCACTCAGGCACATCGTTGTCACGTGTCTGGGGTTCTTCACCTTTCGCCGCCTGGACGAAATGCTTTGGGGGCACCCTCTTAACACCGCCCATTGCACATAGCTGCCACGGGGGCACCACTCCAACGGAGTCGATGTCTAAGATAGACTTTCGGTGCAAAGATTAGGGAATATAAAAGGAGAAGAATAGGAAAGATGCCGGCACCCTTCGGGAAATCCAACCAACGGACGGCGAACAGTGAACACATGGTCCAGCCACCAGTCAAAGAAGAAAGCCACCATGTCCAGCACCATCATTCAACCAGTTTCAAATACGACCAAAGGTAACGCTGCCGACAGAGGGTTCAGTTCCCATCAAGAAACTCGCCCAACGCCGAGCATTGGTTTAGCGGCGTAGATGGGACATATCCCCAACTGCAACAGCATCAGGCACAGCAATCACCTTGGATTCAAGACGCAGATGATCATATGCAGTTGGCGGCAACTCTAATACTTCTAATATCGGCACAGGCTGGCCATATTTAGAAGATGATAGAAAACCAACATTGCACGGCCGACTTTAACGCAATTAATCGGTCTTTGGACTGAATTGACAGCTCCATCTAGTGCACCTAGATTTCAACTAAATCTAAATGGCCACATTTCCAACCAGGGACAAACACAAACAATTCAACATATTGACGACTACATCGCTCAATGACCATTCATGGATCCACGATCCAACATGGGACTACGTCCAACACATATAATTATACAAATGGATTCACGATCCAAAGACTACGTCTAAGAAGGTCATCGATGACACAGAGGGATCCACGATCCAAGCAGAGGACTACGTCCAAGAAGTTCATCGATGACACCAGGGATGTACGATCCAACCAACATTTAACATTAAACACACAAATCACATCGCTGCCGCAGTTGATGCGGCAAATATCGCCTTTCAGGCACTTCTCCACAACATGTCGGAGACTATCAATAATAAACAGCCACACACACACACACACACACACTAACACTGATAATTGACTAGAAATTGAAACAATAACTAAGTATATTTAATAACAAATTAATTCAATTAATAGTCAGTTCTAGTCAATATAATAAATTATTGCCACCCTACCGTTTTGCCGTACCGGTGTATGAGCAATACGAGCATTAAGGGCTCTGAACTCAACCAAACCCAACCGCTACTTCCCACGGCGCTGACACCAGGTGGTGACGCCAACTAAGGAGGCCTGGCTCCATCGTCGAGGCCCGGGAAGATGTTGCAGTTCCGCAACATACATACCAGCGTATACCAGTCGGAAAAAAACATACCACACGGAGCGCCACCTATTGCCGAATAGACAAAGCAAAATGGTCTATTCATGTGACGTTTTCCGTGGTACTGTTTTCACGCGGTGCTGGTTGTACTGTTTTTGTAGACAGTATGTTTCTAACGTTGTAAAATCGAACGTATATACGGTGCTTGTCTTTTGGGTTGATTGCTTAAGAAATGTAAAAAAGAAGAGTGAAATTGTTGCTGCTCGGTGACCTTTTTTGTGTAACAAATAAAAGTAGTCCAAAATTAATGCTCAGTGTTTTCCTTCCCTTTTATATTGTTCGCTGTTTTGGAATACAATCAACATTGGTTTATTTTGCTGTTCCCAGTTGGCGAACCATCTGCAACGATTGGAGTTGCGGTTCCCAGCTGGCGAAACACACATATATATATATATATATATATATATATATATATATATATATATATATATATATATACATACATATATATATATACATATATATATATATATATATATATATATATATATATATACGTATATATATATATATATATATATATATATACGTATATATACATATATATACATATATATATACATGTATCTCATCATCATCATCGGCGCTACAACCGGGAACCGGTCTTGGCCTTATTTAGCAAGTCCTGATGCTTGTTAAATTTTCCATAATGATTTGTTTTTCCCGGGCAAGGTCATTAGTCTACATGTATATATTCACATATATATACATATGTATATATATATATATATATATATATATATATATATATATATATATATATATATATATATATACATTTCCCGGTGAGCAATAAAATATGTCGTTATGTAAACATTGAATAACTTTGACATATATCAATCTTTGACAAAGTCAATCGGTTACTTCAGTAGGCATGCTTTTGAAAAGTTAATTCAGTACCCTTTCAACCATGAATCCTTTGACTCTGAAACAACGCACCGAAATGGTGACGCTGTACATTGAAAACTCAAAGTGTTTATCGCTTGAAAGAATCGTGGCTAACATGCAACGTCTGACAACAGTATCCGTCGAGCGGTGCGGTATTTTGATGAGCACGCGATAGTGGGTGATCGTTGACATGCCATTCATCAACTGGTTGAAGCGGTAATAGAGAGTGTTGCCGAGAACCCACATGTGTTGTATCGTCTCCGCGCTCAGAATTTTGGCGGCAGTGAAACCACTTTGCGGCGCATTTTGAAGGATTATTTGCATTTGTTTTCGTACGAAGTGCAATTGACTCGAGGAATATTGCCGACAGACTGTTCACGTCGCTTGGAATACGGCCCAACAGTCGCATACCGGCATAAAAGATGGCGCACCCCAAAGATTTATCTGGACCGTTCCCAATGCATGGCAGAACCACAACCCGCCAGCGCATTTCCCGTTTTTCTACGCGGAATTTTTTTTTTTGAATATGCCATGGTGTGGCGGACGGAGTTTACCTGTTACTCCGTTTGTAACCTCGCTACTGCTGCATTATATCACATAGAATATCATTTGCTACAGTTCATGCTTCTTTTGAGCTTAGCATGTATGCGTTTAGTCCAATCTTTAGCCCATAAGTACTTATATTGCTTGAATTAAGCCAATAAATTGGGTGGTAGCCTCACTAAACTATCGGAGTAACTCTCCGTCTCATATGTCACTCTATATTACCTTTATTGCGATCTAGAATCTCTTGCACTCTGAGAGTACGTATTCCTCCTTTTATATTTTGACTTCCCAGTTCAAACAGTATGGGTGATTGAAATGCTTATACTTGTACAGATAATATCGAAAGCATCCATGTTTTAATATCAGCTGAGCCAGGTGGTAGTTCAGCTCGCCCTTTTTTTTTTTCTTCAACCAGGCGTATAAAGTGTTATGGTGTGGGACTATTTTCCTTTGATGGATGGACCCCATCTTTGTTGCCATTCCCTTTCTCTGGATTCCTCTATTTGTATGCCCATTCGCGGTCGTCTTGGGAGGCTAGTGCGTCGACGTCTGCCACTTTCCAAGTGTGCAATTTGAACCAGCTTTTCTCCAGCCATGACATTTATGGCATCTTCGGACACTGTCCGGAGAGCATAGCATACTCTTAACGTTGACAGTCTCTGTACTGAGTTCACATCCCTCATGCACGACTTATACTATGTGGCTCCTTTCCATACGAGAGCAATGGAGAGATTAACGCTGGTTATTAGCTTCCTGATCATCTCGTGGCAGTTTCGCTAAAAGATTACATAGTCTTGCCAGTTTTTCCCTCCGTTCCTTGAAGAACAACCTTTTGTCGACGGTAACACCAACATGTTTTATAGAGTGACTAGATCTGATGTCCTTCTATTTCTAGATCAAAGTCCTTGTATTTCTATATCAAAGTATTTAACTTTCTTGTGGCTGCTTATTAAAACTGTCTGTCTTGTGTGCGGCTAGCTTCAATTCGGCCATATCTCGCAGGCATTTAATGTTTTGGGTTGTAGAAGAACAAAGATTTTTCAGGTCATCTAGATGTTTGGCTGCGGCCACTATCGCCAAATCATTTGCATACCCAATGATTCATACCCCTTCTGTCACATTGACCCTAAGAACACCACCATACATGATATTCGATAACAACGAAGGTTGGGGTACACCCGCTAAGATTTTATATTTTTGAAGTTCCTCTAAAGTGTTTCCAGCTGCAGTTGCACTAGGAAAATGTCGTCTTTTTTGGCCTGGGGATATGATATTAAGCTCCTCGATAGTATAGTAGTTAGTATACCCGCCTGTCACGCGAGAGACCGGGGTTCGATTCCCCGTCGGGGAGCCTTTGGCGCAAGACTAATGACCTTGTCCGGAAAAAACAAATTATGGAAAATTTAACAAGCCTCAGGACTTGCTAAAGAAGGCCAAGACCGGTTTCCGGTTATAGTGCCGATGGTGATGATGATAATGATGATATTATATTAAGTCATTTATCATTTAGGGTTAGACCTGCACTATAGGAGAATGCGATACTACAGAAATGTTTTTTTTTTTAAATCAGAACAAAAAAAAAAGCCGAAAACGTCGGCTGAAGTGGTTGGAGAGGTTTTAGACGCGATATTACCAATCTCATTTAACCGATATAAAAACTAATCTTTTTTTCTATGCAAAATCCCTTCGCCATAAAAGAATTATATATCACAAACTTTCTTGGATCGGAAGCAGAAAGTTCCACCTCCAAGATAACACAGCAAAAGTTGAACAACTTCAAAGTTATAAACTTCGTTTCTGTCTAATTTCCAAGTACAGGAAAACGACCCTCGAATGATTATCATCAGCCAAGTGGAAATTTTCACCGCGATATCATTAAAATGCATGACAAATTTTATGAGCAGCTGACTACTCCGACTTATCCAACTTACATTCTTGGAGCAGGCAATTAAAAACGCAATTAATTTTCCTTTTGATCACATTGCCCTTTAATTCTCTCCACTCGTCCTATCGTATTCAGGCATTCAGATTCCGCAAATACCATTAACTGTTGGACTGTTGAGATTCTCCTATGGACCTGATTCACCGTTTCCCTTTTCATCCTCTGTTCATTCGCTCCATAGATAAGAATCCTTGGGAATGGTCGTTCATTTGGTGTGTGGCAATTGGCAACGTACTGAAAATTAACCAGATGAATCCAATGCGTCCTTGATTACATCAGTGAATCCTGTAACGTGTGAATTGATATGCAATTCACTTTCGCCCTATTGCGTTAGCCGTGTCACGCGTTATGTGCTCTGACGTAGATTCTCCCAAAGGTTTTACGTTGAATCCTGTGATATTCGGGTTATTTTCGTGACACATCGTGGGAAATGACGTCGTCCTCGGCAGCATGTGTCATAGTTGTGATTACAATTTTCTTTGTACAATAATTGACACGCGAGAAGGACGTTTTTGAAATGACGCTCCTTGATGATGGCAATTCGTTTTTGGGTCCTTTCACCCTTTCCCTTTTTATGATTTGATCATCCTTGTCTTCGTTGCTGTAGTGCGCTAAAATTAAATTTTCAATTTCTTAGGTTGCTCTTTTTATTTTATGGTTAATTATTTTATGCAAATCACCCATTACAACGAGAGACGAATGTAATAAATGTGTGCATGTGTACAAGAGGAGTTTCATTCCGTAGGGTGGGATGTTATCAAAGGGTTTTCTCGATTATTCAACTGTCGCCGGTAATGACACCGACTGTTAATACCCTAAAGATTCAAGCGAAAAGAAAATGACCCTTTTTCCGGCATTTTACTGTTTCCGGGCCTTCGTCGGCCGGTTGATGATGTAAGGTGAGATATGTAAGACCTATTAGGATAGCGAGCTCCTCCATGAGCAACTTTTGTATATTTTGCCTGGTCTTTTAAATTGTATAAGATCTTAAGGGTGTGATATATTGTTCTAACACATTTGGGTGGTGTAGTAAATGAAGGATTTTATCTAAACACGAAAGAGACAGCGATTACTTTCTGTTATGCTTAGATAGCTAATTGGGTAGGAAATAATGCCGTGTTTAAGAATGTAGGATTCTTTTGAGCAATGCGATTTGGTAGAGTGATAAAATTGCTGATGTCGCTACCAGCGATCTCAACTGTTTTCTAAATCTGTAATGATATCGAATTTTTCGAGGTCTATGGGGTTTATCGGTTTTTTTTCTGTTTACTTTTCTTATTTCAATTCAATTCATTAATGGGTTTATTTATTTTAAACACTTTTCCCACTTCAAGTATATTTATTGTATTTGATTACTATTTTGCTCGTCGTATTTGTCCTAATTCTGTTTCCCTCATTTCCACATGGGGACATCTTGCCTGCTCAAGAGTTGATACAAAAAGAAAGAGGAACTCACCATCTTGGTTCAAACAACATAGACGAAAGTAATAACAGTGGTTTCGAAGATCAATTCCGGCAGCTGGTGCGCAGGAATGACAAACTGCATCTAATGATTTTAGATAAGGTTTAGAGCTACAAGAAAAATCCTGAAATCATTTCCTTGGTGCACATATAATTGCTTCCATAATTCCGCGCAAAGTTCTGCAGAACGTTTTAACATACTTCTATTAATTATTTAACCGGGGAATACTTTACTTTAGGCGTGTACAAAATACTCACCTATTTCAATTACTTAACGTGAATTCCATCGAATAGAGAGTTAATTAACACACCAAATTATTTTTGGGTAAACTAGAGTTCCAGAGGAAATGCAGAGCTTTGAGATGTACAGACAGTAAATAGAGTTCGGATATCCACATCTGAGTAAACTTAAGTAATGATTGAAAGCACTTAACCTGAATTCTTTGATATCGGTTATAGTTAATGAACCAAATTATTGTTAGATAAAGCTATGAAAGTAGAGAATCACGAAGTAGCATTTATGTACATCTGAATAAATCCTATGATGAGTGCAAAGAGGCAAAGAGTGTGTGGCCGGGAAGTATTGTGCGCCGGCGTACGACGCTGATTCACTTCCTTCCACCATCGTCACTATAAATTCCGCAAATGTTTCACCAGACATTGTCCGCCAACTTATATACTTTTATTGTTGTTCGACACAACTAAAATATTTCACTCGTGACTACTTCTGATTGACTTTAATCTTATCACCGCAGAACACCCGGCGGTGGTCAGGAAAGCACATTAGCAACGCCGAAAGACAACAGTGAAAACACTACGATTTATTTGGTCCTGGAGAGGTTCTTTATTGTTTTGTTTATTGTGTAACACTTTGCTGTATCATTATTTATTCAAATTTATAAGAACTATTTTGTTAACTAGACATTATCCACAGCTTTGAAAATTATTAATTTTTGTAGAACGCGATCTCGACTCACTAGACTCGATACTCTATTAAACTTTGTTATAGTGGTGAAGTACGCACCCCCCGTACGCACGATACGGGGGGTGAATCGCGATTTTAGGTGCGCACCGTTTGATGGTTCTGATGAGACGCAGCGATATTAAGTCGTTGTTAAAAGAATATTTGGATGCATCTACTTTACTTGTAGTGATAACCGGATCTCATAGAGGAGATCGTCATCGTACACATGTATATGTGTACGTCGGTTCTTTTCATACGTCAAAGCCATGATCAAGAACCTGAAACACAAAGAACGGTAAAAGGATCGTAGAGATCTTTGTTTATGTGAGAAGGTTACTGGGAAACGGATCCAGAACTATGTAGGATAAAAGAGATTTATGACCTATGAGTTCAACTGAATAATCAAGTTGCAACTCATTAAATGGTAGATGTATTTGGGATACGTTTTGGTGATTGGATTGTTTGTGTATCGCCAGAATGCCTGCTGGTAGACAGCGTTCTTTAGTTTGCACTTAGTGCATTGGTAAGGCATTAGTCTCAACGCAGATGGTGCTAATTACATCCACGTGCGTTGGACCGTTTATCGTTGGCTAAAAGGGGTCGCCAGGCGATGTGTGTGTAGATAGTTTTTTGTACACACATCGAGGCTGGGAAAATAGACGGCGCAATATTTATGATCCCTGTCATGAAGGTTACATTGTATGTAAACCGAATCATTTGTTTACAGGAATTCGTCTAGGAGAATTTGTCTGGCAACGTAGATGCCGAAATTGGTTTGGAATTCCTGATAAGCTAATAAAGAAATCTTACAGAGAATTGGTATACGTAGAGAATGCATGAAAGGTAAGTTTTCTTTACAGGGACTTATAGATCATAGATTTGATCTCTTTAATGCGTGAAGCATTTTTAGGTGCCTAATGCGATTGCATTGGCGAAAACGTATGCGTCTTGGGATGAGGTAATGTGGTGTTTGGTGGCACCGCCACAAGTGCAACCCACAAAACAAGTAAAGACGTGGACATGGCAGCAGGAATATGTTCAAAGATATCTTTATTATCGTTGACCACGAATGGACACCTGTGTGAACTGCTTACAGCCATGATATACTATGTGTCCATAATGAAATATCCCCAAAGTAATTTCTCTCAAAAAACAAAAAAAAACAAAAAAAACATATCAACCCTTTCTTCAGTCTTCGATCTAGTTGTTATAATTCATTTCTGGAACGGCCTTCAAAGTAGACAGCGATTCAGTTTGTATCTTCCTAATCAAGTGCAAACAATGGCCCCGAAGGTATCTCTGTAGTTTTGGGATTAGGGAAAAGTCGCACGGTGCTATATCAGGGGTGAATACGGTGGTTTTGGACTGATATTGGTAGAATCTTTAGTACAATACGCCCAGGAACCAATGTCTTTTTTAAAAAAATTGGATGCTTATGAAACCAATCGATATTCGAATATTTTCAGGAGCAGATCAGCTTTCATAATGGTGTTTACTAATTCAACTAGAATGAAAATACCATCAGCAATGTCTCTTATTGTCAGTCGAAGATCTTTAACCACCAAACAATTTCCTTAACATGTTACGCATCAGTTAATGTTTATGGTCTTTTCGAATGTGGTTCATCTTCAGCGGGTTCTCGACCCTATTTGAATATTTTATATCAATCCTATGCCTGTGTGTTCCATATAGTTTGCTAAGCGAAGGCCATCTGCCACATTTTCAATGTTCCTGCAGCGGGAATTTCTTTCACCAAATCACTACAAACTCCTTACTCAATAAATGTAGATATTGTAAAAACTGCCAGGGGTGGAGTTTATCTGTTAATCTGCTCGTCGCGTCGCATCTGCCGCATCATGTGACATAGAATATCATTTGCTACGGACCATGACTGTTTTGAACTCAGCTTGCCCAAAAGTGGAGCCATTCCATTCTCTACTTTGGAGAAAGCAAGGTTGTTGCACTGGATACCTCGAAAGCCTTCGGCAGAGTTTGGCACCCAGCCCTTTTATCAAAATTACATTCATATGGAATGGACAATTCCCTGATCCAGTGGATAAGAGACTATCTTTCTGGCCGTTCAATCCAAGTGTTCTTGATGGTGTCAAATCTGTCTCCTAATGCAGGTGTTCCCCAAAGGTTCGGTACTCTCACCCAGTCTCTTCCTGATCTTTATGAATGATCTCTTGTCAATTACTACAACCCAATTCATTTGTTTGCTGATGATAGCACGCTGAGTTTCTCATACTCATACGAACACTCCCGTCCAAACTCTTCGAAAGTAATTACTAACCAGCAGTTTATGCTTGATACATTGAATTCAGACAAACAAGATATGTCAATGGGGATTATCTAATCGAATGGAGTTCAATGCCTTAAAAACTCAGTGCTGTCTCCTGTCATCAAAAGCGAACCCGAAAGTAAATACACTGTCGATGAACGGCACTTCCATCGACGTAGCCAAGGAACTATCAACTCGGCACTCGAATTGATTCGATCCTTAATTGGAGCGACCACATTTTTGAAGCTGCGAAAAATGGGGCTAAATGCATGGGGTTCCTTAAGAGATGCAAAAAATACTTCATTCCATCCAACCTGGCAACTAGTTACAAGGCGTATATTCGTACCAAAATAGAGTTCAAATTCCATATTTGGTCAGGCGCGTCTAAAACTGTACTACACGCGTTCGATAGGATGCAAAAACTAGCAGTGCAACTTATTGGGGACTCAGCTGTGAGTCGGTCAATTCCGTCGTTAGAATATAGGCGCAACGTATCATGCCCATCTCTTTTCTATAGGTATTATCACGGTTGTTGCTCAACTGAAGTTGCTGAATGTGTTCCGCCTCCTCAGACATTTTCCCGCGATACCCGTGTTATAACTTCTTACACCACACACACTTGACACACCTTTAAAACAAACACTTTTTGTTTTTTTATTATTTAAACTAATCTTTAATGTCATGTTTTTTTCTTAAACACCACTATTGTACCACATACAATCGTCAGTAAAAACACTTTTGTTCATAGTCACCTTTAGTTAACATCCACCTTACAATATTAGTTAAAGTTAGAGGCACTTCATTATTTCTACCCGTCTCAACTTGAGGTACTTTATTATTTCTAACCGTCTCAACTTATCCTCTCCAACCATGAACGGACCTTCCGGCCAAATCTCTAGAACCAACTCCTGGACTCAAGACTTTTTTTCTCCATCCTGCAGATCGAAGGATATGCCCTTTCTTCTGCCTGGCCCTTTTGCCAGGCGCTTTTTCCTTTCTTTATCTTCCCCGGTTTGGGATGAAAAGAGGAAACACAAAGGAAAAATCAACAGAGAATCGTCCTAATGCATATTTATGATTCTCTATCTTGTTGGGCGCTTAAACGAACGTGCGATTCGTTTTATGGCGCAAGTTATTTGTTTTAGGAGAATGGGCAAAGATATTCCCTGTGGGAAATGGGGAGGAAACACAAAGGAAAAATTGACAGAGGATCGTGCTAATGCACATTTATGATCATCTATGTTGTTGGGCTTTAAAACGAACGTGCGATTCGTTTTATGGCGCAAGTTATTTGTTCTAGGCGAATGGACAAGGATGTTCCCCGTGGGAAATGGTTTGGGTAAACAAACCTTTAAAGGATCATAAAATTGCAGACGTGTATTTTATGATTCTCAACAACTTTACTTGATAGTTGGGCATCTGGTCCACAGATTTGGACCCAGGGGATTTTGCGTGTTGAACATATGGTTCGTTCTTTCACGTCTTGGATTCAAGTTAAATTCAATATGGGCAAATTGAACGTGTAGTTCAATTTGTTTGATATTGAATTGATATCGCGATATTTGCTGTATGCGCGATTAATGATGGAGCTCAGCTCCAAAGAGGTAGGTATTCAGGGGTGGAGGGTTTTGTATGTACCACCCATCAATTCGAGAATGCGCTTCAATTCACGTTGAAAGTGGATTTCAGGTGCACAAATAAACATAGAGAGTCATTCTTTAGGAACCACACAAATGTGGAATACTCTACCTGATCATGTGTTTCCTCGTCGTTGTAATGTCCAGGCATTTAAGACCAATGTACATCGATACCTCCTTACTATATATACTTTTTCGTCTTCCGCTTGCACTGTGTTCTGACATTAAAGGGAATTCCAAAATCCGCGCGTTTGTGTAAAAAAAACCGATTGCCGCCTCAATGGTTGAGTTGGTAAAGAAGTTGTGTCTTGCCTTTGATTGTGCAAACCTAGGTTCAACTGACGACTTTTGCTGTTGTGCAGTTCGGCACCATTACTGAGTGGTAGGCAGGATCCCAAAGGCCAGTCGCTTGGTGAACTACCACTCCATTGAACTATAGGCTTCGTGAAATAGTTGGGAGAAATCTTTGACCATCTTTCAGAGTTTGGCTGATGGACCTGTTCGAGAAAAAAATAGCATCTCAGGGCGTTGACTTAGAGCTATGGGTTCGGCTTTGTTGGGATAAGTAAAATAAAAATAAAAAAAGAAATGGGTTTTTGAACTGCGAATTAAGTTGAAAAGGTTGGTACTTTCCACGATAGTATTTTTTTTTTGGAACCACAATCCACATTCATGTATAATTTCGATTACTTCTAGGCCGACGTTCAGAGATATTTATGTACATACCCAACGTGGCTTGCAAACTATCTCTCATTGAGGGTTCAGAAATCGTCTTTTTTAACTACCAAATTTGTGCGTTGTGCACATATCGCCATATTACGTCAGACCATAATACAATTTCGACTGTTTACGCTCCGAATCCCATGTTCTTAAATGGCTTCACGAGTCGGTACACATTAATGCACATCCGTCTCTCACAATATAAACTGGAAGTCATTCAATGTTCCTAACACGATAACGCACTTTTTCCACGCACTTAATCCAATTAAAGCCAACAATCCTCCGGAATTCATACATACATCTCCCATCCTATTTGTCAACAAGACAAGGACCTCATTATTAGCAACAGAAGAAACTAAATTCGAATGTAAAACAACGACTAGGGAAAAATGTCCGTGCAACACCAACACTCAGCCGCAGTCCATTTATGAAGTCATGTTTGTTTCGCGTTCCGGTCGTCAGACTCTTTCAACCAGATTCACTTCTTCGGCCGCCCTTCATTTAATTAATAACCGTTCCTTCTTATTCATAAGACGCCTGTAATATTTATGGAAGCCTCGGAATATAATTTTACTTAATTATTCGGTGAATAAACAATTGTATCTCGACAAGAGAAAGTCCAAAGGAGAGAAGGGGAAAATCCGAATACTTAATGCTGCAACAAAAGGACCCTTTCAGAAGTTAAACGTCTATACGTTCTCGACAACTTCTGACATCCTGTGAACAACTTCGGCGTCGCTGGCTTCCAGACAACAGCTACTGACGAGTAAGGCAAGAAGTCTTGTTCCCGTCTTTGGCATGGTTAATGTAAAATATTCCTAATCCAACAGTGTGCGAATTTCTTGAAAAGATGAACTCACACTTCGAAGGAAAAACAAAAACTCAAGAAAAAGATTTTCTGATTTTCCGAGGGTAATAAAGTTTGCTCCTGAACCGCTCTTATTCCCTCCAGTTCTTTGAGTTGCCTCATACCAAAAGCGCCTTAGACTTACCTCCGCATACACTTCCTCCATCTACTGGGACTTATTAAAATTAATATTTACACAAGAAATCTGTAAAACACTAGTTCGGAGTGTGGTGGTTGTGCGAGTGTATATTGTATCTCTCATGAGCCACGGAGCGAACAGATGCATCCTTTCAGTTTGTACCGGTGTCTGAAAAGCAATTTATTAGTCGCTACTGTTTTCTATGTAAAGTTGCAAGCCAACATGGGGATTCATATCATGTATCGCAATGTGCAGTATCGTAAGGATGAAGGGATATGATATCCTGCTGCACATAGCTGTGAAACTAATTGCACAGATAAGGTGAAAGATGGTATCAGCGAATAGAGTGCATTTCATATTTGAGTAGGTTGTGCGAAGTATGATGAGACTGAGGGCGCCTCAACGATATTCGCCAGTCACTGTGTGCATCGAGGTGTTGCACTGAACATGATTGGGCATAAATTGTCTGCATATTGCAACACAATTCCCCCTTTCTTGGGTACCAAAGAATTTATTGCTACATCTCCTTTAGGGTAATACAGGAAAGTTCTAGATAAAAATATCCTCGGTGAACTCTATGGCCAGAGTGAGAGAGAGAGTGCAATAATGAGATGGAGATGTGTTTCCATTCGACTGAACTCCACTGCTCTAGAACTGCAACTGGGCAAATTATACAATTTAAGAAAGTTGCTGTAGAAAGAAGCCATTGGGTTTGCCAGGTAAAGCTATTGCAATGTCTAGCATGTGAATTTAAATGCTCGTACCTTATCTTTGTTAAATTTGTACAGATTCAAATTAGTCAACACATTGTCGACCGTATCTTAAAGCGTACTTCGGATTTCGAGACAAATTGTAATTTATGTAAATGACTTCATGTCCAACCTTGAGTGGGTAAGTTGGTACACATGTTGTTTTCAAATAGACGCAATTATTGTCAGCAAAGACGTTAAGACATTTTAAACTACGTACTGCTTATAGCATATGTCCACGGAGGGTATGGGCTAGAAGATAGGGATGAAAATATCACAAAATTATTTATATAATTTAAAAAAAAGGGTAATTTAAAGAAAAATCCATCGATGTACATTGGGTAATAACGCACACACATGGAAACACATAATTAGGTGGTGAGTTTAACTCTTGTGGAATTCGGCTGAAGAACGTTTTCGTCATTTCGGTTAAAATTGATTTTAAATGCACTGATTGATAGTGTCTTTGATGGAGAGGAGCAAAAGCGTACACCGGGTAATAAAAACTGTGAAAGGGGGGTAAACAGGATGCTTTTCTCTTCTGCTGTAAAACTTTAAGCATCCTAAGGGTTTAATTGCTTGATATTGAATCCTATGGGACACGTCACTTTTTAGGTTTTACGACTATGGGTGTACTATAATATATATAATAATATGTTTGTATTAACGTCTGCATTATTAAATTATGTATCAGTTTACGACCGGAGTTTATAAAGCAGACTCACAAAAACCCTATATCAAATTTTTCAACGAAAATAAGATAACATTTGACTTTAGGTCCTAAGGGTTGGGACCTTCATCAGAAATACAAGAAGAAACAAACATCACAATCACATACTTTAAAAACAACAGAAAAAATATCCATCGACCCTCAGGTGGTGGGAACCCATAGGACCTTGTGGGGGTATAAGTTGGTGTGCCTGGTACGACACGGATTCCTTATATTCCCAACGACGTTGCTCCGATGAGGATAGTCCACCCAGGAAGACAGGAACAATAGCAAACACACTGATGTTGGTTGGTTGTATAAATGTTTTTGTTTTATTTGATTTTGTTGCGCCATCGCGGCTGAGTTTTTAATTAACATTTTGATAAGTAGAAAGTTCTTGGGCACTCGAGGTGCGTTAGCCTGTTACACGAAAAACAGCTAAAGATACATTTTTATCGCAATATAAATGCAATTTAAATCACTATAACTTTACACTTCTTCTGTTTCGTTAGAAAGTCTCCGATTTCCGACTGTTAATTTAGTTATATTAGGGAATCTTCGCGGACGAGCGTGTGCATAAGCATGCACACGCGGCGGTGGTTGGCGTCACGACTTCCTCCCGTGAATCTTCTTAATCGGCTGAACCGAAAAGGGAAGAAATTGGATGATTAATTTTTCGCACTTGACAACCAAAAGAGAACACACTTCTGCTCTCTCATTGCCACGTTATTCGATGTGTGGTAGGTTACATCGCTAAACTGATGATCGAAGAGAGCGGGACAATGAGAGAACAGAAACACGCTGTATGATTACTTGGGGTGGATTTGATTGTATGTGCATGAATCAATGTAGTTCTGAGCGGAACCCATTGACCTAATTCGGTAGTATGGTGAGTTCAGAGTACGTTGATCTGTACGAAGACAGAAGAGAGGAAAATTAAGCTGATGCTATTCACCTGCAAAAAGAGAGCATTGATCCCCAGCGAATGAAGTGTCTGGAGAAAAGCCGAAGTAACGCTAGGGAAATATTATCACGTGATTCAATCGAATGTTTTGATAATTTTCCCCAGCGGTTCTGCAATGATGCGACAACTTCGTCCGGCTGGATTTGGTTGTCGCTAATCGACATGAACACGAGTTGCCGTATGGCAAAAAAGGAAAGCTAAACTCATTTATGCATTGTCTGCGTGGAATAATGAGTTTAGCTATGTGTCCTTGGTGGTAACATGCTTTGCAGGTGAACAGGTAAGTAGGGGGAAATGGGGTTGGTTTGACACGCTGTAAGGCGGTCGAAATTGGATGGGATTGGCCGGGAATGGTGGGTGGTTCTCCATGTAGTATAGAGAAACCCCCACAACCTAAAGTCAACATTTATCTTATTTTCATTGAAAAATTTGATAAAAGGTTTTTGCGAGTCTGCTTTATAAACTCCGGTCGTAAACTGATACATATATTATTATTTTTTTGGAAATCTCATCTACCATATCTTTGCGATGTTGCTGGTATTGCTTTGGTATCTTCTGAAACCATAAATAGATAGTGCTGATTGGGTTAATAGCTGGCTCTAGTATTATAATCGAGTCCTACTCTGTTGGGAAACTGGGCCTTCTCACAGCATACATAAATTGGGCAACTCCCTGCCAGTTCATTTGGTATTGCACTTGGCGACACAGGAATTCAGAAAAAATACTGAGGGTTCTTATAATAAATATATTGTCGCCTTACTCTTGAAACACTCTCGACCAAAACACAATGCTGTAAAGTGATCTTAACAGATAGGTATCGTACAATTAAAGTTAAATAAATGAAATTAAATTCAGAACTGCAACGTAGTTAAGTACAGTCTCAGAAAACTAAATACCCTGACTAATTGCGTGGCTTGCTAAAACACAACCTACGACTTCCTAAATGCACTATTCTCCTGAAATTTTCACCAAACACTATATTCTGAAATAGGACTTTTTTTATTTTTTATATCCACATTTATTTAACAATTCAATTACATATTTTACTTAAAACTAAATGTTAACTTCTATTTTACAAATATCATTCTTACATTAACTTATTGGCTCTTCGCAAGCACTCTAAATTATACATTGATCAGAACCTCTGGGGGTCTGGAGCGACCGAATCGAATCAGCTGTTGTCGGGATTTCTTGCGCCTACGCTTCCACATATGTTGCTTCAATTGTTGCGCGTGACGCCAGTCGGATATACGATTAACTGGCTTACCTTCGAAGTCGAATTGCTGGAAAGAAGCTAAAGGGCTACTCACTGCGCAGGAGTGAGAGGTTCAAGATTATTTGGATAGGAGGAGGACATGGGTGATATAGGAAGGGAGTTAAATATTGTTTTCAATTCGATAATATAAATTACTAATTGCTCATAAGTAAGCAAGGGAGGCGCTCTTGGCGGAATAAAGTGCCAATCAATTCCTTGACCAATAAGAAAACTAACTAAAGGTTTTTGATGCCCTTTGAGTAAAGTTCCATTATCATAGTGGATCTCGACTGACCTTTTCCGTCCCGAAAAGACGCGCTTTGGGCTTGCGATAAAATATTCGGTGGCGAATCCACCGACTAGTTCTAAATGAACCGTCTTCGTAAGGCTAACGTACTCCGCTGCGTAAACCTTCCACCGAACTTTGTTGTGATGTTGCCTTTCCTTAATATAAAAGGTTCGACACGAAATTTTAGAACAGCTATTGTACCTGTTCTGGATAATACACTTATTGCGATAATGGATTAATTGATCTCTGTGAAATGCAAGTTTCTCACAAGAAGATTCAACGAAAAGTGTTTTTAACGATCTGTGAACAATTAGTTCATTATATTTATATATATAGTTGTGGGCCTTGTTTTGAGGCCACCGATATTATGAAATTACTTTTAACGACAGTTTCTTTGTATTGTGCCAATGCACGAGACAAATTCCCCTTGGGACTATTTTTCAAATCTAAGCAATCTCGAAGAATCGTCCGTGCTGATGCACGTACCGGAATGTGAAACGGTGCCTTCTGGTTCGGTGTTCTCGCTTCCACCAATGGAACGAAAGATATTTCCGAGGCGGCCAACTGCATCTTTGGTTCCGAGGCGGCCAACGGCATCTTTGGTGTAGCACATTTGACTTGTAGAGGCGAATCTTCTTTGTCTTTGTCAATTGTAACTGCAATAACCGCACTTTCTCCACAATCCTTCTCAATACTTTTGGATTTAAGTACACTAGTATATACCGAAGAAAGTTTTTTGGCATGCTCGCGTCGAAGTCTCGCGGCGATACCATAAGCCTGGAAATACAGCTCTTCAAAGTCGGATCTAAAATCAATAAGCTCCTCAGTTAGCTCTCATAACTCCTCCAGAGCTTCCTGAACGATCCCAAACCTTTCCCGAACCCTTTCAATTTCAACAGAAATTCTTTCCAGGACGAAAACATCAGTCTCGGGATCAAAATTGGTCAAAAAATTGACATACCTGGTCAACTCGCGCGTGGCGACAGCCCTTTTATTGCTCAAGGATCTGATTCGATCTTTGGCCATTTTGAAAACAAGCGACAATATTAAATGACAATTTTCAACCGATAAGTATCGAACGGAAGGAGATATCGACGGGGCTGAAATATATGGGAACTTCAAAGGAATGTAGTAAGGGAAATCGGGAAGAGTAACCAATTTAAACTTCTTAACAGCTAGAACACGACTCACCTGCAGTTACCGGATTCTCCGCTGGCTGCCACTGCCCTTAACCACTCTCTCCGGTTGGAGCTGGTTATCACCACTAACCTTCTAGTGGGTGTCTCTGGATGAGCGTCACTCCTTTTTCTCTATTTGGTTTTACTTTATTATATTTTTCCTCTATTGTTCCTTCTTTCTATTGCTCCTTCTTATTTTATATATCACAATCCGTTTAAGTTTAGTTTAGTTCGAAATAGACAAATGCCGAATAACAATTTTATTTTTTCAAAATCAAACGCTTGGATGATCGACAACGACAGCAGCACCGACGACGAGAGCGATGGCGACGATAACGACAGTTGTAGCGACTACGATAGTGATGGTGACGATAATGTTAATGTCCTAAACGCGTCACTTTAATCAATAATTTTCTATCATTTGATAGGGAATTTGAATTCGCTAATTTCAATTATATTTAGCAATGAGTATGCTTTGCTGAGAAAAGATTTTATTGTCTCAAGCGTAATGTATCGGATACTTTACTCGATAAAAATTCATTTACATGATTTTCTTGTTAATGAACGCAGAACACTAATTTGAGCAACCGTGCTCCACTAAATTCTTTTCTCTTCGAGTTTTTTTTTTTTTTTTACGACCAGACAATCAAAGTTAGTTTTAGGTAAGGACCGATTCCCAAGCACGATTTTACATTGAAATCGATCCGGCTCGAAGGACCATGTTTACTTTCCGACTCGTTTGTCGGAAAAGGCGAACGACAGAATATATAAAACTAATGAAACTCCTTTTCACTTCGAAACGAAACTTTATTCAACGACAAACGATTGTATTTCACAATACGAAAAATCTCTAATCCTTTGCATAATGCAAACTGACAAATAAAAACACAGAAACTATGACAACACAAAAACTAATAACAAACGAATAATGAAAAGGGCAAGTGCTGCCAAACATGCAAATTAATTATAAATTATAACAATGAATAACAAAACATATTAATAAGAATGAATATAATTATACTAATTAATAACAAAGGTACTGAATAACAAGAAAACAAGAAAACAACGATAATAATAATGGCGTGAACTTATTAGTTCACGCACGACGCGACACCCTGGCTCCACGGAAAGCGTGGTAAATAATAGGGTTTCCACGTTTGTCTTGGATAAGTTTTTTTTTATCCAAGAAAGGGAACGCTTCTGTGGGAATGAACCCATTCTGGAGAGTACTCTCCATATACATATCATTGGGATAGAATGCTCCCACAGGCGCACCGCTTTCCTTCCCCCTATCCCCAATTCCATTATAAATTATAAATAATACATGATGTAGAAAAAATAGAATACATTTAAACAAGAAAACATATCAATTATTGTGACATATTATAAAAACAGCTATTGTACGCCGAAAGGCATAAGAAAAATAATAATGTATAATTTAGAGTGCTTGCGAAGAGCCAGTAAGTTAATGTAAGAATGATATTTGTAAAATAGAATTTAACATTTAGTCTTAAGTAAAATATGTAATTAATTTCTTAAATAAATGTGGATATAAAACAAACAAAACAAAATACTCTTTTGCCTATACAGCTCGTCGATCGTTGCGTTTCTGTATCGGTTTGTATGGCTTTCCATGGGAGACACTTTTGGGATAGAACGATTCATTGTATTAGTAACAATGTTGTTCATCTTCGAAAAATAAATGATCAATTTCGTCATTATGAAGATTTCTGTCATTTGGTGGATCTATGCCATTGGAGCGTAATTCTTTTTTTATTATCCGATCGAAGCGCGACCAGTGTGCTTTTCCGAAATTAAAAGAATGTATCTGTTTGTTCTGCTCAAGTAGTGAATGTTCGTTTGGGACATGCATTACAGCACCAAGTCCGTAATGATCGCTATCGAACTCGATTGTACGAGGACAATTTCGAGTAGTTAGATCCGTATCTAATAATTGTATTCGTTCTTCCAGCAACAGTAAATCCAAGAAGGAATTTCCTCTTGGATATGACGACGTACAATTCTAGTTTAGGTTCGATGGCGTTTGTTTGCCACCAGTCGAACAACACATTGCCTCTTGTGTTTGTGATAAGGTTATCCCAAGCACTGTGCTAGGAATTGAGATCTCCCGCCATAAACAAATAATTATTCGAAAAAGGGTATCACGTTCATTGATAAACTGTATATACTGTGGAGCTTCGGGAGCATAAGCAGAGATCACATATAACAGGTTAATTGAAAAGTCCCCGGCCTTCTATAGTGACACATTTTTTTGGCAAAATTCGTTTTTTTTTATTCAACATAATTCCCTTCGAGGGTGATACACTGATTATAGCGACCCTCCAACTTTTCGATACCTTTTGTAGTACGATTTGTCCTTTGCTTCAAAATAGGCCTCAGTTTCGGCGATCACCTCTTCATTCGACGAAAATTTCCTCCCGGCGAGCATTCTCTTGAGATCTGAGAACAGGAAATAGTCGCAGGGAGCCAGATCTGGAGAATACGGTGGATGCGGAAGCGATTCGAAGCCCAATTCATGGATTTTTGCCATCGTTTTCACTGACTTGTGACACGGTGCATTGTCTTGGTGAAGCAGCACTTTTTTTTTCTTCAAATGCGGTCGTTTTTCGGCAATTTCGTCCTTCAAACGGCCCAATAACGCTGTGTAATAGTCGCTGTTGATGGTCCTTCCTTTTTCAAGATAGTCAATGAAAATTATTCCGCGCGCATCCCAAAACACAGACGCCATAACCTTGCCAGCCGACTGTTGCGTTTTTCCACGCTTTGGGGCGGGTTCATCGTGTGCAGTCCACTCGGATGACTGTCGATCGGACTTCGGAGTGAAATGATGGAGCCATGTTTCATCCATTGTCACATATCGACGCAAAAACTCGGGTTTATTACGCTTGATCATCTCCAAACACTGCTCCGAATCATCAACTCGTCGTTGTTTTTGGTCAAAAGTGAGCTCTCGCGGCACCCACTTTGCACAGAGCTTTCTCATACCCAAATATTCGTGAATGATATGATGTACACGTTCAGTTGATATCTTTAGAGTGCTTGCTATTTCATTCAATTTCAATTTACGGTCAATCAAAATCATTTTGTGGATTTTTCTAATGTTTTCGTCGGTAACAATCTCTTTTGGGCGTCCACTGCGTTCACCGTCCTCGGTGCTCATTTCACCACGTCTAAACTTAGCATACCAATCCTTGATGGTTGATTTTCCTGGGGCGGCGTCTGGAAACTCGTCATTAAGCCAAGTTTTTGCTTCAACTGTATTTTTTCCCTTCAAAACGCAATATTTTATCAACACGCGAAATTCCTTTTTATCCACTTTTTTCACAATAACAGAAGTTGCTTCACTCAAAATACTATAATTCACAAACTAATGATCCGACATCTGTCAAATTTATACACGAGTCCTTTGAAGGTTAGGGCTAACTAAAAATCATATGGATTGTAGTGCCGCCATCTATATGTCAGGCCGGGGACTTTTCAATCAATAGATGCTTTCGACTTTTCAAAGGAATATCCATAACGCAGGCTTCTAGTACCTGGAACTTGTATACATCTCTACTGTAGACGACTTTGTGTTGTATACCATTTTTAACTAAGACAGCGACCCCGCCCCCTGAGTGGGATTTGGACGATCTCGTCTAATTACTTTATAATTTGGGTATCCCAATTTGTGCCTTTGATTTAGCTTAGTTTTGCTAGCCAAAAGCACATCTGGGCATTGAGCTTCCAGCAGATTGCTCAGATTATCCCTTCTTTCCATGCGGATTGGTGACCTAACATTCACAGCAAACATTTTTAGGGTTACTTCCGTCGCAGTGAACGTTATGATTAGAGTGTGGGTTCGTCTGGAAACAGGGTCGAATAGATAATGTCCGTTTGAGCCGCTTGTTCCGTCAGTTTCTTTCGATCACTTCGAATTTTTTATCAAACGCAGCAACCTGTCCTTGTATGGACAGTAATATTGCTGTTATATCAGTTTGTGCCTCTGGAGCAGGCGTTTTAATGATATTGCGTGATTGTTCTAATATTTGGGGATTTTTTACTCCACCTGCCATTTGGGCGTATGACACACTTGGTGCCACGAAGTTGTTGTAAGAGCGAGTTTTCATCCGTGTCTCTTCTTCAGCTTGCTTCTTTTTGACTTCCAACTTTGATTTTACTTGTTGGTACACAGGGCAACCTCTAAAGTTAGCAGGATGACCTGAATTGTTACAGAGGACACAGGATAGTTTATTTCTATCCGGGAGCTGTTCTTTGTCCAATGGACATTCTCCAATAATATGCTTATTTAGGCATTTGACGCATCTGAAATGGATCTTGCAATTCGCTGCCACATGCCCGAAGCCTTGACAGCACATACACTGCAATACGCGGTCAGACTTCTTTATTCTCCCCCAATTTATTGTTTGGTGAATAATGTATTTAATATATCTAAGTCCATCAATTTTACTATTGGGGCTTAGCGACACAATGAAGAAAGGCAACTTACGGTTGCGATTTCTAGAATTTGCTGTAGAAAATGGTTTCACACCTGTAAATTTCAAGGTATCGTTTTCAAAGCTTTTTAGTTCTTCGAGCACCTCTTCGAGAGTAACGGAAGGACCAACTCCTTTGATGGGCATGGAGGCAGTTTTCTCCGATTTAGAGATGTACGTGTAGTACTCGCTTTTCGTTTTCCCCAATGCCGATTTGATTTTGCTATACCCTTCTAAATCATCGCATCTTAAACAGATTTTGAAATTATTTATCCGTTTTGTTTTAAAAGTTTTGCATGTCAACTCACCCAATTTTATGAGATCTATAGCGTTTGAAGTAATAGTGAAGAAGAACGTGCGATTCGAACTGACGCTATGACAGTTTGAATCACCAAAAACTGTACCTAAGCGTTACCCATCAAGCTACTGACCGTGTTTAGAATTTGATTTCTAAACTCAACTATACTCCACTGATGTGAATTGTTATGTTATCGCTAAGGTATACGGCTCCGATGTATTTTCTTATTCGATTTTTCGTTCGGTGCTCTTCACTATTTTGCTTGTGAATTGTGTGTGTCTGTTAGAGTCGCCACAGATCCTTTGTCTCCATGTAGCTGATGTAGATAGGAGGTACTTTCTCCCTTTTTTTGACTGGCACCTGCTGAGATGTTTCCTGCTGTGGGTGTGGTTCCTGCTGTTGATGTGGTTCTTGCTGTTGTTGTTGATGTGATTCCTGCTGTTGAATTTCCTTATCTTGTCGTGTTTTCTTTGTCTTCGTGGGTTACTGTTGTCTTTGTTCTTGCTGTTGTTGTACCATTTTAGTTTTTCGCTCGTTCTGGCGCAGATTGTTTTTTAGTTTAACAACTTCCTCCATTTGTTTATCCAGTTGTTGTTTTTTGAGACTAATCTCATGGATGAGTCTGTTGAGGACCTCGATCTGATTGATGGCGTCTGCATTTGTTTCGCTGACAGCTACTTCTTGAAATTGGTTTCCAGCCCCTGAGTACTGGGCACCATAGATGTTGTCTTTGTCGTCGCTGTTGACAATCAACGTGTATGTATCCTTGTTTTCATTTGTTGTAAGGCGTTTAGCCTTTAGATTTACGTCTGTATTTTGCCTTCTCTGAAGCACCATTTTGGCATCCATTTGTTTTACGTTCATATTATGGACCGCGTGTTCTCACCTTTTTTTATTGTTTTTTTTCTTTTATTGCGCAACTGACAGAAAGATAATCACATTCAGGAGTTTGATTATTAAATTGTGCACATACGCAATCAGGAACACTTCGTACGTTGCGTATCGGCACTAATTGTTTTTTTTATGTGCCCTTTGTATGCACTGCTATGTCACTCACAAAACAAAAGACGGCGCGAATCAAAATGTATTGTCTTGTTCAGGTAATTGATCTATCTGATTTCACTTCTAAGGCCTTTCCGTTGAAAGATTCGTTAACTGTCGTTTGTCGATTGTCGATACGTCTACACCAGATGCCCGAGTATGTCCGCACGGCTCGATGTCACATTGATTAATGTCTGAAATAGGAGTTTTTAAACACGCATTGACTGCAATGTCTTCCTTTAGGATCCCCTTTCGTTGCCCAAAGTCTGGCAATATTGTCTTATTTTCTGAAAGTCTAAGGCAAGATCCTTTTTCTTGGGCTATCCTTTGTTGGCCAGCAGACGAAATTGCCAGTAGATATTGAACATCAACATTGGTTTGCCAGTAATGGTCATAGTGAAATGTATGTAAAAGAAGATCAAAAAGACACAGCTGCCTGTGAAACTCTTTATTTCCGATAACTCTCACACATCGTATAATCCTTGCCGATGACCGACCACCGCTATACCCTCTTCTTATAGCCGATCATCTTCTGATCTCGCTGTCCGTTAATACAGCGGCGCCGGTTTTTTTAAATTTATTTTTTTCTTTTTTTTTTTAAATTTTTTTTTATTTTCATTGTATATTCTTAATTTCCAAATTACATGCTAGACAAAAAATACTTAAATTCTAGCTTAATTATCTTATATTATAACTTATTGGTCCTACGCAGACGCTCTAAGCTAAGCATTACATGACTATTATATAATTTACCTTTCGGCGACAGAACTTTGTTTGTGGCTGTATTTATGATTATTTAAATGACAAAGAAAAATTGTGAAAACTTTGTGTCGACGTTTTTTTTTCTTCTTAAAATTCAATTTTTTTTCTTAAATATATATATAATATTTTCATATATAATATATATTTTCATATATCTTATTGTTATATGATTTTCAATATTTTATTGGCCTGTTCCGAGACAAGACAATGTTCTTGCAACTGGATTTAATCGGAGTGGTGTCACCAATAGAATTTCCTCTCATATGTGTGTCTGGGATCTGTAGTTTTGTTGGCAGCGATGCCACCATAGAGTTTTTGTTTGATGGGTTGATCGATTCAGCATTAATCAAAATAAAGAGAGTTCACGTTATGTCCTGAGTATCTCGCTAGGTGTTGCAAACGCGTCAGATGCCCAAGACTCTACATCAAAACAATATTGTGCGGATTCCTGGGGAGATGCTACTGGCGCAATAGCAGCACACATGGCAGCTGCTCGCCGCATAATAATTGTGTATTTGACAATTGTGCAGAACAATTGGGCATTAATCAATTATGCATTGCGACGATTGCCGTGTGTGAATGGTATAAAAGAAGATGAAAACTTGTAAATGTTTAAGTTCTGTTCCAGAACTCAAGGGAGAAGTAGGACTTACTCTTACAAATAAATTCAAGTTATAAACGAAATATTTGTATGTTTCCTAGTGGGAAGATCTGCCTCAATCCACTCTTTCTTGCTTTTCAGATACTCCAGAACCTTTCCCTCCACCAGTGGTAAGGGTCAATTAGATTCCTTTACCTTCCAGGTACCCTAGAGCAGATTCCACCACCAGTGGTAACGGGTGCTCGAAGCCTATTCCTCTTCATGTACGTTTATCGGGAGGCGTTCATCTAGATTTAGGTGTCGGCGAATTTCTTCACAGGTGGTATCCTTTTTCCCAGCTGAGGTTGGGCGAAATAAATTTACAATCCACTACACAGTTAAGGTTTCTTAACTAGAACAGCATAAACATGTGGTCCATCGAACCGGATCAGAGAAATATTTATTTTTCTTCTGTTTTATCTTGTTCTTTTGACCTTTTCTGTAGTTTATTATTGCAGTGGAATGTTGAGTAGTAATTGTTTTGTAAGAGCAGGTGAATAGGTGGGCAGTGCTGTGGTAGCTTGGTATTGACAAATGTAATATCAGTGACATTTTTATCAATCAAATTTTCATTGCTCGCAAAGTGATCATAATAGTTAACCGTGGTCCAAAACAACAATAGAGTATTGAAAACCCTTTCGATAAGCGAGTTCCAACCGTGGCAGTGGCTGCGGCGTTGAATTTTTTTTTTTTGCACTAATGATGATGTTGGGCAGAACACCCAGAAATCCTTTGTGGTCTCTACCTCAAGCGTAATATATATATATATATATATATATATATATATATATATATATATATATATATATATATATATATATACGAGGGTTGCCTTTTATATTTCGGGATTAGAGAACAAAAACAAATATTGATCATCGAAAATCACTTTATTATTTTTCAAAATATTCCCCATGAAGATCTATACACTTTTGCACGCATTTGAACCAACTTTTGCCACTCTGATTGAGGTATTTCCAACACATGCATTCTGAATGCAGCAACCGCTTCTTCAGGTGTCGAAAAACGTTGACCTCTCAGTTTTTTTTACGTACGGGAATAAAAAGAAGTCATTCGGTGCCAAGTCAGGACTATACGGCGGATGACCCATCAAATCGATGTTTTGGGTGCTCAAAAATGAAGTCGTCGCAGCCGATGTGTGAGAGCTCCCATTGTCGTGGTGAAGAGTGATCCGTCTTCGGCGGTTGGTTTTCCTGATTTCTTGGAAGACAACTGGCAAACAAATGGTTGTGTACCACTCAGAATTGACTGTTCTGCGTTGTTCTAGTGGTACGGTTGCGACATGTCCAGTTTTTCCGAAAAAACAGGCGACCATTTGCTGGGAAGTGCTTCGTGCGCGAAAAACTTTTGTTGGATTTGGCTCATCTTGAAACACCCAGACAGTCGACTGAGCCTTTTTTTGGGCTATTGACAAATTGTGTGGGATCCAAAGCGAACAAATTTTTTTGACAATCAAATGTTTATGCAATATTGAATGTATGCTGGTCCCACTAACGCCTAAGGTTGTCTCAATCTCACGATAGGTCACATGACGATCTTCCAATATCACTTCGCGCACAGCATCAATGGTTTTCGGAACAACAACTGATTTTGGACGACCTTCACGAAATTCATCTTGGAGTGAACTACGACCACGATTGAATTCACCATACCATCGATAAACACTGGTCCTTGATGGAGCTTCATCGCCAAAAATTGAATTAAGTTCATCCATGCACTGTTGCTGAGTTAATCCACGCCGAAAGTTGTAAAAAATAATCGCACGAAAATGTTGACGATTTAATTCCATTTTTGGGTCGAGATGAATCTTTTAAGTTACTGTAAACAACACAAATAGCGCTCGTATGTCAAAACGTTCTGAGTGCGTATAACCTCAAAAATGTCCAACTTTACGACAGAGCTGTCAATTGCCGGATTGCAACACTAGGGTTGCCAAATCCCGAAACATAAGAGGCAACTCTCGTAATTCGAAGGCACAGAAAGTCTCTATTTATATCCTCAAAATACGTTGCTGACAGAAACTACCTCTTCCGCCGATTCATCTATTAGAAAAGGATCTATTCAATAGAGATTATTGAATAGAGGGGGTAAAGCGGATTTGGCAAAGCGATTAACCTTATCAGTCGCTTGCTACATGATCATTTTACTACTATAAAGATAATTCCTTACTCGTGAAAGACATCGACAGTTCATTGCTGACATCAGGTTGTTCACTTGAATTGAATGAAAATGGCAAACAGCAAGAAATACGGTCTCGTCTCACGGCTCACCTACGTATCAGATGATTAAGGTCCTATTATCCGTTGAATGGCACATTTCTACATTTTCTTTGACGTCCAGATGAACTTAGTAAGCACGAACACATCCAGCATACTCAATGGGGCATTTTCATTGGTGTGAAACAAAGTTTTCTTTCCTTATAAGGTGTGGCTTCTGTCAAAGAATATACCTTCAAAGGACTTAACGAACTTAGAGTTACGGTACCGTCGAGAGATGTTAGCAGATATGCGGTCCCTATTCACCTGTACAGATGAGTTTCGAAATCTTTTGTCGGATATATCCTTCGGCAATTGATAACTTTTGTGTACTTGTATATAATGTCAGCGTCAATAGAGAATACGTGATCGGATTGAGATTCATTCAAGCTGCGACCACTGCAACCACTGGTCCACAAGAGCCCTCTGGAGTCCATGTTTTGCTGAAATTGCGTTAATTCTCCTTTGTTCCTTCGTCCTAGCTCTCACCTATGCCTTGGGGTGGTTTTCATTTCCATGCAGCCATCAACTTGTCACTGGGATTGCAGTGGGTCGTGCATTGGCACATGTCGGTCTTACAAATCAATTTCCTTCCATGCTTCATGCTGCAGTCAAGGCTTCCCCTAGTAGGTTTGTGACTTTCACTGTAGGTTTTGTGTTTGTCGTTTTCTTTTTTCAAGACGTAATGTGACTTACATATGTGCGCTCTTGACATCGGTAGAGTGCATCTGTCAGGTGCTTCAGATGTTTCGTGTGAGTCAATTCGTTTTGCAGAGAAGTGGGTGTGCAACATGAGGGTATATGAGATGCTTTTGCTTGAAGTAGATAACATACGTAGTCCTGGCAAAAGGCTAAGAGATGCACAGCAATACTTGATTCAATCAGAAGATGCAGATTCCAGGCTCGTGACCTTCTCAGAAGGCCGACCGTAGACTGAAGGATAACTATCAAGCCTAAATAAGCAATTTGGCAAAATAGTTTTCCTAGAAGATGATAGATAGCTATTTTTACGACCAATGAAAAGTCGAGTACCTGTGTATACTTGAATATTGTGAAAATTTTTATAATGGTGAGATAAATGAGGAGAAGGTCATGGTGTTCTGCTTAACGGCGCTTTTCCATTACTTTATTCCATGACATTGTTGTCGCGGTAGGGCTGTGGGGAAGAAGTGTTTTGTGCCAGGCATGGGCACTCGGTTCGCCTTGCTCCTCCATCACCATTGCGCTGGTAATAGTTCACCGGACACAACGACAGGATAAAAATGCACCGCGAGTACCAGGATAGCATTCCAACGCATTCCGTAGTACTGCGCTTACAGCGACTATCCACCGAGGAGAGGAAAATAAAACACTTAGATTCACTTGCTTGGCTGTTTATTAATTAAAAGGTTACTTCGTTGACGGTAACCGATAGTTACTTTTGGATTTATTAAATGATAAAACATGGATAAAAGTCACTTGAAACGTTTCGAATAAGTAAATTTAAGCGTTCTCATTGCCACGCAACACTAACTCGACCGGGCATATATTATATTCGCGTCCCCTTACGCACCGGGAAGTGGGAGCGGCACGACCGTGGTGGTCGGCGGATGTAATTGCACTCAGCGATAAACGGCTCGTGCAGAGCCGACTCGCTAATGGGGTGAGTTTCCCCGAGAGAGAACGTGTTCCTCTCCACTAAGGATACGTTTTATCTACCACAGGAGAGACGTAAAGTCTCTCTTTGTGGAACAGAAAACCAGATCTCGTAATGGAGATCATGGTAGTATGTGTGCATGGGTGATCGTGAGGATCACAATATTCAACACACGCGCGAAGGCGATGGATAACGAAGCAGACAGGCGGTAAGGACAAAGGACCGTGAAGATCGTTGGTAGTACACATGTATGTGTGTACATGGGTTCTTTCATTGGACAAACCATGAGGACGAACCTGAAACGACGAAAAGGGCATAGGGTGTATCCATGAGATGTGAGTTCGGCAAAGCAAACAACCCGAATCTCCTTGGATGCTAATGGTTTTTGTTTGCTCATGCCGCTGCTGATGAGAAGCAGATCCCGAAATATGAGAAGACACAGGGAACGCTTAGGTCTTTGTCTAAGATGTGCATTGCAGCTAAATAAATAGGCGGCAATGCAATGTGGAAATGCGCTAAATGCTTTTAGCTTGATTACCGGGAAATTGTGTTTATGGCATCGCTGGTAAGGGTAGGTATGCAATTCCTATTTGCATTTGCCTGTGCTGTAGGATTTAATTGATGCCTTAAGATACGAGATGCGTATATTTGTTTTGGACCCTGGGTGTAGGTCGCCAGCCAATGTGTATGTATGGTGATTTATGATACACTTGTTGAGGACGGGAAATAGGCGACACAATGTTTACGATCCCTGTTATGATGGTTACATTGTATGTAAACCAAATCATTTTGTTTTCAGGAATTCATCTAGGGGGATTTGCCTGGCACCGAAGGTGCCGAATTGGTATTGGGATATCTGATAAGTTGGGAAAGAATTCTTACAGGGGATTTGTATGCAAAGAGATGCATGAAAGGTAAGGATTCTTTTACAGGGACCCTTAGATTACAAATTTGATCCATTTGATGCGTGACGCATTTACAGGTGCCTAATGCGATTGCATTAGCAAAAACCTATGCAGACTGGGTTGAAGTTATGGGGGTTTTCAGGTAAGTGGACCGTGGGATTTGGCGGAACCGCCACAGGGCCTTTAAATATAATTGATGCACTGCCTCCGGAGTCAATTTCTCTCACATTTAGAGTCAAACATTCGTCTTCAGATAAGTACTTAAGGTGTCTTTTGTTAAGCTCTCAAGTCTCTATTGGACTTAGTTAATAGTAAAACCACCCACGTGTGTTCTTTTTATAGTTTTTAGGGAAAAGAATCGTTTTAGATATTTAGAAATTGATGGTCAATCAGAAATTCTATAAACTTCGACAGAGTAAAAGTCGGGTTGTCTTTCTTAAGAACTAGTTGAGTATTTGCCGACTCTTATTTATTTACGAATTGACCAGTTGGATAGAATATTTATCAAGCGAAGAAGAACAACCATTGTAGGGAAACGTTGTCTATCTCAGTGGACCAACATTTGAAGAACAAAACGCGGGCTGGTTAAGACTTGTATACTTTATTGTATACCTTAATGACTTAATGACTGCGATTAATAACTTTTGCAACTTTATTCCCCTTCATTTATTTTTTTATTTGCATTTGTTATATAAATCTTTAATTAGTTAATATGATATTTATCTTTCGTTAATGCTCAAGGCGTGATTCACTCGAATGACACCTTTTCGATGAGAATGTTCTCCTATCAAGTAAACCTTGACAGTGAAAAATTCAAAGGGTATCTGGCGTCGGGGCTCACTATTACAATCTATGTAAGGTGTTTTTAATTACATGAATCACCGCCTATCGTTGTGAAAAGCAAGTTCTATCGTCGCCACAGCGCTCTAGAATCACTTTGTCTCACTGCCTTGATGATTAGAGTGCATATTTTATATCACGCGGAAGAACGGGGTTCGTTTCCCCGTCGGGGAGCCTCCGGCGCAAGATTAATGACCTTGCCCGGAAAAAAACAAATCATTATGAAAAAATTAACAAGCCTCAGGACTTGCTAAATAAGGCCAAGACCAGCAACCGGTTGTAGTGCCGATGGTGATGATGATGATGATGATGATGTCATACGAACTAGTGGATTTATAGTAAGTTCCTTTATTCCATTTATTAGTCTTAATCCAAGCATAAATTAATATAATATAATACCTTACAGACTAACTTAAAATCTAAAGTAGTAATTAAAAAAATAATTAAAAAAAGAAGAAAAAACAAGGAAGGAGAAACGGACTTAGGGGTAGGGGAGGTAGGACGCTGGAGAAAAGCGAGTGTATGTGGGGGTGGCAAATGTGCCATTTGTGAGACAGCGTCAGTGAACGTCATATGTGTTGGAATGTGTATGGGTTGTAAGGGTATAGACGGTGGGCGGGGCAAAGTCAGGAGAGGAAAGACAGGAGACGGAGTTTGAGTGCAGTCGATGTGAGGTAGAAATCGAAGGGGGTAGGGTAAGAGTTTACCCACCTCAGCATTCGCGAAATGGGTTCATTAGAGCTGTAAGAAGTGTGATGGGTGGGCAAATAGAAGATACGAGGGTTTGGCAGGTTACGGGGGTTAGTGTGGAGTGTGATGGTGGAGAGCAAGCTTGGGCAGTTGATTGTGCCTGAGAGGAGACGGTGGATGAAAAGGATATCGACATGAATTCCTCAAGTGTGTTGAGATTAATCAGATGGAGCCGGCTTGTGTATGGGGGAGAATCCGAGGATTCTCCCAGTTCAGTCCGCGGAGGGCAAAACGCAGAAAATGACGTTGCACGGTTTCGATTCTGCGGATATGGGACGAGTAGTGTGGCGACCAGACCTGACTGGCGTATTCAAGACGGGGGCGGGCGAAGGCTATATAGAGAGAACGGGAAAAGTAAGGATTAGAGAATTCTTTAGACCAACGTTTCACAAACCCAAGGGCAGAGTTGGCCTTAATAATAATGTCATAAATATGCGGGATGAAGCTAAGCTCCCTGTCAAATAAGATCCCGAGGTCACGTATCGAGGGTACAGATGATATCTGCTGGTTTAGCAAGAAGTAGGAACGTGGTGGGTGAGGGGGACGTTTGCGGGAGAAAGTGTGCGGGTGCGAAGTTCTATGCCGGACACGGGCACTAAGTTCACTCCTATCCCCATCATATTACGCGAACGCTGTTCTTGGCGTTGCACTCAGTTGTCCTGCTGCTTGATGCAACTCTGCCCAGGCAAAGATAATAAAACACTTGATCACGGGGATTCGACCATTATTTTTGTATTTGTTTTTATTTATTTTAACAGCACTCCACGAGGGAATATAATCTGACTTGAGCGTGTACACTAGCGTGCACACTCTGCGGTGTTCGAACAATCACCTCGGTGCGACGCGACCGACCGAGTTGAATATTGGATAGCGACTGACTTGGATTAGGGATGAAGTAATTTAATTTTGCACCACGGACAACCAATAGAGATCATCTTAACGCCTCTGCTCTCTCGTGTGCCACGCCCGCCGAGGTGTGGTGAACACTTCGGTTAATTCGATAGTCGACGAACGTGGGAGAATAAGAGAACAGAAACACAATGTGCTATGATCTCGGGGTGGGTTTGATTGTGTGTGTATGAATGAATGCAGCCTCCGAGGGTGTTCCACTGACCTAGTGCGGTGACTGTGGTGATCTCGGAGTGCATTGAACTGTATGAAGACCGAACTGTGAAGGAGAGGAAAGGTTAGCTGGTGCTATTCACCTGCGAAAAGAGATCATTGATCCCCAGCGGATAGAGTGTCTGAGGAAAGTCGATAGGACGCTACATCGGCTAGGGAAATATTACCGTGGGAAAAACGCTAAGGAATGCGGTAATTACCCAAGCCATTGGATGATGATGCAACCGCGTCGTTTGATTCGACGTGGTTGTTGCTAACCAATATTAATGCGAAATCCAGTGGAAATCTCATGGTTAGGATAATGGAGTTGCCGTATTGGACAAAGGTAGCTGAATTCAATTATGCATTATCTGCTTAGAATAATGAATTCAGCTATGCGTCCATTTGGGAAATATGATATTTCAGGTGAATAGCTTGAACGGTGGGATATGGGTTGATGTTACGCGCTGTTAGCGATCGAAATTAGGTTAGGATTGTGGGTTGGTTCACAATGTAATATAGAGAACCCGCACAAAGGTGATGGAGTGGCATTTGACAACGTTGAGTTCGAGGCAGTTATTACGGCACCAAGTTGAGAAGCTGTCGAGATCCGTTTGGAGAAGTGGCCACCGGAATTTGGTGAGGAGTCGAGAGGAGAGATGATCGTTTTGAAGAGTTTGGCGTCGTCCGCATAGAGGGAGATGGATGAGTATTTAATAATGGAGTCAACGTCATTGATGGTAAGGATAGAAAGGAGGAGACCTAGATGACTGCCTTGGGGAACCCCTGACGTGGGAAGAAAAGGGTTGGAATGGGAGGATCTGAATTTGACACGGTAAGATCGATCTTTCAGATAAGAAGATAGCCACTTAATCAATAGGGGTTCGAAACCCAGGGAGGACAGCTTAAAAAGGATGAGATTATGGGAGATTTTGTCAAAGACTTTGCTGAAATCTGTGGTGATTACATCGACTTTGTTGCCATTCTTTAAGACACGGAGAGTATGCGATGAGAGCTCGACCAGATTGGTTGTGGCCGACGTATCCGAAAGGAAACCATGCTGGTTGGGTGAGATGATGGATTTGCAGCGAAAACATAACGCGTTGTAAAGAATGCCTTCGAACAGTTTAGGGATATGAGACAGTTTGGCGATGGGACGGTAGTTACTTATATCGTTTTAGGTCCCTTTTTATGTATGGGGGTGACAAAAGAGGATTTTCAAATATTTGGGAAGACACCTTGTGTAAGGGATAGATAGAAGATTTTTGATAGCGGGAGAGAAAGAAAAGAGGAACATTTCTTTAAAAGGACAGCCAAGAGTCCATCAGGTCCAGGGCTGAACTCGTCTTTAAGTAAGTTTAATTTCTCCTCAACTACGAGATGCTGAATAATTTTAGGGTTGAATGGGGCCAAGGGAGAATTCGGGCAAGTCTTTGAAGTAAGACGGGTTAGGTTAAGAGATGTCCGTGAAGGATTTATTGAAGAATGAAATGAATAGATTAGCAATAGTTAGGGGGTCGGTTGAACTAGTCGTGTCATAAGAAAGGGAGTTAGGATAGGCGTCGGATTTAAGTTTGTAATTTATAAAGTGGAAAAAAGATTTGGGGTGATTGATCAAGTTGGATTGTGTTTTTGTGAGGTAGTTGGAGTAGAGGGAGTTGTAGAGGTCGGAAAATTTATAAAAGGAACCGAGATAGTTGGAGTAGCTTTGGAAGGAACGCGTTTTTAGGAAAATGTACCACAAGTTATTTTTCTTGTTCCGAAGAGTGCGGAGTGTGCGGTTGTACCATGGGGGGCGATGAAACCGATGACCTGTGACGAGAATAGGGGATATATAGAGCGATGGCATAGTAGATCTCCATATAGAGAGTGGCAGTAGCTTCTTCTACCCCCAGAAGATCAACCCTAAACCCTGTTTTGCTAAGATGCTCATTTAGAAGGCGGAAGTTGGCTTTGTGAAAGTTGTAGGAAAAGCTGTCATGAGGTAGAAAAGCCCCCACTTAGAGCTGAGACTTGCCCCCGTGTGCCTAATTTTTGTTCGCACCTTTGAAGGAATCACTTGGAGGAAAAAAATTCGAAGGTAATGAAGAAGTCGAGGAGCACGTGCGCAATTGGCTAACAACTCGCCTTTCTATGATATTAAAGTTTCCAAATAGGTGGCAAGAGCGTGTAGATCGCGCAGGATACTATATTGAAAAATGTTGATAGTATAGTTAGTGTGTAATATTATTCAATAAATATATAAAAAGGAATTACCGTTTAGTTTTGATCCACCCTCGTATCATCATCATCGGCACTACAACCGGGAACTGGTCTTGGCCTTATTTCGCAAGTCCTGAGGCTTGTTAAATTTTCCATAATGATTTGTTTTTTCCGGGCAAGGTCATTAGTCTTGCGCCACCCTCGTATATAGAACATAAAAACAAATGACGTATAAAGATTTTAGGGGAACATTTATTTTTATTGATACGTAGTCGAGATTGCAAGAAGATGAGATAGGAATAAAGGTTGATGCATGTCTATTTTGGACGCCTAGGAGCACACCACGGCAGACGGAGTCAGAACAAGATCGATGGACATCTTCATCATGAAAAACGTTAAAGGAGGAAGGGAACAATTCTCAACTTTTGATACTGCGGATAAGGTTAGTTTCGGTCAGATCGTATATATCGAAAGGGTTTTTTGCAGGATTGATTGGGTTTTAGATCGAAGTCCTCTAACATTGTTATGGTAGAAGGTTAGGGGGGATTTAGATAGAAGTCTTCTAACATTTTAATAGTAAAAGGTTAGAGGGAGTATGTGTAGAGACTTAGAAGAGCATGGAGTGAGGGAATGATTACAGTCGAAAAACCGTGACGGTGTTAACTTTACTATGCTTGTGATAGGGAGTCATTTTCTTGTGAATGTATTGACGGGAAGCCTAAAGATTCTGTGATACCTTTTGAGGCAACAAATTGAAGTTCTCGTGGAATTTCATAAAAAGATTACGAAGATTGCGAACGTCGGTGGGTAGATCTTCCTGCTGAATCGTTTTCGTTTTGCCTTCGAAGCAGACTGTATTGGAATTGTTCCGGAGGTATGTGAGGTAGATGCGAATGTTTTCGTAAGAGAGTTTGTTTCTGAATTTAGACAGGCCGGAGCGATATTCTCCTGAGTTTATGGCTTGCTGTGTAAACTTAGCAGCTGGAGGTAAGAAGGGATTGTGGCGGTTTCTTCCAACGCCACTACTTATCTCTTCGCCCATATTTCGGAAACATCCCAAAAGCCTACAAAAAACCCTATACTACAAGTATTTTGGCAGGTATAGCTGAGCGGCATTGCTAACCTGGAAAGCGGGCATATCAATTTTCCATTCAAAGCAATTACATGCAGACATTTTTACTCGTACGGGTTTTCCCCACAAGATGCGTGCAACGCGTCTTCGAAAAAGCCCTAAGAAAGAAATCTCATTCATATATTACGGCGGAATTATATGGCTACCAAGTGCACCATCTTCTTATGTAGAAGATACGGTCGATCCCTGAGCAACCAATATAACGTGAAATGTATCTGGGCGCACGTATTCCCTGTTCGATACCGCCGCACACGTGCAGAGGATGCTCTTTCTGTCCCTAGCCAGCTTAAACATCTCGGTCGCTTAGCCGAGCGACAGAAGACTAGTAAAAACACGTCGGGCGGTACAGTTAATGCGAACCAGGGACAACAACAACGAAGCACAGCTAAAGATACATGATCGTCAGAAATGCTGTGTGCATTAGTCTAGGGAATAAACATCCAATGCCCTCCTAATGCCACATAGTGTACAATTGCAACCCATTTGGTTGGGGTCTTGTTTTCTGTTGTTTCGATCGTCTGCGAACAGGCACAAGTAACCCAAAGTGCTGTGCACAGTTGAATTAATAAAAACACCATCGTATGATGATTTGCCACAGTTGCAGGAGTTGCTCGTGTCCCGGAGACGTATATGTGTGTCCGCGTTTCGTTTGCTGGGGGTTGCCCAGCATGAGCGACGGTTGTATGTAATGTGTGTGCGCATCCTCGTATGGATCGATCGTCGAGGATCGTTGACGATGTGTCGTGTGGACCGGGGACGCTGGGGAAGTTTTTCGATCGTGTGATGTTATCGCTATTTTTTTTATATCGAATTTTTAAATAAGTAAGTTTCTCTGCCCCACTTTGTACTTGCTTACTTGCAGAGAGGCTATTGGAAAACCGACCCGTTTCATTAGGATATTTATGCCGGATTTCACCAATGAAGTTTGAAATAATAATTTTGACTAGAGAGGGACGCATTATGTCTGACCCTTTTCTATTGATATTACCACAATCAGTGTACAAGTGAAGTAAGATTTTTTCTTTAGAGAGCCACCAACCAAATAATGCACACTAAAAGTTGATTTCAGAAGAACAGATGGGAATAATATTTTATCGTGTGAGCATAGAATTCTCTGCCATGTCATTCGGGTGCCATCTACAGTCATTCAAAATTAATGTGCATCAGCATCTTCCTCCCCAAACATTTCCCTTCTCTTCACTCATATTGTGCAGAAACATTCAAGGGCGTCAGGTGATTGCTTTTGAGTATGTGCGTTAGAAAAACACGAACCAGGTTTTCCTCGTTTTATAGTTAAGATTTACACCAAACTTGCTTAGGGTAAGCCTAATTTTTATTTATAGATTAGTCCAGACCAAAACTTAGCTTAGCCTGACATTTCCGTAACTACTCATCCAGAAAGACTTCTGTTGCCCTATAGGTTCCCGACTGATGGTGATTTCATAAAATCAAAAAGCTTATTGTGGCTATCATGTTACCGAATCTTACAGAAAATAACAGCAAAAAGACATAACATCGTTAGGTTAATCAACGTTTTTCAAGATTTTTGCCATCATTAACTTAATTAAAAACCATTTCTACAAAAACCTTATTTGAAGTCATAATTAGAGAAATGAGAATAATCTTATCAAAATACTTTGGCAGCATATTTTCATCAAATGATATTATCCGAACCTTTTTCCACCTTCTAGTCTGTTTAACATTCCCCCCATCCATCCACCCAGAAAAGGTAACACGACTCTTCTTTGAAATCCTTCCGCCCGCCCCCTAAAATTTTGATTCATGAAGTGAAATAAAAAAGTGAACAATAAACCAGAACGTTGCTTACGTTTCAAATTTCAGTCTTTATTTCAAGATTCCAATTTCATTTGATCCTTCATCTATAAGAATTTACGGCCATTCCTTCATAGAAAAAATAGGGGAGCCAGTGTCCTAGCACGTGATCAAGAGAAAAAAAAAAAGATGAAAATGAAAAATCGCAATTGTCGTTGACGACAACGATTTCGACATTATAAAAATTTTTTGAATAATTTGTCACCAAGACACGAAGGGAAAAGAACCCGATGGTATCTCCGGACCCCCACTGTCTATCTTATGGAGCCACTCGATGGTTTCAGAGCCCGACTACAAAGGATACAGCGCTGCAGGAGGACGAAAAGATTTATATTCAAATACCGTTTCATATCCCTCGATTTCATTTCGTTTTTCATCAGATTTACCCCGAGGACGAGGTCCTTTCCTTTTAGTGGGACGACGATGTTTTCATAGCGACTCTTCTTCTGGGAAACACACACTTTTCCTTGTCCAGATTGGGCAGTGATGAATGATGATAGATTGAAGGTCCTCGCCGAGAAGACACAATCGAGGTTTAAGCTCTTCAGTGAGAACGAGGGAAACATTTGTGTTTAGATTTTCTGCATATTCTCTCTCTCTCTCTGTGGACTGTTTTCAACATTAGCGAACTGGGATTGTTTGTTTTCTTTTTTTTACCGTTGATGAGGATGTTTCCATAAACAAGCTTGAATAGAATTTACTACATCCGGTTATGGGGTAACATCGTATCTCTTGTTGGTCCTTGTATGGCGTCGTCTTTCATTTCACCTCTTTCCACATCTTCCAACATTTCCTTTGATATATTTAATACTGTCGACTTTTATTGAAAGAAATTTCATTAGGGAAGTTCCCGTGAATCGTTCCTCATCGTTTATCCCTGTTGTCATTTCGGTTGTAACGTTGGTAGGGTTATCTAATGTCTGGAAGGCAACTCTTTGAGATATACAAGTACATCGTAACTACGTAAGGAATGTACTCTGCGACATCGGAACATCGCATCCTGATCGCAATTATTTCCCAATTGATTCTTCTCTTTTATTGGCAGAGGGATCTGATGCTAGGCAACATACTAGGTAATGTGCTTTGAAAAGTTCTACAGAGAGTAGGAAATTTTGCGGAAAACTTAAATTGTATTAAATTTTTGGGCGAAAGGCAAATAATGTAGCACACAAAGCGAACATAAGAGGATGATAAAGTTTTAAATATGTTGGAAACAAGGACATTATTGGTATTCTTTAAAGGTGCGGTTGGGTTTGACTTGTTTTATTATACGTGTGCAAAAGTGATGTTTTGATACAACGTCAGTGCATGTTTCCGACGGAAAAAGAAGAGGTTTGGAAAAGCGTGGATACATGTTTGCATCGAATCCGTGAAGATTGTAATCGCAGGTGAAGATGTGACTCCATGTTGGAGTCGTTCGGCTGAAGAACGATTCGCTGTGTTAATTCGTTCGTCAAACATTTTCCATTAGTGTAAGTCGGTATGCACACGGCTTTCGCGAACCAGTACTTGAGAAGGGCGAACGCATTTCAGTTCAACACTCCTTGTGAAAATATCCATCGAATAGCGCCAGCTAGAATACGTTCCGTCTGTTTTCTAATGAAAAAATTGAATTCTGGGTCACTTATCCGTTGATTCCCGCCAAACGAGGTAATTGGTTTTTTTTTTTGTTTGTTGGATCGATTTGGTTTGCAAATTGTGTCTAAATGATTAAGCATTTCCCTGCAGTTTTCATCGCTATTAGTTATGAGTTGAATTTATTCGAGTGCCAGGATCTGCGTTCTCTAGTTGCAATATTGCGAGTGTCGTTCAGAGAATTTCTTAATTTATCGTTTCTCTTTGATGACAGAAGGTAGAGCCGATTCTGTTTTATGTCACCTAACATTTTCTCGCTAATCGGTACTTTTCATTTTTGTAACATTTTTTATTGTCGTTTTATATTCTTAGTTTCTATTAGGTGTACAAATAAGCTTCCGCCGTTTTCCATAAAGAATTAGGAATTTGTTGTGAAAGAACGGTCTTATATATTTGTTGCCAATTGTGAGGGTTTTACAAGAAACTAATGACAGCCAAAAGGGGTACTCGCGTTTTACTGGCGGGGCCCGATATATTTCAGTCGGGGAATCTGTCTGGGTTATCCCGGGGGTGGCTTTGGTGATCTCGATAGCCGTGGTGACGCGGATGCTCCCTGTGGATCGTCCCTGATACCCATGTTTTTGTTCGCCCTGGATTATGGATAACTTTGACTAGTTCAAACGAAGTAATTGGGGTTTAAGGCTCTCTTGGTGTCCAAGGTGTGGCTAGGGATGTTGATGATTACGTTGATTTCGGCGCTCTTGCAGTAATCTCAGTATCCGTCATCGATTTAGCATTTAGTCCCCCGATTGCCAACTGCAAATGAGTTTATGATTATTTTTGTACAGCCAATTTTAACCTAATTTGAATTTTGTAGATCCTCCTGGGTTTTGTGTAAGAGCGAACACTTCCCGATGATTCTTAGGTTTTAACGGCAAGTCAAACTTGATTGACACAAATAATCTTCTTTTTAAACTGTGATTTAATTTAAACTAATTTACTTTATTCATAAACTTGAGTGACACAAATAATTTTCTTCCTCAATTGTGATTTTATTCATAAACTTGATTGACACAAAAAAGGTCTTTCTTTCCTCTTGTATTAAGCCGCCGTTCTCTCACCGTTCAATACCCGTTCAATAATACCGCAAAAGACGAAAAAACGGTCACAACGGTCTTTCAGCCACACTCCGTTCCATGCTTTTTGCCCGTCTCAACGAAGATTCCCCGATGATGATTAACTTCGAAACTAACCGAAGATACCACCGCCGGAGAGAAGCTGGGTTTATACATGGGTCGGCTGAAAAGTTCCCGACCTCAACGTGAAGATAGCAGCACTCGTCAATAAAAGCTAGTGAATGTAGTTGTGCATCTTTTGACAGTTACTTACCAAAATTTCAGCCATTTTGGACGCGTAGTTTTTTATTTGACAGTCGTTTGAATGAGTTGACGTGAGTGTTTTTGTGAAAATGGACAAAATTGAGTATCCAGCTGTCATTAAATTTTTGTTTTTGAAAGGCAATACTACTATACTATTACTACTATTTATTGGCCTGTAGGAACCCGAAAGTTCATGACCTCACCGACTCGACTCCGCCATTGTTCCCTGTCCCGTGCGCTCTCCTTCCACGTTCGACCATCTGATCCGATCTCCTCGAGGTCTAACCTAACATTGTCCTCCCATCTCCGTCGCGGCCGCCCTGCCGGTCTCTTTTCCGTTGGCTTACCGTCAAGAATGTTATGCACGGTCTTATCGTTGCCCATTCGCGCTACGTGTCCGGCCCATCTTAATCTCCGCGACTTGATTACTCTCACTATTGTAGGTTTGCGGTATAGTTCTTCCAATTCGTGGTTGTGGAGTTTCCTCCATTGTCCTGCCTCCTCGTCATATTTACCGCCAAAGATATCCCTCAAAACGTTATTCTCGAATACGCGGAATTTGTTTTCTTAGCGTTTTGTGAGAGCCCATGTTTCGCATCCATATAGAACAATCGGGATGATTATGGTTCTATAGACCCAGAGCTTTATGTTACGTGATAGCAGTCTGGATTTCAGTAGTTTACTGACTGCGTTCCAACTAGCGTTGCCGGAATGCAGTCTTTTGTTAATTTCCTTCGACATTTCGTTACTGGCCGTCAGTATCGTTCCCAGATAATTAATTTCTTTAACTTCTTGAAATATCTTACCTCTGACGTTTATATGTGTTCCCTGAGGTCCACCTGCTCTCGTCGTAATCATGTATTTTGTTTTGTCTTCATTTATTTCTGCGCCTACCTCTTCTGCCGCGTGCATGACGATTTCACAGTTTTTACTAACAGTTTTTAGATTATCGCCCAGAACGGCGATGTCATCCGCATATGCGAGTACTTGCATGACCCCGTTCAGGGATGATCCGGCCATGTTGTCGTCTAGTCCGTTTCTGATGACGTACTCGAGGACAAGGCAAAGGCAATACGCCTACGCAAATCAAAGATTAGTTGGACTCTGTGTATGGGGATTTTGCACCATCATTTCCCACCGTGATCTTTTGGTCACCTGAATTTAAACGTGGCCGTGAGAGCTTGGGAGACGATGAATGTTCAGGACGTCCCAAAACTACAACAATTGACGATAACATCGCTAAAGTTCACCGAATGGTGCTAGGCGATCGCCGAATTAAAGTGAGAGAGATGGCAGAGGCTATAAAAATGTCCGAAGAACGCGTTTGTCACATATGAAATCAAGATTTAGGCGCGCGTTGGGTGCCGCGTTTGCTCACGTTAGACCAAAAACGTGTTCGAATGAACATTTCCAATGCACTCTGTTGGCGCAGTTTAGGGGCAATAAATCCGAGTTTTGGCGCCGATTAATTACTGTTGATGAAACTTGGATACACCAATATACGTCCGAAGTCAGGCTGAAGCGGCTCTAGCTCTGCTAGCAAGCAGTCTACAGACGCTCCAAAGCAGCGCGATAACTCTAATAAGAGCGGCCAACAGTGCAAAATTTGTGGTTGACACACCCACACGTTGGCAGTGTATCGACAACAACAAAGAGGTCGGAAATCACCACGGGCTTAAAATGCCGGAAGCATACTTATCATCATCATCTTCACCGCCACCACAACCGGGATCCGGTCTTGGCCTTATTTATCAAGTCTCTCCATCGGTCCCGAATTTGAGCCGATGTCATCCAGTTTGGCACTCCCAGGCTCTGGGCGTCAGTAATTGATTGGCATTTGTCAACATTAAGCTCCAGACAATTCTTCTGGCACCATAACGTGAAGTTGTCAAGGTCTATCTGGAGAAGGAAAGAAGCATCATCATCATCATCGACACTACAACCGGGATCCGGTTTTGGCCTTATTTAACAAATCTCTCCACCGGTCCCGATTTCAAGCCGATGTCATCCAGTTTGGTCCTCCCAGGCTCTGGGCGTCCTGGTCTACGCCATCCCTCCATCGTAGACAAGGTCTGCCGCGCTGTCTCCTTCCATACATCCTGCCACAAAGGACTTTCCGGCAAATTTCTCTTCGCTCATTCGAGCTAGGTGTCCCACCCAGCGGAGTCTACAGAGGTTGATTTATCTCACAACGTTAGCTTCAAGCTAGATCGCGTACAATTCATGGTTGTAATGTCTCCGGAATCGTCCCTTCTCATATACGGGGCGAACAATTCTCCTTAAGACCATCTTCTCGGACGCGGCTAAGGGCTCAGAGTGCCTTTTATTGGGCACTCAGGTCTCGGATCCATATATGAGTACTGGTAAGACCATGGTCTTATACAGGAGAAGCTTGGATGTTCTGGATAAATCTGGGGATTTAAGGAGCCTTGATAGACCATAGTAGGCTTTGTTAGATTTGAACAGCCGTTCGCGTATTCCTTCTTCCATATTGTTATCGGCTGCTACTGTTGACCCAAGGTAGTTAAAGGATTGCACTACTTCAAATTCATTCCCTAATAGTTTGACCAACGTTAGGTCTTCTCTTCGCAGAAGTTGCCACCATTACTTAGTTTTTCCCTCATTAATGGGCAATCCCAGAGTTTTATGATGACTTTAGCGTATGGGACTATCCGATCTTGCAGGTTAGGGGAGAGTATCTTATAGGCGGTACTCAGCAATGTTATACCCCTATAGTGGCTGCACACTGTGATATCTTCCTTCTTAAGTATGGGCCAAATTATTCCACGACGCCAATCTTCCGGCATCTCCTCTTGCTACCATACGTGCACCACGTTTTCATGAATTGCGTGATCTAACGCTGTCCCTCCTTGTTTTGCCAACTCAGCTGGTATGCCAGTAGCTCCGGGGGCTTTATTTAATTTGAGTTGTCTTATGGCATTTATTGTTTCCTCAATGTTTGGAGGCGGCAGCATTTGGTCTTGATCTTGCATTGGTGGAGTCTCCAATTCTTCTGTGAGCTGACCATTTAGCAATTCATAGAAGTGCATGTCCTATCGCTCCAGAATGTTTTAAGGATCGCTGATCGGATAACCCTCTCTATCCTTGCAATAAGTGCAGCGTAGTGCGTACCGCGCCATACTGCGGATTATTTGGTAGAACTTCCGCGCCTAGTGCGGACCTCGCTCTCTACTTTTCTCTATTTCACAGACAAGGTTTTTTTCGCAGGCACTTTTCTTTTGTCTGTGAAGTCTTTTTTCAGATCTTCTGAGGTGTTTGTATTGCTCCTCGCGTACCCGCATCCTATGAGACTGCTGTGTTGCCCAGTATGCAGCATTCTTACGTTCAGTCGCTTGTTTGCACTCATCATCAAACCAGTCGCTCCGATCTCTAGGACTACCGCCTAAGATGGAGTTGGCAGTACTAATGACAGTGTTCTTAAGGGGTGTCCATTTCTCTTCGACGCCCCGCATTATGGCCCCAGGACTTACTCTCCCTCCATCGTGCTCTTCGAGGACGAGCCTTACGGGATGACCAACGGTGTTACTGGTGTTCTCTATGCGTAAGACAGCCGTGTTGATCCGAATCCGATCCGCGGATGCAATACATCTCCGTAAGGCAATCCGCGCCTGGAAAACTACACCAACAAGATAGTGATCCGAGTCGACGTTGGCACCTCGGTAGGTTCGTACCGTCTTCACGCTCGAGGAGTGGCGGCGATCTATCAACACGTGGTCAATTTGGTTGCCAGTGGCTCCATTAGGTGAAACCCATGTAGTTTTGTCGATATCTTTACGCGGAAGTCTGGTACTCGCAACGACCAAGTTTTTTGATGCTGCCAGTTCGATGACTAGTAGTCTATTGTCATTATTGTTCTCATGCAAACTATGGGAACCTCCGTAGTGCCCGAAAACCGGCTCCCGACCTATTTTGGCATTCAAATTACCAAGAACGACTTTCACATCGTATTTTGGGCAGGCATTGAGGGCCCGTTCGACGTTCTCGTAGAATTGTTCTTTTTCGTCATCAGGGGACTTCTCTGTAGGGCCGAGAACGTTTATGAGGCTTATGGTTTTAAACTGGCCTCTCACGAGAAGATTGCACAGCCTTTCGTTTATTGCATTAAAGCCGACAATGGCAGGCTTCAGGTTTTGGCTGACTAGATAGCGTACCCCGAGCACATGGTGTTTTGTGTAACAGCTGTGAAAAAGCTCATACTCGTTTCTTTGAATAACACCACTCCCCGCCCATCTTATTTCTTGTAATGCTGTTATGTCAGCCTTATATTCGGACAGGGTATCAGTCAGCTGCTGTGCAGGTCGAGCTCTCTATAGTGAGTGGATGTTCCAAGAGAGAAGGGTCTAGCCATATTCGTATCCGTGGTCGTCGTCGTGTATCCGGTTCATATCCGGGGCTTGTTAAATTTGACATAATTTGTTTTTCCGGGCAAGGTTATTAGCCTTGAGCCAACCTTTCTCAGGATGTCGCTGCATGCATTGGTTCACTACTTGGCGGGTGCCAAAGTAGCTATCCAGGGGTGTCACGTGGAGACTGAATGTCAACTTGGATTGAACAGGGACAAGGATCGTCCTGGCCTTCACCGGGTTGAAAGCAATCAGTGACTTTGCCCTGTATGTTCGCTCCCACTTCCCCTCTCCCACAAAAGATGTTTTTTTTAAGAACTGCTCATAGCACCTCAATAATACTCCCTGTTCACTGTCTGGCCTTAGGGCAAGGGTTCATGATGCACAACACAGTCGTGATCTATGAGAACCGTGAACATCACCTCCTTTTTTGATTGAGAACGGCGTGGGTTCTTCGGTCTGGGCTCATTGGGTGCAAGCCGTTCACTCGGCAGATGTCTAAATTACGTGTCGTATTAACTACAGCTCATCTCCAGCATTTGATGTCGAAACGGATTCAACCTTGAATATCGTGTCTCTTGGGATGTCAACGCGGTCCTTTTTACGGAAGAAATTCAGGTCATTCGGCAATAAATTTGCTGCAATACAGCGGAAAGTCAAATCATTGACTAATATGTCTTGAACGGATCCATAAACAAAATTAAATTCTCTGCTTGTACTCATGATTAATTTGCAGCCAACTTTTCTTTCACTTTGTTGACGTTTTCGATGGTTTTAGGTGTTATGACGTGCCAGTGCGTTCTCAGCCTCAACGGTTGCTCGACCATTACTGAAACCTTCCTGCCTTTAGTAAATGACCGCCTTCGTCCCTGAAATACTTTTGAAATATCTTCTGGCTCCTCATACCATTCCATTCATTTTTAATGCAAAATTGAATATAAACTCGTTGTTGGAAATTCATTTGCATTTTTTTGTGTGAAAAACGGGGTAACTTCCAAATGTCAAACAATGACACTGAAATTTGGTGGGTATGCCAACGATAGATATGTCATGCAAACAAAACAAACTGTACTCAGTGCACGGGATTGAGAGCGCTAAATAGCGGTAATCCCGAGAACTTTTCGATCAAGGCTTTATTTTATGAAATGAAAAGTGTGACCAATTAAATGTGGGGTTCTTAAGAAATGCAAAAATATTTCATCCCATGTAATGTAGTCGCAGTTTACAAAGCGTAAATTCGTTCTAAAGTGGTGTTCAATTCCCATATTTGACTGGGTAAGTATATACCAATATACTTACTGAGGCTGAGCCCAGTTGTGTTTGGAGCAACCTAACGTAAAATCCTTTGAGTTTGTTATATGATTAAGCCCCCCCCCCCCCCCAAATAATTAAGCTAATTCGCGTCCTTAATTCCCTAAAAATCCACCTTTCATACATTAAAAACAACATTTCCCACGCTAAACAAACTTTCCCGCGCTAAACAACATTTCCTACAATAAAATTATTTTTCATTCACCAAAGACATTTGTCCCAGAAATTTTTCCTTCAACATATAATTCCATCCCAAAAAGTTTTCAATGCCAAAATTTCCTTTGTGTACGAAAAGTATAGGCCATTCCTTTACGACAAACGAGCAAACCACCAAACCCCAAGTCACCTCCTATTCTTATCTCTTATTATGACAGTTGATCAATCTACCAAAAAGAAATTCTAGGACAATAATCCATTGAATTCAAACAAAAACTTGAAAGTAACGGTGGCTGTTCCATTAAATCGTGTTACAGAGGAAATATCTTGCACGGAATTCGATACCTTCCACGAATAAGTATATGATAATAATGCCACTGGCTCCTCGATAGTATAGTGGTTAGTATACGCGCCTGACACGCGGGAGACCGGGGTTCGATTCCCCGCCGAGGAGCCTCTGGCGCAAGACTAATGACCTTGCCCGGAAAAAACAAATCATTATGGAAAATTAACAAGCCCCAGGACTTGCTAAATAAGGCCAAGACCGGTTCCCGATTGTAGTGCCGATGATGATGAATAATGCCAGTAGGATATAATGAAGTATCTTTGGAACCGTTCTCCATTAAAGTTTTGCCTGAACATATATTTCCTAATCGCCAGGCAATAATTACCAATGTACACGCATACCCCTTTTCAGTGTCCTCTCCCTTTAATATGGATCAGAAAACGAAAAAAAAAAACGATATCCGTTAGACCGTCTTCGTTCATCGATAGAAGTTTTGGGTATTATGCAGTCTGTGGACTTCTCGATTTCAGTATCGTTTAGTGTAAGACTTTACTGAACTAATACTCTATGCAAATGTCTCATTGAGTAGGTTACGTTTAGGGTGATCCAAAATAAATCGACACAACACAACATCGTTCTTTTTTTCTATGATGATTCTTAAATTATCAGAATGTTTTATATTCTGCACAGGTTGTTAAATATTCAAAATGTCCTACCCTAAGACTAACACTGTTGTTCATCTGATAATTGACTACTTGCCCCCCTTTTCCAGAAGAAAACTCCTTTATGTGTTCTCAGTTTCTCCTATTATTTTTGCACATCCTACCGCAGTACGCTGATTGGCTGTGGAAGTACCTCACCCACACAGACATAATTTTTGGGAGCAATTTTTCACTGCGTGAATTACAACTCATAATAAATTCTCTTCGTTATCTGTGGACTAGTGACGGTTTGCTTATTTTATATTTGGAAAGATTTATTGTGATATATTTGTCACCAAGTAGAAACAGTGTTATCTTACCCTTCATGGTTTTATAATGCTGTTGTTATTGGCAAGATTTCCGTGAAGGAAAAACCCAGTCGGCGTTTGCTCAAAGAGAGTTGTAAAATTTGTTTACGTTTGATGCGCGTTTGATCGTGGTTTTATTCGTCGGAATTTTGAGGGATGTCAATCGCTGTCGACACAGGTTTTGGTGATGATGATGTCTTCCGCGATTATGCAGGCGTGGATTATATGTGGAAGGTAACCGAACGTTGAGTACGTGAAGGTATGGCCCCTTTGTTGAGCCAAGAACTGATTGTTTTCTGAGCTTGTGTGGGCATGCATGGAGTCGCCACAAAGGTTCTCGCGTTGACTTCTTTTTATTTCTGTTAATTTTAGTTATTGTGGTGTGTCTATTCTCTAGTAAGTTTTTTTTGAATTCTTAGGATAAGTTAAAATTTAATTGAGTCTACGTTTTTTTCTGTGAGTTTATTATAAATTGTACGTTTTTGAAAGTGATAACGATATCACAGTTGATTAGAACAGCTACCTGCTGAATACGCTCATAGTGCGCTATTCGTATGTAAAACCAATGTGAGTACGATCTAGCACAGCGATGTCTTTGTTGCATTGCCCCTTTGCCCATCTCATGTTGTTTGATTTTGTATTTTCTTTATCCTTTCAGCTATATTAAATATTTCAATTCAACGAGTTAAATATATATATATATATATATATATATATATATATATATATATATATATATATATATATATATTTTTTTTTTTTTTTTTTTTTTTTTTTTTTTTTTTTTTCTTTCGACTTCTCTCGGGAGAGGCGAACCTATAGCGTCGAGTGGGCGCCCCGAGATGCCATCAAATAACTGTTGCAGTTCTTTTTGAACAGTTGCAGGTTGTAACGCTCGCGTGGGAAGGGAGTTCCACAGCTTCCCCGCTCTGTAACGGAACGAGTTCTGATACAGGGATGTTCGCGCTGTCGGGAGATGAACCACTAACGGGTGCGATCCGTCGGATTGTCTTGTGGAGCGCATATAGACCGAATTGCGTGGAACAATGCCAAGAATCTCCGAAGAACAGCACCCGTGATAATATCTGTAAAACAGACAGAGGTCGGCCACGCGCCTTCGATGTGATAGCGACTGTAGTCCCGACGTCAGCGCCGAGTCCCCGATCAGGCGGATCGCTCGTCTTTGTACGCTCTTGTAGCGATTTTAACAGATACACACACAATTCAGTAGCAAAATAGTGAAGATGCACCGAACGAAAAAATCGAATAAGAAAATACATCAGAACCGTATACCAAGCGATAAAATAAAAATAATTCACATCAGTGGGAATATAGTCGAGTTTGGAAATCAAATTCTAAACACGGTCAGTAGTCTGATGCTTTACTGCTTCGCTTTTCAACCGTTTCATCGTGTGTTCAATTCACCTTCTTCACTATCCTTGCTTAACGCTATACTCTCAAGTAGGTCGAGGGTATGTTTAGGAGCCGAGCTCCAAACATTAGAGCAATATTCGAGCGCGGGTCTAATTTGAGATTTATATAGGAGAAGAAGTTGGGCCGGAGTAAAGCATTTCTTGGCTCTAAAAAGATAACTCAGTTTTCCTGAGGCAGATCTGGCGATACCCGATACGTGTTTATGGCATGATACATTCCCACAGACCGTGACGCCGAGCAATTTCAAACTTTCCCCAGCCTCGAGGGCCCGGCCACTCATCATCAGCTGTGGAACCGATGATCCAGTTTTCTTTGTGAATGTTGTATACTGGGTCTTCGTTGCGTATATATATATATATATTTTTTTTTTTATTAATTTATTTATTTATATATTTATATTTATTGCAGTTTCTCTTATGAATTATCTGTTATAAAAAAACCTGTAATGAACATTTAAGGAATCTTTAATATTTCAAGTACAACCGTTGTGATATCTTCATAACAGAAAAAATCTGTTAATCAGTAATTCAAATTTTTCATAGGAGGAACTGCAGACTCCTCACCTTCAAGTGTCAATATAAAATTTAATTAAACGACTTTTTCACTTTTTTCTTTTCAGGTAAGTGATGCAAAGCCCTCCAGTATATATAGTAAGTAAGTTATGTAAGGCAAAAATCCAATATCCGAGAGAAATATCCTGACCTGAATAATTAAAGGTATCCATTCATGTTCCTTTTTATTTTTTCAAGTCCTTCCCATTCGATTAATATTCAAGTACATGTTGCTTGACTTCTAGTCTTGCCGCTCATGTCCTTTTATGCGAAAAGGACCTTTCGAAATCCGAAATTGTTTACATAATGAATTTCGACTCTTATCCAGGTGGAAGTCTCTTCCATAATTGACCAACGATTATATAATACACATTTCCAACAGTGTATATCGAGTGTGCATTTTCATTCAAACATCTGCTTATGAATTTTTAAGAAAGCAATTTAGTCTCGATCCCGTCAATGTCTAAATTATGTATTGTGTTAGCTCAAGACAAGAAATCTCTTATCTCCCACCTCATGGTACGTGGCTGTTGCCCCCGTTGTTGCGTAGTGACAAATAGGATTCAGTTCGAAGAATGCCGCCATCCATCCATCGTCGGTTGTCGTTCTTGAGGATAAAATTATCGAAATAGATATCCTAGTGTTGGAATTGGGATTCTACTACTTTCAAGGGGATATGAAAGAAAGTAAACTACCACATACGTTTGCATCTTGGATTTTGCGTCAACATGGCGTTCCATCAGGATAATAACAAAGCGATGGAGAAGTGGAACGCTATATAAATGACTAATTCTAAAATGTAGACATTATGATTGATGATACGCGAGTTGAGGAAGAACAGAGACGGATTACATTTCTGTCCTTTAGGTTTGGAACATAATTAGCGAATCAAAGGTTGGTAGCTAAGGTTGTGAGGGAGCAGGATGTTATTTCGTAATACATACATGTAAATGTGTGTTTAGCTTAAGCAACGTTGTTGATGATGCTGTGCTTGAGCAAGGGATTTTGTCTATTTCGTCATCTTAAATTTGAACTTTTTTTTTTGGGTATAATTCGTTTTTTGATCTTGTTTTTTTTGAGTCGAAATTATAATTAATCTTAAATTAAATTCAAAGTGTCACCCGACGCTAGGTGCTGGAAATTATATCCGTGAGCAAAAACGCACAATAGCTTGGGAATAATTAATCAACACGAGTTTTGTGAACATCTTTTATTACCAGGGAAAGCCTAACTCTATTCCATTTTCATCCGTTTATGACATGAAGATGTTTTTTCGTGGAAAGTGATGACGTTGCGAATCTATTGTATGGCGAGGATATTCTTTTGAAAATTTGTATACTTACTTTGTCATTTCGTCACTTCATTCTCCAATCCCATGACTCGTTCAATCAAAGCCTTTGGCAGCACTATAAATTCAATCTTTGGGTTTCGAAAGATGATGCGCAAAAAAATCGCTTTTTCCAGTTCCATATGTAGGGTTATATATTAAGAGTATTATTTGTTACTTACTTGTGGATGTGCTTTAGTAGCACCTTGTGTTCTTCGGTTGGGGGAACGCCGACTTCCCTAAGTTTTGTCGCGTCCAAATCTTCGTATATTTCTTTTTTTTTTCAATCGGCAAAAGAACCCACACCTTTCACGAAGATACCAGGAGTCTTTTCAACTTTCAAGGGGAAGAATTCACGAGGTCCAAAGAGATACAAAACACACTTTACTGTTTGTACTCTATTCTGTATTTTATTTTATTCTGCGAAGAACACATACCATTATCATCATCGGCACTACAACCGGGAACCGGTCTTGGCCTTATTTAGCAAGTCCTGAGGCTTGTTAAATTGTCCATAATGATTTGTTTTTTCCGGGCAAAGTCATTAGTCTTGCACCAGAGGCTCCCCGACGGGGAATCGAACCCCGGTCTCCCGCGTGACAGGCGTGTATACTAACTACTATACTATCGAGGAGCACACATATATTACATGTATATTTCGGAAGTAACGAAAATAATAGAGAAGTAATTATCATTCACGCCAAATGATTTTGATGAACACTATCTATCGGAATCCTTGGCGCAAGGCCAATAACCTTGCCCGGAAAAACAAATTATTATGGGAACTTTATCAAATTTTACTTGCTTAATTAAGCCAATACCGGATCCCGGTTGTAGTGCCGATGATCATGATGATCTATTGGAACCACTGTGGGATGTAACCATTGTTTCTTCTTCTATTACGAACTGTCGCAGGAAAGTTTCACTAATTCGCTTAAACAAGTCTAATTGTGTAACGCAAGGGTGAGCAACCTTTTTAATCAACGGGCCAATTTAAATTGCAAATTTTTTTCGCGGGCCGAACATAAAATAACACATTAATAATTTACAAAACTTTATTTACAATAAACATTAGAATAAAAAAATATAAAATTTACAAAATAGTAAAGATTTCATATACAAATTTTAAAGCAAAATAAAGAAAAGAACAGAAGAACGAATTTACTTGAAATTTTTAATGAGAAGTTTGACACTGTTTTTTCAATACAAGCTGATCAATATCAGCCGGAATCGATGAGGTAGCTACACGCACGCAGCTTTCTAATCGTGCATCACCCAGTCTTGATCGGTGATCATTCTTGATTAATTTCATGGTTGAAAATAATTGTTCGCAAACATATGTTATGTACTTCCGAACAGAGACATCATTTGCTTTGCATTTTTCGTCAAAAGCGGAAATTTCTCAGGGCTCACATACGATTTATAAAAATTTTCGATGTTTACTGAGAAAAATACATTTTTTTAACTCGGTATTATTCTGCATGTCAATCACTTCCATTTGAAAGTCTTCGGGAACTGTATCCACATCGATATTAAATGGCGAGGAAAACAAACCTGCCCCCAAAGGCAATAGATATATACACGGTCCTGTTTAACAACGCGTTGAATAATGCATATTATCCCGCGCGTTGGAAAACGGCTATCATTCAGCCCATCCCCAAAAAGGGCAAAGACTGTACAAACCCAATGAACATGCGTTCGATAAGTTTACTCCCAAGCATCAGTAAAGTAATTGAAAAAATCATTAACAAAGCTCTGCTAAAATGGGTAGACGACAAAAGCATTATTCCAAATAACCAGTTTGGCTTTAGGGCGGGTCATGAAACCACACATGCCGCAGCTAAACTGGTCTCCGACATACAATGGAATAAATGTAGGAACCAATGCACAGGTGCCTGTCTGATCGACTTGGAAAAAGCCTTTGATACTGTCTGGATCGAAGGGTTGTATTACAAACTGGTCAGACATGGCATACATAAGCCTTTACTATATGTACTTTACGATATCTCAAAGGACAGGAGGTTCGTGGTCAAAAGTGGTAATGTGACCTCTAATAAAACGTATAATATCAAGAATGGCTTGCAACAGGGCGCGGTACTCTCTCCGATTCTTTCTAATATTTACATTAGCGACTTATTAGACGCACTTCCGCAGGCTATTGCGTACGCAGACGATCTCATAATTTACAGAACAGCTCCGAAAGTTGAGATCATAAATAGTTTAATACAGCGAGACTTCAACAACGTGCAGCGCTATTGCGATGACTGGAAACTTAAGATCAACTTCCAGAAATGTGAAGCCATACTATTTAGAACGTCATTATATAAAGCCACGAACGACACAAGAAAAAACTGGCGAAAGCTAGTTATCGTGGGACCGCATGGAGATAAACTGGAAACCAAGAGTTTAGTTAAACACCTGGGCATCTGGCTAGACCAATATCTGTATTTCAACAGACATGTAGAGGCTGCACTGGTCAAGGGTAGAAAAACGTTTGCTATGACAAGGTGGCTATTTCACAGTAGCCAACTTGACAGAAGGGTAAAAGTCATATGCTACATGACGCTAATCAGGCCAATGCTCATATATGGTTGTCCAGTATGGTTTAACATAGGTCCAAATCTGATGGAAAAGATTCGGGTGTTCGAAAGGAAGTGTCTCAGAAGCTGTCTCAGATTATATCGAACACCGGAATCGGAATACAAAAAGTATTACTCAAATGAGACTTTATATAATGAAGCCTGCATAAATAGGGTGGATAATTTTATGATTAAATTAATCAGAGGACATATTGCGAGAGCAATAAGCTCGTCCAATGACCTAATTTTCGGTGCTTAATATCCAAATACCCTGTACTATGAGAACGTACGTCGGTTTTGTTCCACCAGAGGCGTTCCTTGATTTGGACATGAAAGGGCTTATACAGGATAGATCCGGAATTCCGCTGATCTATCATGTAAGTAGATCATCCGTAGACGGGCGATTGTGCTACGACCGGGAAGTAACGCGTACCGAAGAAGAGCTCCTGCGCTTCAGTAGGGCTATCTCCCACAGAGACCGGGACGATAGTATTAGGCAGCGTCAACAGTTCTGGTGGTTGAATGGCATATAAACACCTGGATACCAAAGTCGGTATAGAATCACACTATCATCAGCTAGCTTACATAGACTTAGCTTTTCTAGAATTAGGGTAGTATAAGATTTAAGTGAAGTTAAGCTGTGATTTTACATAAAATTGAAAAAAAAAAAAAAAAAATAGGTAAGTTAAGTAAGTTAAATTTTAAGAAAAAAAAAAAACAAAAAAAATTGACAACGTTTTTTCAAATTTTTCTTTGTCTTTCAAATAATTATAAGTATTGCCACAAAGTTCTGTCGCCGAAAGGCAAATTATACAAATATTAAGTAATGTTTAGCTTAGAGCGTCTGCGAAGGACCAGTAAGTTATTATATAAGATAATTAAGCTAGAATTTAAGCATTTTTTGTCTAGCCTTTAATTTAGAAACTAAGAATATAAAAAGAAAATAAAAAAATGTTTAAAAAATGAAATGAAAAAAAAAATGAAATGGCGAGGAAAACAATTTCATGGAAACCGCTGTCTTCTCAGCTTTGAACATTTGGAATCGTAATTGAAATTCGTTGATTAAAATGTCTATATATTGTGCGTATTTTTGAGAAGTATTAACGTTTTCTTTGTCTAAATGTGGAAAGTGAGACACATTATTCTGCAAAAGATGTTGTTTCCACAATTTTAGTTTGCGCTCAAAACCCTGAATTTTATCATATAAATTGTTAATAAACTGTCCTTTGTCTTGAAGTTCCACATTAAGATCATTGAGATGCTGAGTCATGTCGATAAGAAACCCAAAATCACTCATCCAATCTTTATTACCAAAATGAGGAAAGGCATATCTCTTCATATCCAGGAACAATTGTATTTCGCTTTTTAAGTTGTATACTCTTTTTAGCATTGCACCTCTACTAAGCCAACGTTCTTCGGTATTAAAAACTACGTCTCCATATTCAGTTTCTAAATCTTTCAGAAATTCTTTAAATTCACGGTGATTTAACGCGAGCGACTTTATAAAATTGATTAGTTTAATTATTGGTACTGTGACATTTGGCAAACTCAATCTTTTCGCACACAAATTGTCCTGGTGAATTATGCAGTGGTTAACGAATATTTCCCTTCCTGTGACCTTCTTAATGTCTTGAAATAGCCTTCCCGATACTCCTACCTCCATGCTCGACATTCCTCGTGCTCCATCTGTCGGTATACCAATAATCTTTTCTAATAAAATTGAAAATTTTTCCAACACAGACTTTAGTTCATCGTATAGGTCTTTGCGGGTTGTAGTCCCTTGCATTGGAAATAGTGAACACAATTCTTCCGTGATATTAAATTTAGTGTCAATACCACGTACAAATATAGCCAGTTGTGCTGTATCGCTAATATCACAACTCTCATCAAGTGCCAAAGAACAGTATTCGAATTTTGCAATGCGTTCACGAAGCGTTGTTGCTATGCTCTCGGACAAGTCTTCAATTCTCCTTGCAATGGTGAATCTTGATAAACTAATGTTTGAAAAAATATTTATTTTATCAGGAAATGCAATTTCTGCAACAGCAGTCAGACATTCCTTTATCATCTCTGCATCCGCAAAGGGTTTCAATTTTTTTGCTAGTATTTGACTGACAACAAAACTAGCCTTTACTGCCGTATTTGATAAAATACCTTGATTTTTAAAAGTATCCCGTGGTTTTCCCGGGGCTTTCTCCATTTGATTAAACTTATCCATCCTTAGTTGTCCTGTTAAGTTTTTATATTGTTGTTCATGTTTTGTGTCGTAATGCCTTTTTATGTTATATTCTTTTAATGCCGACACCACCTCAGAGCATATTAAGCATACAGCTTTATCTCTAAAGAAAGCGAAAAAATAATCAAATTTACACTTTTCTTGGAAATGTCTGTGCTCAGCCGCAACCTTTCGTTTTTTTGTTTGCTTTTCCGACATGCTAGTATGGGTTAAAAATTTGAAAGTTAAAAAAAATGTAATAAAACAAAATTTTTAATGAAAAAACTCTAATATTACCTTTTTACAATAATATTGTACTCACGCCTTTCAAGAATCACCGGTCTGACTGATTGTGTGACAGAAGCAAACACAAACAAGCACACAAGTCGCTGACAAGTAAGTAACTCGTCACAAAAAATTGCTTCTGTTTAGCATGTACTACCACTTTATTATAATTAATTTTTTTACGCCCGGTGCATTTACCGGACACGAGCGACGACAAATAAAACAAATACACGAAATGTTTATTTTTCACAATTCCTTTTATTGGATGTGTTTAATAAACCGACAAGATTCAATATTCTAATAATTTAATTTACCGAGAGCAAACGAAAGGATAAACACAGATTTGTAAACTCAAACAACGATCTCTCAAACGACAACGAACGAAAACTGGCAGTAACGAAAACAAACAGTGCTGCCAAACAAGCAGATAATTACAAAACTATACCGAATTAATAGTTAATAATAAAAATATGATATTTAAGAACAAAGAATGGGAGAAAGTCGATAAAATAAATTCAATTTTAGAACGGCTTGGCGGGCCGCATAAACATGTTCCGCGGGCCGCAAGCGTTTTGTCCGCGGTTTGCTCATCCCTGGTGTAACGTGACAATGAAGATGGAGCGAATATAACACTGTCATGCAATGGGCAAACAATGATCTGAGTGATAGATTAATATATTTTTAAGCTTGCTGTCTCTTGGAAATGGAAATCACTCAACTGCTTGCAACAAAACCCGAAATAGACTGTGTCATATGCACTAAACTAGAAAAGTATTCACATTCGGATTCTCGCCAATAGAAAGATTCTTCGATTTATTTGCACAAATTGTCGCTACGATAGTCACCAGCACTCATCGTCAGACACGACTTACTTGCCCGCTGTTTTCAGCCTACTCCGTCTTTTTTTCCTTCGTCTCTCTGAATGAAAACTTTTACCTTTGATCGTGCCGATCGAAGGATATGTTCTTTTGTTTGCATGGCCCCTTTTGCCACCCGCCATTCACTTTTTTTATCTTACCCACATTGGAATCAAAAGAGGGAAAACACAATGGAACAATCAACAAAGGATCTTGCTGATGAACTTTTAAGATCCTCAATGTCGGTGGGCGATAAAACGAACATGTGGTTCGTTTTATGGCGCAAGTTGTTTGTTTGTAATCGGGAAGGGGAAATAGAAAAGGATGCTGATTGTGGGAATAGATTTGGGTAAACAGAATTTTAAAGGATCATCAAATCGCAGACGCGCATTTTATGATTCTCAACAATTTTGTTTGAAAGTTAGTCATCTGTTCCGCACATTTGGAACCAGGGAATTTCGCGTGTCGAACATACCATTCGTTTATCACGTATTGGATTTTAAGTTGAACTCAATGTGAGCAAATTGGACGTTTAGTTCAATTTGTTTGATATTGAATTGATGTGAAAATATTTAATGTATGGGGACGATGCTTGCAGAGTGCTTCATCCTTTAAGTGGATGGTTTTGCGTGTACCGCGATTATTGGTGGAGATTGGCTCCAAAGAGGTAAATATTAAGAAGTTTTTGCGCGTAGCACATACTTGTCGTTCGGTTTGACTTTCATAATTTTGAAGCTACTTTCAATGAAGGTATTCCACGACCGTGGTACGAGGGTCATTTAATAAATCTTTAAATTGTGTGTGTCGATACATAACTGAGGTCGAAACTCGAATAAACAAGTGGTTGGCAACAATGCCATTAAGATTTACCAATTTTTCACATATATGAAGTGCTACATATATCCTACAGTATTTGCTCTGGTGCAGTTTGAGACGAACACGACGCGATACGGCTTTTAAGATCCTACCATAACCAACTTCAGCTTCAGCTTTAACTTTTGGACCCCAGACATTTTACGTTTGCGAGTGTATTCGTCATTATTGAACGGCGAAGTCATATCGAAAGGCATATTTAAACGCATTTGATGTTCTGTCCAATTTTAATTCTATATGCATTAAAATTGTTTTCTAATGTCTTTTCTATGGCTTCGATGTTTCCGTGAATCTAATCAGTCGTGGTAGAATATTGGTTCCGGTAGGTAAATTGATGAGTCGGAATAATATATTTTCGTTCTATGGTTGTGCTGGGTAGATTAAGTACCAAGGCTGGTCGATAAGTCCTTAGATAATCTAAGAAATGATGGTCGTAGCATGGATAACGGTCCGATTTTATTAAGTATCATTCCTCACTAGGTATCTGTCAAATACAATATATAAATAACTTCTAGGTATCTGATAAATTGGGTATAAAAAAATATCTGCGGGATGGGTGCCGCATTTGTTCTCAGTTGAGAACAAACGCAACCGCATGGTCCTTTCTAAGGGTCTTTTAGGGGGCATGCATCACAACCCAGTTGAGTTTCTGAGCAGATTAGTAACTGTAGATGAAACACGGATACACCCCTCCACTCCCGAAACGAAAGAGCAGTCAAAACAGTGGACTGTTAAAGACGAACGGGCTCCAAAGAAGATAATGTCTTTTTGACCTACACTCCGGCAACGCTAGTTGGCACGCAGTCAGTAAACTGCTCAAATCCAAACTGCTATCAGGTAACATAAAGCTTCATGTCTATAGAACCATAGTCATGCCGATTGTTCTATATGCATGCCAAACATGGGCTCTCACAAAACGGAAAGAAAACAAATTCCTCGTATTCGAGAATAAAGTTTTATGGGGTATCTTTGGTGGTAAATATGACGAGGATGACAATGGATGAAACTCCACAACCACGAACTGGAAGAGCTATACCGCAAACCTACAATAGTGAGAGTAATCAAGTTGCGAAGATTAAGATGGGCCGGACATATGGCGCGAATGGGCAACGATAGGACCATCCGTAGAATTCTTGACGGTAGACCAACGAGAAAGAGACCGGTAGGACGGCCGCCACGCAGATGGGAGGACAATGATAGGTTTGACCTTGAGGAAATTGGATCGCCTGGTCAAGCGTGGAAGGAGAGTGCCCAGGACAAGGAACGATGGCGGAGTCGAGTTGGTGAGGTCATGAACTTCCGGTTTCCTACAGGCCAATAAATAATAATAATAATCCCCTAGTTGAAGAAAATTTTAATTTACTTAAACACAATTTCAGCCCTGGACCTGATGGAATTCCGGCTGTCCTTTTAAAAAAATGTTCCCTTTCTCTTTCTCTCCCACTATCAAAGATCTCCAATCTATCCCTGGCACAAAGTGTCTTCCCAAATATTTGAAAATCCTCTTTTCTCACCCCATACATAAAAAGGGGCCAGAAATGGATATTAGTAACTAGCGTCCCATCGCTAAACTGTCACATATTCCCAAACTGTTCGAAGGCATTCTTTACAACGCGTCATGTTTTCGCTGCAAATCCATCATCTCACCCAACTAGCACGGTTTTCTTACGGGTAGGTCGACACCACCAATCTAGTCAAATTTTCATCCCACGCTCTCCGTGCCTTAGAGAATGGCAACGAAGTTGATGTAATCACAACCGATTTCAGCAAGGCCTTCGACCAAATTTCACACAACCCCATCCTCTTTAAGCTATCCTCCCTTGGCTTCGAACCCCTACTGATTAAGTGGATTTCTTCCTATCTGAACCATCGAATCTAGCGTGTCAGATTTAGATCCAGCTTCTCCAATCCTTTTCTTCCCACGTCAGGGGTTCCCCAGAGGAGTCATCTTGGACCCCTCCTATTCATTCTTACTATTAATGATATAGACTCCAGTATCAAGCACTCCTCCATCTCTCTATACGCGGACGACACTAAACTCTTCAAGACGATCCGCCCTTCTCTCGACTCGTCACTTCTCCAAATGGATCTCGACAGCTTTTCAAGTTGGTGCCAAAATAACTGCCTCGAATATTGCCAAATGTCACTCAATCACCTTCGCCCGTAAACGACCCCCCCTCGCCCGGGGACGTTCCTACGTCTTTCTCAAACAGCAGATATCACATGTACAATCGATTCGTGGCCTTGGTATCTAATGTGATAGGGAGCATTTACTTCATTCCACATATTGATGACATTATTCTCAAGGCTTTGGCCTTGTGAAACGCTGGTCGAAAGAATTCTCTAATCCCTACGTTTCCCGATCGCTTTATGAAGCCTTTGTCCGCCCCCTCCTTGAATATGCTAGTCAGGTTTGGTCTCGTCACTACTCGTCCCAAATTTGCAGGATCGAAAGCGTGCAAAGTCGTCTTGTGCGTTTTGCCCTCCGAGGATCGAAGTGGGAAAATCCTCTGGCTCTACCCTCATACACGAACTGTCTTCATCTAATTAACCTTAACACACTTGAAGAGCGCAGAATTTATGCCCCCATCCTCTTCATCCACCGGCTACTCTCAGGTGCAATCAACTGCCCAAGCCTGCTCTCCTCCATCACATTTTTCATTAATCCCCGAAATCTGCGAAACCCCCGTCTCTTCTTTTTGCCCAACCATCACACCTTTTTACGGCTCTTATGAACCCATTTCGCGAATGCAGGGGTGGGCAAACTTTCACCCCTCGTTCAACCTCACCTCTCCCGCTCTCAAATGTCGTCTCCCCTCTTATCCCCCTGGCCACGCTCTGCTCACCGCCTACACTCTCCCCCACTCATACTCACACCCTAGCATCCGGCTTTTCCTCGCCCTTCCCTGTGCTACCACTTAGACTATTATTCTATCCATCTTTGTTTAGTTCCCCATTCCATTTTAAAGTTACTTTAAAGTTAGTCCACCACCCCCAAGAATTTTTAAAATAAGTCTACTTACAACAGTTTGGTTAAAGTTAATATCCGTTTTTCAAACGGATACTTATTCTCGTATATAATATGAAATAATTTATATAATTCCTCTTAATATTTTGAGTGGCTAATCCCTTTAATTTCCCACCCAGAGTGTGTGATTGCTTTTTTTAACATCCACGTTGTGACGAACTAAAATTATCCAAATTCATAAAAAATATATCATGATGGCAGCATTTTAGTTTCCATGTTGCCATTCCTTCTACGACACGACGAGTGAATAGCGTGTATTCTAAAAATGTAGAACCTGTCGACATATTTAATTGAATTTGATCAGTTCAACTTGCCACTGTGCAAAGGTTAATCACATAAGTTTGCTTGCTGATGTCAAAAGTACCCGTACAAAATGAGGGACTTCCATTCATCGTTGAAGGCGTACTTATCCTAGAACCATTGTGATTCCTCTCAATTTCATTTCCAATAGTCTGATTCTAACAATCTTCTGAAAATGATTAAAGCCAAAGTTTGTTTTTAAACGAAAAAGTTTCACTCTTTCGATTCAATGAAGAAACTTTTATTCGCTCTCTCCTTTTCAGTCGGCAATGTGGATATCCAATAACTAGCCTAACAGCGTATTATTCCTTTTTACCTCGCAGAGTATACAAAAACAATAAACAAACAAAAACAGAAAAAAACAAAATCGAAAAAAATACCATAGAAAGAAAAACTCCGGCTGCCAATTTTCCTATTTACTGTTGAGTCGGGATGCGGATATACTTGCATGAGAAAATACGTATGTGTGCTCTGCAGGATATCCGTCAGGATGATCCAACAGAATGCCAGGAGCGTTTTTCAAAACACAAAAAAAAAAAAAGAGAAGAGAAATAATAATTGTTATACAAACAAAATCACAACAGTAAAGGGGGAAAAAGGGAAGAACAACTTAAAAGATCTGCAGCCCACAGTATCTCCCGACAAAATAAGATGAATTACTGTCTAATTCGTCATCCAGTTTGATGGAAATACAAACTCATTCTTGCTGAAAACTTTAATTGAAAAAGGAAAATAGAAACTGCTTCTCCCTGGTTTACCAACTAGTCGAATAATTTTATTCGTTAAAGCAGCGTAACATAAACCGTATCGCTATTGTAAGGACAAAAACGGCAGTAAATGAGTAAAACTTAAAAGGAAAACGATTGTTTTTCTTCTGCCGACTATCGTTGGAAAAGTAATCGGTTAAGACTGAAAGCAGCACTGACTCCCTAAACACATTTAGGATAAATATTTGCGTATTATACAGAAGCCTCTAGGATTAATACGTTGGATCTCTAATTTCTTCCCCACAATCACTTTCTCATTACAATTATTTTTCCCTTGTTCTGGCAGTTGCGCATAACGTTGGCCAGCATTTTCTCCGTTGAAGTTCCTTTATGGTAGTGACATTCGACAAGGGACTGGCTGCCATTGCCTTTCCATAAGATTGCCAATTGTTTGTTATTGATGAGGTGAAAAACAATTACCCTAAATCAGTTAGTGGTCAAATGAGGTTAGTTGTCTTTGCAAGGATCAAATCATCTTTTTCCTTTTTTATTTTCGATTTATCATGCCACCTTTAAGTCAAGTGGGTTAAGGAGTCAATCTGAGTCCTGGTTAGGGTAAGGACATAACAGTTCGCCGCTAGTAAATGTTGGTGTATGGCCTGTATATGAAATAGGCTCTCTGACGTCAGAGAAAGTGTTACAAGTTCAAAGTTGACAATGTTTCTTGAGGAGGGGATCCGATTCCAAGAAGTCACATTGTTTACTCTTCGAGTTTGTATCAAAATGTTATCACATTGTTGCTCTGAGATAACACCCACTCTCCCCCCTGGTGGTCCGACAGCGGAACTGTTATATTTCTGAACTATTTTACTTAAAAAAAAAATACACACGTTTATTTTGCACTATGGGGGTTTCGATGCGTTGGAGATATCATCTGCTGTCGAGACGATTGCCGACAATGTCCTTTATATATATATATATATATATATATATATATATATATATATATATATATGTATATATATATATATGTATATATATATAAATATATATAAATATATATATATATATATATATATATATATATATATATATATATATATATATATACTTGACGCAAGGCTAACAACTTTCCCCGGAAAAAGAAATTATTATGGACAATTTAACAAGTCTCGGATAAGGACCGGACACCGGTGGAGAGACTTGCTAAATGTGGGTGCCGATGATGATGATGATGATGATGATGATATATATATATATATATTATTTTTTATTTTTATTATTATATATTATTTTTTTATTATTATTATTATTTATTGGCCTGTAGGAATCCGGAAGTTCGTGGCCTCACTGACTCGGCTTCGCCATTGTTCCCTGTCCTGTGCGCTCTACTTCCACGTTCGACCACCCGATCCGATCCTCTAGAGGCCCAATCTAACATTGTCTTCCCATCTCCGTCGCGGTCGTTCTGTGGGCCTCTTTCCCGTTAGTTTACTGTCAAGAATTCTATGCACGGTCCTATCATCGCCCATTCGCGCTACGTGCCCGGCCCATCTTAATCTTCGCGACTTGATTAACGTTCGACCATTCCACGTGCCGGCGCGTATATCCCGCTTTTTCCGTTTTTCCCTACGTCTTCTTTTTGCCGAGTCGGTGTTTTCTTGATGATTTGTTCCCCTATGGTATATATATATATATATATATATATATATATATATATATATATATATATATATATATATATATATATATATATATAAATATATTTATATATATATATTTATATATATATATATTTTTTTTTTATAACACCTCTCGGGAGACGCAAACCTATAGCGTCGAGTGGGCGCCCCGAGATGCCACCAAAAAACGGTTGCAGTTCCTCTTAAACAGCTGCAGGTTGTAATGCTCCGGGAACAATAGCGCGGGAAGGGAGTTCCACAGCTTCCCCGCTCTGTAGCGGAACGAGTTCTGATGCAGGGGTGTTAGCGCCGTCGGGAGATGAACCGCAAATTGGTGCGACCTGTCGGATTGTCTTGTGGAGCGCACATAAACTGAATTGAGTAGAACAATATCACGAATCTCCGAAGAACAGTACCCGTGATAATGTCTGTAAAATCGACATAGGTCCGCTACGCGCCTTTGATGTGATAGCGACTGTAGTCCCGATGTTGCCGCCGAGTCCCCAATGAGGCGGATCGCTCGTCTCTGTATGCTATCAAGTAGGTCGAGGATATGTTTAGGAGCAGAGCTCCAAACATGAGAGCGTGAGTCTAATTTGGGATTTATACAGGAGAAGAAGTTGGCCCGGAGTAAAATATTTCTTGGCTCTAAAAAGATGGTTCAGTTTTCCTGAGGTGGACCTGGCGATGCTTGACACGTGTTCATGCCACGACACATTCCCACAGACCGTGACGCCCAGCAATTTCAAGCTTTCATCAGGTTCGAGATCCTTGCCATTCATCATCAGCTGTGGAACCGACGACACATTTTTCCTTGTGAATGTTGTATACTGTGTCTTCGTTGCATTGCAGTCGACAAGATTGGCCTTTCCCCACTGCAGGACTTTATCTAGATCCCAATTCAAAGAGTCAATTTGTCTACATCCCAGCTGGTGTGACGTTTATGCACCAATCGGCCGATCACTTGAAAAGGAGGAAACAAGCGTACCATCATCCGCAAAACTGAATACTTTGTTATCCGTTGTTTCCAAATTTCTGTGAGGCAAAAACAAGGTTGGAGCCAAAATAGAACCTTGAGGCTCCCCGGAATTAGGAGGATACAGATCCGAACACGCCGTCCATAACAACCCGGATCGATCGATTTTCGAGGAACCTCGTCGTCCAGTCGCAAAGCTTCTGGAAGAGTCCATATGAACGAAGTTTGCTCAGTAATGCCCCGTGCCAGACGCGGTCAAAAGCTGTGGAGATATCTGTAGTGCTGCGGAAGCCCTACCATCGTCCTACAATCCCAATATAAATAACCCATCATCACACAATTAATCAAAACCCATTTCCCATATAATATACACATTTCCCATATAATATATATATTCCATCATTACCCAATAACAATATACAAAAACCCATATCCTCATATAATATACATATTTCCCATATAATATACACTTTTCCCATATAATATACACTTTTCCCATATAATATATATATTCCATCATTACCCAATAACAATATACAAAAACCCATATCGTCATATAATATACACATTTCCCATATAATATATATATTCCATCATTACATATCAAAAACCCATATCCTCATATAATATGCACATTTCCCATATAATATACTTTTTCTCATAAAACCCAATTAATCCAAACGATTTCTCATATAATAATACATAATACATATCTCAGTATCACCCCATTTAATTCAAAGGGTTTCCCATATAATAATACACAGCGGTTGCTTAATACAACGACCCCAGAATCGTCACCAAGGAAATATAGTAAATACTCAAAGTGGCGATTCTGAAATCAAATCGACCATTTTTCCAAATATACATACCCCACATTCCAATATACATATCCCCTCCATCATCGCACTTTCCTAAACGATTTCCAAAAAAATCGTTATACTATGTATATAGCAGCTGCAATAGCGTTTGCTTAATATGATGAACCCAGAATCGTCACCAAGTAAATATAGTAAATACCCTATGTGACGATTCTGAAAAAAAATTTCAACAAAATAAAATATTATCGTCGCACAAGCGAAAAACATATAATCACGCTAACGGTAGCAGTTTGACTTCGTTCATGAGAAAGAAACTTTTCGAAGAAGAAAATGAAAAAGAGAAATTTTGTACTTTCGTAGAGGTGTAGAATTAAAACCACAGAAGGGTGCGTACGTTTTGTGTCTGTCTGTTTTGTGTTGATTACATTTACATTAAATATTGTTGTTCATGTGAAAAATCTGTGTTTATGTGAAGAATCTGAAATTAAAATGCTAACTATACAATCAGTTTATCGTCCATTAACTCATTTTTACAGACCATTTCTGTCTTACGTCTCGTTAAAATAGCGTCCACGCTCTTCCCTCGGTCGTGGCGAGGAGGCACGGCGTTCGGATTTAAACATATCCAATGCGGCCACCCTTGACTCAACATGTCCCTTAATCGCAGATGTCCATATGTCGCTTATAACGGTCGAAAGGTCTCCCGTGTACCGCCTGCCAAGGAATCCGTGTTGACAATCATTCAGAAGTCCGTTGCACTCTAAATACTTAATTTACTCTGTATTGATGACTTTTTCCATAAATGCTCCTCACTACATTTCATTTTTATAACATTTTTTATTTTTTTATCTTCTTAGTTTCTAAATTACATTCTAGACAAAAAATGCTTAAATTTTAGCTTAACTATCTTATATTATAACTTACTGGTCCTACGCACACGTTTTAAGCTGAACATTACATATAACTATTGCATAATTTGCCTTTCGGCGACAGAACTTTGTTTCTGGCAGTACTTATAATTATCTAAATGACAAGGAAAACTTTGTGACGAATTTTGGGGTTGTTTTTTTCTTAAAATTTAACCTACATCATTTTTTTATAAATTTTATTTAAAAGAACTTAACTTAACTTAACTTAAGTCGTATACTACCCTAATTATAGAAAATGTAAGTCTATGTAAGCTAGCTGATGATACTGTTATTCTATACCAACATTGGTATCCAGGTCTTTATATGCCATTCAACCACCAGAACTGTTGACCCTGTCCAATATTATCGTCCCGGTCTCTGTGGGAGATAGCCCTACTGAAGCGCAAGAGCTCTTCTTCGGTTCGCGTTATTTCCCAGTTGTAGCACAATCGCCCGTCTACGGATGATCTACTTACATGATAGATCAGCGGAAAACCGGATCTATCCTGTATAAGCCCTTTCATGTCAAAAGCAAGGAACGCCTCTGGTGGAACAAAATCGCTGCGACGCACGTTCTCATAGTACAGGATATTTGCCATAAATACTCCTTTCCATCCAACCATGCAGGTTAATTGCTGTTTTGATTCACCTGTCTTTTAGGTGTGGTTAGTTCAGGGTTTTCATCATCATCATCATCATTATCATCATCGGCCTTATTTAGCAAGTCTCTCCACCGGTCCCGATTTCCAGTCGAAGTCATCCAGTTTGGCACTCCCAGGCTCTGGGCATCTCGGTCTACGGTCTCTCACAACGTTAGCTTCATGGTAGCTTGCCTACAACTCATGGTTGTAGCGTCTCCGGAATTGTCCTCCCTCACATACGGGACGAACAATTCTCCTTAAGACCTTTCTATCGAACGCGGCTAAGAGTTCAGAGTGTCTTCTATTGAGCGCCCAGATCTCGGATCGATACATGAGTACTGGTAAGACCATGGTCTTGTACATTAGTAGCTTGGATGTCATGGATAAATTTCGGGATTTTAAGAGCCTTGATCAGCCGTCCGCGTATTTCTTGTTCCGTATTGTTATCGGCTGCTACTGTTTATCCAAGGTAGTTAAAGGATTGCACTACTTCAAATTCGTGCTTCGCTACCCTGATAGATTGGCCAACGCTATGTCTTCTCTTCACAGCAGTTGCCACCATGTACTTAGTTTTTCCCTCATTAATGGACAATCCCAGTTTTTGTGCCGGTTGCTCGATCTGGGTGAAGGAGTCCTGTACAGCCGAATCGGATCTGCGTAGGCAAGTATCTGGCAGGACTTGGGGACAATAGTCCCTCTATTTGTAATTCCAGAGTTGTGGATTGCTTACCCTAACGCCAGGTTGAAGTGGAGGCGGGCCAGACCGCTCCCTTGTCGGAGTCTCTTGAAGATGTTTTTTGGTTTGGACAAAAATTCTGCTATTTTTACTTGACTACTTACATTGGTCTTGGTCAATCTACAAAGTCGTATCAATTTGTTTGGAATCCCGAATTCCCCTATGGCATTATATAGTTCCACTCTGGCTATGCTGTCGTAGGCGGCCTTAAAGTCTATGTATAGGTGATATAATGGAATGGATCTTATTCCAGACATTTTTCCATCGCCTGCCTAAGGGTGAATATCTGATCAATCGCTGATTTGTCTGGGATGAAGCCACACTGATAGTGACCAATGATGACGTTAGTGAATGGGACTATCCGATCTTGTAGGATGAAGGAGTGTCTTATAGGCAATACTCAGCAATGTTATACCCCTATAGTTGCTGCACAGGGTGATATCTCCCTTCGTATGTATGGGGCAAATTATTCCACGATGCCAATCTTCCGCCATCTCCTCTTGCTCCATTACGTGCACCACGATCTCATGAATTACGTGATGTAACGCTGTCCCTCCTTGTTTGATCAGGTCAGTTGGTATGCCATCAGTTCCAGGGGCTTTATTTAATTTGAGTTACCTTATGGCTTTTAATGGTTCCTCAATGCTTGGTGTCGGCACCATTTGGTCTTGATCTTTGTCTCTTTTTACACTATGTTGTTATACTCAAGTGAAGACCCTCAATGATGTAAGTCGTGAAGTCGTGGACATTGAGTGCGAACGAGACCTTCTTTTTAGCAGCCTCTCTCATTCGCAATATTTGGCAGTTGTCCGGAGAGGACCAATTTATTCAACTAGTTTGATTTCGCACAATTTATTAACTTTCACCTAAAGAAATCTGTATTTGCGAGTTCTTTTCGTTTGATCGAGGTATGTCAGAATCCCTTTATACATATGTGGCAGTTCCGCAAAACCCCACGGTTCGCTTAGCTGAAAAACCCCCATAACATCCTCCCAATGTCATAACTTCACTAATGCAATTGCATTAGCATCTTAAATGCTTCACGCATTAAATAGGCCAAATCTTTAACCTAAACGGAATCCCAAACCAATTTGGCACACTCGGTGCCAGGCAAATTTCACTAGAGGAATTCCTAATACCAAAGGATTTGGATTACATACTATGTAACCTTCACCAGGGACCGTAAACATAGCGCCGTCTATTTTTCAGCTTCGCCATGGTATGATAAATCTCTTAACGTACACATTGACCGGCGACCTTTTTCTCCCAGCAATAAAATACAGCTGCATTCAATTAGCGCAATCGACGCTGAAGCCAATTTCCCTAACCCGCACCAAGTGCAAACAAAATAACGCTGTTCCTCCATAGGCTTCCTGGCGATACCATAAACAATCCATATCGTTTGTGGTATCCTAAATGCATTTTTCATTTAATTAGTGGGTGCTATTTACTCAGCCGACCCTCATTACCGGACGATGCATTAGGTCGCTTCTTTCTTTGTCTGTGTCCCTTGTCTAGGTTTCGTTTCGCTTTTGACCTGCAAGCGTTATGTAAACAACACAGATCTAAACGATCACACATATACCACCACGATCTTCATTATGAGATCTGGTTTGCTATTCCACCAAGAGAGACTTTACGTTTCTCTGGTGGTAAGTAAATACATATCCTTAGTGGAGAGGATATCTACCACCACACCACAAACTCACCCCAAACGAGGGTTATATCACTAAGTCAAATTACATCCGCCAACCACCACGGTCGTTGCCGCTCCCGCTCTCGGTCGCGCGGCGGAGAAGCGTATATATACAGAAGTCGGGTCGTGAAACAAGTGTTTCACCTTGTATTAAATCTTTAAAAATCAATTTAACATTAATATTAAGTCCGTTGTGAAATAAAACAAACATTAATTATAACAAACTTGTGCTCAGTGCGTTTTATTTTTTTGGTGACCCTTCGGTGTGTCTTATTCGATGTGCTACGTTTGTTCTGTGTTTTGGACATAATCCCTGTGATAGGCTAATGGCGGAACCGATGAACTTGTAATGACTTCGATGGGGAAGAAGTGAACGGAGTGACCATGCCTGGCACAATACTTCTAATCCCCACACATACAAATTTTTTACGGGTCGATTTTGTTTGGCTTCTATTTCGTGTCGCATGACATTTGTCTGGTGATATTTCATAGTTCTGGGGAATGGTTGATAACAATTTATATCAAAGCAGCTAACGCCACAAAAACTTGTTGAAATCACTGAAATACTATATTTAAATAGTTTTTCGATTCTGAATACGCAAAGAAACTAACGTTATGAGCGATGAAGCACATTTCAACCTGTCTGGCTTTTTTTTCTTTTACACTGACGCGCGTATAAAAAAATTCAAAACTCGAAAAGTTATTTTAATTTATTTTTGGTCACACCACCTATGTTAACACCATTGGGAAGGTTTGTTCAAAATGTCGGGCTTAAAACAATCTGCCTGAGGCAAATATTTCGATTTAAGAACCTCTTAAGGAATCGAATAAGCACATCGTTAATTCAGATTATAACACGTGGGTAATTGTGGCTTCAAACCAAACATCGACCTGAGAAAACTGGATACATTAAAAAGAAATGCTTTGTGTCCAAAGATATGCGGATAAAGTTGCAATTCGTTTTCACTTGATCCACAAATCGAGCGAGTGAAAATAAAAGGCGCAAGACGCTTATACTGCACCCGTTTTTAATCCCCTTGTACACAACAATATCAACATCGGAAACACAAGACAAGTAAAAAAGATGAAGAAAGACAAAAAGTAGGAATAAAAGAACAAAGAAACAAAAAACAAGAAAAGAGATCTGAAAACAACTATTGTCTCGAGGAAACATTCAGCAGCAAATTGAATTTTCCTCACATCCTTAATGGGATATTGCAAAAGTTTCAGTGGTTTGCCAGCCAATTGCTGAGTTATTTATCTTCAACATCCGCAGTACACACATAGATGGATCCTACCGGATCGTTGCTTCTACCCCTTTCGCTGTCTACATCGCCCTGTTAACACAGACAAAATATATTCAACTTGGCCGCCTATTGTTCCCAATGTGTACCCACAATAGCGTACTCAGCAAGAGCAATAACTGTGAGTACAAAAGGACAAACACATAAGACCAACCAACTTCCCACTTTACCCATTCGAAAGTCTGAATTTCTAAAGAAACATCATCCTGTGATACGAAGCAGGAGTTGGGGCGAAAAAGAAGAAACGTTTTTAAAACAAACACATTGCTTCGTACACATAAGCAAAATATGAAGCAACAATAGCAGGACAAATAAATAAATAAAAAATGAAACAAAATAAAACTTGCATAAAATATTCAACACGCAATTCGTTCGAGTATAACACATAATGTCAAAGGATGAATGACAAATAACGAGGAAGACCACAACTACCCGTATCCTAGATCAAACCTGAAAACAACAAAATACAGCTTAAAGAAGGACGTACGTTCATCCGTATGCTGTTTGAACTGGAATATCCAAGCGCCACCTACTTTTCAGTTTTCTACGTAAAAAGTAACTAACCACAAGGACGAAAGAAAGGAGTGAAACATAAGGAAAAAAAAGGAAAGAAAATGAAACAGTTCAAAATATGTCACTTCCTAAGTTAAGCCTCTGGCCACAGGGACAAGACCGTGGGAGCAAAGACTTGGATTACAAAAAACATTCTCCAGTGTATATTTTTACTGCCGTTAACTTTTGATTTTATGACAACCACGAATACATATCCTCTGCCTTAGGTGAGTGTATCCTCCCACATCGTTATCCTCTCACTTACTCACTTCAGGACGCATTTGTAGCGAATAAAGATGGCCTTGGGCCATTTCGCTTTGCATAAATTATGAGGACATCTGCACAAACTAGGTATTCCATATTTTTCAGTTTTATCCCGTTAGGGTTCTTTTATTATTTAAGAACAGCCCTTTACGAGGAAGTAAAGGTGAGTCAAGTAACGCGCCGTTCTTTTCACCTCTGGTTTTGAACGTTATTTTGTGGTTCATAGCTAAATCCCGAAGGCCACGAGACGATGTCAATTTCTCGTTCATTTTACGACTTTAAACACAAGGAGCTATCCGCTGTTTATCTCTTGTCCATTCGCCTTGTTTACGGTCATGTCCACAAAACCAATTATCCTGCATTCCTAAACAGAATACCATCAGTCATGGTTGTAGTTAACTAAAATTTGTGGCACACGTCATCTTCATTAATCCCAGATATAGTTACAATTTCCTTCCAACAATGACAGGTATAAAACGACCACCCCCTGTATTAGGGATGAGCACGCTTGGAAGTGTGTCTATAGACGGATTGTTGCGTCTTTGTGGAGCACTTAACCTGAAGATACATCTTTACGAGCGTTGAGTTAGTTTTATAGGCCAAACTGGTCTTAAAAGAAGAAGGAGTGGACCTCATTGGGGCTGAAATTTTTATTGGGACTTCTGGTTTAGCGAAAGGAATCCAAAGGAGCTATTGAATAAAATGAGGTTTTTATGAGATGTGCATGTGTAGATATTCCCGGAAATTTCTTATAAATACCTTATGAGGTTTCTAAGCAACAAGGGGGTGCACTAGTCTACATTAGAAGTAGACATTTTCCAGCAAGTAGGGGATGTGAAAGGACTACTGCCCAGGTTTATTTATTGACGAATTTTTTTCATCATAAAAACGGGCGTATAAATGGGGATTTTAAGGTGTGAGGGGTAGGAGAAGGAAATGATGGGAGCAGAGACTTCGATGGATACGAAAACCTGGATATTACAACCAAGATAAATCACATGATCAAGCTGAGCATTCCACATTCGTGCCGTTCTCAAGAATGAGTCACTGCGTGTATTTGTACGTTGAAACCTAATTTTCATTTTGAACTAACGCGAACTGACAGCGTTTTCCGGTGGTACTGAAAAACATGATTCATATTAACGCTATGTAAAAGTTAGAAGCAGCCTCTGGATTTAATTTGTTTTTTTTTTTCGGTCCTCTTTTGGTCCAGTGTCCTTCCACAGTTGTGGATGCGTGTGTGTCTGTTAGTGTGTGTCTGATTGACGGGTATGGTGGTAGAATACGGTTAGCGTCCAACTCAACTTTGCAAATGAATTCCATTCGTTGATCTGCATACCGACCTCAATAATACCAATAGAGAAGAGATAGGCAGAATACATTGAACCTATGTTTTAACATCGAAAATGAAAACCTAACGTCTGGGTTTACCATTAAGTTTCACTACTCATTTATTAAACATGTGTAGCACAGTTGTGAATGTGATTAAATGTGGGAAATAAATTCCATTTTAGGGCGAAAATATGCATTGTAATTTGAAGCTGGGTTCGATAGAGTGAAGTATTTCTTGCATCTTTTAAGAAATCCCTTTTCGCAACTTCAATTATGTGGTCGCTCCAGGTAAGAGTCGAATTGATTCGAGTGCCAAGAGCTGATAGTTCTTAGACTTCAACGGAACACCTGCTTCGACAATTGTTTTACATTCAAGTTTTCAAGGCATTGAAATCTGCTCGGTTAGAATAGCTCAATTGGGATACATGTTTGAGGTAGGAATTCAGTGAGAAACTCAGCGTGCTATGATGATGCGCTATGATGTATAAGATATCGCTTACAAAATTGAGAAATAGAGTGAGTGAGAGTATGGAGCCCTAGAGAACACCATCGTCAATTCTATTGGTGGTGCAGTTAACACCATCCAAAACCACTTGAATTGAACGAGAAAAGTATCTTTTTATCCATTGAATCTGTATATATTAACTCCATAGTATGAATGAATAAATGAATGAATGAGTGAATTAATGAATGAATGAATGAATCAATCAATGAATGAGTGAATGAATGAATGAATCCCAGAGTGAATGCATGAATGCAAGGAAGAATGAATGAATCAATGAATGCATGAATGAATGGATCAACGAATGAATTAATGAATGCATGAATGAATGAATGAATGAATGAATGAATGAATGAATGATGGATGGGTGGATGAACGAATAAATGAATAAATAAATGAGTGAATGAATGAATGAACGAATGAATGGATGAATGGGCGAATGATTGAATGGATGAATGAACCAATGCGTGAATGAACGAATGAATAAATGAATGAATGAATGAATGAAGTGAGGCCAGAACCCTCATTAATTTCGCTTAGTACATGTGGTATAAAAATATAAAAAGAAACTTACGAACTTACTTAAAAAACGATGGCATGGTGGTCAGGAGGGGCATGTGGGGATTATCTTAAAATTACTTTAAAACCGAGGAATGGGGAAATAACACAGGCAGGGACACGTTGGTGTGAGTGGAAGGATTAGACGAGGATAGGCCGGTAGCCAAGATGGGGGTATGAGACTGAGTGCGGGTAGTGTGTCTCTAAGAGGGGGGGGGGGGGGGGGGGGGTAACGGGGGATAAGTAGCGAGACGAAGTTTAAGAGCGGGAGAGGTGTGGTCTGAGTTTGCCCATAGTAACATTTGCGAACTGGATTCATTAGAGCCATAAGACGTGTGATGGGCGGTCAAGTAGAAGAGGCGAGGGTACCGCAGATTTCGGGGGTTAGTGTAAAAGCAGGCTTAGGTAATTGATTGTGTGGGGGTTCTCTACACCGCATGAAGAACCAACCCACAATGCCAACCAACCTTGACCGTTAACAGCGCGTCACTTTACCTTAACCTGTAACCCAACTCCCCATGCAAAATCCGCAATAGCATACATCCCAAACCCTGCAATAAAACACATTCCAAACCTTCAACCGAATATAATTCAACAGAATATATTCTAACCATCCCCGCATTCATTTTCCCAAAATTGCTTCGGTCAATCCTTTACTGTATTCACATTCCCTCCTTGCGACCAAGCAATCTCAATTTCCCCGGAAATCCATAAGCCATAATAAAACGCTTATTCCAACCTACAATGGAATGCCGACCATCTCCCCCAATTACATCACCCCACACACATTTCCCCGAAATTACTTCGGTTAATATCTTATCTAAACGATAGTCCTTGCTTGCACCCAAGCAATTCCAATTTTCCCCGAAAACCACTTTGGTTCATTTCCTCCTTAAACTATACCTCTCGCCTGCGACCAAGCGGCAGCCAATTTTCCACGAAACAATCACAACAACCAAGCCCCTTGATGATACTTGGCTATGCTGCCAAACCAATTTCCCAGTATACACAACCAACGAATCCAACTCAGCTTATACGGCCAGGATTCGCTGGAACTGAATTCCTATGCAAGCATAGCAATTCTACTCGAAATTACAATATATTCTTTCCTTCATTAGTCAGTCACCATTCAGCAACAGCCACGCGCACATCGGGAGTCCCCTGACAACCGCCGCGACCAGACGAGGGGCACGCACGCCCCGGCGTGCCAAATAAAGCCCGTTCGAACGTTTCCCGGGCACAGCGTCAAAAATAGAAGAGAAAACATTCGGGCGCAGTTCGTGAATAGAAACTAAACAACTTATGAAAAATCCTAATTTTATTCAAAAACCAGTATTCGGTACAATCGTGTCAGTTGAGTGCTTGTCAGTGGAATGGACATGTTTAATTTACAGTGTACAAAAATCAAAACGATATTCGTCTCACCTTGTGTAATAAAAAGACCCTTACGGCCAACTCAGTGTGTTTCATTTTCTCTTGCGTCTGTGGACAGCGCGCTGGCGAACAACTCTCTAGTGGGGCGATAGTGAACTGGCGCCATACGTTGGTACATCCACATCGAACCCCCACAATTGAACCGGAGAGGAAGACGGTGTATTGTAGTACCCCACTACATACCCCATATCGCACACGATGCGCTCATAATCGTTTCGTCTTTAATTACCTACCCGTGATGCACAGTCATACCCCAAGCTACAAGCTATCGAATTAGGAGTAATTTTTTTACATCGTAGCGCACATCGTCATTCATTTTCAAAAGCAAGAGCCACACCTGGCGTGGGTACAAAAATGCAACGTGCGGATAATGACAATTGCCGTACGCCAGGTGTCCCGCACTCAGAATTACCATTAATATACTTATGTCTGCGACGGTAAGATATACGAACAATAACCAATCGCTACCGGTGATTCGAAGTGGCGAAACGAATATTTGAACCAAGGCCACCGCACTTTAAGTGGATCGATGAAGTGGTAATATCAATTAAGCAAAGCAAATGACTCGTGCCGGGCAATTGCACCCAATATAGGTCAAAATCGAATGAGTGAAACAGCGGCCGGGTAAATCACTTGCGCTTGAGGTCATGCTGAGGGGAGAAGAATTGGATGCATCGCTTGCGATTCTTCCCCAATAATTTTGGTATACAAGTAGTGATTGCAAAGAGAATAGGGCAGAGTTAGAGTTAGGTAATCCAGCAAAAGGTCACAGCCTTGCATTGGAACAGTGGGCCTATAGCGTTTGAAATAATAGTGAAGAAGATCGTGTGATTCGAACTGACGCTATGACAGCTCGAATCACGAAAAAAATTTACCTAAGCGTTACTCATCAGGCTACTGACCGTGTTTCCCCTTTTGAGATGCAAAAGGAAATTTTATGCTGTTAACAGATACGATGGGAAAGTCTGTTAGCAGATTGGATGGGGAAATTTTCCTTTGCAGATGGGGGCTGAGTAATTCGGATGGGATATTTTTAGGATAAATACAATTAGTCTACTTCGAGCATCCGTAATAGAGTACCCGACAGGTCGACATGGAGGATCTAATCGTAGCGGTGATAATTTACGTATGGTGGTGAAAAGATCGAAAGTCCCGGAGTCTAACGTTATGAGAGTGAAGTCGCGAGTTTGTTGAGTGTCACTTAAGATAACATCCAGTGCCGAAGAACGTGAGGTTTAGCAAAGTGTCGCAGAACCAGAAACAATAGTATTATCCAATAATTAAATTAGGCATACGTGCCAAAAATTAAATGTGGTAAACTGAACAAATCGATAACTCTGTGAATAGTGTTAACTGAAAACAAATAAAATAACTCTTTGAATAGTGTGAACTGCACAAATGAATACCCTTTGTATAGTGGAAACTTCCGAGAATATTTACTCTGACATATACCTACGTGAATACAAATAAAGTAAAATTTAGAAACAAACTATTTGTACAGAGTTTCATTCGTGGCAATTTCGCCCCGGTGTCTTATTGGTTCCAGTGTCTGCTCAAGGTTCGCTTTTCATTTGGAATAGTGTTCGGCGGAGCACATTCCCAATCGACAGTTCCAGAATTCGCCAAAAATTCACCTAAACGTGCCAAGAGGATTAGGGGAGAATTTAGTTTGGGGGAGAGAAGAATTTAGTCTACAATTATTTCTAATCACTGTTGTCCCTTTTGGGATTTTCCAGCTTCAACATTGAAGAACTCTGTGACTCTCATGGTTAAAGGAATATTGAGTTTTGGTAGTCTTAGGTCTTGGTTTTAAAATGTTATATACAATAGGTTATGTTTCCAGCATCTTGTTGAGAAGACTTACCCAGGATTCTAATTGTAGTGATGAAACTGACTAATCGCCTTATCACAGTGAGTGAATCAAATAGCCGGTAGAGATCCAATATAAAAAAAATATTATATCAATGATAAAAAATTATCCGCAGTAAAAAAATTTGAATTGTTAAACTTAGTTATTAAAATTTACTAAAGATGTGAAAGTGTTCAAACTAAATTGACCGCTTTATCGATGGTATCCAAATAATAGCGCGGAATGACCACACAACAAGCAAGGACAATCCCAGGGTACACTTAAGTGGGCATTGAAAATGCAGACTATCGTTTGTCAAAGTCCGACAGATCTGTTTGTCAATGTATGTCACGTAATTAGTCTATTGAACGAAACATACAATCAGCTAGATGCCAACAGCTTGTGCCATCCCTCGAACTAAAGGAAACGATTACTACATAAACTTTAGTCGAGAATACAAAAAGGAAATGCCACAAAAGGCAGAATAATGCTCGTCTTACGGAGTGTTTTCAACTAACTGGTATTGTGGTCCAGCAGCCTTGGCTTTTTAAAATTTCGATCACACACGCACAATTTGTTTTTATTGTTTCTTTTTCGATAAAACGGAAGTGCGATTAGCTCGTGATAAATTTGTATAACAATTGGCAGAAGCTCAAGGGCCGGAACAACTCATTGACTATTTGTATTGTTCGCAAATCAAAATGTGCACTGAGCCGAAACATTCATCCTTTATTGACGGGCTTTTGTTTCAAGGCTCATGTGGCTCGTTTATTGGCGGTGATTGAGTGTCGATAGGAAGATGAATCTCAAAGGGATGCCTTTCCACATCAGTGGATCATTGGATACGTGATGGTTTTGGGGCAGACAAACGGCAGTCAGATCTCGTGAGGCAATATTTTGACTTGATTCCTGTTTAGGTGAGCAAATCTTAATCAAACGAGACTCGGGCGTTTTTGGATTAGCATTAGATTAGTGAAAAAAAATAATCGCATAGAATATCCCATGTATTGGCGTTTATTTAGTTTGAATGGGGTATAACACATTCGTGATTTAATCGGACATGGCACTGGTGTCATTTAAGGGACATGTGTGACGATGTGTGTTCAAAATATTTGTTGTTTCGAACTTAATCGAAAGATTAGTTTTTAGGACTGTTTATAACGGGCATAAAAAACTAGTCTGACTCGAGAAGGTTTAATATTCCGTGAAAATTTCTATTGAAGACTTTTAATGGAAGAAGATTGATAAGAAGGAGTTTAAATGGAAAATGCATTAAAAGCATGGATTCTTTTAATGGAAGATTCGTTAATAGAGTTAGTTATATACGCGCTTAATGGATCAATGACTTAATGGGTTGCATGCTGCGGTGGTTCTCGTATAGGGGCTTCAGAATTGTGTTTTAATAGAATGCGCTCTTCAATGGGAAAAACAGAAACAAAAAAACAAAGGATGAAATATTATATGATTTACTCTAGATTCTTAAAATATTACGAGTCTCATACAAGTATTGACACGTAGCTATTTACTTTTTTATTTAATAAACGCATTTATTTCTTTGTTTAGATTGTTGTAGCAGAATAGAAAATGAACGGGCTACTCCTCGTACGAAAAATATTATTTATTCAACGAAGCACTCGTGAACTTGGTTTTAACAAATATATATTAGTCTGACGCGGCAATATGAAAGAGACGCGTGTAGTAAAAGGCGCACTCGGTCTGGTGCAACTGTCAGAAGTAGAGCGTGCGCATTAAGGCGTGAATTCATGTGCCTTTTACTCGTAACGCCCGGTCCGGCGCTACAACCGCATAGAGCACTCAGCTTAGGGCGGTTCCACAACACTCCCCCTCGATTGTAGTGCTAGGTCGATCTTCCGAAGATCCCCCGACGTCGATCAAATCCAGACACTTCCGATGTTTTTCTTTTGTCAATCCCTTCGTGAGAAAATCCGCGGGCATCTTATCCGAAGGAAGGTGCTTAATATCCAGTCGACCCTCGCGCAAGCCATCTCTGATGAAATGATGCCTGATGTCGATGTGTTTCGATCTCGCGTGAAACGTGTGATTCTGGGTCAGTAGTTATGCTCCTTGGCTGTCCTTCATCACCAGAACTCTTTCACACTCAAACAGCTTGAGCTCCGACAAGAATCCCTGTATGTAACAGGTCAATTGAAAAGTCCCCGGCCTTCCATAGTAAAACACATTTTTTTGCCAAAATTCGTTTTTATTATTCAACATAATTCCCTTCGAGGGTGATACACTGATTATAGCGACCCTCCAACTTTTCGATACCTTTTTTGTAGTACGATTTGTCCTTTGCTTCAAAATAGGCCTCAGTTTCGGCGATCACCTCTTCATTCAACGAAAATTTCCTCCCAGCGAGCATTCTCTTGAGATCTGAGAACAGGAAATAGTCGCTGGGGGCCAGATCTGGAGAATACGGTGGATGCGGAAGCGATTCGAAGCCCAATTCATGGATTTTTGCCATCGTTTTCACTGACTTGTGACACGGTGCATTGTGTTGGTGAAGCAGAACTTTCTTTTTCTTCAAATGCGGTCGTTTTCGGCGATTTCGTCCTTCAAACGGCCCAATAACGCTGTGTAATAGTCGCTGTTGATGGTCCTTCCTTTTTCAAGATAGTCAATGAAAATTATTCCGCGCGCATCCCAAAATACAGACGCCATAACCTTGCCAGCCGACTGTTGCGTTTTTCCACGCTTTGGGGCGGGTTAATCGTGTGCAGTCCACTTGGATAACTGTCGATTGGACTTCAGAGTGAAATGATGGAGCCATGTTTCATCCATTGTCACATATCGACGCAAAAACTCGGGTTTATTACGCTTGATCATCTCCAAACACTGCTCCGAATCATCAACTCGTCGTTGTTTTTGGTCAAAAGTGAGCTCGCGCGGCACCCACTTTGCACAGAGCTTTCTCATACCCAAATATTCGTGAATGATATGATGTACACGTTCAGTTGATATCTTTAGAGTGCTTGCTATTTCATTCAATTTCAATTTACGGTCAATCAAAATCATTTTGTGGATTTTTCTAATGTTTTCGTCGGTAACAATCTCTTTTGGGCGTCCACTGCGTTCACCGTCCTCGGTGCTCATTTCACCACGTCTGGGGCGGCGTCTGGAAACTCGTCATCAAGCCAAGTTTTTGCTTCAACCGTATTTTTTCCCTTCAAAGAGCAATATTTTATCAACACGCGAAATTCCTTTTTATCCATTTTTTTCACAATAACAGAAGTTGCTTCACTCAAAATACTATAATTCACAAACTAATGATCCGCCATCTGTCAAATTTATACACGCGTCTTTTGAAGGTTGGGGCTAACTAAAAATCATATGGATTTAATTCTAGTGCCGCCATCATCATGTGTCAGGCCGGGGACTTTTCAATTGACCCGTTATAGGGCTTCTCTCGCGGCTTCATTTAATGTAATGTACTCCGTCTCAGTGGACGAAAGCGCGACGGCGTGCTGTTTCCTCGACTCTCAGCTGATGGCGGCACCGCTCAGGTTAAAGACGTATCCGGCATACGACCTTCGATCTACCGGGCACCCAGCCCAATCGGAGTCAACAAACCCTTCCAAGGTTTCCATGCTCTTCGTGTACGTGATTCCGAAGTCGGCGGTCCCCTCCAGATATCTCAGGACGCGCTTCGCCGCCTTCCAGTGTGCCTCGGCGTGACAAGTGTTGAATTGACTGAGTTATCTGACAATATGCGAAATGTCTGGTCTTGTGGCAATCGCCAAGTAATTCAGAGCTCCGACAAGCTCGCGATAGGGCCGATTTCCTCCTGGTGATCCTTCTTCTTCAACGTCCTTTTCGAGGCTCGAACCCGATTCAATGGGAGTACTGATGGTGTTACAGTCCTCCATCCGAAATCGAGAGAGTAGTTCACGAACGTAATTTGGTTGAGAAATGGTAATCTGATTTCTGCTCTTGGCGATTTCCATCCCCAAACAATAGCGAGCTGTTCCCAGATTTCTCACCTCGAATTCCTGCGACAAGCCTTTTCGGACGAGATCAAGATCCTTCTAGTCTCCGGTCGTGATGTCCATCTGATGCACCTTAAGGTCGTGCTTGACCAGTGCAAGCAGCATACGCATGGATCCCAGGCGAGCGACCGGAGCGTAGGTATCGTGAAAATCGATCCCGGGTCGCTGCGCGAACCCCCTCGCCACGAGTCGTGCTTTTCTTCTCTCGACCTTGCCGCCCGAGTCGTACTTGTTCCTGAGAACCATTCGACATCCGACCACGTTGCGATTCTTGGGTCGATTCACGATCAGCCATGTATCGTTCTTGATTAAGCATTTGACTTCTTCGACGATGGCGTCCAACCATTCTTCTTTGTCTGGTCCGTTCAATGCTTGCCGATACACGACCTCCGAGTGAAGACTGGCTAAATTTGCCTCCAGGCTGTCCGAGATGTACGACTCCTCGTCGTCGAGAGCTCGGTCGATCTCATCCCCGCTCGATCCGCGAGGATCTTCGTCTTCTTGCGTGATTCGATACAATTTTTGCGGGCGACCGGGTCGTCCGGTGAGAATCTTCCTAGGTCTACCCGGAGCTCTTCTGATCATTTCGGTGATCTCGTCCCTTTCTCCCGTCGGGTCGTCGTGTTCCTACGATTCATTTCTCGATTCCTCGTCGTGGTCCCCACCTAGGTGAGGTTCGAAGAAATTCGGCAGTGATACTCCCTCGGGGTTGTGATTCGAATCTCGATTCAGATTTGACAGGGACGATGGCGATTCGTTGTGTATTTCCGTTATTGTATCGGTATCAGTAAATTTGATGTCTCGTGTCGTGGTTACCCTTCGTTTGTTTGATACCCGTACTCGATAGCCTTGAGTCGATTCGTCGTATCCGAGGAAAATGCATTTCATACCTCGCGGTCCCAGCTTCCCTTTTCCGGGACTTTTATCCAACATATATGCTGCCTCTCCGAAAGTTCACATGTTCTTCACGTTCGGGCGTTTTCCGTGCGATAATTCGTAAGGAGTTTTACCTCCTAGCGTCTTCGTAATGCATCAATTTCTTACGAAGTTTGCGATCGCTTCTGCCCAAAACGAGGTTGAGAGCTTCGATTGCGCCAACATGCAACGCGCCATTTCCAAGAGCGTGAGGTTTTTCCTTTCCGGTACTCCATTTAACTGGGGAGTGTATGGCATCGTGAGTTTTCTCGCAATTCCATCTCCCTACAAGAATCTGTCGAATTCTTCGTTAAAGAACTCTCATCCGTTGTCGGATTACGTACATTTAATTTTTCGTCCTGATTGATTTTCGACGAGGGCCTTGAATTCCTTGAAGAACTTCAAGGCGTCGCCTTTCTTTTGCAAAAACCTTGTCTCTGTCCAACGAGAGTAGTCCTCGGTTAGCGTGAGGAAGTACCTAGCTTTGCCCCTTGATTCGTCTCTCATCGGTCCGCATACGTCGGCATGGACGATATCCAATAATTTTCCGCTTCGGTGCGATTTCTTTCCGAAGGGTAGCGCAGTAATCTTCGCTTCCGAACAAATATCGCACGTATTTATAGTTCCGTCGTCTTCTAGGTCAAGTCCGGACACTATCCCCCTTTTATGCTCATCTCCAAGAGATCGCGCCAGTTAAGGTGGCCGAATCTCTCGTGCCAAACGGTTATTGAATGCTTACGCGTTCTCGTCGGCAGGGCACAGATTGATTCTTTTCCGAATTCGCGGAGAAAATAGAGATCTCTTTTCCGATCTGCTACTGCGATCGTAGATCCGTGGTTACTTTTGATTGTAGCTCCTTCGCGCGTGAACGTCATGCTGTTTCCGGCGTCCGTGATCTTCGCGACCGAGACGAGATTGTAACGCAGGTCGTGTACGTGCAGTGCGGTTTCCAGACGTATGGGCCGAGTCGTGTCTCCGTCAGATGCCGCGATTTTTACGGTTCCTTTCGCTTTTACGTCGGTGGAGCCATGATTTGCCAGATTAATCTTTAAATTTCCAGCACTTGCGATTTGTTCGAATACGTCCTTGTCGTGACATAGGTGTGACGTGCATCCACTACCGAGACACCACGTATCGTTTTTCTGAACGTTCCCTGCAAAACAAGAATCTACGTCTGTGCGGGAGGTTAGGAAAGAAATGCCTTCGCCGATGGCGGCTTTTTCTTTGTTTTCGGGATGTTTCGCGTTTCGTTAAGTTCTCCGGACAATTTATGGCCTTGTGACCGATTTGGCGACATCTATGGTACGTTGATCATCCGATTTATCAACGGACTTGTTCGACGCTTTGTTCGTAGTCCTTTTCCAATTCGGCGTTCCTTTTCTTGCGAACATTGCTTGGTCTTCGGCTTGGCTGCGTTGTCTTCTCGTCGCGCTTTCGTCGAGTATTTTAATTTTCAGATGTTCCGGCGAAGGTAACTCGTCTCTCGAATCGATGGCGCATCTAAAATCCTCGTAGCTCTCCGGCAGACTGTGTAAAAGCATGATCGATTGTAATTCAATGCTGACTTGTACGGATAATTCGGACATTTTGTCGACCATATCGGAGAATTCGTCGACGTGTCATTGTACATCAATTATTATGGCAAATTTAACAAGCCTCGGATATGGACCGGATACACGACGACGACCACGGAAACGAAAACGGCTAAACGATTTAAGGATTTTTTCATGGAACATACGCTCACTATACAGAGCTCGAGCTGCACAGCAACTAGCCGATGCCCTGTCCGAATATAAGGCTGACATAACAGCATTACAAGAAATAAGATGGACGGGGAGTGGTGTTTTTCAAAGAAAAGAGTATGACATTTATTACAGCTGTCACGCAAAACACCATGTGCTCGGGGTAGGCTTTCTAGTCAGCCAAAAACTGAAGCCTGCCATCATCGGCTTTAATGCAATAAATGAAAGGCTATGCACTCTTCGCGTGCGAGGCAAATTTAAAAACATAAGCCTCATAAACGTTCACGGACCTACAGAGGAGTCCCCTGACGACGAAAAAGAAGAATACTATGAGAACGTCGAACGGGCCCTCAATGCCTGCCCAAGATACGATGTGAAAATCGTTCTTGGGGATTTGAATGCGAAAATAGGTCGGGAGCCGGTTTTCAGGCACTACGCAGGTTCCCATAGTTTGCATGAGAACACTAATGACAATGGACTACGAGTCATCGAACTGGCAGCATCGAAAAACTTGGTCGTTGCGAGTACCAGGTTTCCGCGTAAAGATTTCCACAAAGCCACCTGGGTATCACCTGATGGAGCCACTCGCAACCAAATTGACCACGTGTTGATAGATCGCCGCCACTCTTCGAGCCTGATGACGGTACGAACGTATCGAGGTGCCAACGTCGACTCGGATCACTATCTTGTTGGTACAGTTTTCCGAGCGCGGATTGCCTTACGGAGACGTATTGCATCCACGGATCAGGTTCGAATCAACACGGCTGCCTTACGCAATGAGAACACCAGCAACACCTTTGGTCATGCGTTAAGACTCCCCCTCGAAGAGCTCGACGGAGGGAGAGTAAGTCCTGGGGCCAGAATGCCGGGCGTAGAAGAGAAATGGACACGCCTTAAGAATACTGTCATTAGTACTGCCAACTCCATCTTAGGCAGTAGTCGTAGAGATCGGAACGACTGGTTTGATGATGAGTGCAAACTAGCGACTGAACGTAAGAATGCTGCATACCGGGCAATGCAGCAGTCTCATAGGACGCGGGTACGCGAGGAGAAATACAAAGAGCTCAGAAGAACTGAAAAAAGACTTCACAGACAAAAGAAAAGTGCCTGGGAAAAAAATCTTGTCTGTGAAATAGAGAAAAGTAGAGAGCGAGGTCCGCACCAGGCGCGGAAGTTCTACCAAATAATCCGCAGTATGACGCGGTACACACCACGCTGCACTTACTGCAAGGATAAAGAGGGTAATCTGATCACCGATCCTGAAGGCATTCTGGAGCGATGGGAAGTGCACTTTAATGAATTGCTAAATGGTCAGCTCACAGAAGAATTGGAGGCTCCACCAATGCAAGACCAGGACCAAATGCTGCCGCCACCAAGCATTGAGGAAACACTAAAAGCCATTAGACAGCTAAAATCAAATGAAGCCCCTGGAGCTGATGGCATACCAGCTGAGCTGATCAAACAAGGAGGGACAGCGTTACATCACGCAATTCACGAGATCGTGGTGCACGTATGGGAGCAAGAGGAGATGCCGGAAGATTGGCGTCGTGGTATAATTTGCCCCATACATAAGAAGGGAGATATCACACTGTGCAGCAACTATAGGGGTATAACATTGCTGAGTACCGCCTATAAGATACTCTCCACTATCCTACAAGACCGGATATCCCCATACGCTTAAGCCATCATTGGTCAATATTAGTGTGGCTTCATCCCAGGCAAATCAGCAATTGATCAGATATTCACCCTTAGGCAGGCGATGGAAAAATGTCTGGAATTTAAGATTCCACTATATCATCTATTTATAGACTTCAAGGCCGCCTACGACAGCATAGCCAGGGTAGAACTATATAATGCCATGAGAGAATTCGGCATTCCAAATAAATTGATACGACTTTGTAGGTTGACCATGACCAACGTAACTAGTCAAGTAAAAGTAGCGGGATTGCTGTCCAAACCAATAAACATCTATAATGGACTCCGACAAGGGGACGGTCTGGCCTGCCTCCTCTTCAACCTGGCGTTGGAGAAAGCAATCCGTGACTCTGGCGTTACAACAAGAGGGACTATTGTCACCAAGTCCAGCCAGATACTTGCCTACGCAGATGACATCGACATCATCGGTAGAACCGAATCGGCGGTACAGGAATCCTTCACCCAGATCGAGCAGGCGGCACAAAAACTGGGACTGCACATTAATGAGGGAAAAACCAAGTACATGATGGCAACGTCTGCGAAGAGAAGACCTAACGTTGGTCAAACTATCAGGGTAGTGGAGCACGAATTTGAAGTAGTGCAATCCTTTAACTACCTTGGGTCAATAGTATCAGCCGATAACAATATGGAAGAAGAAATACGCGAATGGCTGATTAAATCCAACGAAGCCTACTATGGTCTATCAAGGCTCTTTAAATCCCGAAATTTATCCAGAACATCCAAGCTACTACTGTACAAGACCATGGTGTTACCAGTACTCATGTATGGATCCGAGGCCTGGGTGCTTAATAAAAAGCACTCTGAACTCTTGGCCGCGTTCGAGAGAAAGGTCTTAAGGAGAATTGTTGGCCCCGTATGTGAGGGAGGACGATTCCGGAGATGCTACAACCATGAGTTGTACGCAATCTACCTTGAAGCTCATATTGTAAGAAAAATCAAGCTCGGTAGACTCCGGTGGGCGGGACACCTAGCTCGAATGAGCGAAGAGGACCCTGCCCGGAAAGTCCTTTGTGGCAGGATGTATGGAAGGAGACAGCGCGGCAGACCTTGTCTGCGATGGAGGGATGGCGTAGACCAGGACGCCCAGAGTCTGGGAGTGCTAAACTGGATGACATCGGCTCGAAATCGGGACCGGTGAAGAGATTTGTTAAATAAGGCCTAGACCGGATCTCGGTCGTAGTGCCGATGATGAGGATGATGATGTCATTGTACATCTCCGCCTTCGTTGAGTCGATGATTCGTTAGCAGTTTCCACAATGATGCCTTTTTCGCCGGTCCTTTCGATTCGAAAATTGCTTCCAGTTTTAACCAAATTTCTGGGGCTGTTTCGCAGTATCTAATTTGCCTGAGTTTGGCGTCGCCAACAGCGAGATACAAATCGCCTTTCGCCTTTTCGTCCTCGTCTTCCCACGCTTGCAAATTTTCGGCTGCTTCCGGTTTCGGTTTTTCACCGCTTGCGTGAGCCCACGTTTTGTTTTTTGTGGTGAGTGCCTGCATTCTTAGTCTCCAGGTATCATAATTTTCTCTGGTTAGCATTTGTATGCGCATTATGTTCGTAGCTTGATCGTCCATTTTGTTTGCAGTGAGGTTCTATTTCCGCGTGTATTTTCCACGTTGTCTTCTCGTCTTTTCGATTTCCACTTACGAATATCCAGACGATGTTTAAGCATGGCCCCATAACCTGTTGTAGCAGGATATGAAATGAACGGGCGACTCCTCGTACGAAAGATATTATTTATTCAACGAAGCACTCTTGAACTTGGTTTTAAGAAATATATATTAGTTTGACGCGGCAATATGAAAAAAACGCGTGTAGCAAAAGGCGCACTCGGTCTGGTGCAACTGTCAGAAGTAGAGCGAGCGCATTAAGGCGTGAATTCATGTGCCTTTTACTCGTTACGCCCGGTCCGGCGCTGCAATCGCATAGAACACGCAGCTTAGGGCGGATCCACAACATAGATTACATGTCTTATTTTTTTCATTTTCATTTTTATAACATTTTGTTATTTTCTTAGTTTCTAAATTACATGCTAGACAAAAAATGCTTAAATTCTAGCTTAATTATCTTATATTATAACTTACTGGTCCTACACAGACGCTCTAAGCTAAACATTATATAACTATTGTATAATTATATAAATGACAATATTGTGTTGAATTTTGTTATTGTTATTTTCTTAAAATTTAACCTACCTAATTTGTTTGTTTTTTTTTCTGCCGCACTGTCCCTTGCCATACATCCTGCCACAAAGGACTTTCCGGACAAGCTCCTCTTCGCTCATTCGAGCTAGGTATCCCGCCCGCCGGAGTTTTTTCTTACAACATTAGCTTCAAAGTAGATTGCGTACAACGCATGGTTGTAGCGTCTCCGGAATCGTCCTCCCTCACATACGGGGCAAACAATTCTCCTTAAGACTTTCCTCTCGAACGCGGCTGAGTTCAGAGTGCCAGGTCGCGGATCCATACATGAGTACTGGTAAGACCATGGTCTTGTACAGTAGTAGCTTGGATGTTCTGGATATATTTCGGGATTTAAAGAGCCTAGATAGACCATAGTAAGCGCTGTTGGATTTGATCAGCCGTTCACGTATTTCTTCTTCCATATTGTTATCGGCTGATACTATTGACCCAAGGTAGTTAAAGGATTGCACTACTTCAAATTCGTGCTCCACTACCCTGATAGTTTGACCAACGTTAGGTCTTCTCTTCGCAGAAGTTGCCATCATGTACTTAGTTTTCCCCTCATTAATGTGCAGTCCCAATTTTTGTGCCGCCTGCTCGATCTGGGTGAAGTAGTCCTGTACCGCCGATTCGGTTCTACTGATAATGTCGATGTCATCTGCGTAGGCAAGTATCTGGCTGGACTTGGTGACAATAGTCCCTCTAGAGTTCATTAAAGATGCTTGTTGGTTTGAACAGCAATCCCGTATTTTTACTTAAGTAGTTACGTTGGTCATGGTCAACCTACAAAGTAGTATTAATTTGTTCGGAATCCCTACAAAGTCGTATCAATTTGTTCGGAATTATATAGTTCTAGCCTAGGTATGCTGTCGTAAGCGGCCTTAAAGTGTATAGATAGTTGATATATTGGGATCTTAAATTTCAGACATTTTTCCATCGCCTGCCTAAGGGTGGATATCTGATCAATCGCTGATTTGCCTGGGATGGAGTCACACTAATATTGCCCAATGATGACTTTAGCGTATGGGGCTATCCGATCTTGTAGGATAGTGGAGAGTATCTTATAGGCGGAACTCAGCAATGTTATACCCCTATAGTTGCTGCACAGTGTGATATCTCCCTTCTTATGTATGGGGCAAATTATTCAACGACGCCAATCTTCCGGCACCCCCTCTTGCTCCTATACGTGCACCACGATCTCATGAATGTTGTATTCATTTCACACAATGTAATTATAATATAGTTAAATATAATGAAGGATTTCGGAAAGAAACAACTAGACTTTTCAAACGCAAAAGACGCGAATGGGAGAAGACTCGGATCGAAAAAATCATAGAAAATGCCAGAGCAAAGAACAGCAGAGGTATGTATGCCTGCATAAATTCAATTAGAAATGGCTACCGAGGAAGACCCAAAATATCCCGAGACACAAACGGCTGTCTGGTGACAGAAACAAAAAAATATCGTGACAAGATGGAAGCAGTACTTTGAAAACCTGCTCAATGTGCGCACCCATCAACCACAAATAAACGCACCAGACGTACATACAGCCGAGCCCCAGATCCCTCTTTCGGCGAAGTTGTAGACGCGATAAATCGACTGAAAAACAACAAGGCCACCGGAATCGATTGCAAACCGGCAGAGCTTGTGAAGCATGGAGGAGAGGCAACCGGTCGAAAGATCCACCAACTGGTTAAAATAATATGGGACAAGCAAGTCATTCCGGAAGAATGGAAAACCTCAATAGTCATCCCCATTTTCAAAAAAGGCGATAGATCTGACTGCGAAACACCATACGCAGAAGAAATATTGGGAGACTACCAATGCGGATTCCGCCGGAACCGGTCAACAAGCGACCAGATGTGCACAATAAGGCAACTGCTGAAAAGAAGTGGGAATACGGAGAGATGGTTCACCAACTGTTCGTGGACTTAAAAAAAGCCTACGACTCAGTCGCAGGGCAAAGACTCTACCATATTGTGGTTGAGCTGGGAATCCCGAAAAAATATGCCGCCCTCATTCAAATCTGCATGAACGAAAACAAAGGGCGAGTTAGAATAGAAAATCACCTCTCGGAACCATTTGAAATCCGGGACGGACTAAAGCAACGGGATGGCCTCTCACCATGCCTTTTTAACCTTGTCCTCGAGTATGTTATCAGAAAGGTACAAGACGACAACACGGCCGGATCATCCCTGAATGGGGTCACACGAGTGCTCGCGTATGCAGATGATATCGCCAATCTGGGCGATAATCTCGAAACTATAAGTAAAAACTGTGAAATCATCACGAAAGCAGCAGGACAGGTGGGCCTAGAAATAAACGAAGACAAAACGAAATACATGATTACGACGTGAGCAGGTGGACCTCAGAGAACACATATAAACGTCAGGGGCAAGATATTTGAAAACGTCAAAGAATTTAAATATCTGGGAACGATACTGACGACCAGTAACGAAATGTCGAAGGAAATTAACAAAAGACTACACTCCGGTAACGTTAGTTGGCATGCAGTCAGTAAACTGCTGAAATCCAAACTGCTATCACGTAATATAAAGCTCCGTGTCTATAGAACCATAATCATGCCGATTGCTCTATACGGATGCGAAACATGGGCTCTCACAAAACGGGAAGAGAACAAATTCCGCGTATTCGAGAATAAAGTTTTAAGGGGTATATTTGGTGGTAAATATGACGAGGAGTCAGGACAATGGAGGAAACTCCACAACCACGAATTGGAAGAGCTATACCGCAAACCTACAATAGTGAGAGTGATCAAGTCGCGAAGATTAAGATAGGCCGGGCACGTAGCGCGAATGGGCGATGATAGGACCGTGCATAGAATTCTTGACGGTAAACTAACGGGAAAGAGACCGACAGGACGGCCGCGACGGAGATGGGAGGACAATATTAGATTGGACCTCGAGGAGATCGGATCGGATGATCGAACGTGGAAGGAGAGCGCACAGGACAGGGAACAATGGCGGAGCCGAGTCGGTGAGGTCATGAACTTCCGGGTTCCTACAGGCCAGTAATTAATAAAAAATAATAATAATGAAGCGTATTTTTCTAAGTAAAGGGGACTTACTTGACCAATCGTGGAGGGGTCACTGTAGTTGCTGCAGTCTCGGCTGCTGGCAGGTTGCAGGGGGTGTTGAGCTTTATGCTCCCCTGTTCAGCTTGTTGTTGGTTGATTGTCGTATCAGTTTTGTCCTTTCCGTTTTATTTTTGATTTACGTTGTTGAGTTTTTCTATTTTATTTAAACTTGAATTATTATTTAGTGTATTTGTGTTTCAAAACAGCGTAAAACATGAAAATCAAAGAAAACAATGACTATTGATTTGCATTGAAATTTAAATTTTATTGATGAACCGTCACCGATCCAATCTTGACTTAGACTTGTTATATTTCAAAATTACCTTTAGTTGTTTTTTATTCTGAAAACAGCAATCAATCGTCTCGTCAGTTACCGATTCCTCTAACCAACTGTCTAGGAACCGTCAAAAACTTCTCTTCCTGCCCCGTTCTCTTTTTCCAATTCTCAGGTGACTTCAACGGTTGCAACAACGGGGTCTGCGATCAGCCAGCTGAATCTTCTCCATAGCTTGAGAGAGCACTTCGAACGCATTCAGTGGCATAATTGAGTTCAAATACAACTTTACAATTGCATACTCTGAGGCGCTTGATCCATTGATGCGTTTATTTTCGAAGTCTTTGATCGTTCAGATCGCAAACGCGTTCGTTGTATAATATAAATTTACAACGTCTGAACTGATCAGCTTTTATGCATGCTGCTGTGCTGCAACATTCAGTTTTATTTAAACTTGTTATATACGTTTTGAAATTTCTATCATTTTCGTGCAATAGTTTAACGACGAATGAATCAATTTTTCGTTTTCGCCGTTGACATCATCGTCATCATCATCGGCACTACAACCGGGACCTGGTCTTGGCCTTATTTAGCAAGTCCTGAGGCTTGTTAAATTTTCCATAATGATTTGTTTTTTCCGGGCAAGGTCATTAGTCTTGCCCCAGAGGCTCCCCGACGGGGAATCGAACCCCGGTCTCCCGCGTGACAGGCGGGTATACTAACCACTATACGAGGAGCCGTTGACGTTTAGTTTTTATTCGGCGCCAACGCCGTTTTTTATTATTTTTCTCTGTCAAGTAGAATTTGCATAAAGTAGTTTATGCAAATTAGCTACTTGACGAATTTTCTTCCCTTTACAGACAGAGAGGGGAAATTTGCGGGAATTAGTGGGTGTTAGGCGAGGACATGGACGCGAGGTCCGTAACATGAACTCCGTGATGTAACGCTGTCCCTCCGTATTTGATCAGCTCAGCTGGTATGCCATCAGCTTCGGGGGCTTTATTTAGTTTGAGATGTCTTATGGCATGTTATGTTCCCTCAATGTTTGGTGGCGGCAGAATCTGGTCTTGATCTTGTATTGGTGGAGCCTACAATTCTTCTGTGAGCTGACCATTTAGCAATTCATAGAAATGCACTTCCTACCCCTCCAGAATCCCTTCAGGATCGGTAATCAGATTACCCTCTTTATCGTTGCAGTAAGTGCAGCGTAGTGTGTAGCGCGTCATACTGCGTATTATTTGGTAGAACTTCCGCGCCTAGTGCGGACCTCGCTCTCTACCTTTCTCTATTTCACAAACAAGTTTTTTTCCCAGGCACTGTTCTTTCGTCTGTAGTCTTTTTTCAGATCTTCTGAGATCTTTGTATTTCTCCTCGCGGACCCGCGTCCTATGAGACTGCTGCATTGCCCGGTATGCCGCATTCTTACGTTCAGTCGCTAGTTTGCACTCATCATCAAACCAGTCGTTCCGATCTCTACGACTACTACCTAAGATGGAGTTGGCAGTACTAATGATAGTATTCTTAAGGCGTGTCCATTTCTTGTCTACGCCCGGCATTCTGGACCCAGGACTTACTCTCCCTCCGTCGAGCTCTTCGAGGGGGAGTCTTAACGCATGATCAACAGTGTTACTGGTATTCTCATAGCGTAAGGCAGCCGTGTTGATTCGAACCTCATCCGCGGATGCAATACGTCTCCGTAGTGCAATCCGCGCTCGGAACAATATACCAACAAGATAGTGATCCGAGTCGACGTTGGCACCTCGGTACGTTCGTACCGTCATCAGGCTCGAGGAGTGGTGGCGATCTATCAACACGTGGTCAATTTGGTTGCGAGTGGCTCCATCAGGTGATACCCAGGTGGCTTTGTGGATATCTTTACGCGGAAACCTGGTACTCGTAACGACCAAGTTTTTTGATGCTGCCAGTTCGATGACTTGTAGTCTATTGTTATTAGTGTTCTCATCCAAACTATGGGAACCTGCGTAGTGCCCGAAAACTGGCTTCCGACCTATTTTCGCATTCAAATTACCAAGAACGACTTTCACATTGTATCTAGGTCAGGCATTGAGGGTCCGTTCGACGTTCTCGTAGTATTCTTCCTTTCCTTATCAGGGGACTCCTCATTAGGCCCGTGAACGTTTATGAGTCTTATGTTCTTAAATTTGCCTCGTACGCGAATAATGCATAGCCTTTCATTTATTGCATTAAAGTCGATAATGGCAGGCTTCAGTTTTTGACTGACTAGAAAGCCTATCCCGAGCACATGGTGTTTTGCATGACAGCTATAATAAATGTCATACTCGTTTCTTTGAATTACACCACCCTCCGTCCATCTTATTTCTTGTAATTCTGTTATGTCAGCCTTATATTTGGTGAGGGCATCGGCCAGCTGCTGTGCAGCTCGAGCTCTGTATAGTGAGTGGATGTTCCATGAGAAAATTCTCAAATCGTCTAGCCATTTTCGTTTCCGTGGTCGTTGTCGTGTATGCACCGGTATCCGGTCCTTATCCACAACTTGTTAAATTGTCCAGAGTAATTTGTTTTTCGGGGCAAGGTTATTAGCCTTGCGCCAAAGGTCGTCGTCGTGTGTCCGGTTCATATCCGAGGCTTGTTAAATTTTCCATAATAATTTGTTTTTCCGGGCAAGGTTATTAGCCTTGTGCCAACCTTTCTCAGGATGTCGATGCTTGTATTGGTTCACTACTTGGCGGGTGCCAAAGTAGTTATCCAGGGGTGTCACGTGGAGACTGCATGTCAACTTGATTTAACAGGGACAAGGATCGTCCTGGCCTTCGCCGGGTTGAAAGCAACCAGTGACTTTGCCCTGTGTGTTCGCTCCCATCCCCCCATAACAATATGTACATGTTATAAAGAAAAGGTCGGGAACCGATGGAATTTTTACTTCCCTTATACGTAACTTCTACTCATTACAGTTTTCCAATCGGAACACCGCTAAATCACCTCACATAGTCATAAAGTTTCTTAAATATAAAATGTAGCACCGCCTTTGTGGTGTTTTTCATTTTGACTCTAGATAGTTTTCTGTTTTCTATTTTCTGTTCAGAATACTTTCCGACGAACTCAATCTAAATTAACAGGATCGTTCCGTATATTGCCAGTGTATAGATTTTTAATAAACTTGTCTGTGGTCGCTTTGGAGTGGGTTCAAACACTCAACAATCTGCTATATGACATCGGTACCGACCTATCGGGCATCCGTTTTTCGATGGGATACTCCTTTCTGTTCGATCCTATAAACCATAAACCAATCCTTTCACATGCCGGCGCGGAGTAGAATTGCCTAGTATATCGAACACAAAACCTAGGTATGGATAGTCGACCATATTCGCGTCGTACAACAAAAGTTTTGTTGGCTTGTAATCGATTTTAATTAAATTTTCTGGGGCATACTAATGGAATGGTATATGCGCTTCGATCCAGACTCAATTATGGTGGTCGTTGAACTCACCCCATTTCTTCTTTAGCATAAAGAATTGTGTTTTTTTGTCCTTCTTTTTGCTTGATTTTACACGTATATTGAGGAAGGACTTGATGTGCTGTATATTCAGTTGAGAGGTTTTGTGGTGTTTCTTTGTGTATCGACGGTCTTGCTTCCAATTATCCAAGCACAGAGGGTCCTTCGATAGGATAACCTAGTGACATGTTTTTCATCATTATTGCTTTTATTTTAGTTGAAGGGCGCGCCAATTTTATTGTTTAATAACTGAGGGGAATCGGAACGGACAGGGGAGGGGATTTGTAAGGCAAGTGTTGTGAAAATAGCATATGGTTGTTGGATTCTGGAAATAAGGACAAATAGTTTATCATAACGTTTAACTTTTGCCTCCTTGTTGCCTTACTTCATTAGGTCTCAAAATTTGCTAATTTTCAAACAACTTAATTCAAATGTTATTAACGTGTGTAGTACTTCATACCTTTTATTCTGTTCACACTGGCAGCTAAAGTCACATCCGCCAAATTGGGTGCGTTTGCTAACTCTGTGTTTGATGATTTGTTTGTTTCCGTCCGTCCACTATGTGAAATTCCTTAAAGAGACGTAGCAATGGTATGAACTCTGATTTTATTGACATCCTTTCTGTGTTCATACTACCGGATGTTGTCATGACACTCGATACCTCGCCAGCCAGTGTCTTTTCAGTCCACAATGAATGCTGAGGGTTTTCACGAGTCTTGTCCAACTTTAATATAGTCGCTTAAATAGGACATTTAAGACGAACATTCGTGTGCGACGATTCAGTCTGTGGCGCTCAGATGTTATCCTGTGATAATTAAATAAAACACGCCTTTTCGCTACATCCAAGTTAATTGATGAAAGTCCATTAGATTTATTGTTTCCCCTTCATGCTTCACGTTTTCCAGCACACAGGGCGAGACTTGGTTATGTTACTTTGTTTGCGACGATGTATTCAGAAATACTTTGCCACTAAGCTCAAGTGACTTGCGGAAATTCAATGAACATCGGTGTTTTATTTGAGGATTAAATTTCAAACGTGCTTCCGATACCGCAGATGCCCCATCCGCCATTATGGCATTGACGCACTAGGGGTTGAAGGCAAATGGAATGAATGGTTGATTGATGGCGAACACGATGTGTCGTGGGGGTGGCTTTGGCAGCCGGTTTGGGGTTGTGTACATGAGAGCATAAGACCCTAAGGAACAAAACAAATATCTGACTATACATAGATAAGGAAATTGATTTTTGCAATCGAGAAAGTTAATTTAAGGAGCTTTCATCGGAAAGATTTCGGTTCTTCCGTTGTGTGAGCAAATATGTCACCAGTCTGTGTCGTTTTATCTGCCATTTGGCGCTTTTAATAACTGCTGATTATTCAAGCTCTGTCGTATTATTACCTAATTTTATTAGGAAGCAAGTTGTTTCTTTAGCTTTTAAGCTTTATGGAAGTCATGGACATTTTGTCAACCCTATATTTAATAATTCGTGCGAATCGGTAATTTGCTTTGTCGAATGATAAAACGAGGAAAAAGGACGCTGGCATTATTTTCCGTAGGGCTAAAATTACTTAACAAGTGAGGTTTCCCAACTTGCACCAAGTATAGGGCGTTTTATTTCGGAGTATATAACATTGAATTTATGTAAAAATACAGGAAAATAATTCTAAATGTCGCAAATGAGACTTTATTTGAACGGTAATTGTATGCCATTAAAGTTGGAATATGATTTTGGACATGTGCTCACTGCGGATGGTGCGTATGTGGCGCAATCGGGAAGACTAATATTTGTCCAGTCTTCGGAGCATTTCTAGTCTTATTTCGGCAATGACGCGTTGAATGTTGGCCTCCAAGTGTTCAATAGTCTCTGACAGCGTAGAAAAGTGATTTCAGATATCAATAAAGGAAATATTCCAGCCATGTTAAATCACATGAATTAGGTGTCCAGTAGACAGGTTCATTTCTTGATATCAATCGTTCTCCAAATGTTTCATTCTGTGAATTTTGGCATGAGTGAATATTGGGTATTGCGCGTTGTATAGCATGTTTGTGTTGGAATCATATGACTCTAATGTCAATGGCACAAAAAAAAAAAGTCATGTCTCTGTACCGGTCACCGTTGATTCTAACTCTTTTGATAAAGTATATTTCCGTGGAGGTTATATTTTTATTATTATTATTATTATTTATTGGCCTGTAGAAACCCGGAAGTAATAGTTTTATAGTAGTTAATTTTTCTTATCTCCTTCCCGTTTGGGTAGGCCCGCTCGGGCTGCTTTCGGTTACTAGAGGCCTGTTGGATCCTCCGTGCAGCGGGCCCTGCGGGGGCTTCGACTGTACCGGTTTTAATTGCTTAACTGTTGACTCAGATCTGAAGCGGAGTAAACTTAGAGCCTCGATGTTGACTCAGGTCTAAAGGTGGCAAGGGTCCTGATGATGTGGGAAGTATCCTTTGAGCCTCACTTTCAAACCTTTCTACGGAATGGATCTGCAAAAGCAAGTTCTTTCCGTCAAATCCGGCACAATAAACGAACACCACCGCGATGAATGAAAACTTTAAATACTTTCCAACGCAATTATTTAAATGAGTTATCCTCTTAGGACAACTCTAATGATTATAACTGTCGCAGACTATTTTATTGTGAGTGTTTACTTTGTTATATATATTTGATCTTCGGAACTGGACTGATCAAATAGTTGGACGTAGGTTCGTCCCTTCAGATGAACTGATCATGAAACCAAATGCGCCCTTTTATAGTCTATGCCGATAGAGATTTGTTAACAATTTTACGTAAAAATTCCAAGAAGCACAAGCAAAATTTTGTGTGTGCTTCAATTGGAATGGGGTTCTAGGAGCGGATGGGAATTTGGTTGAACAAATTCTCGGAAGGAAATTATGAAATTCATTTGGATTTAGGCATTTCATAGTGTTAGGGTTAATGGGAATTGAATCAATGTGCGACAAATGGTTTTTTAGTTTAATTTGTTGCACACATGATTCACTTGGGGAACATGATTAGGATTATGGTTAAATGGTAGGGTAATTGGGAATTGAATCAATGTGGGACAAATTAAGTTTTGGTTTAATCTGTCGCTCGTATGATTCACTACGGGATGTTATAATTTATTTTGGAATAACAATTAATATTGTTTTTGGGTCACAAAACTTACCCCGGAACTTCTTCAGTTGACTTACGAACTCTTTAGTGTCGTTTGCTTCTATGTCCTTTATGGATGATTTCTTGATAAGGCACAGGATTGTTTATTAAAAACCGATGTAAAACCACAATGATTCCGATCATTGATTTCACTTAATCTACTTTTTATTTCTCCTTTTTTTATGCACAGAATTGTTTATTAAAAACCCGATGTATCATTTTTTCTACTTTTTATTTCTTCTTTTTATACACAGAATTGTTTATTAAAAAAAACCCGATGTAGAAACACAATGATTCCGAAAAAATGATTGATTTCACTTAAACTACTTTTTATGCACAACACAACCGCGCGCGTCGAATGCTTAATGAACAAGGCGGAAATCTCGTGTCGTTCCATTCAATATCCTTTTTTGTTCGGCTTCCTCAATACAGGATGATTGTTATTTTGAGGAAACGGAATTAGGGAGACTATGGCTGTGTGCAGTATGATCGTGATTTTGAAATAGGGGTTTGAATTTATTTTAATTATTTATCTATTGTATGCGGGAATATTCTATTGTATTTGTATGTGATGTGTTGATATTGGTAAAGGATATTAATGTGCAGACACGAGATTGTAATAGGGGGTGATAATTAAATGAACTTAATTATATAACAGGGAATAGGATTGGGATTATGGAGAATAATGCGGATGGATGGGAGTAGTGATTAAAATCACTACATTCCGATGATTCCTTCGAGCCATAGAGCACACCCAACGGAAAACATTTTGCGGATATTATTTTCATTCCAAATTCGACAATATTTCTAGCTGACGTCGCCATTCTAACAAGTATGGACTTCATCATTGAAGAAATATTCGTATGTTTGCATCGAAGGCAATATCGGTTTCACGAACTGAACTGAAAGAAAATTTGAACAATTTGTAAACGTTCCTCTGGCATGAGTATATTTATTCTAAAATAGAAAATCAAACTAATCAAAAATAAAATGTCAGTTGTCAAATCAGCTGTTCCTAAAAAGAGTACTGCCAACCTAAAAATCTATACCTCGCAATGAAACATCGTATATATTTGCGACTTTATTACCCACCTGCTTACAGTACGAAGTCGTCAGTTGAGCTTACGTATAAACAGTTGGCACTACCTCTCTGCCGTGGACACTAAGTTTGATAAGGACTGACCAATTTTCAGAAAACAATCTGATTTCAAAATCATACATTTTGCGGTTTTCTTTCGTGATCCGCCAACACGAATCAATGTTTATATTTTATGAATTAAGTAATATAATTTTATTGTTATTAAATTCAAAACTCGGTATATACGTGATGAAAGACGCCACATAGCCCAAGGTGCGAGATTGTACAACACTAGACAACTGACCAAATTCAACAGACTCACACTTTTCTTGCGAACAACAACAAAAACCAACGCTGTCAGAATTTCTAAAGAATTCTAACTGATTAGCATTGCTTCACAGTTGTTATATGTCTTTCAGCCGTTAGAAATTAAGCTTAGAGTATCGCAGTAGCCATCAGTAGTGAACGCTTTAAATGAATTTGATGGAAAAAGTTGGACTCCATCGTTTCATTGGTGGCAACTTCTGCGAAGAGAAGACCTAACGTATTCAAACTATCAGGGCAGTGGAGCACGAATTTGAAGTAGTGCAATCCTTTAACTACCTTGGGTCAATAGTATCAGCTGATAACAATATGGAAGAAGAAATACGCGGACGGCTGATCAAATCCAACAAAGTCTACTATGGTCTATCAAGGCTCTTTAAATCCCAAAAGTTAACCAGAACATCCAAGCTACTACTGTACAAGATCATGGTCTTACCAGTACTCATGTATGGATCCGAGATCTGGGTGCTCAATAAAAGCCACTCTGAAGTCTTAGCCGCATTCGAGAGGAAGCTCTTAAGGAGAATTGTTAGCCCCACATGTGAGGGAAGACGATTAAGGAGACGCTACAACCATGAGTTGTACCCAATCTACTTTGAAGCTAATGTTGTAAGAAAAATCAAGCTCGGTAGACTTCGGTGGGCGGGACACCTAGCTCGAATGAGCGAAGAGGCGCCTGCCCGGAAAGTCCCTTGTGGCACGATGTATGGAAGGAGACAGCGCGACCGACTTTGTCTGCGATGGAGGGACGGCGTAGACCAGGACGCCCAGAGCCTGGGAGTGCCAAACTGGAAGACATCGGCTCGAAATCGGGACCGGTGGAGAGATTTGTTAAATAAAGCCATGACCTGATGATGATGAGCTCTTTGTATTTCTCCTCGCGCAGCCGCGTCCTATGAGACTGCTGTATTGCCCGGTATGCAGCATTCATACCTTCAGTCGCTAGTTTCACTCATCATCAAACCAGTCGTTCCCATCTCTACGACTACTGCCTAAGATGGAGTTGGTAGTACTAATGACAGTATTCTTAAGGCATGTCCACGTCTCTGTTAGGCCCGCATTCTGGCCCCAGGACTTACTCTCACTCCATCGAGGGCGAGTGTTAACACATGATCAAATGTGTTACTGATGTTCTCATCGCGGAAGGAACCCGTGTTGATTCAAACCTGATCCGCGGATGCAATACGTCTCCGTAAGACAATCCGCGTTCGGAAAACTATACCAACAATATAATGATCCGAGTCGACGTTGGCACATCGGTACGTTCATGCCGTCATCAGGCTCGAGGAGTGGCGGCGGTCTGTCAACACGTGGTCAATTTGGTTGCAAGTGGCTCCATCAGGTGATAACCGGATGACTTTGTGGATATCTTTACGCGGAAACCTGGTACTCGAACGAACAAGTTTTTTGATGCTGCCAATTCGATGACTCGTAGTCCATTGTCATTGGCGTTCTCATGCAAACTATGGGAACCTGCGTAGTGCCTGAAAACCAGCACCCGACCTATTTTGGCATTGTTCGTTCGACGTTCTCGTAGAATTGTTCTTTTTCGTCATCGGGGGACTTTGTGGGGGTTTCTCTATTCTACATGAGAAACAACCCACAATCTCAACCACAATTTCCACCTAATTTCGACCTAATTTCGACCGCTTTCAGCGCGTCATACATATCCATTATCCCTGATATGTTATTCCCCTGTAAAACATGTCAAACGGACGCATAGCTAAACTCATTATCCCATGCAGATAATGCATAATTGAGTTTAGCTACATTCTTGCCATACGGCAAATCCATTCTTGCTAACCATGAGTTTCCCATCGGAAATCTCATAATGTCGGTTAGCAACAGCAAGTCTAAACGAACGACGCTGTTGCATCATAGCAAAATCGCTGGGGTTATTTCACCGTCTTAGAGTCTGGTTCTCACGCTGATTATTTCCCAAGCATCAGCGGCGTCCTATTGACTTTCCCTCAGATCATCCATTCGCTTGGGATCAATGATCTCTTTTTGCAGGGGAGTGACATCAGCTAGGTTTTCCTCTCCTTCGTATTTCCGTCTTTCCACGGTTCAATGCGGCACCACTGGGTCAGTAGGTCATGTCAGTAGCTGCATCTGATACCAACACACGCAACCAAAGTTACCCCGAGATCACAGCACATCATGTTTCTGTTCTCTCATTCTTCATGTCCGTCAATTTCCCTATTAACAAAAGTTACCTACACTTCGACGGGCGTGAGGTTGAGAGAGCAGAGGCGTGGTCTCTTTTGGTTGTCCTGTGTGTGGGATGAAATATGAATTTCACCCCTGATTCAAGTTAGTCAGATCTCAACCACCATTACGGTCAGTATCGCTCTCACCTGGATATTTCGAGAGTTTACTAAATAATTGTTTTGCTTCTTGATTCATATTTAATGTCGAAAGTACTTGCGTAAAGTTGGTGAAAGAATTGATAAAAATCTGTGATTTTATGTCTTGCTCGATTTTGATGTACATTCACAACTACAGTTTCCTATTAAATTGTGCATTGTGATTAAAGTAGATTCCAATTAAAACATAATAAAGAACATTATCTATAAAAGAACCCCCCGTTGCGTTTTATTCATCGTCCCTTCTCTTGGTGAACAATTTTTCTGTGGACAAGTGTTAGGGGGATTAGTGAACCAGTGCCATACGCTGGCAATTATACTTTTACTCCCCACATTGGTGACGCGACAAAGGATACGCACCTTCAATTAAAAAAAAAAAAGCTTAATCAAAAAACCTTCTGATAATTTATTAACAAAAATGCTTCAACAAAAAAACTTCAGTGAAATTAAACAAAATCAGTTATTTAAAAAAAAAAGACAATCATTTTTGAAAAACCAAAGTGAAAAATATTCAACTAAAATACTAAAAATTAAACAAAATTTCATCAACAAAAAATTCAAAAAACAGTTCACAGACTCAAAATTTTAAAATAAAATGTTTCAACAAAAAATTTAAGTGGAAACCAAAAAACGTGACCATTAAAAAAGTACATCGAAACAAATTCATCAAAAAGCAAAGCAAAAGACATTAATATAAAAATCAAGAAGACGCATGGAGACAAGTGCCTCTGTGTGAATCAAAACTGCAAGAGTGTATACAAAAGTAAATAAGAAGAAAATATTTCACCAGAAAAATTAACAAGTAAATCAAAAACATTCTAATAAATAAAAATCAAAAACGGTGGTTAAAAGGAATTAAAATATTTCAAAAAACTAAATTAATCAAACTACGAAATTATAAAAATCAAAAGGCACCATTTCGAAATTAAAAATTACAAAATTAATTTAAATCAAAATAAACCGCCAACAAAAAGACAATAAAATTACCCAGCAAAAACCAAACCGAAATTAACTTAAAAGACGCTGAAAGGGCAAGTAGAGCCCCAACACAGCTTTACTATTACTCAACGTCAAATATCTTGGACAAATCATCTCATCTGTACCACCAAGGCGAGGCAACCAAATACCGGCCACCTTTTAAAACTCAGCGTTGGACTACAGGTTTTTCCTTTTGAATTACAAAGTATTATTTGCTGTAAGGTGAGCTCCGTCCGAGCCGCCATATTAACAATTTTAAATTTCATAAAATGTTCGATCAAATTGTTAACTTTAAGATGGTAATTTTGAAATAGACTAATAGTTAATAAGTGTTCCTCGATAGTATAGTGGTTAGTATACCCGCATGTCACGCGGGAGAACGGGGTTCGATTCCCCGTCGGAGAGCCTCTGGCGCAAGACTAATGACCTTGCCCGGAAAAAACAAATCATTATGGAAAATTTAACAAGCCTCAGGACTTGCTAAATAAGGCCAAGACCGGTTCCCGGTTGTAGTGCTGATGATGATGATGAATAGTTAATAAGAATAATAGAAAAGAAATTAGTTTTAAACGTTAAACACATTTTTACCTTTGTCAAATTATAAAAAGTACAATAGATATCACAATAACAAATTGTATAGGAAGTGGTGTGTTAACTAGTTGAACAACCAAGTTCTTTTTCATAACATAAAATCACATACAATAAGCTCTACAAGAAGTCCCTTCAGGCAAATTCCTAACACCAAATTTTCATCAAACATATTTGGTAATAACATTATCATTGAAAAGCAAGAATTCCATTCGTTTTTTATTACCAAGGAAACAAAGCACTAAGTAATTCTAAATAATTCTTCCGACGAAAACGGAGAAGAAGTCATAATATATAAATAATTTCGGTTAGCTTTTAAGAAAATTAATTTAAATTAAATTACTGTAAATACCAATTAATTCCATGCCGCTGACTGAGTCCTGTGAGCGATAAAACAAAAATTCAAGTGTTTTTTGAATCAACTTAACAAACACAGTTAAAAACGATATTCATCTGGAAATTTATACATATACATAAATATACAAACAAATCTATATTAGGAATTCGTTATATACACAAGTTATTGATTAAATTACAAACTATTGTAAGTCCCTTCTGGGTACAATCTGCGCGCAACACGACATTATTCGACTCGACGCGACTCCCACGTTTGACTCCTCTCGACTCCTCGCGTTCACTAGCGAACCCTTTTGACTCCATACGACTCACGCGTCCACTTTACGTCTCTTGCTTTCTCACGCAGACACAACGCGACCTCTTCCTAACTCCCTCAAGACCGGCTTATCTTTTCACTTCGGCATCACAATGCCCACCACGCGACCCGGTACATCCCAGCAGGCGCAAGCGCGACCTCAATGCCCCGCTTTCCACAACGCTTCCAGCGAAGAATTGCCATCCCACACACAAAACGTAAAGCTCCCTCCGTTCGACGAGGAGGATCCAGAGCTTTGGTTCGCCACAGCCGACCGTTTTTTCCGGATCGCCAACATCCATGATGAAGAACATCGTGCTATAGAATTGCTGCGGGTGCTGGATGGGACCCAGCGGATGCATATTGCGCACGCGATCAGGTCACCAGGCCCTGATCCCTACAGCAACATGCGTGAGAATCTCCTTAACGCTTTGGACCAACCCACCAGCATCAAACTATAGCGATTAGCGAACGAGACCAATTTTTCAGGTATTAGACCATCCATTTTCCTGACCCATTTACGCTCGATAGCGGGGACCAGGATCTCGGATGATCTAATTAGGCCACACTTTCTGAGGAGTCTACCTCAACATGCCCGCTCGGCATTAATGGTCCAACCTGACCAAAGTTTGGGCTATCTGGCTAAGGTGGCTGACGCAATTATGGAAACCGTAGACCCACAGTCTGAGCTCCCTCCATATCAAGATGCGGCGGTTAGCCAACACGTCACACTGCCTACACGGCATCCACGGCACACATCACCTTCGTTAGCAACACCACGGACTGGTCCAGAGGCATCACCCTCACAGCTACCCTCCTCATCCTCCAGAAGGCACGCTCCTTTTTGCACAACCTGTCTCCACCAGCGAACCCACAACCCCGGGCCCAGCGAGTCTTCCTCAGACAGCTCCCCTGCGCCCGCCACTATATTCGACCTTCAAGCGTTGCAGGCCTCACTCCGCCGCGATTTAAACCAAATCCGCGCGAAGGTTCTAAGCGACCGCCGAAACGCGCATACCCAACGGGTAGGTCGACATTCGCCCCCTCAAAATACCACACCTGTGGATCAAACCACGAGGGACCACGGCGCTCGTCGCTTGTATCAGGTGACTGCACGCATCACGTGCAGGTTTTGCCATAAATTAGGCCACCTATACGACGAGTGCCGGAAAAGGCGAAACACACCTTTCTGCCGGGAGTGCTGGCAGTATGGTCATGACATTGTAGAATGTCGTGCGCGATGCACCACTCTACCACAGAACAGGTCACCGCGCCAGCAGAGGGAGTCCCAGAATAGAACACATCCGGGACCACACCAACCCTCCACCTCCAACACTCCAGCAACATCAAACCCCCGAGTGTATAGCATTCGGAGTTGCTGCGAGTTGTGTGGCCGTTCGGGTCACACATCGAACAAGTGCAAAGACTGGGTAAAAAGGGGAAAAACACGCAATTCCCCGGTGACTACTACTCCAACACAAACGCGCAAGGCTAAGACTGTACGTCAACGCCAGCGCCCACATAACCACATATCTATCAAGGGCGGCAAACTACTCTCCATACCAACGTATGGACGAAAAATGCCGACCCTAGACTCTGTTCTTTTCCATCCCGCACACGGCACCCCGTCGCTGCGGAGAAAAATTAACACTGGGCGTGAAGCTCCTCCATCCCGCACACGCAACTTCGTCACTGCGGATGCGAGCGAGCTACCGATAGGCCACGACCTACTCGGATGTCATACCTGTTGGTCCATGCAAACAACAACAGGCCAGTGGACCGCACCGCAATCCCTTTGTCCCCGTCGGCAACACACGCGGTACCAACCAGGTCCACTTCCATTACTGGCCCAAGCAACTTCTCTGTAGGTCCGTGAACGTGTATGAGGCTTATGTTCTTAAACTTGCCTCGCACGCGAAGAGTGCATAGCCTTTCATTTATTGCATTAAAGCCGATGATGGCAGGCTTCAGTTTTTGGCTGACTAGAAAGCCTACCCCGAGCACATGGTGTTTTACATGACAGCTATAATAAATGTCATACTCGTTACTTTGAATAACACCAACCCCCGTCCATCTTATTTTTTGTAATCCTGTTATGCCAGCCATATATTTCGTCAGGGCATCGGCTAGCAGCTGTGCAGCTTGAGCTCTGTATAGGGAGCAGACGTTCCATAAGAAAATTCTTAAATCGTTTAGCTATTTTCGTTTCCGTCGTCATCGTCGTATACCCGGTTCATATCCGAGGCTTGATAAATTTTCCATAATAATTCGTTTTTCCGGGCAAGGATATTAGCCTTGCGCCAACCTTTCTCACGATGTCGCTGCATGCATTGGTCCACTACTTGGCGGGTGCCACGTAGCCATCCAGGGGGCTCACGTGGAGCCTGCATGTCAACTTGGATTGAACAGGGACATGGATCGTCCTGGCCTTCATCGGGTTGAAAGCAATCAGTGACTTTGCCTTGTATGTGCGACTTCTTTTTGTTCCGTACCCTTAAAATTGCGCTCGGAGGACAGAGATTTTCGTCAAATGTGAAGACGGGTTGAGAGATGGGGGCTTCGCTGAGAGAAGTGTGCAGAGCTACAAGGAAACTATGTAGAAAAATATAAATACATTTAAGTAAAAATGTCTCGTATCTGCTATGTTTCTTCAAATTTGTTGGTGTCGGATAATTTTGTATCGTTTCTACTTTCTCAAGGTCAGTTTTTATGGTTTCATGGCAAATTATGTATCCTAGATATTTTACGTGCTTTTTGAAGAAATGGGACCTTTCACTAGATATTGTTAAGTTTGCGTTTGCCAATGCTTTCATTACTTATGTCACGTGATCTAAGTGATCCTCTTCTGATTTCGAAAAGACTATAACGTCGTCGACGTACGAGTATATACGAATTTCGTAAAGAAATGTCTTAAACCGTCGTCTACGCATCTTTGAAAGATAGCCGGTGCGTTTTTTAATCCAATTGGCATCCGATTATACTCATACATGGTATTATTGGCTATGAATGCTGTTTTATCCCTGTCTTGTTCCTGAATCATGATCTGGTAGAATCCTTATTCAAGATCTATGGTTGAGAAAACAATTGCTTCCCTCAAGTTCTGTAGAGTGTGCGTGATGTTTGGTATTGGATATCTATCGTTTATTGTATTTTTATTTAGTTTCCTACATTCGTTTACTAGTCTTCTTTTTGATTTCCCTTAATCATCGGGTCCTTTCTTGGGAACTATCCTTATTGGTGAGCAATATGGTGATCTTGAAGCTTTGATTATTTCGCCGTCTAATAATTTTTTTTTTTACATATATCAGCTATATTATATGGGTATTGTTTCGTCCATATTGGTTCTTGCGTCTTTATTCGTATTGTGGCTACTATGTTTGTCCTATATGGTAGTGAGATGTGTTCTTTTTTTTATTTTCGTATACTAATCTTTCTACTGCAGCTAAGTATCTCTGACTTCCAACTATGTAGTTTAAGCTGAGCATGCTATCGTCTGTCTGTCTTATTATAATCTTAATGTTTTCTATATCTATATCTGCTCGCCATTTTCTTAATCCTGTCATTCCTTTTATTAGATCATAGTCTCTTAAATCTTTCTCTTCATAGAAAGTTAGTTCTTGCCCAAATAGAAATATTTCCCATTTATAATGATTTATACTCGTACCGTGCATTATTAATGTAGTTCTTGCTTCTGTCTTAAATCTATAATTTAAATCTATGGTCGACTTACAGTGATTGTGAGTTGCTCCGGTGTCGATGAGGATCCGTTATTCTTTCCCGTTCTTTAAATTTTTTAGGGAGGTAATGGGCAACCCACATCTATTCCTGAAAAGCCTTCGATTCCAGTTTGTTGAGTCTGCTTGCGTTAGCATCTATCGAGCTGTTATCCTCCTCTGGTGTCATCCTTCTTTGGGCTGTATGATTTATGCGTTGTTGTTTTTGATTTCGAAAGGATGTTTCCTGATTTTGCCTTGCAAATTGGCCTTGCTGCTGATACATCGGTTCTTGTCTCATGAATTGTCACGATTGTTTGTTTTAAATGAATTCGGTGAAGGGTGTCTTCTGATGTTTCTAGTCGACTTCCATTGGTTCTGGTTGGGGCTCTCTAAATTGTCTCTCCAATCTGAAGTCATTTTGTTTTCTGTTCCACGTGGCTTGCTGATGATAGTGTTGTCTTCGTGGTGTAAAGTTTGGTGATAATTATTGAATTGCGTATTATGCTGTACAATGAGAGCTATTCCATACCCTTCCGACAGATTTCTGTATTTATGTGTATACAATGTTTTCTTAGCCATTTGATTGTTCAGACTGTTTGCAAATATACGAGCTGCTTCATGCTCAGCTTCTATGATGAAGGCTTGGCTTGTTGCTTCTTCTGTGTTCTACCTGGGGTTTTGATGTGATTAAATTCTGCTCTCTATTAATTTCGTGGTAATATTGTATAAGCGAATTTTTTCTTTGGAGAGTGTTCTCCATTTCCTTTTGTAATACATAGAAGAGTCTATTGTCACAGTACGTAAATTCTCATCTATATAGTATTACTTCAAAATTAAACTTTGTACGAGTATGGTTTAACGTTAATATTGTGGCAGCTCCTCCCTTACTATGTATTATGCTCAACGCGTCGAAGTATCTCATGTTCTTGGAATATTCTTCGATTTGTTTCATCAGTATGGTTACTCTCTTCCTTCAGGCCGGATAATCTCTTTGGGTTCCGTTAAAAGTAGGTAGTGCCTCGTATGGTTTTAGATTTATATCTTTCGGGTCTGTGTACGTGCATTTGAGGTCTTCGTATTCTTCGATAGCGATATATGTTACTCCTGTTGCTCTTTGGACTTATTCTAATATTCCTTGCATCTGCTCTTCATCATCATCATCGGCACTACAACCGGGATCCTGTCTTGGCCTTATTTAACAAATCTCTCCACCGGTCCCGATTTCGAGGCGATGTCATCCAGTTTGGCACTCCCAGGCTCTGGGCGTCCTGGTCTATGCCGTCCCTCCATCGCAGACAAGGTCTGCCGCGCTGTCTCCTTCCATACATCGTGCCACAAAGGACTTTCCGGGCAGGCTCCTCTTCGCTCATTCGAGCTAGGTGTCCCGCCCACCGGAGTCTACCGAGCTTGATTTTTCTTACAACATTAGCTTCAAAGTAGATTGCGTACAACGCATGGTTGTAGCATCTCCGGAATCGTCCTTCCTCACATACGGGGCCAACAATTCTCCTTAAGACCTTCCTCTCGAACGCGGCTAAGAGTTCAGAGTGCCAGGTCTCGGATCCATACATGAGTACTGGTAAGACCATGGTCTTGTACAGTAGTAGCTTGGATGTTCCGGATAAATTTCGGGATTTAAAGAGCCTTGATAGACCATAGTAGGCTTTGTTGGATTTAATCAGCCGTTCGCGTATTCCTTCTTCCGTATTGTTATCGACGGTCAATAGTACCCAAGGTAGTTAAAAGATTGCACTACTTCAAATTCGTGTTCCACTACCCTGATAGTTTGACCAACGTTAGGTCTTCTCTTCGCAGAAGTTGCCACCATGTACTTAGTTTTCCCCACATTAATGTGCGGTCCCAATTTTTGTGCCGCCTGCTCGATCTGGGTGAAGGAGTCCTGTACCGCCGATTCTGTTCTACCGATAATGTCGATGTCATCTGCGTAGGCAAGTATCTGGCTGGACTTGGTGACAATAGTCCCTCTAGTTGTGACCAGAGTCACGGATTGCTTTCTCCAACGCCACGTTGAAGAGGAGGCAGGTCAGACCGTCCCTTGTCGGAGTTCATTAAAGATGCTTGTTGGTTTGAACAGCAATCCCGTATTTTTACTTAAGTAGTTACGTTTGTCATGGTCAACCTACAAAGTAGTATTAATTTGTTCGGAATCCCTACAAATTCGTATCAATTTGTTTGGAATTATATAGTTCTAGCCTAGGTATGCTGTCGTAAGCGGCCTTAAGGTATATAAATAGATGATATATTGGGATCTTAAATTTCAGACATTTTTCCATCGCCTGCCTAAGGGTGAATATCTGATCAATGGCTGATTTGCCTGGGATGGAGTCACACTAATATTGACCAATGATGATATAGCGTTTGAAATAATAGTGAAGAAGATCGTGTGATTCGAACTGACGTTATGACAGCTCGAATCACGAAAATCTTCTTCACTATTATTTCAAACGCTATAATTGGTGACTACTATGTGATCCTGTACACACAGCATACACTTTCCATAGTAAAGCAGAACTTCACACACGGTCACGACTTCCGCATAGAGCCCATCCTCCGACGTTTTCTCGTTTCTCTCTCGTTCGTCCGTCGTCCGCATACGAATCTGATCGTAACGAAGTTACTGCGGCGGGAGTGTGTAGCGATTCTAACAGATACACACAATTCACAAGCAAAAATAGTGAAGAACACCGAACGAAAAAAATCGAATAAGAAAAATACATCAGAGCCGTATACCAAGCGATAAATAAAAATAATTCACACCAGTGGAATATAGTCGAGTTTGGAAATCAAATTCTAAACACGGTCAGTAGCCTGGTGCGTAACGCTTAGGTAAAATTTTTTTCGTGATTCGAGCTGTCATAGCGTCAGTTCGAATCACACGATCTTCTTCACTATTATTTCAAACGCTATAATGACTTTAGGGTATGGGGCTACCGATCTTGTAGGATAGTGGAGAGTATCTTATAGGCGGAACTCAGCAATGTTTGACTCCTATAGTTGCTGCACAGTGTGATATCTCTCTTCTTATGTATGGGGCAAATTATTCAACGACGCCAATCTTCCGACACCCCCTCTTGCTCCTATACGTGCACCACGATCTCATGAATGTTGTATTTATTTCACACAATTTAATTATAATATAGTTAAATATAATGAGGGGTTTCGGAAAGAAACAACTAGACTTTTCAAACGCAAAAAACGCGAATGGGAGAAGACTCGGATCGAAAAAATCATAGAAAATGCCAGAGCAAAGAACAGCAGAGGTATGTATGCCTGCATAAATTCAATTAGAAATGGCTACCGAGGGAGAGCCAGATTATCCCGAGACACAAACGGCTGTCTGGTGACAGAAACAAAAAATATCGTGACAAGATGGAAGCAGTACTTTGAAAACCTAGTAGGTAGGTAGTTAGAAGATTGCACTACTTCAAATTCGTATTCCACTACCCTGATAGTTTGACCAACGTTAGGTCTTCTCTTCGCAGAAGTTGCCACCATGTACTTAGTTTTCCCCACATTAATGTGCGGTCCCAATTTTTGTGCCGCCTGCTCGATCTGGGTGAAGGAGTCCTGTACCGCCGATTCTGTTCTACCGATAATGTCGATGTCATCTGCGTAGGCAAGTATCTGGCTGGACTTGGTGACAATAGTCCCTCTACTTGTAACGCCAGTCACTGATTGCTTTCTCCAACACCAGGTTGAAGAGGAGGCAGGCCAAACCGTTCCCTTATGGCAGTCCATTATAGATGTTTATTGGTTTGGACAGCAATCCCGATATTTTTACTTGACTAGTTACGTTTGTCATGGACAACCTACAAAGTCGTATCAATTTGTTTGGAATGCCGAATTCTCTCATGGCATTATATAGTTCTACCCTGGCTATGCTGTCGTAGGGGCCTTAAAGTCTATAAACAGATGATATAATAGGCAGATTACCCTCTTTATCCTTGCAGTAAGTGCAACGTGGTGTGTACCGCGTCGTACTGCGGATTATTTGGTAGAACTTCCGCGCCTAGTGCGGACCTCGCTCTCTACTCTTCTCTATTTCACAGACAAGGTTTTTTTTCCAGGCACTTTTCTTTTGTCTGTGAAGCATTTTTTCAGATCTTCTGAGCTCTTTGTATTTCTCCTCGCCCACCCGCGTCCTCTGAGACTGCTGCATTGCCCGGTATGCAGCATTCTTACGCTCAGTCCCTAGTTTGCACTCATCATCAAACCAGTCGTTCCGATCTCTACGACTACTGCTAAGATGGAGTTGGCAGTACTAATGACAGTATTCTTAAGGCGTGTCCATTTCTCTTCTACGCCCGGCATTCTGGCCCCAGCACTTACTCTCCCTCCGTCGAGCTCTTCGAGGGAGAGTCTTAACGCATGACCAAAGGTGTTACTGGTATTCTCATTGCGTAAGGCAGCCGTGTTGATTCAAAGCTGATCCGCAGATGCATTACGTCTCCGTAAGGCAATCCGCGCTCGGAAAACTGTACCAACAAGATTGTGGTCCGAGTCGACGTTGGCACCTCGGTATGTTCGTACCGTCATCAGGTTTGAGGAGTGGCGGCAATATATCAACACGTGGTCAATTTGGTTGCGAGTGGCTCCATCGGGTGATACCCAGGTGGCTTTTTGTTGATAACTTTACGCGGAAACTTGGTACTCGCAACGACCAAGTTTTTCGATGCTGCCTGTTCGATGACTAGTAGTCCACTGTCATTGGTGTTCTCATGCAAACTATGGGAACCTGTGTAGTGCCTGAAAACCGGCTCCCGACCTATTTTTGCATTCAAATCCCCAAGAATGATTTTCACATCGTATCTTGGGCTGGCATTGAGGGCCCGTTCGACGTTCTCGTAGAATTCTTCTTTTTTGTCGTCAGGGCACTCCTCTGTAGGTCCGTGAACGTTTATGAGACTTATGTTCTTAAATTTGCCTCGCACGCGAAGAGTGCATCATCATCATCATCGGCACTACAACCGGGAACCGGTCTTGGCCTTATTTAGCAAGTCCTGAGGCTTGTTAAATTTTCCATAATGATTTGTTTTTTCCGGGCAAGGTCATTAGTCTTGCGCCAGAGGCTCCCCGATGGGGAATCGAACCCCGGCCTCCCGCGTGACAGGCGGGTATAGTAACCGCTATACTATCGAGGAGCGCGAAGAGTGCATAGCCTTTCATTTATTGCATTACAGCCGATGATGGCAGGCTTCAGTTTTTGGCTGACTAGAAAGCCTACCCCGAGCACATGGTGTTTTGCATGACAGCTGTAATAAATGTCATACTCGTTTCTTTGGATAACACCACTCCCCGTCCATCTTATTTCTTGTAATGCTGTTATGTTAGCCTTATATTCGGACAGGGCATCGGCTAGCTGCTGTGCAGCTCGAGCTCTATAGTGCGCGGACGTTCCATGTAAAAATTCTTAATTCGTTTAGCCATTTTCGTTTCCGTGGTCGTCGTCGTGTATCCGGTTCATACCCCCCCCCCCCCTGCATCTGCTCTTGCTGTTGTTGAATGCTGCTCCTGCAATTGTAATTGTTGTTGGTGTGGTTGCTGTGTATGCATCATCTCTGCTCTTAGCGCTGCTATTTCGTTAGCTATATTTATATTGTATCTGCTTAAGTCTGCTGTGCTCTCTGTCGCCTGGTTTTTCCTTTTTTCCTCATATAGTTGTAAATGTTCCCTCATTTTTTTTTCTTTTTTCAACACTTTTTATTTCCGTTTTTTTCTTAAATTTTAAATTACAGGTTAGACAAAAAATGCTAAAATTCTAGCTTAATTATCTTATGTTATAACCTATTGGTCCTACACAGACGTTCTAACCTAAACTTTAAATGTCTATTGTACACTTTGCCTTTCGACGGCAGAACTTTGTTTGCTTTTTAATTATGTTTATTTTAATAGTAAAGAAAAACTAAAAACGTTGTGTCAAATTTGTTTTTTTTTTAACTTTAAATTAACTTACATCCATATATATATATATATATATATATATATATATATATATATATATATATATATATATATATATATATATATATATATTTTTTTTTTTTTTTTTTTTTTTTTTAATTTTTTTTTAATTGCATGAGAACCCAATTTAATACAACCTAAATCTTACTCTATCCTAATCCTAGAAAAGCTAAGTCTGTGTAGCTGGTTGATGTTGGAGTTATTTTACTGACTTTGGTACATAGGTGTTTTTTTGCCATTCAACCACCAAAACTGTTGGTGCTGTTTAATAATGTCATCCCGGTCTCTATAGGAAATAGCTCTATTGAACCGCAAAAGCTCTTCGTCAGTGCATGTGACTTCTCGATCGTAGTACAATCGCCCATCTACGGAAGATTTACCTGCATGATAAATCAGTGGAATTCCGGATTCATCCTGTATATGACTGTTCATATCAAATTCGAGGAAGGCCTCTGGTGGAACAAAGTATTTGTATAATAACCTCCGACAATTAGTTCATTGGACGCAACTATTGCTCTCGCAATGTGTCCTCTGATTAATTTGATCATAAAATTATCCACCATACTTATGTAGGGTTCGTTATATAAAGTCACATTTGAATAGTACTTTTTATAGTCCGACTCCGTACCTATGTAAATTTTCCTATTGTTTCATTTTTTTTTATTTTTCCAACATTTTTTTCTTTTCTTTTTATATTCTTAGTTTCTAAATTATATGCTAGACAAAAAATGCTTAAATTCTAGCTTAATTATCTTATATTGTAACTTACTGGTCCCACGCACACGCTCTAAGCTAAACATTAAATGACTATTGCCTAATTTGCCTTTCGGCGACAGAACTTTATTTGTGGCTGTATTTATGACTATTGGTATGCCAAAGAAAAATTTTAAAAACAGTGTCGCTTTTTTTTTTTTTTTTTTTTTTTTTTTTAAATAATTAATTTTATTTAAAAGAACAACTTAAATCTTATACTACCCTATTTCTAGAAAAGCTAAGTCTGTGTAAGCTAGCTGATGATACGGTTATTCTACTGACATTGGTATCCAGAACTGTTGATGCTGTTTAATATTATCGTCCCGGTCTCTGTGGGAGATAGCCGTACTGAAGTGCAAGAGCTCTTCTTCGGTGCGCGTGATTTCCCGGCCGTAACACAATCGCCCGTCTACGGATGATCATTTACATGATAGATCAGCGGGATTCCGGATCTATCCTGTATAAGCTCTTTCGTGTCCAAATCAAGGAACGCCTTTGGCGGAACAAAGCCGTTGCGACTCATGCTCTCATAGTACAGAGTATTTGGATAATAAGCCCCGAAAATTAGGTCATTGGATGAGCTTATTGCTCTTGCAATATGTCCTCTGATTAATTGAATCATAAAATCATCCACCCTATTTATGTATGCTTCATTATATAAAGTCTCATTTGAATAATACTTTTTATAGTCCGATTCCGGTGTCCGATATAATCTGAGACAAGTTTCTTTCGAACACCCGAATCTTCTCCATCAAATGTGGACCTATGTTAAACCATACTCATTCATTTTTAAACATTTTTTTATTTTCTTTCTATATTCTTAGTTTCTAAATTAAAGGCTAGACAAAAAATGCTTAAATTCTAGCTTAAATATCTTATATAATAACTTACTGGTCCTTCGCAGACGCTCTAAGCTAAACATTACTTAATATTTGTATAATTTACCTTTCGGCGACAGAACTTTGTGGCAGTAGTGATAATTAGTTGAAATACAAAGAAAAATTTGAAAAACTTTGTCAATTTTTTTTTGTTTTTTTTCTCACCTTATACTCGCGCTAAATGATGATTGTGCAAGGGCGATAAACGAATGTTGAATTCGTTTATTGCGAATTTAAGTTAAGGTGTAGGGATTTGGATGTGTATGTGGAGGGAGGAGATGGTAGAGCTTTTCAGAGCACTACAATTTCTTAAAAATCTACAAATTAGTGAACACTTGATTCTATTGCTTAGGCCATTTATACTCCTTCATACACAAAAATAAGGTTAGAGTTGAGCCATATATTCCCGTAGTGATAAGATTACGTTTGATGATGGCTTCTGGTAAATTTCCATTGGTTATTGTTTAATAACAATTGAACACAACATCGCTTCCCCTGTCACTCGTTCGAACGTTGAGGTTATTTGGGGAGAGGCGGACCATGTCGTGTTGGCGATGGATAGTTTTTCCCACAGGGGGAAAATGACACCGAGGAATTATGAACAACAGGTTGGACAATTCCTCTGACAAGAATAAATTGTAGCAGTGACACCGATAATTCAAAGTAGTGGAGTATATATGTAGGTCACTGGATCCGACTCGGAGGACCAAAATGTTTAATAAAAACTGAACACAACATCGCTTACCCTGTCACTCGTTATAAAGTTGAGGTTATTTGGAGAGGCGGACCATGTCGTGATGGCAGCCTATTGGCCGAAGGCTGATGTCCTTGGGTGTGTTGCTTGCTCGTATGAACGATTACCTGAAACAATACGGACACGAGTGTAATATCTGCGGTGAGGGTCACCGAATATAATTACCGTAATCCTCCGGTGGCAATACTCCATAATCGCGTTTAATGGTCTAACTCCTCACAGGGTGCTCATGTCAATCCGTAGAGAAATTTCACCATAAATATAAAATATGAATCATTGCGCAGAACTGGACAACTAAGCTTTGCGCCCAAAGCAGCAATTTCTTCATCCCCTTCGAAAGAACACTTCCTATCACTCGATCCTTCATCACTTCCGCAAACACATATTTGGAGAATGATGATAAAATTCGTCTTCCATTATTCCACCTAAGACGTTCTAGGCTTCTAATATCGTAGCGAAAACGTCTCTTAGCAGTATTTAGAGTCCGCTCCTCTACATTCCCATGCAGAAATCACAAATGGTGTAATGTTACTCATACAATCACTAAGCATTCGAAAGAAGTTTACAATCATGGGTTAATAAAAATCGTAATCTCCACCGAAAGCATAATTATGTCCTGCATCGTTCCGGTACAACGCGGTTGCTGCATCGTATCCATGGATGATATTACAGTCTGCAGACGTAAGGAACTAACGACTGATGTGCACCTTTCAATGTAAATTGTTATTTCAAGACTAAAGACCGAAACCGCACCTTTATCAATCAACATTCCACTCAAACTTCTATGTACAAGGTTACCAAATGGGATTTTAGAGTCTTAATTTTCTGAATTTGATAGATCAAAGATTGAAACTGATCAGTGATCAGTGTGCTGGACTATGTGTGGACAGCACAAAGGATATGTCTATTATTATTATCGTACGGTAACCGCGGAGAGAAAAGGAATAGCGCACCAATCAGTAAACAACCACTTTGGATGTTTCAACACAATCCTTACACTTCGATACGCGTACTTTACGGGGCAACCGGCACCCAATCGAACTGAACCTGTAACTACAATTGCACACTTTCGGCATACACACACGAAATGTACTTCAGAATGCGAATGGTCGCACAACACAACTTGTATCCGCGATGGAATTAGCTGACCGATCGTTCGTCTTCTGGCGCGGAGTGAACTCCTTATGATCTGATGCGATGTTGCCCCTGTTAGGTTGTCTCGCCATGATCAGAGGTTCACACTCAAAGGATATCATTGGTTATATAAAGTCTTCGAAACGGAATCACAGCGACTGCAGATGTTTGACGTCACAGGATCATGCGACCGGTTGCTAAGGGTTGCATTTGGCTGTTAATTCTGGGAAATAACATAGTAATCGGAACGTGTGCGGCTATAAACATCTCAACTGAAAGGGAACGTTTGTTTATGGTACAACGGATGTGTACATGTTGGTGGCGGATTCGGAAGTTGGCCTATTAGTAATGTTGGTGTGAGGCATCTGTGCCAAGGAGCATCTGAGCACTATTTATGAGACGCATTTGGCGTTACACGCCCTCAAGGGCGATTCAATTGTTCTTCGGCTTCGGCTTGTGTGTTGCTGTTGTCGTTTTCAACCTGCTGCTGGTTTATGTGGATTCCGTTAATGGTGTTCTTGTTCTCTTCGATTTTGATTGAATCTGAACACCTGGTTGTCGTGCAGGATCGTATTCGCCATAGGATATGCTGATTTTCGATTTTGTGGTCGGTTGGCGGATAGTGTTCCTCGAGTGAAATTGCAGTTTAGGCCTTGGATGAGTGCTAAAACTCCGTCTTTGATGGCCTTCCTCATGAGAGGTTTTCCGAGAAGAGATCTCAGTAGATGGGCGTTGAAGAGGCAACGCGGGTGTGGATTTTCAGTGGATTTTCAACAGTTATGATGGATATGGGAAATTTTTTTGTTTTACCTTAACTTGTGCCGAGTCACACCCACGGCATACCCCGCTTGGGATTTTTGTTCGTTTTCCGCTATCACAAGTTAAAGTCAATATTTTATAAATGAATCTAATTTAATTTTATTATTATCAAACTACAAAACTCGACATTTACACTAATTTGCGATTCGAATCTCAAAACATCACATAGCACAACACCCAAAGAATATAATCGCACTTTTATTACTAACAACAACAAAACCGACGCTGTTAGCATTTCTAGAGATGGCCTAGTTGCCCTTTTCGGCTCCCGTTGGATCCGTTTAGGAAGTTCTGCAACTTTGTGGCGGTATTAAAGTTGCAGTAGAATGCCCCGAATTTTAAACCAAATTTCTCGATAAATCAAAGTTTTATTTACTGAACGGATTGAACGCAAAGTGGTAGGATATTGTTGCGGCCAAACTGTGCGGTAATGCAATACATACACCCTAAAGTTATACGTAGAGTATAATACTTGGCTCCTCGATAGTATAGTGGTTAGTATACCCGCCTGTCACTCGGGAGACCGGGGTTCGATTCCCCGTCGGGGAGCCTCTGGCGTAAGACTAATGACTTTGCCCGGAAAAAAACAAATCATTATGGAAAATTTAACAAGCCTCCGGACTTGCTAAATAAGGCCAAGCCCGGTTCCCGGTTGTAGTGCCGATGATGATGATAACACTTGTAATTGCTTGTACATAGGTTCAATTGATATCTATGACATTAAAACAGTTGGGTTGTGAACTTGTTTTTTATTAATCTAAAATTATATTAATGATCATTTATTTATTACATGTGCTAATTTAGAGAAGTTGCGTTCCAACTTCGACTAAAATGACAATGGTAATTTGTTTGTCGTCTACAAATAATCAAATTTCCATCGGATCATATAAATCCCAATATCCCATGACTGCCCTTCTTGCGTTATTCTTCACAAAAGTCCTTGATACATTTCAGTTAAAGCTTTTATGCCCTTACTTTTAAAAACTCCCCTAAATCCACATTTGTGGTATTGTGGCCAAATGATTAGGGGGCACGATTTAGGAGACAATTTTGCCATAAAAAAAGACGAAAATTCGAAGCGTTGTCGTCGTTACTTTCCTTTCCCACTCCTTTTTCCTCTCAGTCCTTTGACCTAAATTGACTCAAAATTTATTACATTTACGCAATCAATCTTCATCGTGATGAGCTGTGAATATTTCGCGTAAATTTCGTCTATTCACCAAGCGTTCGTTCAATGAGCAGTCTAACAAAGAAGAGAGCAGCGCCAAAACTGAGTTTCCATTATCGTCAGGATACTGTGCGTTAGCTGTTGGCATGCGAGGAATTTGTAAAAGGACTACCTATCACGAGAAGAGATGCGACAGCGTGTTGGTGTAAATTTGGATTAAGTTAAATGCCCTGCCATTCCTCATTTAGGGGTTTTTTGTACTTTCGCGTTTAATTCACCCGCATATACGGATGGCCTACTCACATATACGGGCATTCGATGGGTTGCCTTCATTTTTTTTTCTCTTTAGCTTAATGATGACGAACAGAAGACAGATCTTTAGAAATAGGAAAGCAATAAAACCGTTTCTTACGGCATTAATCCCAAACGACCATTTTATGAGGGTTTTAATGGAAGAACCAAGTGTGGGTTCGAAATATCTTGGAATAGTTTTATATCCGGTCAACTCTCGCATTGTATCTGGGAATAGGCATTCAATTTTTGTCGTTTCTTTTATCTTTCTTGTCGTTCCTTTGGCTGTGATGAAGAGCACACAGGTGGCAATCCTGGGTGCCACGTAGTCTCAAATAAAGTTACCGTAGATAGGAGGTGTTATTAAGGATCAATCATTCGGAAAGTCAGTTGTGTGGACACGATAGCAGTGTAATCAACCGTCATAAAAACAAGAATAGCAAGTACGTGTCAACGTACATTTGTCCGGGAAATATCAGGCGATCCTTCGAAGCATGTCTAATGTTCCTGACAGTATGACCTTTATTTCTCAGCTACTGATAGCCATGTCATCCCACACAGGAATTTCACAGGGACATCGAGTGACGTTGTCTGTCGCCTGTTTGTCGCCGTGGTTTGCCTGATGAGCAATCCCCGAAGTGGGGGGAGTGTAAAATTAATTAGATTTCCAATAAATTAATGTCATTTGTCCATCAGGCTTCGCAAAGTTCACAAGTACGAACTATCGATTTTAGCGGCCAGATGCGTTCACGGGGGATGAATCCAAAGGCATTAGCGAAGGCGATTACAAAGGATATGCCCGTAATTGCCTCTGAAGGATGGAATAAAATTACCCCAGCTATTTTATCCCTTAGCAAGGGTTTATTATTGGAAAATCTGATTACGTGTGTTTTGGAAAAACATCTGCAGATTCTGTGCAAGGTAATGGGTTATTGTAAAGGTCTTGACTTGGCAAAGGGCTTGAAATAACTGATACATAAGCGACACAATTCACGTTGTGAAACGTTCACTTTTTTTTTTAAATTTATTTATATATTTTTAAAATAAAATTTATCCCAGGTTCATGGGTGAGAAAGTACACAGGGAATTTTTGTGATTTAGATTCATTAATAATTAATATAAATGGATTCGCATATTTCAACTAAGGTTTCTTACAAGGTTCAACGTGTTAGTGGTAATCAGGTTAAGTCTTTTGGAGACACAAAGGTGTGCCTTCTTGTTCGCAATGTACTCAGAATTTGTGGAATTATAGATTCATTGGTCTCACTTTGCAAAACCTGATGGGAGTAGTATCTCTCGAATTTGGATATGAGCATCTTATGAATATTCTGATGTCGGGCTTCTTAAATGAAGGATAAGATCTGAAAGATGCTCAAAAATTCACACAAGAAGTTATGTTGATAGAAAACATGGGGTTTCTAACTACACGTTAGAGTCATAAAGCATATGTAGAGTGTGGCATCAAATTTCATCCAAAATTCGGTCATTCTATCCCATCGGTAGATGGTCGAGATCAAGTATGGGACATTACCATCCGATGACAGAAATCATTTGGTTCTTCTTTGGTCCACCGAGACCGACTGCGTATAATTTGTTTGATAAGTAGTTACAATTAGTCGCTAAAGCCGAATGAAAGCTGCGGAACACCGCCCAGAAACCTGAAGATGTCGCCATTGCTGCGAGAACGACATTCATGGCAGATGTATACGTGCTGGGTATTGTGTCCAGTAAGGATGATGTCATTCCACCGCATTAACACAGACAAATATCTCAGAAAAGAAGTGAGGTGATCTTCTCTATATGTTACGAATGTTTTCTGCCCTTGGTTTCTTTTATTTTTCTCTGCGGCATTCCTTCTCTACGAAACACATAATGTGTATGTTGCTAGACTTTTGTTAGCGTATAAGTAGATCGAGTGTTGGGCAGCAGTGCGTGTTGGAGACGGAGCAGCACACGACGGCCGACTAGCAGCACACGACTGCCGACTGGCAAAAAAAAAAAAAAAAAATTGTGGCGAGAAGGCCGAATTTGGCGAGACAGGACATATGTGTCCTTCATCTTGTCTCTGACTTCTGGTCATCTTGCGATAACATGTACTGCCGACTGGCAGACTTAGCATCGCACATTTATACTCTGTCTCTCCTTGTTTCTGTGACAACATGCGAACGAGGGAAAGGAGACAAAAAAGTGAATATAAGCAGCGGAAGTTGTGGAGTTGAGACGAGTACAAGTCAAGCAGTTAAACGCTGCCCACCACCATTTATAAAGAGATTAACAGATAGATTGGTTTATATTTAAATAAAATTTGAATTTAGTAAAGCTCTGGTTTACAAATTGGTCCTTTGAGCCGGATCAAGTCATCGAGGGAAACACAGCGGCTGCCGACTCGACAACACAACGCTGTGCAACGTGGGATCCAAGCGTTTCAACTACAACGCATTGAAGCACACCCGCTGCGACCAAGCAGACAGACGGTCGTGCAGCCTAACTAGCCAGCAGCGCACCCAATTGCCCAGCTGTACACCAACATTTATAAAGAGATTAACAGATAGGTTGGTTTATATTTAAATAAAATTTGAATTTAGTAAAGCTCTAGTTTACAGTGCGAGCAGGTTGTATCGAGTGTTCCAATAGGGACTTGACAACTATTTTTTTTAAATAAAACGCAAACCATTTGAGATATTTCAAAAACTTTATTATTGGCTTGCGATAACCAGAATCACCCACATCCGTGAAGATGTTGGGCTCGGTCTCAAGATATCTGAAAAGAAAGAGGAAGGACGTATCTAAGGTTAGTGTGAACAGGGTTAGTTCAATTGTTCTCTAACTACTTGGATGGGGGGGTGGTGGGAAAGAAATCGTACAAGACCGGCAGGTCTGCGCTTTGGTCGGTGTGTATGTGTGTGTTTGTGCTGTCTTGTACTGTGCGTGCGTGTTTGTAGTATGTCAGCAGTAGACCCTATGGGATGGGTCCAGGAATCCTCTATTATAAAGGAGAATGTTGTTGGGAAAGGTGCTTTCTTCAGTTTTGTACTGGAGAAGAAATTGTGGTGGTCTGATCCGAAGAGATCGAAAGAGAGAAGGGTCAAGAACGCAAGACTCCCGTACAAGTGGGTTATCGCTGTTCTGAATGCTTTCGACGTACTTATATGCTAATTGTAGCAAGTACTCGTCGATAGGGATAATAGAGGCACCTTCGTATAGGTGAGAGTTCGGGTAATGGCGGCCGTCGGGGCTTCTAAAGCGGTTGATGCATCTTCTGATGAGTTTTCTTTCGAAAACTCGAAGTGTTTCCATTTGGGCCAAAGATATGCAGGACCATATGGAAAAGGCGTATGATATTCCAGCTCGGATTAGCTGCTTTTAGCAGAGAAGGTTAACTGTGGTGTCAATTTTGTTGCTCCACTTCAAGGTGTTGTGCAGTTGCTTAGACCGACCGAGGCCCCTTTGAAGAATGTGGGTCACATGTTTGATGAAATTCATTTTTGGGGTATAGATGACCCCAAGATATTTTATCCTGTCCTGTGGTCTAATCGTAGTACCTCCTATTTTTATTCGGATATTCTGTGAATATCGAGAAGTAGGTTGGGAGTGTTTACTACTCAGAATTATAACTACTGGTTTGGATAGGTTAAGTCGAATTTTCCTTCGACTGTAATACTGATACAGTTCGTCCAGATGGCGGTTACTGATCTCGAATCCAAAATCCGCCCCCCTTTTATAGAAATACATGTTTAAAATTGTACATACAAATTCCAAGAAGCACAATCAAGATTTTGTGTGTGCCTCCATTGGAATGGGGTTCCAGGAAGGATATGGGAATTTGTTTGAACAAATTCCCGGAAGATTAAATCATGAAACACATTTGGAATTAGACATTTCACGATGTTAGGGTTAACGGAAATTGAATCAATGTGCGACAAATGGATTTTTGCTTTAATTTGTCGCGCTTATGATTCACTTGGGGAACATGATTATGGATAAATGGTAGGGTAATTGGGTATGGTTATAAATTTATGAAGAGAAATAATGAGGGATTGGACGATGGTGATTTAGTATTGTGGGGTTGAAGTTTGTATGCCAACGTATGGCACGTATTCACTTTAATCCCCGACACTGTTACTCCTTACACAAGAATTGTTCCACAGGAAGATAGGAAAACACTTTTAGTTGTATTTCGTTAGTATTTTTAATTCTATGATCACTCTATAATTTCAATACACAATTGCTTCACAGGCAAATAATAAACTTCTTCTATACTTAGAAACTTTTGGCAATGGAGACGAAAGTTTGCAGTTTTTGCTTTTGTTAAGATGGCGCGCGACGACACGACATTACCAATGGGTGAGATGCGACTGACTTGAATTTAGGGTGAAATTCATATTTCATTCCACACACAGGACAACCAAAAGAGACCACGCCTCTGCTCTCTCAACCTCACGCCCGTCAAAGTGTGAGTAACTTTTGTTAATATGGTAATTGACGGACATTGAGAATGAGAGAACAGAAACATGATGTGCTGTGATCTCGGGGCAGCTTTGGTTGTGTGTGTTGGCAGCAGATGCAGCTACTGACATGACCTGGTGACCCAGTGGTACGGCTATGGTGTAGTCAGAGCACATTGAACCGTGGAAAGACAGAAATACGATTGAGAGAAAAACCTAGCTGATGTCAGTCCCCTGCAAAAAGAGATCATTGATCCCAAGCGAATGGGTGATCTGAGGGAAAGTCGATGGGACGCCGCTGATGCTTGGGAAATAATCCGCGTGAGAACCAGACTCTAAGACGCTGAAATAGCCCCAGCTATTTCGCTATGATGCAACAGCGTCGTTCGTTTAGACTTGTTGTTGCTAACCGACATTATGAGATTTCCGATGGGAAACTCATGGTTAGCAAGAATGGAGTTGCCGTATGACAAGAATGTAGCTAAACTCAATTATCCATTATCTGTAAAGGATAATGAGTTTAGCTATACGTCCGTTTGACATGTTTTACAGGGGAATAACATATGAAGGAAATGAGTAGGTATGACGCGCTGAAAGCGGTCGAAATTAGGTGGAAATTTTTGTTGAGATTGTGTGTTGGTTCTCATGTAGAATAGAGAAACCCCCACAGGATCACTACAACTTTGAAGTACAATCATTTTAAAATTAAACTATACTAAGGACAAACGACAGCTAGTTAGATTTCTACCCTTTTCAATATGGCTGCCGTGATGGTTTAAAAATGTAGCATTATTATTGGAAAAAACTTCACTTCGTAGGCTGATATATTAGATTTCGTAATCGCTTTCCGAGAGTTCGAAGTGAAAACGTTTCAGTCGAATTTTGGGATCTTTGAATTCTCTTTTTAGCGGCTCAGGGTTACTATATACGGCGAATCTTCTGTCCTAGAGGTATCATCTGACATTTTATATCATCCATACGGTGGCCAACAATTCTTTTTCTTTTGTAAAGTATTTTAACTTGACCTTGTTTAGTGTGTGAGTAGCATGCGCCAACAAATGGTTTGTGTGTTTTTTTTATACACAAACGCGCGCACAAGGAGGGTTTTTTGGAGTACCCTTAAATGTCAGAGCAGAAGGAGAGGAAGGAGAGGAAGTGGATAAGGATTGGTCTGGTCGATACGCATTGGTCTTAAATGTCAGGACATTACAACGACGAACAAACGCATGATCAGGTAGAGTATTGCACATTCATGTGGTTCGGCTAAAGAATGACTTTGTTTGTGCGCCTGAAGTTGACTTTCAAGGTGAACTGACAACCGTGATAATACCAATAGAAGAAAGATAGCCACGATACGTTGCGCCTATGTTCTAACGACAGAATTGATCGACTCACAGTTGAGTCCCTAATAAATTTCACTGCTCGTTTTTGCAACCCTATCGAGCACGTGTAATGTAGTTTTGGATGCGCCTGACCAAATATGGGCGCCTTATAAATAGTTGCCAGGATGGATGGAATGAATTATTTTCTAAATCTCTTAAGGAGATTGCATGCATTTGGCTGCACTTTTCGCAGCTTCAAAGATGTGGTCGCTCCAAATAAGAGTCGAATTAATTCGAGTGCCTGCCTGGCTTTTTTCAACTTCTTCGATAAGCTAGGGTAGATCAATACTGATGTGGGAAACAAACGATTCTTAACATCTTGAAATGCCTCTTTTCATTTTTTGGTCCAGGGAAATTTCACATCCTTCCGAATTAAGTTGGTTAATGGCCAAGCTATCTTTTGAGGCACACATTTCCGATAGTAATTGGTCATTTCTTGGACTAAAACAGGGCGATGGCCTCTCACCATGTCTCTTTAACCTTGTGCTCGAATATCTCATCAGAAAGGTACAAGACGACAACACGGCCGGATCATCCCTGAACGGGGTCAAACAGGTGCTCGCATATGCGGATGAAATCGCCGTTTTGGGCGATAATCTAAAAACTGTAAATAAAAACAGTGAAATCATCATGCAAGCGGCAGAAGAGGTGGGCCTAGAAATAAATGAAGACAAAACGAAATACATGATTATGGCCAGAGCAGATGGACTTCAGAGAACACACATAAACATCAGGGGCAGGATATTCGAAAATGTCAAAGAATTTAAATACCTGGGAACGATACTGACGGCCAGTAATGAAATGTCGAAGGAAATTAACAAAAGACTACACTCTGGCAACGCTAGTTGGCATGCAGTCAGTAAACTGCTGAAATCCAAACTGCTATCACGTAATATAAAGTTCCGTGTCTATAGAATCAGGATCATGCCGATTGTTCTATACGGATGTGAAACATGGGCTCTCACAAAACGGGAAAAAAAAATTCCGCGTATTCAAGAATAAAGTTCTAAGGGGTATCTTTGGCGGCAAATATGACGAGGAGGCAGGACAATGGGGAAACTCCACAACCACGAATTGGAAGAGCTATACCGCAAACCTACAATAGTGACAGTAATCAAGTCGCGAAGATTAAGATGGGCCGGACACGTAGCGCGAATGGGCAGCGATAGGACCGTGCGTAGAATTCGTGACGGAGGACCAACGGGAAAGAGACCGACAGGGCGGCCGCGACGGAGATGGGAGGACAATGTTAGCTTGGACATCGAGGAGATCGGATCGGATGGTCGAACGTGGAAGGAGAGCACACGGAACAGGGAACAGGGGCGGAGTCGAGTCGGTGAGGTCATGGGCTTTCGGGTTCCTACAGGCCAATAAATAAAAATAGTAATAATAAAAAAAAAATGGTCATTTCTAGGAGGGATTGGGTTTGTCTGACTGTTCTTGGGCTTGGGAAGGCTCACTCACTCTTTGGGAGTGCTCCTTTTTTTGAACATATAACCCCTATGTACATCACCTCCTTACGCAAAGCGACATTTCTCTGGTTGGGGACTAAGATTATTACTTCTCTCTTTCGACTTCGACTATGTCAGCCAGTTGTACGAACTCGTGTAATCCGTGGAACCCAAAAAGCACATCGTTTATCATCTTTTGAAAGGTTGCCGACGCTCCTCTTAATCTGAAGACATTCGTTTTTGTATATAGCCCGCATTCTGACAAAAAAACATTTTTTTTACAAAGTAAAAAACATTTTATTCGAAGTACTGGCCATTGCTTTCTACACATTTCGACCACCTTTCTGACAATTTGTGGATACCACGCCACTAAAACCGGTCGTATTTTGAGGGATACCATTCGGAGACCCAATTTTCGACTTCTTCGTAGAAATTGAAATGCTGCTCAGCCAATGCGTGTCCCATCGATGAAAACAAATGGTAGTCGGAAGGAGCCAAGTCTGGTGAATACGGCGGGTGGAGTAACACTTCTCAGCCGACAGCTTTAATTGTTTCTTTGACGGGTTTTGCTATATGACTCGGAACATTATCATGCAACAAAATTACCTTTCCGTGTCTTGTGGCCCATTCTGGTCGTTTTTCGATAAATACATGGTTCAAATTGATCATTTGTTGTCGGTAGCGCTGCACATCAACAGTTTTGCCAGGTTTTAGAAGTTCTTGATACACCACGCCCTTCTGGTCCCAAAAAACACAGAGCATTGTCTTTTTTCCGAACCGACCAGGCTTTGCAGTCGATGTTGACGCTTCACCTGGATGTACCCATGATTTTTTGCGTTTAGGATTTTTAAATAAATCCATTTTTCATCACCATTCACAATTCGATGCAATACTGACTTCCTTTCGTATCGTAGAAGCAACGTTTCACATGTGGTGTTTCGCTTTTCCATCTGCCTGTCATTCAATTTATGTGGCACTCAGTTTCCACATTTTTGGATTTTTCCCATAGCTTTTAAACGGTCAGAAATTGTTTGTTGTGCAACATTTAACATTTGCGCCATTTGTTTTTGACTTAAAGTGTTATCTTGATCCAACATTGCTTGCAATTCGGCGTCTTCAAACTTTTTGGTGGTCTTCCACGTTCTTCATTTCGTACATCAAAATCATTATCTCTGAACCGCTTAAACCATCTTTTGCATGTTGCTTCCGATAGAGCATGATCACCCTAAGACTCGACAAGCATTCGATGCGACTCTGCAGCACTTTTCTTCAAATGAAAACAAAAAATTAATGCTTTCCGCAAATCATCATCTTCTGGTACAAAATTCGACGTTTTTAACAGGATTAAAAAAAATGATGTTGTTTGTACAATGACTTCATGAATATTAAATATGTTTGACAGATGTCATAGCAACCAAATAAAAAAAAATATAAGGGCTCGTTCACAACAAACGTTCCCTATCGATATATTTGTATCTTGACGCTCACTTCAGACCGGTACAGCTGGTATAATGAGGCCGTAGAACGGAAACTGTGCCACGAACTCCACAATAGCCAGGATTTGATGGCGAGCTATAATGAATAATGCATAATGGTGAATATTATTTAGCAAGTATAATAAATTGCCTAGGATACTCTTTCCACTTTCCTAGTGGCACTTATTCGTGAAAGTATTATCGTAAAGTTTCAAATGAATACAGAAATACCCAAATTACAAAAGTTCCTGGCTCACAGTGTACACATAAGAGGCTGATGGGTGGGCACGTGATTACATAATAGACGCCGTTCTATCTTCATCCAATACCGTAACACATTTTTCTTTTTCCACCCACTCATTGTCTCCATTGGAAAACTTTTCACATTAAAACTCGAAGGAAATTTAACGGTAGAAAATATAAAGTATTAACACAACCACAGGTCCCACCTAAACATCGAAACAAAAAAAGCAATGTTTTTTTAACGACCTAAGAATGTTGCGTCGCTATAATTGCTGTAATAGCACGTCGATATACGCTCAATTATACTTTTGTACATGCTCCACTGTACAAAAGGACGAAAAAAGGGATAATTGCTTTGAAAAGATCACACTGCCCCCTAGAGGGGCAATCAAAAACATTTCCTCTCCACTTAGCAAATCAAATTAAACTTCAATGAAAAGGATAATTAACGTTTTTCTATCGATTTTCAAACGAATTTTGGTTAGTTGAAACGTCCTTAATAGATTCTTAATAGATTACCACCTAAAGAACTTATCCTGTAATCCACTGACCCCGGCAGTGCGCTGAATCAACGTGGGATATTAATAAAGACAAATATCCTTCCAAATGCAATTGAAGTCAATGCTCCCGTAACAGCTCTCATTATTATATGTCTTCCTAGTAATGACCAACAAGGGAAGAACAAGGACGAGGACCGGTGCTTAGTTTCCACTTGTCCCAAAGGAAAAGTAACAAATTCTTTTCGATTACTCCTGATTTCGCTTGATGAGCTGTATAAGGGAAGATGAAGTGGCCGACTGACCAGAAAGGGCAAAAGAAAAATGAAGACACTACATTTATTTGTTAGTCTAGGAAGGCTTTTTGTTTTGACAGGATTTAGCAATGATCCTGTTTGCAAGAGGATACGTTAATGGTATATATGAGTGTCAATAAAAAACCGGATACACTACCCAACTGTATAGTTTGCACTTAATCTTGATTACCACAAATTGCTCACAAGAGAGTAGCATGATGATAAGGACATTAGGTTTGATTAGGTGTGTGTGCTCCCGCGTAGCTGTTAATTATCACAATGCGTCATGTGTGTGTGACAGGAAACAAGTTTCATTGATTAATAATGCCATGTTCTTCAAGTAACTGCCAACAGTTGGAGAAGAATTAGTGTAGGTCTTTTAACTTACAGTTGTTGTAGAACTTTGTTTTTTAAGTCTAAAAAAGTGATTGAACAAGGATAATATGTAAATGAGGAAAACATTAGGGTGACTTTTTGCTTCATTCGAAAAAGGGGTGAATGGTAATAACAACAAGATATGCTTTTGAGTTGGGTTACGTTTTTCCCGTAACATGGGTTTATAACATAATTTGAATTTGATGGCACTTTGCGTCCACCCCAATATCCAGGATACTCGCTGATTTATCACAGATACCCATAATATATTCCCATAACAAAAGTAACTGGATATTCTAAAGAAACCCAAGAACTGGAAACTTTGTTTCTTAACGCTGTTAACTTGACTTTGGGTTATGACGTTAGTTTCGGGACAATATTCACAAAGGAATTGTCAATAAATGCTTATATGTAACCCAGAGATACATAAAAAGTTTCTTCTATATAATATGTTTAATGATGCGCTTAAGAAGTCAATGGATTGACAATGAGCTCGTGTAAACCAGTTTCTGCTCTTTTGGGTCATTAATTCTACTTTAACAGCGCAAAATATCGTGAGTGAATTTGAAATCATGGAGTTGCTTGTAGGGCTACTAGAAATGTAACAGGAAGTTACTGTGTTTGAACATTTCAAGTAAGATTTTTTTGATTTATTCAATCAGGTCTTTTTAAATAAATTCGACACATCAAAAGGCAAGCGTCGTGATAAGAAATGGTGTGATTCCAACAGTCAAACAAGAACATCCAATCATAGTGAGGAATACAGCAAAAAAAAAATCGAACAATAAATTATCAGAGACGTTCAACATATTGGAGAAATTAAAATACAATCTCGTGCACACGTCGCGGTTGGTGTGTGGTATGGTTTAAGTTCTAATATTTTTGGTTATAATCGTTTCATGACGTGGGTTCGAATTATATTTTTCACGACGTCCGGAAACAAGCATCAATCAAAGTGCTCAAGATACTTTTGGAGAGAATTAACGAGTAATAACGATTTCCTATCCAGTTCAAAGCCATTTGTTTACACATGTTTGGCTGGCGCATCTCATTCGTTCAGACAGCTCCTTACGCCCATGTACGTGTGATCCATTCACATTCTACCAGTGAACTAGGAAAATAAAGTCACAGTTAGTTGGTGTTAAATATTTAACGTCGCAGGTTTTTTCAGTGAACTTGTCCAAGGATGACATCGTTGCCCATGAGTATACTACAAGGGCTGAAAAGTTCGGGGATACGTGGCGCCACTAGAAAATGGATATGACTCATTTCAAGAGGCTCATCTGTATCAAGTTTATGTATGAAGTTTTGTGACAGTTCGTCCGAGTCACGCTACGTCCACCTTCGTAAAAAATGGAAAAACGGGAATATCGCGTCTTGATCAAATATTGTTTTTTATGGGAAACACTTGTGAACAATCATTGCAATGGTTGAAGAAATGTTATCCCACATTTGCTCCTTCGAGTTGCGCGAGTTAGCTGAGGTCGTGGGCATCTCAAAAGAACGGGTAGGATACATTTTGCACTATCTTTTGGAGATGAAAAAGCTATCGGCGTCATGGGTGCCGCATTTGCTGACCGTTTACCAAAAACAGCACCGCGTTGATGATTCTGGCGTGCTTGCAGCGTAGTCGAGCGGGCTTTATTCGACGTTTTGTGACTATGGATGAACGGTGGTTGCATTACCATACGTTTGAGTTCAATAGGCAGTCTGCAGAGTGATCGGAAAGCCATGAAAGCCGACCAGAGTGGCCCAAAGACTAACGCTCGGTCGGGAAGATTATGGCACCCGAAATGTCATTAACCTTCATACATAAACTACTGATTATGTGAGGTCCTCGAAATGAGTCATGTTCATTTTCTAATGGCGCCATCCATTGAAAAATTCCGGGTTTTTTTAGCCCATATAATAATTGGAGCGTAAGATCATATAGAGGAGCAGATTGCGACTCCGATCAACTTCTAGTGATGGGCAAAATTAGAAGTCGGCTCGCAGCAAACCCACATGGACAGTCACGGGATACGAGCAAAAAGTTCGAGATTGATAAACTAAAAACCTACGCAAAAGGGCTGAATATCAAGAGGAACTAACGAATAGATTTAGCATCCTAGAGAATAAAAAATACATGATTACGGCGAGAGCAGGTGGGTCTCAGAGAACACATATAAACGTCAGAGGTAAGATCGTTGAAAAAGTTAAAGAATTTAAATATCTGGGAACGATACTGACGGCCAGTAACGAAATGTCGAAGGAAATTAACAAGAGACTGCATTCCGGCAACGCGAGTTGGCACGCAGTCAGTAAACTGCTGAAATCCAGACTGCTATCACGTAACATAAAGCTCCGTGTCTATAGAACCATAATCATGCCAATTGTTCTATATGGATGCGAAACATGGGCTCTCACAAAACGGGAAGAAAACAAATTCCGTCTATTCGAGAATAAAGTTTTGAGAGGCATCTTTGGAGGTAAATATGACGAGGAGGCAGGACAATGGAGGAGACTCCATAACCACGAATTGGAAGAACTATATCGCAAACCTACAATAGTGAGAGTAATCAAGTCGCGAAGATTAAGATGGGCCGGACACGTGGCGCGAATGGGGAACGATAGGACCGTGCATAGAATTCTTGACGGTAGACCAACGGGAAAGAGACCGGTAGGACGGCCGCGACGGAGATGGGAGGACAATGTTAGGTTTGACCTTGAGGAGATCGGATCGAATGGTGAAGCGTGGAAGGAGAGTGCCCAGGACAGGGAAGGATGGCGAAGCCGAGTCGGTGAGGTCATGAACTTCCGGGTTCCTACAGGCCAATAAATAATAATAATAATCCTAGAGAATAACAGTAGTGAGGAAAAGGAGGCCAATGGTGTGGACACTAAATGGGCATCGATCGGAGACACAATCAAACAACTAAGTCGAAACCTTGGTTTGACGATGAGTGCAGGGCAAATATCGAACAACGTAAACGCCTCAGAATGATCCACTTAGAAGCATATGATGAAGTCAACGCAGTATGACACGCGTCAATTCGGAAAGAGACAACCAGACTTTTCAAACGCAAAAAACACAAATGGGAGAAGACTCGGATCGAAAAAATCATAGAAAATGCCAGAGCAAAGAACAGCCGAGGTATGTATGCCTGCACAAATTCAATTAGAAATGGCTACCGAGGGAGAGCCAAAATATCCCGAGACACAAACGGTTGTCTGGTGACAGAAACAAAAAATATCGTGACAAGATGGAAGCAGTACTTTGAAAACCTGCTTAATGTGCGCACCCATCAACCACAAACAAACGCACCACTCGTACATACAGCCGAGCCCCAGATGCCAGAGCCCTCTTTCGACTAAGTTGTAGACGCGATAAATCGACTGAAAAACAACAAGGCTCCCGGAGTCGATTGCGTACCGGCAGAGCTTGTGAAGCATGGAGGGGAGGCAACCGCTCGAAAGATCCACCAACTGGTTAAAATAATATAGGACAAGGAAGTCATTCCGGAAGAATGGCAAACCTCAATAGTCATCCCCATTTTCAAAAAAGGCGACAGATCTGACTACGGAAATTACAGAGGAATATCATTGCTCCCAACCACATACAAAATATTAACAGCTGTCATACTAGCAAGAATCACACCGTACGCAGAAGAAATATTGGGAGACCACCAATGCGGGTTCCGTCGGAACCGGTTAACAAGCTACCAAATGTTCACAATAAGGCAACTGCTGGAAAAGAAGTGGGAATACGGAGAGACGGTTCACCAACTGTTCGTGGACTTCAGGAAAGCCTACGACTCAGGCAAAGCCTCTACCATATTGTGGTTGAGCTGGGGATCCCAAAAAAATATGCCGCCCTCATTCAAATTTGCATGAACGAAAACAAAGGGCGAGTTAGAATAGGAAACCACCTCAGAACCATTTGAAATCCGGGACGGACTAAAACAGGGGGGTGGCCTCTCAACGTGCCTTTTTAACCTTGCCCTCGACTATGTTATCAGAAAGGTAAGACGACAACACGGCCGGATCATCCCTGAACAGGGCCACACAAGTGCTCGCGTATGCGGATGACATCGCCGTTCTGGACGACAATCTCCAAACTGCAAGTAAAAACTGTGAAATCATCATGCAAGCCGCAGAAGAGGTGGGCCTAGAAATAAATGAAGACAAAACAAAATACATGATTACGGCGAGAGCAGGTGGACCTCAGAGAACATATAGAAACGTCAGGGGCAAGATATTTGAAAATGTCAAAAAATTTAAATATCTGGGAACAATACTCACGACCAGAAATGAAACGTCGAAGGAAATTAACAAAAGACTATATAGCGTTTGAAATGATAGTGAAGAAGAACGTGTGATTCGAACTGACGCTATGACAGTTAGAATCACCAGAAATTGAACCTAAGCGTTACCCATCAGGCTACTGGCCGTGTTTAGAATTCGAGTTTTAAACTCGACTATACTCCACTGATGTGAATTGTTATGTTATCGCTATGGTATACGGCTCTGATGTATTTATTCGATTTTCGTTCTGTGTTCTTCACTATTTTGCTTGTGAATTGTGTGTGTATCTGTTAGAGACGCCACAAGTACACTTCGGCAACGCTAGTTGGCATTCAGCCAGTAAACTGTTGAAGTCCAAACTGCTATCACGTAAGCTCCGTGTCTATAGAACCATAATCATGTCGATTGCTCTATACGGATGCGAAACCTGCGCCCTCACAAAACGGGAAGAGAACAAATTCCGCGTATTCGAGAATTAAGTTTCAAGAGGTATATTTGGCAGTAAATATGACGAGGAGTCAGGACAATGGAGGAAACTCCACAACCACGAATTGGAAGAGCTATACCGCAAACCTACAATAGTGAGAGTAATCAAGTCGCGAAGATTAAGATAGGCCGGACACGTAGCGCGAATGGGCGATGATAGGACCGTGCATAGAATTCTTGACGGTAAGCTAGCGGGGAAGAGACCGACAGGACGGCCGCGACGGAGATGAGAGGACAATGTTAGATTGGACCCCGAGGAGATCGGATCGGATGATCGAACGTGGAAGGAGAGCGCACAGGACAGGGAACAATGGCGGAGCCGAGTCGGTGAGGTCATGAACTTCCGAGTTCCTACAGGCTAATAAATAATGATAATATTAATATAATAATTGGAGGGAGTCAGCTGACGCGTACGCCAGTACGATTACATGCAAAAGTCGAATAATGTACGTCAAACCGTTGTTCCTTGTGTATCGTAAATAGAACATAAGCCTGATAACCCCTCGTTGATGATGAAGGCAGCGATATCAGTCACTATATCAAATACATACAGCTGCGTTGTATAGTTTTCTTTCGTGCCCTTGCGGGCATCATACATTTTATCACTCAAGAACGTTTAAATAAATTATAAAGTAAACACATAACTACGACTCGAACTCTAGCGCACAGGTGAATGACAAAACACTTTATCTTACAATAGTAAGCATGTACTATATAGTCTACGATAGGGTATGTATAGTACACAGCGACATCTACAACATAGTTTCGAAGTTTATTCCTGGCGGTCGATAAGTTATAGGTATATATATGACCGCGAGATTCAAAAATGGAGCGTCAACGATATAGTCGAAATATGCTTTTTTTATATCTCAGAGTTGCTCTAAACAAATTGATTTTGATAACATTTTGGAATTTTGTTCATCCTTGGACGTCATTGATTGTGAATGTTTTGCCGTAATTTAAGCCACTAAAAAAAAAAACGGAAAAAAATGTTCAAACATTTATAACCCCTTAACACTAACAGTTTAATATTCACGAAATCACGAATATATGATTGTGAGACCTCTTATTGAACGTTATTTCCAAGATTTGCCACTTAATAATTTTACGACCCTCTACCTATATGATATTCACAATTTTCGCTCGCTTCCTTTCCTGCATCTTCGTCAATGACTGATTGTCCCACCTTCGTCTACTTACGTTCACCGAATCTTGCATACTTGCGTACATTTATCCACGAACGTCGCTGCCGTTGTCTCCAATAGACAAATTTTCTATTTCCTGTTCAGAATTGTATGGATTTTATAGGCGTGGCAGCTAGAATAGACGGCGCGACACGTTTGCACTAGAGTCGTTTAACCTTCCACATTGACTGACCGGATATCGAAGAGGATTTAATGCCGGATGATGTAATGCCGCCATTGCTATGGTGCTGTGCGATAGGCTCATATCAAGAACATGCAACGGAGATGAGGTGCCATGTGGTGAATGTGGGATACCGGCTAAACTTGGGGCACTCTGCGAACTGCAGCGATCCTCATTCAGCTGTGGAACCGATAATCCACATTTCTTTGTGGATGTTGTGTAGTGCTCTGAAAAGCTCTACCATGTCCTACTCCCACATACACATCCAAATCCCTACACCTTAACTTAAATTCGTAATAAACGAATTCAATATTTGCCCCTGCATCTATTTCCCCATAACTCTAAACCCAAATTCATAAAAATACATTATCCTGATCAAACAAAATTCCTGGTAAATGAATCAAATATTCGTTTATCACTTCATACAGTCAATTTCCCATGCCCTCTAAACAAAACAAACACATGGTAAATTGAACCAGATGTTCAATTACCATAAGTAAACAAAACCCGAATCCGAGAATTCATCAAACCGAATTCTTATCTCCAAAACAAACACTAGCACCACACCCAAAGTATCTAAATCGAGATATTGCATTTAATTCGATCATTTCTAGATACAAAATCTCGATTTGTTTTCGTTTAAAAGGGGATGCATCGTGATCTCACGAAGCCAGTATCTTTAGATTCCCTTTCCCTGGAGGAAGTACCCAATCAGCACATCTTTACCAAATAAAAAAAATAAAAAGAGTTCAAGTAAATTTACAATAGTTTTACTAATTTACTGAGTTTTGGCTGACGGCTGATGACTGGTAACTACAGCTGTGGCCCATCCACAAAAACACTCCTTTTAGGAAACCCCGTTCATGTGGATCACCTGCCCCACGGAAGCCAGCATTTGGTAGCTGGGGTTGCCCTGGAAATTACAACATAACTTTCACAAACGATCGGTCGCTACTCTTCCCTCAGGTTTGAGGAAGCACGACGGCGATCGCAACGGGCGAACTTGTGGGGATTCCATAAAGAGATCTCGTTCTTAAAAAACACAAACTAACATCCTCCCAAGTGACGCCATGTTATGAATTCAATGACGTTTGAATTCGCGAACACATCAGCTTTATCCTTTGAATTTATGACTAACGTCCCGCTGCGCGCCACCAACGGAGGAAATGATGAGAACACGAAGTTACTGCTGACAGCCCTTGCCATTGACCAGAAGGAACGCGATCCAGTTGGACAGTGAAGGAGTTTATTGATCACTCTGTGGTTGTAAGCCTTCTTCGCGGTATCAATCGCCTGGTTGCACGCGTTTCTGATTCGAACAAAATTCGTTCTGTTAACCTCGGTGGGATTGGGGCGCCATTGTTTAAAAACTCTGTTTTTACGGTTGTAATCTGTTTGCATGTTTTATCAAATCAGGGCTTATCAGATGAACTTCGTTTGATGGACTGCGAAATGTAGATCTCCATCCCAAAAAGAGTAATCTCTGTGACCGACTCCGCGCATGCCTGAACATCGGAGTCTCTAAAGCATGCCTCCGACCACGAAAAGGATGCGAAGAAATCTCGCAAGTCGTCGTTGGTAGCCTCATACCTTCATGGCGAAACTGCTTAGGTCGGCTATTCATTTGAAATGCAAGTGATCAGGTTTCCCAGTAACGCAGCAACCTCCACGGTATAAGTGCTGGGCTTGGATGTCAAAAACAGATCCAGGATGGTTGCATAATCTCCTCACCCATCCGGCACTCGCGTAGGTTCCTCCACGAGTTGAGTCAAATTGCGGATAACAGCGAACATCCCCCGCAGCCTTTCAGCCTCCCAGAATGTATCAACCAGCCGGAGTTGTGTATATTAAAATCGCCAAGAACGACAATTTCAGAAGACGGGTGGTTGATTTGTATCCAGTCAACGGTACGTGAAAGATGTTATTATGTTATTTATCAAAATATTTTCATGATGTTCCCCGTGATATCGTTCTCCGCGGAGATCCGAATGGGAAACTAGTTTGCCTCCGGAATTCTTTATCTCTGAAGGAACCATCATGACTTATCTCCATGTCAGTCCAGGCCATCATCTATACACCCGAAACTTAGTCGAAGAGATCTCCCGACGATATCGCAGAATGTACAGCGTGACGGGGTGGTATTCCACCTCGGGACCAACTACCACCTAAACCAACGTTTTCTCGAACCGGTCCCTCAGCCAAGTTCCAAGCTCCGAAAGATAGCCAGGGATTTTCTCCCGACCATTTCACGGAGCCTATAGCTTGGTGGGGTGGTAGTTCAGCGGGTGGCAGGGCGTTGGAACCCCACCTACCACTCCGCCCTTAGTCGCCTCTTACGAGAAGCCGCCCTAGCTGTGAGTACATTTTAAGACCATACTCACTATCTACACTTCATACTAAAGTGCTCGCCTTGTCAATTGGTAAACTAATTAAAACCCTAACTGACGCGAGCATATGAACTCAATTCACAATCACGGCTCCTCGTCGACAGCACCAAGTCCTCTTGGATTCGATGGGTAGGACTACTAGAACTGTTAAACGGATAATTGACTGTAGACGCACACAATAAAGATACATACACGCGACAGCATAGCAAGAACCGGACGAGGTACAATGCAACTCAGAATCATGTTCTTGGACTCATGACTCATCCACTCTTATGTGATCCGGAATGTTTATATGGGTGTGGACCAAGATTATACCATCTGCATATGGCTCGAATTTACTAGATTGTGCGACCGATTGACGAGGGTCGTTGTGGGTTGTCACCATTAACAATCGGACCGTATACTTTTGTTCTGGTCTTTCTCTCAGGGAGCGTGTCTCTTTGTCCTGAGAAGGATGAGGGATCTCTTTAGACCACTCCTGAGGGGACCCGTTTTGGTCGCCACCGTGCTTCCTCAGACCTGAGGGAAGAGTGACTGATCCTTGAATACAAAATCTTATTGGGATTTTGTATCCCGAATGCATCAAAATGCGAGCAGAATCTAAAAGATACTTAGCTGGAGTCTAATGTTTGTTTTTTGAGATAAGAATTCGGTTAGGCGAATTCTCGGACACATGAGCGTGAGTATGGAAATTGAACATCTGGTTCAATTTACCATGTTTACTTTTGTTTGAGGATCTGGGGAAATTGATGTATATGGATGATAAACGAATATTTGATTCGTTTACCAGGAATTTTGCTCGATTGGGATAACGTATTGCTGGGTTAGTTGGATTAATTATGGGGAGTTGGGTGCAAGGGCGATAAACGAACATTTGATTAGTTTATCGCGACTGTTCAATTTGGATGATTGTTTTTTTAATTCTCGTTAAGGATTATGGGATTTGGATGTATGTGTGCGGGAAGGAGATTTTAGGGCTTTTCAGAGCACTACACTTTTAAGTTTGTTTACCACAAAGACGTGGTATTCGAAGGGGCTGATGATAACAAGGATGACGACGGACAACCCCAATGGATGGGAATATTCGTGTCTACTTATCAGCGCATTGATTATCCGAGAGGCCTGAGGTGCCTGCTAACATATTCGTTGAGGTTTCTACACCTAATGTCAATACGGACGACGATGACTTAACAGAAGGTCCAGGTGATATCGCTGTATCATTCGATACTCCAGATTTGAGGTTAACACAGGTGATTAAAATATGATTTGTTGGGAAATTATGCAAGTGTATGACGATACTGAATTTACAACTGGCGAAGTGCTAGTAGCAATTACCTGATTTGCAGTGCTATTTGGCAGACTTTCACGACTAATTGCCTTAATTAGGTGTTTTGTTAGGAAATAAGATTGCTTAAAGTGTTGTTCGGTATATTACGCTATGCTTCAATAATTCTTCCTTGGAGTTGTTCCACGTTTTGAATTTTTCCCATTTCGTGATCGTAAACCGGCCTTATCAGGGTCCCCACATCTTCTTAATGGGGCTTATGTCTGGACTTAAAGTTGGCTACCGAAAAAGTTTAATTCCATGCTCTTGAAAACAACGTTGGTGTTTTTCGTGCTGTATGAATAGGAGACTTGTCTTGTTGAAATATGACAGCTTCGTCCTCTGTTATTGTTATTAAAGGATGAAGATACTCTTTCAACGCTTCTTGGTCCTTTTTGGTGCCCATTTTTCCTGAAATAAAAACAATTTCTGTTTTCAGATTTCCAATTTATTGATTGCTTGAACTAGTTTTAGTTGAGCGAGCGTCAAATACAAAGAGAAAATACGCATTTTCTACAGTTTTTCTTCGATAAAGGCGAAAGCGCAAGCCAGGCGGCTCAAAATGTGAATAGTGTTTATTGTCCTAATACTGCAGAAGCCAACCACGCGTGATTTTGGGTTTCGTCAATTGCTTTTCGTTAACTTTGATGTCAAAAATGCACCATCATGTCGACAAAATCATGGAAATCATTGGGTTCGACCGTCATGTAAGCACGGTTTCGATTGCCCAGGAACTAAACATAGCACAAAAACCGAAATATTTAAAAGCGTTTGAAAGACAGAAAGATATATATATATATATATATATATATATATATATATATATATATATATATACGAGGGTTGCCTTTTATATTTCGGGATTAGAGAACAAAAACAAATATTGATCATCGAAAATCACTTTATTGTTTTTCAAAATATTCCCCATGAAGATCTATACACTTTTGCATGCGTTTGAACCAATTGTCGAAGCACTTTTGCCACTCTGATTGAGGTATCTCCAACACATGCATTCTGAATGCAGCAACCGCTTCTTCAGGTGTCGAAAAACGTTGACCTCTCAGTTTGTTTTTTACGTACGGGAATAAAAAGAAGTCATTCGGTGCCAAGTCAGGACTATACGGCGGATGACCCATAAAATCGATGTTTTGGGTGCTCAAAAATGCAGTTGTCGCAGCCGATGTGTGAGAGCTCGCATTGTCGTGGTGAAGAGTGATCCGTCTTCGGCGGTTGGTTATCCTGATTTCTTGGAAGACAACTGGCAACCAATGGTTGTGTACCACTCAGAATTGACTGTTCTGCGTTGTTCTAGTGGTACGGTTGCGACATGTCCAGTTTTTCCGAAAAAAACAGGCGACCATTTGCTTGGAAGTGCTTCGTGCGCGAACAACTTTTGTTGGATTTGGCTCATCTTGAAACACCCAGACAGTCGACTGCTGTTTACTTTCGGGCTCATACGCGTAAATCCACGATTCATCACCTGTCACGATGTAATAGACGTGTTTCGAAGCACCGCGACCGTATTTTTTGAGCATTTCTTTCGACCAATTGACACGAGCCTTTTTTTGGGCGATTGGCAAATTGTGTGGGATCCAACGCGAACAAATTTTTTTGACAGTCAAATGTTTATGCAATATTGAATGTATGCTGGTCCCACTAACGCCTCAATCTCACGATAGGTCACATGACGATCTTCCAATATCAGTTCGCGCACAGCATCAATGGTTTTCGGAACAACAACTGATTTTTGACGACCTTCACGAAATTCATCTTGGAGTGAACTACGACCACGATTGAATTCACCATACCATCGATAAACACTGGTCCTTGATGGAGCTTCATCGCCAAAAATTGAATTAAGTTCATCCATGCACTGTTGCTGAGTTAATCCACGCCGAAAGTTATAAAAAATAATCGCACGAAAATGTTGACGATTTAATTCCATTATTGGGCCGAGATGAATCTTTTAAGTTACTGTAAACAACACAAATAGCGCTCGTATGTCAAAACGTTCTGAGTGCGTATAACCTCAAAAATGTCCAACTTTACGACAGAGCTGTCAATTGCCGGATTGCAACGCTAGGGTTGCCAAATCCCGAAACATAAGAGGCAATCCTCGTATATATAATATATATATATATATATATATATATATATATATATATATATATATATATATATATATATATATACCTATATATATATATATATATATATATATATATATATATATATATATACATCATTTGGCGCAAGTCTAATAACCTTGCCCGGAAAAACAAATTATTATGGAAAATTTAACAAACTTTACTTGCTAAATAAGGCCAAGACCGGATCCCGGTTGTAGTGCCGATGATAATGATGATGATATCCTTGTATTAGCATACACAAAAAACCCACATACGCAATTCACTTCCAAAACAGATTAAATCAGAGCTAACATTAAAGTCCATGCTGTAACCCATCAAACCACTGGCTACATACTTAGGAACGTAAAGCGTTGAACCATGACTACTGTTGTATAAATCCCCAAGGGAAGCCAGTAAGTATATTCGTGTCACCCGAAAAGCCCCCATTATCACAGCTTTCAGGACGACATTGAAAGATATTTCATTCGCTTCATAATTCAACCAACCCATATACATACAAACACACGCAAACACTCAGTTGTGTTAATTCGTTTGCTCCGAAATAAGAACTGACAGCTCATTTAATTGTGCTATTTTCGTCATTTTTATTTCGTGCAAACATAACTACGCATGCTGACGAATAAAGGGGGAAAACACACCCACGTACAGAACACGTCGTATCCTTTATGTTCAACCAACGGAAAATTGAAATCTCTACATAATTAAGTTTTCACAAACGTTCGTCATACTTGCGAGAGCTGCATGTGTATTCCCTGACGACAAGTGATTGAAATGAATTTAAAATGATTCTGCCGACATCAGTTTGGTTTCCCTGTTGAACCCTTCTTCGCCTCTTTCCAGCAGTTATTCCACTAGAAGATCCCCTTATCATCTCACCCCTTTTTCTTCAGTAGGAACTCCATTGGGAGAGATCCCTTCGTCCTGCACAGCTTCAATCCGACTATACAGCTAGACGACAACTACTAAAAGTATTATTTCCCATCCGTTTAGAATAATGTGAAGAGGATTTTCGTGTGCATCACATGTTAAGGGCTTAAAACCGTGGAAAAACTGTTTTCATAGCATGTCCTTTGGGGACTGAGTGTCGTTGCTTTGTTCATTTTTTTTATTCTGCGCATACGGATGGGTACATACTTAACGCCTAAGAGGTCTTGTTGTGCCACAGCACGTAGTATCCTTTTAATTCCGGTCTATCATTTCCGCCCACAACTTTAGAAAACACATATAAGGGAATCAGGAATCAAATTCGATAGCCTGTGAAACGATGTCCTATACAATATTTTGTCAATCAATGTTTTTTCGAAGGACCTTACCATCCAACCGGGAGATTTGATGCCTGTCAAGGGTTTCTTGGATTTTGTTTTTTCCAAACATCTTAGATTTTTGTAATTCACTTAGGAAATTGCATCGATAAAGAGCGTCTAGACTTTATTGATTTCCTTATTGTGTCCGTAAATGGGATTGAATGTTTAATCATAGAGCTTCATCAAAAAATTGTATCCGAAGGAATCCAGTTGGGCTTCCGACTTGTCTAGTCAACCCGTGCAGCCTCAGATGGCATCAAAATCCGAAAGATGTTTTAATAGATTTCTCACAGGGACAGTCGTTATCTTTAAAATTTAATGGCATGATGGACGACATTACAATGTTCACAGTGAGCATTGATATGTCCAATATGTCATTGGATGTATTTAATAGTAGGAATCAGAAGGGTTTCCATTAATTTATATCTGGTGTTAGGATTACCAGGTTTCTGTACCGATTTTATTTAAGTTGGTATACAAACTTTCCAACTTCATGGGAAACATTCGCTTCAATCTTATGCTATTTTTCAACATACTGGGAACTACTATGGTTAAGTGTTGATAATCAAATGGCAAAAGCAGAGCCGGTCTTTGCTAATTGTTTGATGTGTGGATACACATTTTTATTAATGAAAACATAACACATACGATATAGTCATACAAGATTTTCACCTTCCTATTTACATAGTGGTATTGGGCTAATGTTATTAGTGGCTGTATTTGGTTGTGTTGGCTCTGTTGGTGCCTTCTGTCAAATATATTGTATAACCCAGCTTCGCCTGCTGAAGGCAGTGATATACATATATATACTAATAAAATGTGTCGGCAGTCACTCCCTTTTCTCTATTCTCTATTCTGTCGTCCATCTTTTCTGTTCTCAATATCTCGTCCTCTCGTTACTGGCATACTATGCTCTTAAGAGAGTTGTCAGCAATAATGTAGCTCTTCTCTCCCAGAACATACACTCCGATTTCCCTGTTTATGGCTTCGAATGGCTCATTACCAACGTCAATATCAACCAAAACATTGGTCGTGTTTGAAGTTTGGTGAACGGAGTGTTTTTAACAATACTGAGCATAACTGGAACAATATAATAATAAACCATATAAGGTACATAGTATAAGAGTATATATTAAAAGACTGAATCGTATAACTTTGCGAGCGTATGATACTAAATATAAAGGGTTTTATATAACAGACATCGTATTTTGTATTTAATCACGAACCTTAAACTCTTCTTCGGAATCCGTCAATGCGAAGACGTCGGTCAAGGTTTACATTTTTAGCAATGGTGAAAACGACTTGCTAAATAAGGCCAAGACCGGCTCCCGGTTGTAGTGCCGATGATGATGATGATGAAAATGATGAACGATCGACGTTTTGAGATATATACGCTATCGTTCGTCAACACACAGTCTGCGGTGGAACGTAGTGTTATATAATTAACAGCAGTTAATTACCACCCCCTCTAAAATACACTTTTCAACTCTCAAAGGATCAAGAGTCAACACTCTTCGTGGACACTCACCCGGACGTTCAGGGTCTGTCGTGCATAGTCCACGTGGAGTTAGCCCTTGATCCTTCGGCAAACCATATCCTTTTTGTCTTCCTTGTTCAATGCACCGTTATGTGCGCCCCTATCCCATGGTCATAAGTAGTTTCTACTATCCTTATGCCATGCGGAGGGTTATTCTACAACGGTACATCTTACCAAACAAACTTTTTGAGGGAAGTGTTGTTGTATTTAGTGTATAATATTTGGGACCTTGTGGCTAACCAAATATAAATTTATTGGGATAGGGATCATGTATTTCTAGGGATAGTATTTCATTTTAAAATTTGTCTATTGGAAATGTGCTATTGTGTTTTTAATATGATGATTTGTTATAGGGAAAGGATATGGATTGGCAATAATTAATTGCTGGTAATTATATAACAGTAGCGACTTTCCTTATTTTTGTTTTGCGATCTGTAGGTGATAATCTTTTCAAGGTACAGGTGGCCCGAGTTCACTTGTAAATCCAATTCACTTTATTTTTTAGCACATTCTTGCTTGTTCCCCAAAATTCGTCTCTTGGCATTTCTTCTGCGGGCAAAGTAGACGTATACACAATGTACCGTTCGCTGATGAATTTCCACCCGTTGTGTGAACTTAACATAAGCACTCTTATGTTGGGCGCATCTACTGTCCCGCTGATTTGCTCTGCAAGCACAATGTGCTCCTCCTGGAATCTACTGCAATCGGTTAGGATGTGTTTCACGTTTTCTACACACCTCTTGCAAGGCGAGCATTGCGGATCTCGCTTGCCCTTGTACACATCGTCTAAAACACCCCGTCGCCAGGGATTGAATCATGTGAACATTTATTCCATAGGTCCATCTTTTTACAACAGCTCTGTCCATTTTGTTGCTCCGCTCAGAAATATACTACGTAGGCTGAAAAGTCCCGGGATTTCTAATGAAAACAAGCGTTTTTGGGCAAAGTTATATTTATTCCTAAGCATAGTAGTCATATTTCCGAAGTCAAAACAGAGAGATAGGAAGGAAGAAAGCAAAAGGAAAGATGAAGTTGAAGAGCGGCTGACAGAGAGTAGGAGAGCGAGGTAGATAGATACTACGCCGACTGAAAAGTCCCGAGATTTCTAATGAAAAAAAGCGTCTTTTTGAGCAAAGTTATATTTATTCGTCAACATAGTTACCTTCGAGGGTGATGCACTTGGTACAACGATTTCCCAACATTCTGATGTACGAATCGTTTAAGCCTTCGAAATACACCTCGGTGTCCGCGATGACTCCGTCAAGTCTAAACTTTTCTTTCAAAAATCTCATTTTAATTATCTTTTTTAACAATCCTTACTCAAACTTTAAAATTTCCGAAGGAAACACTTGATTTTAGTTAATTAATATGTTATTAAATCTGTACAATAAGGTACAAAAACAAAATCGTATCTGAAGTCTTCACATAATGCTTTTTTAAAAACAATGTTTTTAGTGAACTGTTCTATCCTAGCTCAAATTTTACATCTAGGTAGCGATACACCCATTTACTATCTTTTGAATTAAGTAACGAACCAATCCTAACAAAATTTTATTCAATATCTGGGCGAATATCAATCGTACTGGGAATTGTTGCCTTTGTGGCGGTTTCGCCAAACCCCACTGTACACTTACCCGAAGAACCCCCATAACAACAACCCAACCATCATAACTTCCTGCTAATGCAATCGCATTAAGCACCTGTAAATGCTTCACGCAACAAATGACCAAATGTATTTAGCTAAAAGCTTCTGGAAAAGAATTCTAACCTTCATTCATTCATTCGAATTAAAAATCCCCTGTAAGAATTCTCTCCAAACTTATCATAAATTCCCTGAAAGAAAACTCATCGGTTCACATATAATGCAACCGCATAATCAGGGAATTTTAACCTTGAGTTGGCTATTCCCAGCCTCAACATGTGTACAATAACTTTACCTACATACACATTGGCTGGCGACCTTTTCACCCAACGATAAACACTCCAACGCAGCTGCATGTATTTAGCGCAATAGACGCTGAAACTAATTCCCTAGCATGTACCATGTACAAACAAAAGAACGCTGTCCTTCAGCAGGCATTCTGGCGATACGGCAAACAATTCAAACCATTCAAGTATTCCAAATGCATTTACCATCTAATGAGTTGCAACTTGTTTACCAGTTGAACTCTCAGATCATAAATTTCCTTTGTCCTACATATTCCTGGATCCGTTTACCATTGACCTTCTCACATAAGCAAACACAAACCCAATAAGCATCCAATGAGATTCGGCTTGCTTGCTTAGCCGAACTCACATCTCATGGATGCACATTATGCCCTTTCTTTCTTTCAGTTTCGTTCTCATGGCTTTGTCCCATGAATCAACCAATGTACACACATACATGTGTACCACCATGATCTTTATTACGAGATCTGATTTCTGTTCCACAGAGAGAGACTTTACGTCCCTCTTGTGGTAAGTAAAAAACATATCCTTAGCGGAGAGGATATCCACCACCACCGAATCGAGTGTGAATCAAGATCCAGATTCCAACCCTCGATGGAGTCGTTTTTACACCCGTCGAGCGAGCATGTCGCTACCCCGCTCCCCGGTGCGCACGGGGACGCGAATATACCCCGGAGTCGTTATTTTAGTGTGGAGTCAAAATTCATACCCCATCGAGTCGAGTAAGCGTGCGTTTAATTAAAAGTAGTGTTTTTATTCAAATATATCGTCTGTCAAAACTATATTGCAAAATAATAAAAACTAACAATTTACAACAAAACCTGTGCTCAGTGCGTTTTATTTTTCGGTGACTTCCATCAGTGTGTTTTCGCTTGCTTCTGGGGGACAATTTCCAGTTTACTTTTCAGCGGAACTTTGTCTTTGTGATGCTGGTGGAAGGAAGTGAATCTAGTGCCCCGCACATACCACTTCCCCACACCTTTTTCAATACGAGACGGGGATGTGAACACAAATAATCGTTCTTTAGTCGAACGACCCATGCATGAAACGGTCTGTCAGGTTAAGTGTTTCCTTGTGGTTACCATTTTCGGACAATCCATTCTATGGAACTCCCTCCCCGCGCGAGTGTACCCGGAGCGTTACGACCTGCAACACTTCAAGAAGAACTGCAACCGTTATTTGCAGACATCTTGGAGCTCCGTGTCGGCTCTATAAGCTCGCCTCTCCTGAGAGAAGTAATAAAAAAAAATCTAGATTAATGTGCATGACACCTCCTTTACTAACTCTCTACTTTTGTAAATTGAAGTTTAAAGATTCCAAAATATCGCTCTTGGGCGCACGTATTACGAGTATATAAAAAATGAGCCGAAATGGATGAATCCTGCGAAATTACTGACAGGTGCCACCAAAGTCCACAAATGTACTGAACAGATAGTGAATTTCTTTTGTCAGTTCATCAACTTATGAATTGAGCATTCGGCATGACCCAGTGCAGAAAAGCTCGGGGGTGGGGCGCGGAACTTACTGTTTCTATCAGATATTCTGTGTTATTTGAACTAGGGGAAAAAATTGAAAACTAAATATGGAAAACTACACGAGTGAATGTCGAAATCAGGAAGACATGTGTGCTCTTTAACTTCAGCTACTGCTTACCACTAATACAATCACCAAAAGTTAATACGGAAATATGAGAAAAAAACCCACTCAGTCACTTAATCCTGACTACTATCCTTAACCATGTCCGCGTCTCTTATAAAATAATCTTCTCGTGTACGTTTTGGAAGTTCCAATCGATGTTATCCATTAAATAAGATTGCATAGATTTAGTTTCAATTTGCTGGGGTGGCCATAATTCTGATTTATGTTTTGGTCGTGCAGCAATTTCTATTTTCTAATACTTATAGATTAATCTAACTTGCAGGATTCCCCGTTGTGGTAGACCATTCATTGGCCCTGCGGTTACGTGACAGTTCCAGTGTGAGTGGACATCCGCTGGACCGTTTTGATTAATGGTTTTAAGTTGATACGACAATACTGTATCAAAACCACAGAAAGGTTATTTTAGCAGGGTTCATTCGCCGTCGGAGGTGTATTCGATTATACGATATTTCACGATGCGATGATTAGATATCGTCCCAATGTGGCAGAACTGAGAACGTACTTGTTAATCCACCCGGAAAGGTCAGTACATCAGTTACGATTGTTATACTAGTAGCGGAAATTATTACGGTTGCCACATGAAAGCTCTCCAATGGTCCGTACAGTGTATGCGAAGTCTCGCTCTTCCTATCACGCAAATAATTGCCACTTTCCTTTGTTTAGTTGTCCAATTGCTTGTCGATAAACAGTGAACGTTGCAGAGGTCGACCACAAATATAACTCATTCCTGATTCAGGATTTTCCAACCGTTTAAATTGAAGTGTATGGTATTGAGTTCAACTTTTTGTCCTTTGCAGGACGTTCACAAGCGTTCATTGGCACTTGCTACTTTATATTCAAATGAAAAGTTCACGGTGGTTTGATTGCCTTGTGAAAAAACGGGACATTTGCAACACAGGCAACTGGGTCCATTGAACTTCACAATCTCACAGAACAGGGGACATTCAGAATTTGAGTTACAAAAATCGATCACTATTCTGCTGGTGTCCTTTAGTCAGAGGAATTAACTTGCCCCTTTTGTACGCATTTACTTGTTCATGTCACGTAATCGGTTCGGTTGGATTATAACACTTAATCCTGAAATAAGAAAGTGTATCGATTTATTCGAAGGATGACCTTGACGGTTGAAATAAATTAAGTTTCTTATATATCCATAAAATCGCTAGAAACCGCTTTTGAAGTTACATGGGACAAGCTAATATTTCGAAGGAGTAGACATCGATAGAACAATATGTCGCATCTGCAACAACATCAGTGAAATAGCCATTTATGGACGGAGAGTTTTGACTTATTTTTAGGTCTCCGACGACTAAAGGGTGAGCATGAAGGAAGATTTAAGAGCATCCGCAGCAATGTTGACTTAGGCTTCCAATCTGCTCAATCTGGATCACTCTTTGTGAATATTAAGCCACCGTTGATTCGCTCGCATTTGCGGTCTTGATGTGTAAGGTCAGCGCAACGCTCATTTCCCGGTACGGCAACACAAAGCCTTCTGTTCACGGCCCTTTACGGAAAGTGAATAACCCATATAAAGTACTCGACCGCATCATCATCATCATCATCATCGGCACTACAACCGGGGTCCGGTCTTGGCCTGATTTAGCAAGTCTCTCCACCGGTATCCGGTCCACATCCGAAACTTCTTAAATTGTCCATAATAATTTGTTTTTCCTGGCAAGGTTAAAAGCCTTGCGCCAAGCTTTCTCAGAATGTCGCTGCATGCATTGGTTCACTACTTGGCGGGTGCCAAAGTAGTTATCCAGGGGTCTCACGTGGAGACTGCACGTCAACTTGGTTTGAACAGGGACAAGCATCGCCGGGTTGGAAGGAGAGACATTTCCCTTTATGTTTGTATGTACGCACCCCCCCCCCGCCCCTAGTCGACCGCATGAACTCCCTAATTAATTCAATCGATGTTGACAATAAAACCGTTCACTGTGGGCATTAAAAAACTTAAACGCGAAGATTGCTGATGAGCCAAGCGTTCCCAAAGACCTTCCCCCAAGGTACTTCCCATCAGTAGTAAGAACAGATTTGACAATTGATCAGTCCTCTAGATCCGTCGCCAAGAGCGGAGGCCCTGTACGGGCCAACAACACGACATTCGGCTCAAGGTCAATGCTCGCAACAAACCTTTCTTCTCAAGCGGTAGTACCCGCTACCAACGACAGCATTGCACCAGAGAAAACGGGAGTAGTTGTTACGTTCCCCTGCTCCAGACCCCAGGTATTAGATTATGTGGGGGTGAGGGTGTGGCGGTTCTGCCAAACCCCACTGACTACTTACCTAAAGAACCCCCATCCCTACAACCCAGTCTGCATAAGCTTTCGCTAATGCAATCGCATTAGCACCTTAAATGCTTCACGCATCAAATAGGTCCAATTTATATAACCTAAAGTACCTGTAAAAGAATGCTTACTTTTCATGCATTTCTTCGCATACAATTCCCTGTAAGAATCCTTTCCTAACTTATCAGGAATCCCAATCTCACCAAGTGCATTTCCCCCTAGACGAATTTCCGAGAACAAAATGATTTAGTTTACATACATTGTAACCATCATAACAGGGACCAAAACAAATATACGCATCTCGAGTCTCTTGGCACCAATTAAATCCTACAGCATAAGCAAATGCAAATAGGTATTCAATACCATTTCCCTGTAAATAAGCTAGAATCAATTAGCACCATGTGCATGGGCATTGCGGCTATCGTTACAGCTGGAATGCATAGCTTAGACAATGATCTACCCAATCTCTGTGCCTTCCCATATTTCTGGATCTGTTTCTCATGACTAGCGGCATTGAACAAACAGAAACCCCAATTAGCACCCAATGAGATTCGGCTTGTTTACTTAGCCGAACGCACATCCCATTGATGCACATCATTCCTTTTCTTGTTTTCAGATTCGTTTCCATGGCCTTGTGTATAAAAAAACCAATGTGATCTTCATTCACACATACATGTGTACTACCAATAATCTCCACCCCAAACGATTGAATATCGTTGAGTCGAATTTCATCTGCTGACCAGGCTGGTCGCACGAACTCCCGCTCTCCGGTGCGCACGGAGACGCGAATATCCCCCACGAGTCGTAAACCCGTCGAGTCGAGAAAGCGTGTTTTTTTCGATCAAAGTAAATTTAACGTCCTATATGTTGTTTCTGTGTGTCCGTTTATCGTCGGTGTAATTTTTTTAGATAAGATATTAAAGCTCAACTAAATAGTGCAACCCAGAAACTTAATTAAAATAGTGTTATTATTAAACGGCCAATTAAACTTCATCCATACAATAAAAGAACATTTACTTTTAAAACAGTGAGTTTCATTCGATTTCCTCGGTGGACTCTGTTTTCCCCTTACTCCCGGTTGTGGACAAACGTGGTGGCGTTTCGTCCTTTTCCTTCGGCAACCCCCCACAAGGGTGCCGTGTGATTACTTTTTTGGTTCAATGTTTTATTATTGCAATTCTACCTTCGGTAAGGTTTTTCCAACAACGGTTCATTCCCCCTTCCTCTGTGTTGCTTGCGTCGTCAGGTTTGTTTCGATAGAACCCAAGGTGGGTGTTCCCTTTTTCTTGAAGTTGAATTCAGTGATGATAAGTTTCTCGAACTACCTCATTGCGAACACTCGTTTGGGGCGTTTGGAACTCGGGGATTTCGAAATACTTATCCATTCCTACGCTTATAGACAGATTAATCATCAACTTACTTGGTGTACATTTCAGTACAGTCTCACCTTGAACACAAGCAGCACACCTATTATTACCACTACCATTTATTGCCATTTATTGGCCTGCGGGAACCCGGAAATTCATGGCCTCACTGACTCGACTAAGCCATTGTTCCCTGTTCTGTCCACTCTCCTTCCACGCTTCGCACTCTGATCCGATATAAAGGTCGCCTCTTACATTGTCCTTCGGTTTCCATCGCGGTCTTATCGCCACTCTTTTTTCCGTTAGTCTCCCGGCAAGAATTCAATAAAAGACTGCATTCCGGCACCGCTAGTTGGTACACAGTCAGCAAACTACTGAAATCGAAACTGCTATCACGTAATATAAAGCTTCGTATTTATAGAACCATAATCATGCCGATTGTCCTAGGCCGATAATACATGGGCGCTTACAAAACGAAAAGAGAACAAATTCCGCGTATTCTGGAATAGAGTTTTAAGGAGTATCTTTGAACAATAGAGGAAACTCTACACTGCAAATTGGTGGAGTGGGGTATAGTTCTGTATTGAGAGTAATCAGATCACGAAGATTAAGATAGGCCGGGGACGTAGCGAGAATCGGCAACAACAGAACCGTACAAGCAGCACACCGCGAGCCTGATTTGCTTTCGATGCCCGAGCGTTTATGTAACTGAATAATAACAAATCGCCTGCGTGGATGGGGTTCCTCTAATCCTTTTGACGAGATGTTCCTCTTCACTTGCTAAAACAGCGGTGGAAGCTATGCATTTAATTTGCCGGTTACAGTTTAAATTCGAACCTCCGTACCAATTCAGGAAACATGAAAATATCAATAATTGTGAGCCCTAACCTCGCCCCTTATATATTAAGTTGGTCCACTCCCTTCAGGAATGTACCATTCACAAGACACATGAACATTAATCATGGGCAAATTTAAACCGTAATGATGTCCATGATTACTGTAAGAATTGTTGTCTTCAATAAGTAGTGGTATCGAGGGCGAATACCACTCAACATATTTCTAAACTAAACAAAAAAAAAATCATAAATTGTACGAAAATATTATTCACATGCGCAGTAGTCAGTTTTCAGAAATTCTGATATTTTTACTTCGCTTATAATTAGCTGATACGAGGGTAGGTCAATAAGTCCTTAGAAATGCCTACGAAGGCGCTCGTAGCATCGCTAATGGTCTCTTTTTAGTAAGCATCATTCCTCACTAGATATCTGTCAATTTTCAATTTGTTTCATGTTTTAATTTTGCATGATATAAAAAAATATCTGCGAGATGGGTACCGCATTCTCAGAACTTTTGGAGCGCAAGCGTCGCAACCCAGATGATTTTCTGTGCTGTTTAGTAACTGTAGATGAAACATGGGTACAGCACTACATTCCCTAGACGAAAGAACAGTCAAACGAATGGATTGGATGGCCAGCGAGTTCCAAAGAAGGAAAAGACGGTGAAACTAACTAGAAAGGTGATAGTTACTATGTTGTGCGATGCACGTGGTATTATCTTCATTGACTATTTTGAAAAGGGACAGATGATAACTGGACAGTATTATGCGTCGTTATTCATCATCATCAACATCATCATCGGCACTACAACCGGGAACCGGTCTTGGCCTTATTTAGCAAGTCCTGAGGCTTGTTAAATTTTCCATAATGATTTGTTTTTTCGGGGCAAGGTCATTCGTTTTGCGCCAGAGCCTCCCCGACGGCGAATCGAACCCCGGTCTCCCGCGTGACAGGCGGGTATACTAACCACTATACTATCGAGGAGCCTATTAGGTCAGCTAAATAAGCAAATAAAAGAAAATCGTCCTCCTTATCTAAACTCTTATTGACCTGCCCTCGTACAGTCTGTTGTACACCACTGGAAATACTTTATCAGTTTCAAATTTGATGGATCTCATGAGGGGTATATAAATGTTAAAATGATCTCTGAGCTAAATGCAAGGTGGAAACCTCAACGAATTTGCCATTTATTCGTTTTAATGCCACGAAGTAATATTAAATTTCCACTTCCACGAGACATCATTTGAAGGATAATGTGTATAACTACGTCCCCTATGAATTTAGTTGCTCCACTTTCCTTAGTAATGCTTCATAGCTACGTCACACGGAACACCAATTACGGTCACATTTCAACCGTAACGTCGTCCACGGTTCCTGTAAGGATTCTCATATTCAATAACTAATACTATTCAGGATGAAAACTGCTTGAAACGTTTATAAATTAAATGAAAATTTTATACATATGCTCAGTAGTTAGCTGTCAGAAGCCCGTTGATTCAAAATGTGTTATGTACTAGTGGGAATTCTTCATCAGCTTTACATTCGGTGGATCTCATGACGAGTGTATAGAGGATCTGCGGGGGTCTACACTACATGCAGAACCAACCACCAATTCCAACCTAACAGGTAACAGCGCATCACCTTAACCCAACTCCCCATTCAGAACTTGCAAAGAATACATTTCCCAATCTGCAACAGCAATCATTCCCAAATCTGCAATAGCATACATTTCCAAACCTGCAATAGAATACACTTTCAAAACCGCATAAAATATATTTTTAACCGGTTCCCATTCTACTTAAACCATTTTTCTCGCTTACAACCAAGCAGCATTTAATTTTCCCCGAAAACCATTTCAGTTCCCATTATACCTAAACCATTTAAAATCATATCAATTCTTCTTACTGGCAAGTCACCAGCACGATGCGTTGCCTTTCCACAGAACAGCCATCGCAACAGTCAAGGCCCATGTTCTATTGTCTAACCGACAATACATGACCATACTTGGCTATTCCCCCGAAATCGATTTCTCCGTATACACAGCAACAGAAGAATCTAATTCAGCCCGTACGGCAGAAATTCCCTGAAACAAAATTTTCTATGCAGACATAGCAACCCTTCTCCATATTCCTAGTAAGTGGCAGCGAGTTTACTTAGCTATGACTCTACTGCCACGACACCGTCAATGGATTCTCGCCTTCATTCAAGTCAGTCGCTATTCAATCTCCATCGGTGTCGGTCACCCCGTACCGAGTACTTACTCAATCGTCATAACGTCAAGTCGCGTCACTAAAAAGTCTCTGCCCAACTATTATAGAGCCGTGTTAATTCGTCGTGTTGTTAATAATTAGCTAGTGTCTCTTGTTGTGTTGTCAATGATTTATAACCTTTAAAGAACGATCACCAGAATAAAAGAAACAAAATCCAACGCACTAACTTAACCTATGTGTCTATAGCTATATTAAGAACTAGTGTATCGACTCACCAGTGATTCCATTAATCACCGGAAATCGTGTCTCTTGTTGTGTTGTTAATAATTTATAACCTTTAAAGAACAATCACCACAATAAAAGAACCCAAATTCAACGTACTAATTTAGCCAGTGTTTATAGTTGTATTAAGAACCAGTGATCCTATCAATCACCAGGACTAAATAAAATAAAACGGAATATAAAGACGGATAGCGAAACTACATACTGTTTGATTTTATTTTCTTCTCCTCTCGACTCGTGGAAATTTAGTGATCTTGTGGGGGTGGGTGTCTTTTTATTTTTAACGCGCTACGCGGGTTGACGATTGGGTTACACTTACTAGCTCCGCTTATCCGCTAATTAACTGTTCCAGACGCACTCGGGTGTGCACTGTCATTGCCCGCCTATTCAGTTGCCGGTTGCAAACAATTTCAGACGCGCATATGCTAAAACTCGGGGAGCCGGACTAGACACGCATTTGCTCCTTACGCAGCCGCGTTCGCCTTTGGTACCGTTGGTGCGCACGCCGCGGTGGTTAAGGTGTGACTTGGGTTAATGCGGGAGCGATGTGCGCTCGGTGGTTGCTGGACAATGACTGACTGATGAAATCGAAAATTCATCGTGTTGTGGCAGTGGCGTCGTAAACTCATTGCCACTTACTAAGAATTTAGTGGAAGAGTTGCTATGTCTGCATAGGGATTTAGTTCCAGCGAATCCTTGCCGTATAAGCTAAGTTGGATTCGTTGGTTGTGTATACCGGGAAATTGCAATTGCTTGGGCGCAAGCAAGGGATATCGTTTAGATAGAATTTAAACCGAAGTCGTTTCGGGGAACGTACGCGGCTTGGTAGGTTTGGCGTTGATGGTTAATGTTCCGTTGTGGATTTGAATATGCGTTAGTTACGGCATATGAATTTCGGGGAAATTAAGATTGCTTGGTCGCAAAGAGGGAATATGGATTGAGTAAGGAATTAACCGAAGCAATTTTGGGAAAATGAATGCGGAGATGATTAGAATATATTTTGTTGAATTATATTCTGTTGGGAGTTTGGAAAATTTTATTGCAGATTGGGAGATGTATGCTATTGTGGGTTGTTTGCATGTTTACAGGTTAGGATTGTGAGTTGGTTTTCCGTGTGATCTAGAGAACCCCCACAATCTATTTACTACGAACAACAGTCGGGGAGTTAAGTGGACCTGTGGCATACGCTGCCACCCCCACCCCCCGCCCCCTCCCCTACACAGATCTCCGGTCGGAGTGTCAAAGCATTGTATCGCCAGAAGAAAATTTCGTGATGTCCGGCGGAGTGCAATGAGTATTTTGCCACCCGGAGAACATTATCTTATAGAACAAATGGTTTGAAATATTTAAAGAGTTTATAATCAATCATCAATTACATTTTTGGAAGGAGTTACCTGTTTACCTCGGAAACACCAACGTTGTGATTTATTCGTTTTAATGCCATGATTTTAAGTAATATAATATTAATTATACAGTCCCTCGAGACATAATTTGAAGTATAAAACATTTACTTGCAAGTTAAATATCCTTTAAAGCAATGAACTCATTCAAGTTTAGCTTCTACCTCTTTAACCCAATTGACTTTCCGTCGACAAGATGGACAAGGACTTCCTTTTCACAATGTTTATGTAACTCTCTCCATTCACGTCCTTTACGTTTTAATCAACACTAATTGGTCCCTTGACAACTAGACTAATTCCATTTTCTCTTTTTCCATTCCAGGTAAGTCAGCAATCTGGTGATTCCATTATACTACTTTGTATTCGACGCCATGGAAACCTCTGAAGACCGAAGGATACTCGTATTCTTGGTGATGATAATTTTCATATTTATGATATCAGTCAATATTTATATTTAATCAAGTCAATGACTTTAATCAACATCACAATAGCCAACCGCATAAATCGTAATCCTGATTATCGTCACTTATCCTTAACAATTAAAAAGGGGTTTGTGATTACAGGGGAATCATCTAACCCCGTCGCTTTTGTCTGTTACAGTGTAATTGAGTTCCCCGTAGCGTGTGTTTGTACTTTCTAAGAGCCCTTTAAATATTTATTCGAACTTGAACAAATCAACAAACAGATGAATTAGCATTGCAAAAGCCAACCAAATATATCACCGAAGCAAAGGATAAGCTGCTGGGTCCACTTAGACGCCCTGGCCCCATGCAAATTAATTATGAAATAGCGCATTGCATCTCATATGTCTATATATATCGGAGAGGGCAAATAATGTATTCATTCGGGGATAATAGGATAGTATTCTGGGGTGGTGTTCGCAATCCGTTGGTTAACTAAACTTGCTCCAACCCCTTTAACCACATTAGACCGGCATTTGTGTCTGGGGACACATTTGGTCCAGTGTTCATGTCGAAGTTGTCGGTTTGGATATTTCATTATAGGGGGTAGATCTTGTAGCGGAAGGATGGTTGAGTTATACCCCGATCTGGGGATAAGTGAGATGTATGTTAAATGTGGTGTAAATGTATCTTGCACCACAACATATGGGCACGGTAGATGCGTTACGGCTAATTAGGAATACATGTACCGGAGTGGAAATGCATTCAATGGCCACTTGGCGTTCGTAGTCGTTCTATTGGACGATTCTGAGATGTATGTAGTAATCAAATTCGTTGATTAGATTGTAAATTGAGATGTACATCGACATGCATAAAGTGCTTGGAGATATTCAGTCGAGTAAGTAATTGTATTGCGAAGATTTTGGCGGTTTAAAAAGGAAACAAACAGATATTGCAATGGTAAAAGCCGGTTTATTCCATTTGTTTAGATATCAGTGAAAAATCGTTGACTATCTGAGAAATCAGTAAAACGAATTGGGAATGGTCTGATTGATTCATTCAATATTAGTTACTGTATTCGCCATAATTCCACTTGTGTCATGTCTTAATAATTTCAGATATGGAGGAGACACTTCGTTGCTTCGAGGTTTACATCCTTTGGTATAACCAGAGCTCTGGATGTCTAAGTTAAAGTCAGATATCAATGTTAGATGTCTCATTATTTGTTGAAAAGTCCCCTTTATTTTGGGGCGGCTCGTCTTCATCGTAGAATGCGTTTTTCGGCAGAAATTACAATTAGTATATTTTATTTCTTGGTTTTCTTCTTGTTTTATCTGCTTTAGAATGTTTTGTTCAAATCCTTGTACTTGTTTAAAAGTGGATTCTAACATCTCTAATATCACGGTGGCGCGGGACTAGCTAGCACTTCCGTTTGCCTACAATAATATCTGATACTAAACGGAACACTGTTTCTGACGTTAAGGATTATCATAAATTGGTGAGTGAAGTGTCTGGTTCGATGCTTGTTCCTTTCTTTAGCGTCTTTGTGAAGATAAGCTCCCAGTTATCTTGGCCTATCACTTTCTTCGGTTCGTCTTTTTGTTATATATTTTTTCATTTGGTTTCTTCTTCTTCTTCTTATTTTGCTTTTTATTCTTCCTCTTCATGTTCTTCTTCTTTTGATTCTTCATCTTTTTCTTTTTCTTCTTCTTTTTCTTCTTCTTCTTCCTATTCTTATTGTTCTTCTTCTTCTCCTTCTTCTTTGTCTTCTTCTTTTTGCGCTTTTTTTCTTTTTCTTCTTCTTTATCTCTTTCTTTTTCTTCCTATTCTTCTTCTTGTTCTTCTTTTTCTTCGTACTCTGTTTCTTATTCTTCTTTTTCTTCCTACTCTGTTTCTTCTGATTCTTTTTCTTCTTATTCTTCTTTTTCTTCGTCCTCTTCTTCTTCTTCTTTATCTACTTCTTCTTGTTTATCTTCTTCTTCTTCTTTATCTGCTTCTTTTTCTTCCTACTCTTCTTCTTCTTTTTCTTTTTCTTCTTTTTATGTTTCTTCCTATTCTTCGTCTTCTTCTTCTTCTTCTTCTTCTTTTTGTTACATTCTTCTTCTTTTGGTTTTTTCTTCTTTAATGTTCCGCAGGTGTTTGCATCTTCTGATCGACTTTCTTAACGACATGTCTGGTTGTCTTCGGATTGCCGATCGTCTTCACTTCGATTTTTTATTCCGCGGGGTTCTTTGATTTTTGTATGTATTTTCTATACTTCACAGAAAACTTCTTGATGGTTTATCAATCTACTGTGTCTAATAGAAGAGTATGTTTGTCACAACTGTATGTATTCGCTGTTCGATACCAATAGTATGTTGGTTAGAATCACTAAATTATATAACCAAACCGTCAATATATTACTCCTTTGTCGCATGTAGAAGATGGATTGCTATTCTCAACTACCATTTACAGAAGCGGATATACTGTGTTAATTGCTATGATTGACAGCTTTGGTGGTTTATTTCTTCGATTTTCTTTTGGTGCTGTTCTTCACTATGGCTTATGTATTGTGTGTATCTATTGGAAACGCCACAGATTCACCGGAATGACGAACGGCGTGAGGCAATCTTGCAAACTTCCCACAAGTTGGAGCCTTGGAGATCTTCCTTGTAGGCAACGTCGACACTTGAAGTAAAAATTTGCCTTCGTTACCAATTCCCGCTTGCTACTAATGTTGGCTTTCTTGAATTTGGGCAATTCCTTCATGGCATATCATGTACCCTGTTTTACGTGTGTTCTGTGGGACTTCGTCCTAGCTTTGATGTGATAAGGCTGCAGGGCACTCCTTTTATGCAAGCCGCATAGGTCCCTCGTTCGCTCATCTTCCCCCACAAGACCACCGCCAAATAATGAGTGATGGTAGGACATTCGATCATACCTACTCACAACAAAATTCACCGGTGTATTCGCGGGAAGTACATAATATGTACCCCTTTCCTGCAAATACACAATTAAATGTTTCCCCTTACCCCAGCGGATGGCCAACGGACACAGCAATGCCTACCACAACTCAAACTCAGTTTGCACAGGACTCGCTTCACAGGCAATACCTGCCCGTAATGCTGTTGGGGATATGTTTGGTAGGTTCGTCGACACTACCCAACCTCAGGATGCGCTCAGGTGTTATACACAGCATCCCCAAAGGGTGAGGACTGCAACCCTACCCCAACCACAGGGCGGGTTCCAATCACCAGGGCCTGTGACCCCATTAGACAGACTGGCGGCGACTAGTTCCACCACAGCCAACGTACCCAGGTCCAAGGCCCTAGATAGGTGCACCCTTTAGCTGCCCGTATGGCTATTATATCATCATCATCACTGCTACTACAACCGGCATCCGGTCTTGGCCTTATTTAACAAATCTCTCCGCCGGTCCCGATTTCGAGTGGATGGCGTCCTGGTCCACGCCAGCCCTCCATCCCAGACAAGGTCTTCCGCGCTGTCTCCTTCCATACATCCTGCCACAAAGGACTTTTCGGCTAGGTTCCTCTTTGCTGCTAGGTGTTCCGCCGACCGGAATCTACCGAGCTTGATTTTTCTTACAACATTAGCTTCAACGTAGATTACGTACAACTCATGGTTGTAGCGTCAGCGGAATCGCCCTCCCCCGCATACGGGGCCAACAATTCTCCTTAACACCTTCCTCTCGAAAGCGGCTAAGAGCTCAAAGTGCCTTTTAGTGAGCACCCAGGTCTCGGATCTATACATGAGTACTGGTAAGACCATGGTCTTGTACAGTAGTAGCTTGGATGTTCTGGACAAATTTCGGGATTTAAAGAGTCTTGATCATCATCATCATCATCATCGGCACTACAACCGGGAACCGGTCTTGGCCTTATTTAGCAAGTCCTGAGGCTTGTTAAATTTTCCATAATGATTTGTTTTTACTGGGCAAGGTCATTAGTCTTGCGCCAGAGGCTCCCCAACGGGGAATCGAACACCGCCCCCCCGCGTGACAGGCGGGTATACTAACCAGTATACTATCGAGGAGCAAAGAGTCTTGATAGACCATGGTTATTATGTACTTGTATATATATATATATATATATATATATATATATATATATATATATATATATATATATATATATATATTACGGGCATCTATACGACGAGTGCCTGAAAGGGGGAAACACTCCTTTCCGTTGTGATTGCAGGCAGTATGGGCACGACATTAGGGATTGCCGTGTACACAATGTACCGCCGCAACGCAATCCCGGAGCTCCGCCACAAAATAGCCCACCACACTAGCTGTGGGAGTCCCAGAGGAAAACACATCCGGGACTACACAACCCTCTGCTTCTAAGAAACCAGGAACCTCGAACCGGGTTTATAGCATCAGATGTTGCTGTGAATTTTGTGGCCGTAAAGATCAAACGTGGAAAAGGTGCGGATACAGAGTGAAATGGGAAAAAACAAGAACTCCCCAAACAACACCCACCTTAACACGCACCCAAGTGGCCACGACTGAGCCTCAACGCCAAAACCCACAGACCTGCGCGGTCAGTTATAGGTGTCAGAAAATCAAAAATAATCAACCCAAGAGCCACGGAGACACGCCCGACGTAGGCGGCAAACGCCAGAAACCCCGCCCACAATATCGTCGCACAAATGGCGGCCAAAACTGATCTAGTTCTGGTAGTTCCGAGTTCACGAAGACTCAAAAGCAGAGTAGACTAGACGCGACTAAGAGCGGCAAACGCCAGAAAGTCACTCCACTCTACCAGTTCCGAGCTTACTGAGGCTCAAAGGCAGAGCAAATGCGCAACTACGGGCGACACGCAATGGAGGCATCCCACATGCTCAACGAGGCGGCAGCATCATACGAGCTTAGAAAGCCCGAAGCTAACTGCGGGCTTTGAAAGCCGGAAGCAACCTACGTACTCAACGAGTTGGACGCACCCAACGGGCTTAGAAAGCCGGAATCCTCCTATGGGCTTGGAAAGCCGGAACCATCCTAAGGGCTTATCGAGGCGGAAACACCCGACGGGCTTAGTAAGCCGGAAGATAACTACGAGCTCAACCAGTCGGAAGCAACCTGTGGGTTCAACGAGTAGAAAGCATTCCACGGACTTATAAAGCCGGAAGCCTCCTACGGCCTTAGAGACTCGGAAGCATCCCACGGGCTTAAAAAGTTGGAAGTACCGACCCCAACACCGTCGGCACTAGGCAGGGCGAAGCCGCTCTAGCTTTGCTAGCACGGGGTCTTCAGAGGATCCAAATCAGAGCGCACACTTGATTAAGATCGGCCAACGGTGCGAATTTTGCGGCCGACACACACACCCCGGCAGTGTGTCGCCAAAAGCAGGTTCAATAAAAATGGTTGGTCTTGTTTAAGTTTCACTGGTACCAATCGATATGCTCAGTATTTATTTTAGTTATTTGTTTCAATTACCTGCATTATTAATTAACACTAAGAAAAAAGAAAGGGAATTACGCACAGAGAAGAAAAAGCCTTCCTTCGACCTTTTGACCGGAAATAAAGAGATTGGTCCCACATGTATTTTTCAAACCCAATCCGACTCGACGAAAAATACTCCCTCGTGTGTAAAACTTGACGACAAAAGGAAAGAGAAGGAAAAGCAATTGTGCAACTACATGGATGCGCACTGAATATTGGGCAGGGTTTTGACGAAATTAGTCAACCGAAGAATATAGCTCACAATAAAGTGATCTTCTGACTTAACGTATTTAGACTTCTTCTTGTGGAGTTAGTTGAAGTCCAAAGTTTATCTCGTCAAGTCATGGAATCCTGAAAGCCTCTGGTGTTGTCCTGTTGGAAGGAGAAGTTGTCCGTGTCCTCATCGGATTCAGAATTATTATGGCCCGATAAATCTTTATATTGTTGGTTACGTCTGCTTCAGGGTCGTCTTCGATTTTGTCTACAAAAAATCCAACCCAAATTGTCACGCGTTGGTCGTGGACAGGTTCCTCATGAATTAATTGATTGCTATTTTATTGGCGTATAACTGAACATTTTGTTTATTTACGGCCCCACTCAAAGGAAAATAAGCTTCATCCCTCATGATAAATGTATGCCACATGACATCTTAGATTTGAGCCATACTCAACAAGAAATCCGCGACGTGGCTTGTCTATCGGTAATCTTTTTATTATTCTTTATTATTTATTGGTCTGTAGGAACCCGGAAGTTCATGACCTCACCGACTCGACCCCGCCATCGTTATCTGTCCTGTGCACTCCCATTCGATCCGACCTCCTCAAGGTCAAACATAACATTGTCCTCGGTCTCTTTCCCGTTGGTCTACCGTCAAAAATTCTACACAAGGTCCTATCGTTGCCCATTCGCGCCACGTTTCCGGCCCATCTTAATCTTCGCGACTTGATTACTCTCACTATTGTAGGTTTGCGATATAGCTCTTCCAATTCGTGGTTATGGTGTTTCCTCCATTGTCCTGCCCTCGTCATATTTACTTCCAAAGATACCCCTCAAAACTTTATTTTACGCGGAATTTGTTTTCTTCCCGTTTTGTGAGAGCCCATGTTTCGCATCCGTATAGAGCAATCGGCATGATTATGGTTCTATAGACACGGAGCTTTATGTTACGTGATAGCAGTCTGGATTTCAGCAGTTTACTGACTGTGTGCCAACTAGCGTTACCGGAATGCAGTCTTTTGTTAATTTCCTTCGACATTTCGTTACTGGCCGTCAGTATCGTTCCCAGATATTTATATTCTTTAACCCTTTGAAATATCTAACCTCTGACGTTTATATGTGTTCCCTGAGGTCCACCTGCTCTAGGCCCACTTCTTCTGCCGCTTGCATGAAGTTTCCCAGTTTTTACTAACAGTTTCGAGATTATCGCCCAGAACGGCGATGTCATCCACATATGCGAGCACTTGTGTGACCCCCTTCAGGGATGATCCGCCCATGTTGTCGTCTTGTACCTTTCTGATGACATACTCGAGCACAAGGTTAAAAAGACACGGTGATAGACCATCTCCCTGCTTTAGTCCGTCCCGGATTTCAAATGGTTCTGAGAGGTGGTTTTCTATTCTAACTCGCCCTTTGTTTTCGTTCATGCAAATTTGAATGAGCGCGGCATATTTTTTCGGGACTTCCAGCTCAACTACAGTATGGTAGACTCTACCGTGCGACTGAGTTGTAGGCTTTTTTGAAGTCAACGAACAGTCGGTGCACCGTCTCTCCGTATTCACACTTCTTTTCCAGCAGTTGTCTTATTGTGAACATTTGGTCGCTTGTTGACCGGTTCCTACGGAATCCACATTGGTAGTCTCCCAGTATCTCTTCTGCGTACGGTGTGATTCTCGCTAGAATGGCATTTGTTAATATTTTGTATGCGGTTGGGAGCAATGATATTCCTCTGTAGTTTTCGTAGTCAGATCTGTGGGGTTCGAAGAAGTATGAAACCCCACAGATCTGTCGCCTTTTTTGTAAATAGGAACGACTATTGAGGTTTTCCATTCTTCCGTAGTGACTTCCTTGTCCCATATTGTATGGATGAGCTGGTGGATTTTTCGAGCGGTCACCTCTCCTCCATGCTCTGTCAGTGGGCAGTCGATTCCGGGAGCTTTGTTGTTTTTCAATAGATTTATTGCGTCTACAACTTCGTCGAAAGAGGGCTTGTAGTGATCCTTCTCTCAGGGAACTCCTGAGGGGGCACGTTGCGGTTGCCGCCGTGCCGAACGTTGAATATGGGTCCTAGGAATCTGCCAGGCTCAATAAAAATACTTTTTATTTTGTTATATTATTATTTTATTTTTAACTAAATTTATTGACGTCCTACCACTTCGGACGCCAATCGAGACTGACCCTCGAATCTGAAATTCATAACCCTTATAAGTGAAACCAAATCGAGATTTTGTATCTCGGAGAGATCGAATTCAAAGCAAAATCTCGATTTGGATACTTTGGCTGGAGTTGTGTGTTTGTTTTTGGAGATAAGAATCCGGTTAGGCGAATTCTCGGACACAAGAGCGTGAGTATGGAAATTGAACATCTGGTTCAATTTACCATATTTGCTTCTGTTTGAGGATCTGGGGAAATTGATGTATATGAATTATAAACGAATATTTCATTCGTTTACCAGGAATTTTGCTCGATTGGGATAATTTATTTCTGGATTAGTTGGCAGATTATGGGGAGTTGGGTGCACGGGCGATAAACGAACATTTGATTCGTTTATCACGAATTTTCAATTTATATTATTGTTTTTTGAATTTTAGTTAAGGATTATGGGATTTGGATGTATGTGTGGGGGAAGGAGTTGGTAGGGCTTTTCAGAGCACTACAGGCTTTGGGATCTGAGGTTCGGCTGTTTGCACGCTTGGTGCGTTTATTTGTGGTTGATGGGTGCGCACATCGAGCAGGTTTTCAAAGTACTGCTTCCATCTTGTCACGATATTGTTTGTTTCTGTGACCAGACAGCCGTTTGTGTCTCGAATTATTTTGGCTCTCCCGCGGTAGCAATTTCTAATTGAATTTATGCCGGCAAACATGCCTCCGACGTTTTTTGCTCTGGAATTTTCTATAATTTTTTCGATCCGAGTCTCTCACATTCGCGTTTTTTGCGTTTGAAGAGTCTCATTGTGTCTCTCCGAATCGTCGCGCATCATACTGCGTTGACTTCATCATATGTTTCTAAGAGGATCATTCTGAGGCGTTTACGTTCTTCGATATTTGCCCTGCACTCCTTGTCAAACTAAGGTTTGGACTTAATTGTTTTCTTAAATCCTAATACCTTTTGGGCTGTTTGTTTGATTGTGTCTCTGATCGATGTCCATTTACTGTCCACACTATTAGCTTCATCTTCCTCACTGCTCCCATTCTCTAGAATGCTGAATCTATTCTTTAGTTCGTCTTGATATTCAGCCCTTTTGCGCAAGTTTTTCAGTTTATCAGTGTCGAACTTTTTGCTCCTCTCCCGTGACTACCCATGTGGGATTGCTGCGAGGCGACTCCTGATTTTGCTCATCACTCCAAGATGATCGGTTTCAAGAGAGAGTCTCGGGAGACGTCGGCTTTGATGCCTAACAATATCAAGCTATACGGGGATGGTACATGTTTGGTATAAATTCCTGATGATGTTGCCTAAACTTGCTTACTTCACTTGATATTTTCCACATTTAAGAATCCATTTTGAATGAAAAATCTACACGATAACGTTGCGTTGTGATAGGGTGTACAATTCCATGGCACAACTTCGCTTAAATTGGCGATTCGAACGCTGCCTGTTATAAGCCAATCGAAAAGCAGTTGTAAAAGTTAAAAGGTTGCCAGATGCCGAAAGTTTAAATAGCCCACCTCGTAGTTAGAGATCTTCTCTGCACTAATCCACCATAAACAAATGAGATAACCTTTCCCTTTTCTTATATCCCAAGAGTGAGTGTAACATTCTTTTAGATGTGAGTGATTTTGATGCTCGAATTTATGTAATCCAAATACAGAAACAGCGAAGAAGTACACATGTGTCCTTGTCTCGCAAGTTTGACTTCCTATAATTTTTTTAACGGGTAGAGTTCTGTTTGAGGACTACGTAAGAAGACGATGAATGATAGCAACGTCTTTCGAGTAGAAATATGTTTTTAAATACACTATGAGGAAAATATTTATATTTTTCAATACAAATATTTATATTTTTCAATACAATATCACGTAACGGAGACAAATTCAAGGTCACCTAGTGTTGATTAATAATTGATTAGACACTTCAGTTGTCCAGTCTCAAATGCACTGAAAGACACCATCTGTACATAACACCAACTGAAGAAAAAAAGTAAATAAAAAATAGCCTTAGCTAGGTAAGTGGGTTATGTCATCAAATACGAGTACCAGTTGCAAGAGGTAAGATATTTGATTTCTATCTCAACATTCGTGTGCTTCAATATATTAAATGTGAGCCAATTATAGAGGTTTAATTGACATTTATGAACACACGCCTTGCGTGAATTCTTCCATCGTGTGGCGTGTCTTATATCAATTTTCAAATGTTGTGGTTATTACTCTAATATTTATAGCCATCAAACTCGCTGTTAATGTTATATTAGACGTACCAATATTTGTTAGTGTTCTCGGATATCCATTTAATGTATTCACAACTTCAATCCATAATATTGCTTGTTGTTTTATCAGTAAGCCTCGGCAGCAACAATTTCCGGGAAAAATCTAAATCAAACTTAATTCTCCAAACCTCCTTCTTCCCATCATCATTTCCAAGTACTTACTTATTCTGCAGAAAGGATTTCGGAAATATTTTCATACCTACAGCATCTCCCACAACTTCCTGCGAAAATGCAGAAGGACGAATAAATCTCGTGCAAAACTTTCTCAATTCATCGGATGATCGAGTGGAATCACGAAATTTCTGCACGTGGTGCTTTGCCTTAGGAACGTATCGATTCGATTCAACTTTTAACTTTACCGATCAATTTTATTTTTGAATTAAACAATTTTTTCTTTTTATTTTGAATTAAGTCTCTTGCACGGAGAATGTTGTTAACCGTTTGTGAGGTATTGCCCCTGTGTGGCATTTACGCCTCCCTAAAACCCAATAGTACCAAGAATTGAGTCGTAGTATCCTTGAAAGTACCACTCACGTTGCAGAAATATAAATTATTAATATTTTTAATAATAATTTATTGTCAAGGATTCTATCGTGTCCAATATATACCCGGCAACTTTGCAAGCTACTGCAAATAGAGTACAGATCGAGTTTGCCGTTTCCTTAGGGATATAAATTCATTCTACGGATGTGGATAATTTATGGGCGTGGATATGCTCCTGCAAATGGGTGGCATATCCTGCATCTGTTTCAATGTTTGGTACATTTCCAGAGTTATCATTTTTTTTTATTGCTGCGCCAATTTAATGTCGATATTCATATTGCCGCAATCGGTCCCTAGATCTTTCTACCCGATGCGTAGCGATGCTGATGATGATTGGTCTTTGTAAGGCGTTTATTTCCATTGGGCTAACAGATGGATTTATGTATCTTTGCATTGGAATTACAGAAAATCAGGACACGAATTGAAGGATTGCATTGCTTTTGAATTTGATTGACACAACAACATCAACAATTTGCTGGCAGCTGTTGTTGGCAAAATAGCTTCAGGTAAATTTGCTCAATCCTGTTTGCCGAGAACAAACGATGTCCATCATAAACGTCTGATGAACATCAGCAGAGAGAAATACGATATCTGCGATTGGCTCTGGTACAATTGTGTCACAGTCACCCATTTGTGTGGTAACACGTTCCTAAGAATCCTCATAACAACGCGGGTGGCGATATAATTTTATTATGTCCTGTAACGAACATTGCGCCAAGTGTTTGATGTAACCTAGTGACTTCCCGGCCGGAAGCAGTTTTTAACTGTTGCCACATCAGTTGACAGTCTTTATAATCCTTAGCAATAAAATTGGGTTAAATAAAAGAAAAAAATAGATTTACGATGAGGAGAATACCGGAGAAGCAATTCATGACGGCGTGTCGTAAAATGATTTAATTTTCGCTGAGGAAGTAATAAAAATTTGTTGAAGGGAAAGGACTTCACTGTGAGTTGTGTAGCAATTTGCATCCAATTTATGTTGGACGTTTCCATAATATAAATTGACTTACATTTTATGACAACGATAAATAGTGATTAGGAAGAGGCTTTTTATGTAGCTCGAAAACGAATTTGTATACCGGAAAAAATCCCACCATTATCCTCCTGACAAATCCTGCTGTGTTACCTCACTGCTTTTATAGTTTGAAAAAAAATGAAGGCGATTTTTCACAATTCATGTCAATCAAATGAAACAATTATTATAGCAATTCGTAAGTTTACGACCTCGCTTCATTCTTCTCCTAAACATTCGATCTCCAGGCGGCTTTTAACCATTTACACCTTATGCTACTCTTTCAAATGACATTTTCTTCCACTACTCTCGAGGGGATTCCTCCTTTTTCTCGCAATTTTTGAGGGTAGGTAATTTGCACAGTCGTACGGTTTCCTTAAACTAAAATCACTAAGCATATAACACCTTCTTGATTGAAATATTTACTATCTTGAGCTAAAATATTCTCAAATTCTTTTAATAAGAAGTAGTCACCGAACTACTTCACTAGAAACATCTGACTGCTTACGTTGCTAAGCTTACGGGGATATGGAAAGCAACCACAAATTGGTGTGCCGATGTAAACCCATGTTTTGAAAATGTGTGAGCCATCGCCTAAAAATGAGCCCAATTACTACTAAACCCTATACGATAGGGCGCTAAGAATACTCACATTTAGGTCGGCATGCCGTTAAATTTGAATATCACCCGAGTATTCAGGTAGGGGCATGAATAAGAGTATCAAGTGCCACCGTGCCAAGCAAATTCCAAAAGTATCCATATACGTTTTATTGTGTTAGCAAAATCTTCGTATAATAAGGCTGTATAATGAAATTGATAATTTTATGTAAATGAATGTGGATTATAGCTTATTGTGTTTTACTATTTTCTATCTATCCATTTACAAACATTTGCTCACTTTTTGTTGTGTGTGAGTGGTAGACCGGTGACCGTCACTAGGGGGCCTGGTGGTGGTGTGGTGGCGGTCGTGGTATTATATAAAAAATCGAACCAATTTGAGTAATTCTAAACGACTGTGCAATATCTCGGGGCAAATATATATATATATATATATATATATATATATATATATCTTAGGATTTGCGAACCTATAGCGCCTCGGGATGCCACCAAATAACCAATGCAGTTCTTCTTGAAGAATTGCAGGCTGCAACGCTCTGGAAATACTCGCGTGAGGAGGGACAGCTTTCCCGCTCTGTAACGGATCGAGTTCTGATGCAGAGATATTCCCACCATTGGGAGATGAACCATACTCTGGTGCGATCGGTCTTCTGGAGCGCATATAAATCGAATTGTGCGGAACAATACTATGAATCCCCGAAGAACAGTACCCGTGATAATATCTGCGAAACAAACAGAGGTCAACTATGCGTCTTCGATGTGATAGCGACTGTAGTCCCGACGTCAGCGCCGTGTCCCCGATCAGGCGGCTCGCTCATCTCTGTATGCTCTCAAGTAGGTCGGGGGCATGTTTAGGAGCAGGGTTCCAAACATCAGAGTTCGAGCGCGATTCTAATTTGGGATTTATACAGGAGAATAACTTGAGCAACTTTCAAGCTTTCCCCAGATTCGAGGGCCTGGCCACTCTTCATCAGCTGTGGAAACGATGATCCACTTTTCTCTGTGAATGTTGTATACTGCGCCTTCGTTGGATTGAAGTCAACGAGGTTGGCTCTTTCCCTATTGCAGGACCTTATCTAGATACCGATTCAGAGAGTTGATCTAGCTACATCTCAGCTGGTGCGACGTTGATGCATTAATCGGCCGATCACTCAAAAGAGAGGAAACAATCGTATTGTCATCCGCAAAACTGAACACACAATTACCCGTTGACTCCAACAAATCATTTATGTAAAGCGAAAGGAGCAAACAATTGGAGCTAAAATAGAATCTTAAGGTACACTAGAATTAACAGTATACACATCCGAACACTCGTCGTCTACAGCAACCTGGGTCGATCGATTTTCGAGGAAGATCTTCATCCAGTGGCAGAACTGCTGGGAAAGTTCGTATGATCCAAATTAGCTCAGCAAAGGCCCATGCCAGACCCGGTCAAAAGCCTTGCAAATATCCAATGCGACTGCCCTTGACTCACCATGCCCATCAACTGCAGATGCTCATATATCAGTTATAAGGGTCAAAAGGTGTTCTGTGGACCGCCCGCCATGGAATCCGTATTAACGATCATTCAGAAGTCCTCTGCACTCCAAATACTTAATTAACTCCACATTAATGGCCTTCTCCATCACCTTAGATAAAATAGACAGTAATGCTATCGGACGGAAATTTTGTGGGAGACACTTTTTTCCCGTCTTTGGGATTAGCTGAACTCGAGCGATTTTCCAGCAAGCAGGGAAGGTCCTTCGTGCATAAGATAACTAAAGGAGTCGGTGATAGTTCTCGATCACAGTTCTTAAGGACTGTTGCTGGTATTCCGTCCGGACCGGTTGCCTTCCTACACTCCAGTCCACGTAGAGTCTGTTGAATACTACGCGGGCGGACCCTCACATTCCGCATTGAAGACCGTGCCGGCGCGACCACGGGTGGTTCCAGAAGACCGGCATCAAGGTTTGAATTCGGGTCAAATAAATTCGCGAACATATTCTCTTTTTTTGAATATGTGACTAACGTCCGCCCGTAAAAATAAATGATTATGGCAAATTTAACAAGCCTCAAGACTTGCTAAATAAGGCCAAGAGCGGACTCCGGTTGTACTGCCACAATATGGGCTCTGTTCCAACTCGGAATTTAATTTCTCTTGGCTAAAACTACACATTCGTAAGCATATCATACATTACTGCTTTCTTTACAGAAGCCCAAACTTGGATAGAAATGCATCCTTTAACGAATTTGATACTCTATCTGATTCTATCGATGGGATCTTGGCCCTGTATCCGCACACTGAAATCGTTTTTGTGGGTGATTTTAATGTGCATAAATCTCAGTGGCTTCGTCACTCCGGACATACCACACCTGAAGGTCAATATGTCCAGCTTTTTGCTGATTCAAATAGCTTAACTCAACTTGTCAATGAGCCAACACGGGTACCAGATATATATGGTCATTTCGCCAACACACTGGACCTGTTTCTCACCTCCCACCCAAACAAATACACAATTGAAGTTTCTTCGACCTTGGGCACTTTAGACCACTGTGTCGTGTCAGCTAAATTTCCTCTAACCAACAGTAACGTTAATGAGAACTCACCCAAAAGAACAATATGGTTCTACGAGAAAGCCGACTGGGAAGGTCTGAACGACTTTTTTGGGTCGCTGGTCCGGACGGCATTCACCCAATCCTCTTGAAGAGATGTTCCTCTTCACTCGCCATACCACTGCGGAAACTCCCCCATTTGTCTTATTCTACTGGTCGTTTCCCAAATAGATGGAAGTCAGCGAACATTCAGCCAATTCCCAAAAAGGGGGACAAATTATCTCTTTCCTCTTATTGAACCATAGCACTAACTTCTATTCTCTCCACGGTAATAGAATCACTTATTAACCGTCAACTTTCGAAATATCTGGAATCAAATGACCTCCTCAATGACCGCCAATATGGCTTTCGTAGAAACAGGTCCACAGGAGATCTGTTGGCGTACCTTTCCGAAAAGTGCAGCCATTCCATCCACTACCTCGGTGAAAGCAAGGTAGTCGCATTGGATATTTCAAAAGCCTTCGAAAGAGTTTGGCCTCCAGCTCTTTTGTCAAAATTGCATTCATATGGAGTGGACAATTCCCTGATCCAATGGATAAGAGACTATCTTTCTGGCCGTTCAATCCAAGTGGTTCTTGATGGTGTCAAATCTGTCTCCCATCAAATTAATGCAGGTGTTCCCCAGGGTTCGGTACTCTCATCCACTCTCTTCCTCATCTTTATAAAAGATCTCTTGTCAATTACTCACAACCCAATTCACTCGTTTGCTGATGATAGCACGTTGAGTTACTCATACTCACACTCATACGAACACTCCTGTCAAAACTCTTCGAACGTCACTACCAAACAGCAACTTATGCTTGATACATTGAATTCAGACCTCAACAAAATATATCAATGGGGATTATCTAACCCAGTAGAATTCAATGCCCTACAAACTCAGTGCTGCCTCTTGTCGTGAAAGGTGAACCCCAAAGTAAATATACTGTCTATGAACGGCACTTGTATCGACGAAGCCAAGGAATTATCAGTCCTTGGCACTCGAATTAATTCGACTCTTAACTGGAATGACCACATATTTGAAACTGCGAAATGTGCAGCCAAATGTATGGGATTCCTTAAAAAATGCAAAAGATACTTCACTCCGTCGAACCTGGCCACTATTTACAAGGCATATATTCGTCCAAAAATGGAGTTCAACTCCCATATTTGGTCAGGCGCATCCAAAACAGCACTACACGTGCTCGACAGGACGCAAAAACGAGCAGTGAAACTTATTGGGGACCCAGCCGTAAGTCGATCAATTCCGCCCTTAGAACACAGGTGCAACGTATCATGCCTATCTCTTTTCTATGGGTATTACCACGGTCATTGCTCAACTGAACTTGCTGAATGTGTTCCGCCCCTTCAGACATTTACCTGCGATACCCGTCAATCTGTGAATGCGCATCAGTTCACGTTGAAAGTGGACTTTAGGCGCACAAATAAACATAGAGAGTCATTCTTTAGCCGAACCACACGAATGTGGAATGTTCTGCCTGATCATGTGTTTCCTGGTCGTCGTAATGTCCAGACATTCAAGACCAATATACATCGACACCTCCTTTCCTTATCCACTTCCTCTCCATCCGCTCGCACTGTGCTCTGCCATTTAAGGGTACTTCGACATCCCCTTTTGTGCGCGCGTTAGTGTAAAAAAAAAAGTGCCGATGATGATGATGATGATGATGATGACTAACGTCCCGCTACCCGGCACTAACGGAGTAACGGAGGTGGAAGCGAAGTTATTGCTGGTAGCCCTTGCCATTGACCAGAAGGAACGCGAACCAGTTGGGCACTCAAGGAGTGCCACTCTGTCGTTGTAGGCCTTCTTCGCGGTATCAATCGCCTGGTTGCGCGCGTTTGTGATTCTAACAAAATTCGTTTTGGTAACATTGGAGCACCATTGTTTAAAAGATCTATTTTTTCTTTTGTCATCTGCTCAGATTTTTTATCAAACCAAGATTTATCAGATGAATTTCTTTTGATTGAATGCGGAATGTAAATCTCCATCCTGAGAAGAATAATCGCAGAGATCGACTCGGCGCGTGCCTTAACATCGGAGTCTCTAAGGCATCTCCGACCACTGAAAGGGTGCAAAGAAATTTCCAAGCCGTCCCAGTTCGCAGCCCCATACCTCCAAACATGGAGAAACTGCTTAGGTCGGTTATTCGTTTGAAATGCAAGTGGTTGCGCGACCGATACCAAGCGTAGTATTCCGGAATACTACTGTCCTTATAATTATTGAATCTCATTATTTATCTAACACATCCTTAAAACATTCTCCTAACATATCTAACATTCTCATTTAATATATATCATAAATAAACATCCACAATATTCTATATCAAGTCAGTTTCAGTACACTTCATACATGCCCCTTTTTTCATTTGAAACATGGCTCTTTGATTTTCGTTCAAAGTTTGTTCAAAATTTAAAGTCACAGTAGATTAAGTGATACTTTCATAAAATGGATTTTTGTTCAAATTATAATTTACAGTAGATTAGAACACAATGTTATATAAGAAGAGAGAAAAAAATCATTGTAAAGTCAGTTGAGATTGAAAGTTGGGATACAGACGAGTTAGTTGGGAAATACAGTTCACACAGTTAGAGAGAGTTTTGAGAAAACAGTCAGTTGAGTTGAGAAAGAAGTTAAGAAGTAGTTGAGATTAGAGATTGAGGAAAGAGAAGATTAAGATAAGATTAAGATAAGATAAGATAAGAAGATAAGAATATAGAGACGAAAATAAACAGTAATTCAAATAAACAAAAGAAAGCATTGAAACAAGTAAATAAATAAAAGACTTTGCAATCTTCAAACAAATAATAAAAGTACATATATATATATATATATATATATATATATATATATATATATATATATATATATATATATATACATAGAAATAGATATATATTTAATAATAAATTATAATAGTGGTTCTCATTATAATAACAAGTGAATAAACATTTCTCATTGTGACTAAACTACTTAATTAAAAAGATTTTAAATTAGAATAATCCATATTCTAAAATATAATATCAATAAAAATAAAAGGTCCACGCTCTTCCCTCTAACGAGGAAGCACGTCTCGGACCTATAACACAAGCAGTGATTAGGGTTTCCCAGTGGCGCCGCAACTTCCTCAGTATCGGTGCTTGGCTTAGATGTCGAAAATGGATCCAGGGTGTTCGCATAACCACCTCCCGCATCCAACACTCGCGTAGGTTCCTCCACAACTAGAGTCAAATTGCGGCTAACAGTGAATATCTCCGGCAGCCTTCCAGCCTCCCAGAATGTATCAACCAGCCGGAGTTGTGTATATTAAAATTGCCAAGAACGGCAATTTCAGTAGGCGGGTGGTTGATCTGTATCCATTCAACGGTACGTGAAATATGTTTAAAAAATGTCACCGGTAGATCGTCATTCGGGGAGCGGTAAAGACAACAAAGAAATTTAACAGACTTCCTCAGCACGACCCTCAACCACATGGTATTCATGTTATTAGGTACCAACGACTGCATCCTCTGGCAAGCCAGACCGGGCCGCATGAAAACTCCACCCTTAATCTGGCAAGCCAGATCGGACCCCATGAAGACTCCGCCCTTAAAACGGAATCTCGAATGTAAATCGTATCTTGAGCAACAAAAATATGTCGAATCAGTTGACGAATCGACCTGGGTCTCAGTTAGACCAAGGATATTAGGTTTCGCTATTTGCAAATATTGGCTAAGGGCGTTTACATTCGTATTTGTGAAACAGCTGCCCCATTTCATTTCATTTTAAAACATTTTTTATTTTCTATTTATATTCTTAGTTTCTAAATTAAAGGCTAGACAAAAAATGCTTAAATTCTAGCTTAATTATCTTATATAATAACTTACTGGTCCTTCGCAGACGCTCTAAGCTAAACATTACTTAATATTTGTATAATTTGCCCTTCGGCGACAGAACTTTGTGGCAGTACTTATAATTATTTGAAAGACAAAGAAAAATTTGAAAAACTTTGTCAATTTTTTTTTGTTTTTTTTTTCTTAAAATTTAACTTACTTAACTTACCTATTTTTTTTTTTTTTTTTTAATTTTATGTCAAAGCACTTAACTTAACTTAACTAAAATCTTATACTACCCTAATTCTAGAAAAGCTAAGTCTATGTAAGCTAGCTGATGATAGTGTGATTCTATACCGACTTTGGTATCCAGGTCTTTATATGCCATTCAACCACCAGAACTGTTGACGCTGTCTAATACTATCGTCCCGGTCTCTGTGGGAGATAGCCCTACTGAAGCGCAGGAGCTCTTCTTCGGTGCGCGCTACTTCCCGGTCGTAGCACAATCGCCCGTCTACAGATGATCTACTTACATGATAGATCAGCGGAATTCCGGATCTATCCTGTATAAGCCCTTTCATATCCAAGTCAAGGAACGCCTCTGGTGGAACAAAGCCGCTGCGACGCACGCTCTCATAGAACAGAGTGTTTGGATAATAGGCCCCGAAAATTAGGTCATAGGACGAGCTTATTGCTCTCGCAATATGTCCTCTGATTAATTTAATCATAAAATTATCCACCCTATTTATGTACGCTTCATTATATAAAGTCTCATTTGAATAATACTTTTTATAGTCCGATTCCGGTGTCCGATATAATCTGAGACAACTTCTGAGACACTTCCTTTCGAACACCCGAATTTTTTCCATCAAATTTGGACCTATGTTGAACCGTACTGGACAACCATATATGAGCATTGGCCTGATTAGCGTCATGTAGCATATGACTTTTACCCTGTTGTCAAGTTGGCTACTGGGAAATAGCCTCCCTGTCATAGCAAAAGTTTTCCTCGCTTTGAGCAGCGCAGCCTCTACATGTCTGTTGAAATACAGATATTGATCTAGCCAGATGCCCAGGTATTTAACTAAACTTTTGGTTTCCAGTTTATCTCCATGCGGTCCCACGATAACTAGCTTTCGCCAGTTTTTCCTTGTGTCGTTCGTGGCTTTATATAATGGAGTTCTAAATAGGATGGCTTCACATTTCTGGAAGTTGATCTTAAGTTTCCAGTCATCGCAATAGCGCTGTACGTTGTTGAAGTCTCGTTGTATTAAACTATTTATGATCTCAACGTTCGGCGCTGTTCTGTAAATTATGAGATCGTCTGCGTACGCAATAGCCTGCGGAAGTGCATCTAATAAGTCGCTAATATAAATGTTAAAAGAATCGGAGATTCGGAGTACCGCGCCCTGTTGCAAGCCATTCTTGATGTTATACGTTTTATTAGAGGTCGCATTACCACTTTTGACTACGAACCTCCTGTCCTTTAACATATCGTAAAGTACATATAGTAAAGGCTTATGTATGCCGTGTCTGACCGGTTTGTAATACAACCCTTCGATCCAGACGGTATGAAAGGCTTTCTCCAAGTCGATCAGACAGGCACCTGTGCATTGGTTCCTACATTTATTCCATTGTATGTCGGAGACCAGTTTAGCTGCGGCATGTGTGGTTTCATGACCCGCCTTAAAGCCAAACTGGTTATTTGGAATAATGCTGTTGTCATCTACCCATTTTACCAGAGCTTTGTTAATGGTTTTTTCAAATACTTTACTGATGCTTGGGAGTAAACTTATCGAACGCATGTTCATTGGGTTTGTACAGTCTTTGGCCTTTTTTGCGATGGGCTGAATGATAGCCGTTTTATAAACGCGCGGGATAATATGCATTATTCAACGCATTGTTGAACAGGACCGTGTATATATCTATTGCCATTGGGGGCAGATTCTTGAGTACGATGTTAGGTACTCCATCTATTCCCACTGACTTTTTGCTTCTTAATGAGTCGAAGATACTCTGGATTCCTTCCCTTGTTATTAAAAGGCTATTAGCCACTACACCATTGGCATTAATGTCAATTGACAGATTATCGTCACTGAATTCGGTAAAACCCGGATTCTCCGATTGCCAAAGTGCAATTTCATTCCGGAGGTGCAGGTGATTGAGTAGAACTCTGTCCTCCAGGTCGTGATTTCGGTGAATGCTTTCATTCACCTTGTACATTTCCTGAAAGACAGCTCCCATAGCGTTCACCTTTTCCAAAGGATCTTCGATCACGAAGAGCTCATCATTGAGGATAGCGTTCTCTGTATCTATGCCAATGTTGGTTAGCAGCTGCTTGTTTACATCAGTACGTGGAATTTGGAGACACTGAATCTCGTTTTGATTATTTCTCCTGAATATTTTATTTATTTGTGGGAACATATTCGGGTTATTAGTTTTTATAGCTCGAATTCTATTGTTCCAATACCAATTTGTTGCTAATCTATAATTAGCTTTAAGTAATTGTTGGAGGTTTTTTAATCGGGATTTCAGTGATATTATCTCCTGGTCTTGTCTGTCTGTAAACTGTCTGTGTAATTGTTTTAGTTTCGATAGCAGTCTGCACTTTTTCTTGTGGAGTGCGTTTATTGTTGCGTTTCTGTACATGTTAGTGTGATCTGTAACTGTTGTTTTGGGAATTGTTTTGTCCATTGTTCGTTTTACGGTTTCGCCCATTTGTTGAATGTATTTGTCGATTTCGACATTAGTCAGGTTTCTGTTTACTGGCAGATCAAAGTCATTCGCACGCAGAAACTGCTGTCCCTTGACATAGTCCGAGCCGGAGATCCGAAAGGGAAACTAGTTTTTTCTCAAAAGGCACCATCATTACTTATCTCTGTGTCAGTCATCAGGTCATGAGCCATATATCCGAAACATAGTCGAAGATTTCTCCCGTCGATATCGCGGAGTGTATGGCGTGAGGGGGTGGTATCTCACCTTGGGACCGACTACCACCCAAACCAACCCTTTCTTGAACCGGCCCATCAGCTGAGCTGCGAAAGATGGCCAGGGATAACTTCCGACTATTTCATGGAGACTATAACTTGATCGAGGTACTGCGTAACATTGATATTCTTAACTACCATTTATTGCAGTTACATGGCGCTTTTATTAATATAGTCTACGGCTCTAATTGTTTATTTCTTCGATTTTCATTTGGCGTTCTTCGCTATGGCTTGTGTACAGTGAATATTTGTGGGAATCGCCGCAGACCTTTTCCGTGGTGACTTTTTCAATGTCTTTACATTCTATGGAGGTTCTGTTTTTAAGTTACTTCTCCCAGGAAAGGCGAACGTATAGCGCTGATTCACCGCCCTGAAGCGCTTTTTTTCTTGACCGGGTCCATCAGCCAAACTTCGAAACATGGTTATGGATTTCTCCCAACCATTTCACGAAGCTTATAGCTTAAAGGGGTGACATTTCACCGGACGGCTGGCATTTTGGACCCCACCTACCACTCTGATAGGATAGGACTTTTATTGTAGCTTCATTTTTTTAATGCTGCTTCCATTTCTCTTTTGTCTCTGCGGTATGCGCTTAAACTGAAAGAGTGAAATTCCCCTAGTTGTCTTCCTGATTATAGTACGATGATAGGTTAATAAGTCTTTAGAAACGTCTATGACGGCGCTCGTAGCACCGCTAATGGTACCTGTCAGTTTTCAATTTGTTTTACTTTTCAATTTTGTATGATAAATTCGGTATGAGAAAAATATCTGCGAGACGGGTGCCGCATTTGCTCTCAGCTGAGAACTTTTGGAACGTAAGCGTCGCAACCCAGATGAGTTTCTGGGCAGATTAGTAACTGTAGATGAAACATGGATTCACCACCACACTCCTGAGCCGAAAGAACAGTCAAAACAGTGGATTGTGAAAGTCGAATGGGTTCCAAAGGAGGTAAAGAGGGTGAAATCAGCTGGAAAGGTTATGTCTACTGTGTTTTGGGATGCACGTGATATTATCTTCAATTACCTATTTGCAAAAGGCACAGTATTATATGTTATTATTAGGTCAACTAAATAAGCAAATAAAAGAAAATCGTCCACATTTTCTAAAGACTTATTGAGCTGCCAGGCTCCTCGATAGTATAGTGGTTAGTATACCCGCCTGTCACGCGGGAGACCGGGGTTCGATTCCCCGTCGGGGAGCCTCTGGCCCGGAAAAAACAAATAATTATGGAAAATTTAACAAGCCCCAGGACTTGCTAAATAAGGCCAAGACCGGTCCTCGGTTGTAGTGCCGATGATGATGATGTTTGACCTGCCCCCGTCATATTTTTCTTATACTTTAGTAAGTCAGGTTATGACATTCATTGTTCTCCGCACATCGACATATTTACACTCTCTAGACTTGCTTAGCCCTACAGGAAAAGTTCGTGCTCGTCTTTGCTGTTGTGCATTTTTGAGCGTACTTGGGGTACCGTGTACTCTTGTTCATAACCGACCAGGTCTCTTTTCTTGCTCTGGTGTTAGTCTTCTTTGGCTGTGCCTTTTCTTAACGGGACTTTTGTTCAACATCCTTCTTTCGTCTTGTTTTTGCCATTGGTTGTTGTTCCGTTTCCGAATATTCGCAGCTTGTATTTAATTCTCCAGTTCCTGTTCCACAGTAATTGACTCATGTTTTCCGAACAGCTTTTGCAATTGAGTCTTTAATGGATTATGTTTGTTGGTGTTTTCATCATTTCAACTTTTCTCAGGATCTTTAGAGCTGGCACCAACGTCCTGGGTTGTATGGTTGTTCTATTTGGGTTTAAATAAGTTTTAAACTTTCTTTTGTGGGAAAAATTCGTTATGGTTGCTTTTGATTATAATCTCGCACCCTCTCGTTGCTAAGCGCTTAGTGTCCTTTTCAATGGCAGTGCTCTGTTGTCTGTGTGTGAGAATGGGGGGAGTGTTTGGTGTTCCATTCTGTAGTTAGATCAATTTGAATGAGTCCAGTGACGTGACCGAGGAGACAGAGCCGCCACAAATTATCTCCTGTGCTATTCTATGTGTACGGGGTTCCGATGGCAAATGAGTCTGCGTCCCCGGGAGACTAGTTGATGGAGTGATGGTGGCGCATCCAAGAACAAATCGGGTGGAGAGTGACGACCGGCAACGTTCAATGAAGTCTCTGCGATGCCTGCAGAGTGGTATGACCAAACGGGGATGAGACCAGTGTAGATAACCTAGCGGTGATTACACCAGATTAGATGACCAAGCGGTGATAAGACCAGAGTCGATGACCAAGCGGTGCTGAGACCGGAGTACATGACCAAGCGGTGTGGTCCAGAGTAGATGGCCAAGTGGGGTAGTGAAGAATAGATAACCGAGCGGTGATGAGACGAGAATAGATAACCAAGCGGTGGCCAAACAGTGACGAGTCCTGAGTAGATGGCCAAGCGATGTACTCCAGAGTAGATGGCCAATGGGTGTAGTTAAGAATAGATAGCCAAGTGGTGACGAGTCCAGAGTAGATGAGCAAACACTGCAGTCCAGAGTAAATGGCCAAGCGGTGTAGTGAAGGGTGGATAGCCAAGCGGTGACGAGTCCAACTAGATGACCAAGAGGTGTAGTCCAGAGTAAATGGCCAAGTGGTGTAGTCAAGAATAGATAACGGAGCGGTGATGAGACGAGAATAGATAACCAAGCGGTGGCCAAACAGTGAAAAGTCCTGAGTAGATGGCCAAGCCATGTACTCCAGAGTAGATGGCCAATGGGTGTAGTCAAGAATAGATAGCCAAGTGGTGACGAGTCCAGAGTAGATGAGCAAACACTGCAGTCCAGAGTAAATGGCCAAGCGGTGTAGTCAAGGGTGGATAGCCAAGCGGTGACGAGTCCAACTAGATGACCAAGAGGTGTAGTCCAGAGTAAATGGCCAAGTGGTGTAGTCAAGAATAGATAACCGAGCGGTGATGAGACGAGAATAGATAACCAAGCGGTGGCCAAACAGTGAAAAGTCCTGAGTAGATGGCCAAGCCATGTACTCCAGAGTATATGGCCAATGGGTGTAGTCAAGAATAGATAGCCAAGCGGTGACGAGCCCAGAGTAGATGGCCAAGCGATGTAATCAAGAATAGATAATCAAACGGTGATGAATGAAAGGGATCAATTGGGCAATTTTAAAATTTTTGACGGTCAGGTGGCGTTGTTTTTTCTGTCACCGAGGCGTTGTCAGCTGGTAGCTGATAGCTGACAAATGACATCTGGCAAATGTGTTCTTTACTAAGTTTAATTGTGAATCCGCAACACTATGTTTTATTCTACGTTTTTCTTTATGTCCTTTGCTCTTTTATATGGGTATACTTTTGGGTGGTTTCGCTTACGTCACGTGCCTTGGTGTAGCAGCGTTCTATATCTACCTTTTAGTCCACCCTCACTTTTTATTGTTTTAGAAATTTATTCACCCGGTGAAGATCCCTTCTCGGCCCTGTTGGTGGGGTTTTTATCGAGATTTCCCTCTCTTTTTTCTTCTTTTGTCACTCTCGCAGCTGTTTTTCCCGTTCACTCACCAGAAAATTTAAAACACGTCTGCCGTCATAATTTTCTAAGCATGAACACCGTGATTCGACATTTGCTTTCGCTGTCCTCTCGTTTTCTTCCTACTAATACTAATCATATTTGAGGTACTATCCGCTTTATATATAACCGCTATTTGCATAAATAATAGACAATCAACTTGGTATTGCGTAACTAACTTTGGATACATCTTTACAAGTTGGAGTATGTGTTCTTCAACAGAAGTATAACTTTGTAAAAGTAGTAGTCATTATTTTTCGTTTTCATTTGAGTGTGACACATAATCAAATTACTTAGAAGCCCTTTACATTTTTTTTTTTGATAAACAGAAACATTCATGAGAGAAATCCTGCGACCATGTCGTTCTCCGTTCCTCAATTTTCAATCAAAGAACCTTAACATCTTCGGCACCCGTTTTACCTTAACAATTTCGGTTTCTAACATTACTATAATAACTGCTTTAAAAGTGACAAGAAATAGCTTCACGGGGAAATCCTCCCAAAACATAGATATAGTATATGTATACTCCCAACGTTACCTTTCACCCGAGGGCTACTATTGTCCTTTAAAATAGTGCCGTAAGCGGAATAAAATCCACCAGTAGAATCCTTTCGGGTAATCATTGCAATGAAATTTTACGAGCTTCACATTATTTTCCTTGTCCCTCCTTTCCCTTCGGTATTGTTGCTGTCTAACTTTTTGTCCTTCATCCTTGCATGGTAGATACAAAGGAATCGTTTTCAATTCAAAGCTTTTCCTTCACTTATTTTCATTTTATTATCATGAATCGTGAAGAATAATGAAAGGGAAGTGCAAAAAAAATGTAGATACATACTTTATACAGAATGGTAGTTTCCTTTAACAGGAGCCGAAATGTTTTTACGATTTAATTTTAAGGATCCTTAACATCGTACAGAGAGACAGAAGCACCCAATATTCATCTGTCAAGGACCTGAGCGTTTGAATAGACTGACTGGTTCTTTATTCGAAGCATTATTTGAAGATTTCAGTTCTTGTCATTGCACTCAGCTGGCACTGTAAATGACCACCAAAAAAGAAGAAGGACAATGACATCCTGGTGACCACGAATGCCATCACAAAATTCCTATATATTCCAGCAAAACAGAGGAATATAAATAGGAAAGAAAAAAGTAAAAGACTTTTCTTTCTGGAGGTTTTCAGTGCTCGATCTGGCCCGACATCGTCTTGTTGGTAAAAGGACGAAAGAAAAACTACCGTCATAAGGATCTTAGACTGTAATCGCTTGTCCTGTGGTCGACTTTGATTTGTTCGTATTTGTGTTGCAAGACCAACTGAATGGACAATCGGACAATAGAATGTTTAACTGTTTTGTCTTCCAATTATGCCGGTGAAATGTGAATGCAAGGATATGTGGTTAAGGCTCTCGGCAGCAAAGGTAGTAAATTGAAAACAAAGTAGGGTGAAAACGAAATCGCACAAACGGAACCATACGGTCAGATTCCAGTCTGAGGTTTTTATGGTTTGAAAGATAATGATTTAGTCGTGAGGTTGGATTTCCTCTGAGTCCTTAAAGATATTTAACCTAGCACGGAAGGTGTTGTGTTTTACCAACTTACAATACATCGAAACAGGCAATGGTAAATAACTTTAGTTTTAATGTGATGTAATGCAAAGTCTATAAAATTCTTCTAATTATTTTTAACAGTGGTTTCCCTAATGTTCTTGGAAGATATTTCCATATTTTTCCGTGCGCCAAATGTCAGTGTGAGAAGCCGTACAGACGAAAGCGTGAAGCTTAAATTAGTCATATTTCCAAAGTCAAAGGAGAGATAGGAAGGAAGAAAGTCGAAGAAATGATAAAGTTGAAGAGTGGGAGAGCGAGGTAGATAGTTACTACATAGGCTGAAAAGTCCCGGGCTTTTTAGTGAAAAAAAAAGTTTTTTTGTTGACAAATTTATATTCATTCCTCAACATAGTTGCCTTCGAGTGCGATTCACTTTGTGTAGCGATTTTCCAACGTCTCGATGCCCTTTCTGTAGTAAGAAACGTCCAAGCCTTCGAAATATGCCTCGGTTTCCGCGATGACTGTTTTATTCGTTCTGAATCTCTTTCCTTGGAGCCAGCGCTTGGGGTTTAGGAACTGCTCATCGCTTTCAAGGACATGTATGGGGATGTGTTAACGTGAAGGTACAGAACTTTTTTCTTCTTATAAAAAAAAACAATGTTTAATCAATATGCCCATTTTTTGCATTGTTTTTTTATGAAGGCAAAAGTAGCGTCACTCCAACGACTGTAGTTTGTAAATGAATGGACGAAATGTCACGAAACTTCGTACATTTTCTAGTGGCCCCACTTATTGAAAAATCCCGGGATTTTTCGGTCCATGTAGTAGATGGCGGAGAGAGAGTTATGAGTAGAAGACGAGTTAGAAAACGCCTTCAGGGGGGTGGGGATTTGATAGAATGGGTGAAGAAAGAGTGATTGGTTATTTTAGGTTTTTTTTGTTGTTAACTGTCATACTGGCAAGAATCACACCTTACGCAGAAGAAATATTGGGAGACTACCAATGCGGATTCCGTCGGAACCGGTCAACAAGCGACCAGATGTTCATAATAAGGCAACTGCTGGAAAAGAAGTGGGAATACGGACAGACGGTTCACCAACTGTTGGTGGACTTCAAAAAAACCTACGACTCAGTTGCAAGGCAAAGACTCTAGCATATTGCGGTTGAGCTGGGGATCTCGAAAAAACATGCCGCCCTCATTCAAATCTGCATGAACGAAAACAAAAGAGTTAGAATAATAGAAAACCACCTCTCAGAACCATTTGAAATCCGGGACGGACTAAAACAAGGGGATGGCCTCTCACCATGCCTTTTTAACCTTGTCCTCGAGTATGTTATCAGAAAGGTACAATACGACAACACGGCCGGATCATCCCTGAACGGGGCCACACAAGTGCTCGCGTATGCGGTTGACATTGCCGTTCTGGGCGATAATCTCCAAACTATAAGTAAAAACTGTGAAATCATCATACAGGCGGCAGATGAGGTGGGCCTAGAAATAAACGAAGACAAAACGAAATACATGATTACGACGAGAGCAGGTGGACCTCAGAGAACACATATAAACGTCTGGGGCAAGATATTTGAAAATGTCAAAGAATTTAAATATCTGGGAACGATACTGACGACCAGAAATGAAACGTCAAAGGAAATTAACAAAAGACTACATTCCGGCAACGCTAGTTGGCATGCAGCCAGTAAACTATTAAAATCCAAACTGCTATCACGTAATATAAAGCTCCGTGTCTATAGAACCATAATTATGCCGATTGCTCTATACGGATGCGAAACATGTGCTCTCACAAAACGGGAAGAGAACAAATTCCGCGTATTCGAGAATAAAGTTTTAAGGGGTATATTTGGCGGTAAATATGACGAGGAGTCAGGACAATGGAGGAAACTCCACAACCATGAATTGGAAGAGCTATACCGCAAACCTACAATAGAGAGAGTAATAAAGTCGCGAAGATTAAGATGGGCCGGACACGTGGCGCGAATGGGCGATGATAGGACCGTGCATAGAATTCTTGACGGTAAACTAACGGGGAAGAGACCGATAGGACGGCCGCGACGAAGATGGGAGGACAATGTTAGATTGGACCTCGAAGAGATCGGATCGGGTGGTCGAACGTGGAAGGAGAGCGCACAGGACAGGGAACAATGGCGGAGCCGAGTCGGTGAGGTCATGAACTTCCGGGTTCATACAGGCCAGTAAATAATAATAATAACAATAATTTTTTTTGTTGTTGTCAAGAATAAGTTTAGTTTAGTTATTTTACTTTATTACAGCGCTTTTACAAGTTAAATTCTTCTCAATTGTACATTTTCTGTATACACACCTTTGTTTTGCTTACTAAACAAAGTCACAGTGAGAAGGAAAGTCGGAGGGGGTGGGGGTATAGAGTTGGTAGACAAAGAGAGCGAAGAAGGAAAAATAAAAATGGAAATATGAGGACGGAGAGGCAATGTTTGTAGTTGGCTCGTTTGTAGCCATATAATTAGCTACTTTATAATACGTAAACGTATTTCATTGATCAACTAGCTGTACGTCATGCGAATTAAGTAGTCCGGTCGTATTTGAATTCAAAAAATATAATTTGATTTTTCCTTATCACTTATGACTACTTAAAATTAATAATTAGGTTGCGGCTATGCCGATGGGTGTCTCCAAAGCGAATATGCGTCCTCAAAAAAAAAAAAAAAAAGAAAAAAAAATGGGGCGGCGAGAGGCCGACTTTAGGGAGACAAGGGCAGATGTGTCCTTCATCTTGTCTCTGGCTTCTGGTCATCTTGCGATAACCAGAATCACCCACATCCGTGAAGATGTTGGGCTCGGTCTCAAGATATCTGAAAAGAAAGGGTGAAGGACGCATCTAAGGATAGTGTGGATAGGGTTAGTTCAATTGTTCTCTAACTACCTGGATGGGGGGATGGTGGGAAAGAAATCGTACAAGACCGGTAGGTCTTGAGTGCGGTAGCCGAATGTGCGTCTTCGTGTAGATTTCTCATATTTATCCGATTGCTGGGCCACAGATGAGCGTCCCGTGTTGACCCATGAGAATGGTGCCGTGTGCGAAGATAATTGTTTTAGGTCATTGTTGACCTATGATGCTTTTAGAGCGTCTATGCGATGTCTAGGTCGTAGATAAGCGTTCGGTGTTGACTCATGAGGATGGTGCCGTGTGCGTAGATAAGTGTTGACCCATGATGATTGTTTGATGTTTGGATCATGGTGCCGTGTGTATTGTGGTAATGTGGCTAACCTTAACTCGCGTTGCAACTGGGGCTCAGTGTGGTTAAATGAAAAAGGAAGCCACGGTTCTAATGTGTTTAATTTCACAATGTTTACGGATATGCAATATTTGTTGCTGTTCTATTGTCCGTGCAGGTGTAGAGATTGTTTGGTTTGCCGACTTTAGAATACCCAACATATACTTCTCCATTTGAGAAGCAATCCAAGTCTAGATTTAAGTCGCACAAATTAAAGATTGGATTGGAACCCATTCGAATTGGAAGTTTCGATCTCTTAAATTGGCCTATCCTTTCCTATAACACAGGTACACCGCTAAAATTGCAACATACAGAGATTTACGTTTATTATTTGTATAGATATGAATATATAAATGGCATGTGTTGCTTTAATGTCGAACAGATGGCGCTGTTTCAAAACAGTATGGTTCTGTGATTCCCATTTGGTCTTCTTGTGGCGACTCTAAACAGATACACACACAATTCACAAGCAAAATAGTGACGAGCACCGAACGAAAAATCAAACAAGAAAATATATCAGAGCCGTATACCATAGCGATAACAAAAATAATTCACATCAGTGGAGTATAGTCGAGTTTAAAAATCAAATTCAAAACACGGCCAGTAGCCTGATGGGTAACGGTTAGGTACAATTTTTTGGGTGATTCAAACTGTCATAGCGTCAGTTCGAATCACACGTTCTTCTTCACTATTATTTCAAACGCTATAATTGGTGACTACGACGTGATCTGTACACACAGCATACACTTTCCCATAGTAAACAGAACTTCACACACGATCACGACTTCCGCATAGAGCACAGCCTCCGACGTTTTCTCGTTCCCTCGTTCGTCCGTCATTCGCATACGAATCTGATCGTAACGAAGTTACTGCGGAGAGAGTGGTGTGGCGACTCTAACAGATACACACACAATCCACAAGCAAAATAGTGAAGAGCACCGAACGAAAAATCGAACAAGAAAATACATCAGAGCCGTATACCATAGCGATAACAAAAATAATTCACATCCGTGGAGTATAGTCGAGTTTAAAAATCAAATTCAAAACACGGCCAGTAGCCTGATGGGTAACGGTTAGGTACAATTTTTTGGGTGATTCAAACTGTCATAGCGTCAGTTCGAATCACACGTTCTTCTTCACTATTATTTCAAACGCTATATTCTGATGGCACTCCCGGACCTCATCGCTTCGGCGGCCGCAAAAATCACAGTTATTCCTTACGTTGTAAACTCTGGGGGTGTTCCCAGGTTGCAAGGTATTGGGGGCGTTAGCAGGAATAGCCATGCCGGGGTTTCGTTCTCGGAAGGGTTTTCTATGGGGTACAGAATCGTTGGCATTTGGACGAGTCTGCGACCTCCGACGGTCGCTAATGTCATGACTGTAGGTTCTACAGGCTGTAAAAAACGGGGTATTTTTCCTTTGTAGACAGTCGTTATAGGTATGCCCCTTTTTGTGCAAAAGTTGCAGATTATGCCAGCCGTGATCTGTTGCTGTTTTTTTTTAAAACACACTTTTTTGACTTCCTCGACCAGGTTCTGTTTGTGACTATGCTAGGGAGTTGTGCTGCAAGCCGGAGGCCGTCGGAATGTTAGGGCCAAATGGGGCTGCTTGCGGATTCAATGAATGTGGCACTTGCAGGTAAGTCCAATTGTTAGGCAATGACCCAGGAAAATCGGGTGCGTATACAAAGTTGACTGGGAGGTGGTTATGCAGGTGGCTGCTCTGCTGAGTGTGGAATGCCGCCTGTTGCAATTTCTCCATCTCCAGCGTCTGCTGTATTAATTCTTTCAAGGTGCCCTCCCCCAGGGTCAACAAATATTGGCTAACGTTGGCGTTACTTACGCCTCTCTTTAGTGCATTTATAGCAAAGTCCTCGAACTGTGCCTTCACAGCTGAGGCTGCTGTTGCACCATATTTTTGATCGGCAGCCTTCTTGCATAGCACCAGCATCTGCTTTATCCTTGTGGTAAAACCGATGAGAGCCTCCAAGGGGTGTTGCCTGATCGCTATAAACCTGTTTACCAACTCTTGGTAAGTTTCCCTGGGCAGATATGTTTGGTTGAGGAGTTTTTCAGCCTCCTCGAAACTGGCCAGAGGGTTTGAAGCTGTCAGTAGATCTGCCTCGCCTCGTAACCGAGTGGGGAATATATTTAGAAATGCAGGGTGTTCCTCTGCTGGGAGACATTCTATTACCTTCTTACAACAACCCAGGAAGGTTTGCATTTTACTGCTCACCAGGGGGTTCTGTCCACCTGAAAATATCGGCACAAGCTGAGAAGTCAGCTTGGCGATTTTGCCGAAATCGACGGCCATGGTAAGGATTTTTTACTCGTTGGGGGGCTTAAAGTTTGGTCCAACTCAGAGGAAACCTCCAGCCAGTTCAGAATGGGTTTACGGGCACTAGAAAAACTGACACCATTTGGGGATCCACACTCTTCAGAGTTACTCGTATTTGTTTTATTATTATCTTGACTGAACGAAAGGTTACGAAAACTTATCAGCTCGCCCTTGAACTGCTCTGTGGCTAGTATTAGTTTGGTCAAGTCAGTCAATCGCTGTTCGCGAGTTTTACTCAGCTATGTGTTCAAATTGCCACACTGCCTCACCGACAAATCTTCGTTTCGCCGCGCTTCCCCGTACAACTCTTTCAAATAATCCTAAACACTTACCGTGTAGTCTAAAATGGTTCCGCTCCGTAGTATCCTTGGTTATGTTGGTGGCGTCGTCTTCTTGATCAACAAGCAAATGTGTGGTGTTCTGATGGTGGCGGTTGTTGTTGTTTCAACCGCTGGTTATGAGTTAGTAAGTGCTTGCCTGTTTCTTTTGTTGAATTTTGCTGTGTTGGTTTTGCCAGGTAAGCATTCACGCCCCACAGCTGAAAGCTTTACCCTGGTCTTTAGTACTGCTCAATGTTTGCCTCCGGCGTCCTTTCGCTGAATTTGCCAGGTCTTACGGTCTTGGGACTTAAACACAACTTTTTTTTACACTGTCCCGGTGTTTAGCCCCGGGGCGGTTTTATTTGGTTGTGTTGTTGTTTTTTCTTTGCGATTGAGTTGGATACTGAGGATGCCAGTTGACACTGCGTCTACGAAGGACGAGTAAGTTATAATATAAGATAATTAAGCATTTTTTGTCTAGCATGTAATTTAGAAACTAAGAAGATAAAAAGAAAATAAAAAAATTTTGTAAAAATGAAAATGAAAAATGCCAGTTGGCACAGCCTTGTCGGGGTTACTGCCGATGATGGTTCCGGGTGTTCGTTCCGTTGAATCGTCCTTTTGAATTGGGTTGTATGTCCTCTCTCCCTTTCCCGTGTTTTCTTTCTCTCTCCATATGTATAAAAGTATATATATATATTTTTTTTTTTCTTTTTTAATTATTATTATTATTGTTAATTATGGCTTCGCCTCAGGTTTTCCACAGGAAGCTACCGTAGTCGTCGTCGTCGTCGTGGACGAAGTTTTCTGGTGAACTTGCCACGGTCTGGGCCGGAAGAAATTTGCTAAAATCCTTTGATGTAGGGGGTTCGAATCCAAACCGTCATCCTCTTCGCTGGAATAATAATACTCCGGCCGGTATGCTCCAGGGTTCATACGGTCCTTCCTTTCCTAGGGTTATCTGGATTCGGGCTTTTTAAGCTCTTACAAGTTTTGGGACTTGGGCTTCCTCGAATCCTGTTCGGGCGCCGAAATTGTTATATACTTTACCCGGACTTCTGGGCATTGCCCTGGGGTTGGTGGCTGAGGGACGTTGGCCGGGGACTTCTGAGGTGTAAGCTCCGTGGGTAGGCGGCTTCCGACTGTTATTGTCCCTGGGTCAGCCCGAGGCCAGGCGGCTTCCGACTCGTGGAGTCCGTGGTTAATGGCTTCTGGTGCGTAAGCCCATGTGCATTGTTGCGCCTAGTGTAAACAGTTTATTGTATGCTTACCTAGTTGTCCTTCGGTTTCGAGTTCCCGGTCCAGCTGGAGGAGTGAGAGGAGGCGAACGGGGTGCGTCCAGCATCTTAGCAGTTCCAACCTCTTAGCAGTGTCCTCGATGAGAAGTTTGTATAACAAATGAGAAGCCTTTTGTTTTTTGGTTTTCCTTGGTTTTACTAAATTTACTAGTACAATAGTAGCGTATGCACTACTTGCTTCTGATTCCAATTCTAATTGATTTTTCCCTTAAACGGAGCTCCCTTTTTATAGCAAAAATCTAAGTCGAAATTCACATTCTTTCCCATGATTTCATCGCTCACCTTGAGACAGCCACCTGATGCCAGCCGTATAGCGTAGTTTTGGAATTTATGGATTCTGGGGTTCATGATACAATACGCACGCATGTATGCATGTAACACAGTGATTGGTGTGGCATCTGTAGTATATAGGTAACGGGCTTTCCAATAGGGACGTGACAACTTTGAATTTAATTTGTGAACTCACCCTTTCACTTCACTTTTCATCGAACTGTCACTGTCAATTTATTCAGTAAACTCAACATTTTTATCATGGTTAAGTACACGAACGAACAACGCCTGCAAATTATAAAAATTTACTACCGAAAAAAAGTTGTCAAGTCCCTATTGAAAAACCCTACGGTTATACAATAGGGACTTGACAACTTTGAATTTAACTTGTGAACGCACCCGTTCACTAATCATCGAACGATCACTGTCAATTTATTCAGTAAACTCAACATTTTCGTCATGGTTAAATACACGAACGAACAACGTCTGCAAATTATAAAAATTTACTACCAAAAAAAAGTTGTCAAGACCCTATGGGTAAACCCTATATATAAAATCACGGACGTATTCGAATGCTGCGTTGTGTTATGTTAAATGACAAAACAATCGATGAAGAAAAGGTTGTGGTTTCGCAGTATCAGTAATTTTTGCCGAGCAGTTGAAATAGCGTGAAGGTTTTGTCTTAAACCTGGGCAACATTCATGGCTGGAGGTTCATGTGCTCAGCTTTGTCTGCATATCTGTCTAAATACAAGCAGCAATTCTTTTACTAAATTAAACCAAGGCGGGGAAAAGATACACCGATTTGTTTTGCCCTTGAGCGTCTAGAGATTATTATAAGTGAGAAAAAATATGATCAGGCACAGCTCGTAGAATCTAACTCGACTTTGATATTGGTTGTACTAAGTCCTTTCAAATGAAAGTATTGAATCGCACATTGATGACAAATTTTTTCCATGTTTACAAATTCACTGACAGCGTTCACTATTGATGGCTGTCAAGCAGGTAATAATAAATCTAGCGTCTTCAATCTGGAAACTTAATTTTTCTAAGGTTGGTACTGTGGGATAAAAATATTCACTTTATTAATTTATTACTCATCACTGACTCTCGTTTATTCTTCTGCTCACCCTATCAAGAGTGCCCTGCTATGATTTACTGTGAATTATGGGACTAAACAAAATTCAGCTTGTCTCCATTTCCACCATGTGACTGTGAATTATAAGTTTATCTCAAATTCATCTCCGTCATTTCTACTCCACAGTACTATCTACCACGGTCATTATATTTTAATAAAAACTGCCATCTACGTGTCAAGCTGATTAATTCTGGGACTGCACTCGTATCAGAGTCGTGTCATAACTGAATATAAAAATCCTGAAAGAAAGTAATAGGTGTGCATATAAAAACTCGGCTTTTTTTTTGTCAAATTCAACTTTATTGAAAAAGATACTTATAAAAATATGGATTGATATTGCTTGGTGAGGAACTTGTAACTGTTCTGCAAGCTCTTCTTTAGTTTGACATAGATTTTCATCCAGTAAAACTTGAAGTTCTTCGTCATCAAATGTTTTTACTGCACCTGGACGTGGAGTGTCTTCAAGATTAAGACTTCCTTCACGAAATCTTCCAAACCACTTTTTTACTATTGAATGACTCACAGAATGTTCACCCAAAGTCGAATTAATCAATTCCATAGCTAAAGCAGCATTTTTTTTTTTTTTTTTTTTTTTTTTTTTTTTCATTTGAAAACAGAATAGAATGCATTGGCGTAAATGTTGCTTATCGACATCCAACTCTTATACAACTGAAGCCACAGAATACCAGCTTGTAAATGACTATAACTTAGTTATAAAAACAGGAATGACTGATCTATCATATATCCAAAATGGCGAGCGAATTGGATGAGTTCAAGTATGTTTTTAATGTAACCAACTTCAGAGCCGAGTTTCTACGTGCACACCTAATATGTTTTAAATTTTGCAGAGCAAATAATTGCAAGAAGGTCCTTATTTCTCAAAGCCCATATGCTAAATCGAATTTTGCCGTCTTTGAATTGATTGGATAGATGAGCCTTAATGGAATCTTTCAACAATGACCAATGGCTGACCAAATATGTCCAGCAGAACTTTTTGATTACATCCCTGTTCAACATTCACTTTTTAAGTATGTGGCAGACAATTCTCTGCCCCTGAATCACTTCTCATTCGTTTTTATTCAGGGTGTCCCAAAAATGGTTATCAAGCTCTTGCTACATTCTTAATCCTCTCACATATTTTCTGTTAGCTATATAATGCAACTGCAATTTATAGTAAATGTGACACTTAATATTCTGTATCAGTATCACGTCCTTGCTATGTATGTTAGATACTTGACCAGTTTTTGAATTTCATGCTTGCATTACATTTTCTCGATGTCCATATGAAACTTGAGAGGACTTCAATGAAACACAATCCCTTATTCAGCGTCCTTAGAGTTTATTGAACAAATACAGAGATAAAACATTGCGCAAATCCTACATCAGCAGGATATTTTGTTGGATCGTCTACTAGAATGCATTTCTTACGAGGCATGCATCCCGATGGGGGATTCAAAAATATTGTCTAAATTTTCATTCCGACAACCAAGCTTCCTCCCTGACTCGTTTAACCAGAATAACTTCAACAAGGACGCATATTCGTGTGTTTAAAATTATGAGCATAACTAGATTTGTTTGGAGTATTTTTTTTTTGTACGGCCAAGCCCTTTGAACTTGTGTCTCAGCTGGTTCTTCAACATTTTTCGTCAAGTGTTTACTTGACGATTGAAAGAGCACTCCTTGCAAAGGACTCTTAACCGACTTTCCAAAGTAAACTTTTTTTGCGCTTTTTTATTGTACTTATACTTCATGATCCTGCTGCACGAATGAGTCCTGAGACGAACGCCTTCCATTTTCTTTTTACTCAAAGGAAACACTCTAACATCGTTTGTTATGTGGAAAAAGCATTTGCATACCCAAAAATTGTTGGAGGGCGAAACGTCGAATCATGTATTCATGTATTTTGTATCTTGTACTCGTATTGAACGGACTGGGAAGGATACGGTAAGCTTTTGTCATAATTTCGTCCCAGGCATCTCAGAAAATTTAAAAATTTTCCTACGCCGACCTTACATGATGTCATTTTTCATGTTTCCCTGGCTCATAAAGACATTCTTTTGGAGAGAGGTGTGGTGTGTGATTTGGGAGCTGAAAGAAGTATGTTCTGCTGTCAGACTATCTGTTTGACTACAGGTATGTGTGTGAATATGACGTTTCTGGTGCGAAATTCATTCTCAGAAAAGTCCTGAATAAACTCAAAGAAGGGACATAAAGAATACTTTCATAAGAACAACTAAATATTGAGATTGTATTATTGAAATTTTACCGGCATAAGAAAGTACAGTGGGTACAAGGCCAGGATCAAAGAATAACAACATGTCAAATACGGAGTTTTCGTGCCAGTATACACATATACGACTTCTTGAGTTTACTTTACGTGTTAAAAGTTATGTTCCCTTGCAAACGTCGTAGTTGGATGAAATGAAATTTTTGCTTTGTGACGGGTTACACCAACAATATGAGTTGCAAGTATTAATTGGGAGATATATTTCTTTGATTTCGTACAAATCTATTAATATGTGGAGTAGAGAAAAAATGTCAACTTGAGTTTTGTTATGAATTACTTATATGGATCGATTATCGACTCAGCAATATCATTTTCGAATTTCCATTGAATTTTCAGTCCAGAACGGATAAAGAATACCACAGTTGACTGGAGTCCTAGCCCACCCCCATATTACTGTAACAATTCACGAACTTTATTGGTATAGGATGCGTTGTGGTAACAAGTACTGTAAAAGACCTTTTGTGGTCGCGTTTTATATAAAACAAGTCAGCAGTCATGATTTAGTTGGTTTGTAACACGACAAAATATTACATCCTCGGTTCCTTTTAAAGATCTTCAGGACTTATGGAAACTTGTGGGGGCTCGAAGTATTGATGCCTGACACGGGCACTAGGTTCAGTTCACCCGCCAACAATTACGTCGTCAAAATTGTTCTTAAGAGGAAAGAGGAAACGAAAACACCGTTTTTATTTGTTGAGATTATGTTCTTTATTATTTTGGGATTAACAAATAAATCACTAGTTACTAAATCTCCTGAATAGCTATTTAAATTATAATTGTTCACAAACATCCATTATTACACTACTCTCAGAACTAATTAACATTAAACGTATTTACATGCCCACTTGTTACCACTTAGTCACTAGTTACTAAATTGTTTTAAGGTTTCGGTTTAGTTCTTCTTATTTTGAATCCTGAGTTACTAAAATGCGGAATATGTATTTAATTTTTTTTTCTTGATTGGTCACCATGAAAGATGAGACCGAGACAACTCTCGATAAATAATAAATTGTTTCGACACAAACAACGACACTTTAGGACACCGCTCACGACTCACACCTACTAGAGATGAAACTTTGGCTTTAGTAACGCGTGTCTAGACGACGAGGACTGAATAACAACTTCTCTCCACGAGTGATAGTAATCGACTGATTTAAAAGCGGCGAAATTAAAATTTCCTCCGAGCGGCGTGATCTGCCCCGGTTATGGTTGAGTAAGAACTGATTGAAATTAGGGATGAAACTTTGATTTTGCACGCCGATCAGCCAATAGTAATCGCGCTTTCCTGTGCATTCCTCAATTCTCTCCGCTCATCTAGGTGAATAAATACTTGTGTATTCGTTTGACGTCCGATGGGCGTAGAAAAGATGAAGAAATCAAAAGGAAAAGCACAGTAACCCAGGGATGATCTGGCTTTGGTGTGCGTGTATCAATGCAGCCTCTGAGGATGACCCATTGACCTAGTGTGGTGACTGTAGTGATCTCAGAGTACATTGAACTATGGGAAGTTAAAAACGGAAAGGAGAGGAAAATGGTTTTTGCTATTCACCTGTAAAAAGAGATCATTGATCCCCAGCGAATAGAGTGTCTGGAGTGTCTAGTCAATAGGACGCCGCTGATGCTTGGGAAATTATCAGCGTGAGAACCAGATCAATGACACTGAAATAACACCACCGGTTTTGCTATGATGCAACAGCGCCGTTTGGTTAGATTTAAGCAATATGACGTTGAGATTTCCGGTAGAAATCTCATGGGGTTAGCGAAATGGAGTTGCCGTGTGGCGAAAAGGTAACTAAACTCAATTATGCATTATCTGCATAGAACAATGAGTTTAGCTATGCGTCCTTTTGGAGAACATGTTTTGCAGATGGACTAGCTTGTAGGGGGAATAAGGGTTGAAATGACGCGCTGAAAGCGGTCGGAATAAGGTTTGAATTGTGGGTAGGTTCTCGATGTGGTATGGAGAACCCCAACAAAGTAGATGGACGAAACTTATCAGATTGGATGTGAAAAATTCCGTTTCATCATTGAAATACGCGGATCGGGACGATATTTTCTTTGTAGGTTTTCTGCAAACATTGAGAAAATGAATTATTTGTCTCCATTTCAAAAATCCTTCATACCATTTCTGTCAATGATTCAATGTTCTTCAATTTGCATTTTGTAAATCAATCAATATGCTTCAACTCGCATTAAAGTGCAGTTTTAACTGTGCACATAAACTCTCATATAAATTAACATTTTCCTTTTTTGTTTTTGCACAAATGTACGGAGAAAGAAAGATTTTGAGGAACTTTGGAGGCACTTGGTGTCATTTGCGAGTCCTATTCTAGATTGCGAAAACAAATATTAATCTTTCTTGAAAACTACGAGGGTAGGTCAATAAGTCCTTAGAAACGCCTATGATGACGTTCCTACCATCACTAATTGTCTGTTTTTAGTAAGCATCATTCGTCATTAGGTATCTGTCAATTTCTTTCATGATTCAATAAATTGGGTGCCGCATAACTGGACAGTATTCTGCGACATTTTTCATCATCATCATCGGCACTGCAACCGGGATCCGGTCTTGGCCTTATTTACAAAGTCTCTCCACCGGTATCCGGTCCTTATCCAAGACTTGTTAAATCGTCCACAGTAATTTGTTTTTCCGGCAAGGTTATTATTATTGCGACATTATTAGGTCAGCTAAATGAGAAAATGGGTGAATTATTTCATTGTGAAAAATTTGAATAAACTCGACTTTACGGGTAGGGTTCTCTTTGTAGCATATACAGCCACACAAGATTTGATCAATGGAATATAAAATTTTGTTACCTGGGTTTTACGCCTTTTTCTGTTACTTTGCCGGGGAGAGTTGGAGGTCGGTGCAGCAGCTTTCATCCGACTCAGTCCTGGTTCCTCTTCCTTACTACGGACAGGGCGGCCACAGCCAGATGGTGATTTTGTAGGGAATCTAATTTATTTCCCCGTCCACGTTTTATGCCTGCGATATGGCTGTGACTGGCCAGAGAAATCTTTAAGCACTTGCGCTTTTACTCTTATATTGCATAACAAAACTTTATTTTCACGAACACTTTTTAGTGTTTTATAATTTTTATTTCGAGGTTAACACTTTTTCTTTATTACAATTTTTACTTCTCCAAGAAAGAACAAAAGAACCAAAAAAACGGGAACACCTTTTTCTTTCTGCCTTTCTTCCACAACTCTGTTTTTCAACTCTCTGTCAACGGAACTCTAAAAACGTATCTTTCAAAAAAAAAGGGTCAACCCTCCATCTCTCTCACTCTCCACTCATGTCCACTTCGAAAAACAAATTCGAACTCGAAGAACTGCACGATCCACACCCGAATCAGGGTGGGTTCAAAAACTCACTTCTGGATCGTACAATTCTTCCACCACCTTACCATCGTACTATTTTAAAACAAAATTATGTTAAACACAAATTATCAAATGATGGTGGTGGCCGACGTACGTAACATCTTCGGTCATTCGAGCTAGGTGTCCCACCCACCGGAGTCTATCGAGCTCAATTTTTCTTACAACGTTAGCTTCAAGGTATATACCGTACAACTCATGGTTGTAGTGTCTCCGGAATCGTCCGCCCTCTCATACGGGGCCAACAATTCTCCTTGAAACCTTCCTCTCGAACGCGGGTAAGAGTTCAGAGTGACTTTTGCTGAGCACCCAGGTCTAGGACCCAGACATGAGTACACGCAGACCATGGTCTTGTACAGTAGTAGCTTGGACGTTTTGGATAAATTTCGGGATTTAAAGAGCCTTGATGGACCATAGTAGGCTCCGTTGGATTTGATCAGCCGTGCGGGTATTTCGTCTTCCATTATTGTTATCTATTATTAGAATGCTGAAGTCTCTCATGGCATTATATAGTTCTACGTAGGCGCCCTTAAAGTCTATAAATATAGGATAACATGGAATCTTAAATTCCAGATATTTTTCCATCGCCTGCCTAAGGGTGAATATCTGATCAATCGCTGATTTGCCTGGGATAAAGCCGCACTGATATTGGCCAATGATGACTTTAGCGTATTGGGCTACCCGATCTTGTAGGATAGCGGGGAGTATCTTATAGGCGGTACTCAGCAATGTTATACCTCTATAGTTGCTGCACACGCACAGACACATCTCCCTTCTTATGTTTGGGGCAAATTATTCCCCGACGCCAATCTTTCGGCATCTCTTCTTGATGTAAAGTTACCCCTCGTTGTTCGGTCAGCACAGCTGGTATGTCATCAGCTCCGGGGGCTTTATTTGATTTGAGCTCTCTTATGGCGGCAGCATTTGGTCTTTGATCTGACCATTTAGCAATTCATTGAAGTGCACTTCCCATCGCTTCAGGATCTCTTCAGGTTCGGTGATCAGATTTCCCTCTTTGTCTTTGCAGTAAGTGCAGCGTGGGGTGTACCGCGGGCCTCGCTCTATACTTTTCTTTATTTCACAGACAAGAGTTTTTTCCCAGGCACTTTTCTTTCGTCTGTGAAGTCTTTTTTTTTTTTGGGTCTTCTGAGCACTTTGTATTTCTCCGCGCGTACACGCGTCCTATGGGACTGCTGCATTGCCCAGCATTCTTAGGTTCAATTTGCTTCCACTCATCATCAAATCAGGCGCTCCGATCTCTACGACTACTACCTAAGATGAAGTTGGCAGTACTAATGACAATATTCTTAAGGCGTATCCATTTCTCTTCTACGCCCGGCATTTTGGACCCAGGACTTACTCTCCCTCCGTCGAGCTCTCCGAGGGCGAGTGCTAGCACATGACCAAATGTGTTACTGGTATGGTTACTTATGGCTGCCGTGTCGATTCGAACCTGATCCACGGATGCAATACGTCTCCGTAAGGCAATCCGCTCTCGGAAAACTGTACCAACAAGATAGTGATCCGAGTCGACGTTGGCACCTCGCTACGCTCGTACCGTCATCAGGCTCGAGGAGTGGCGGCAATCGATCAACACGTGGTCAGTTTGGTTGCGAGTTCCTCGATCAGCTGATACCCAGGTGGCGTTGTGGATATCTTTACGCGGAAACCTGGTACGTGCAACGACCATATTTCTGGATGCTGCCAGTTCGATGATTCGTAGTTCCTTATCATTAGTGTTCTCATTCAAACTATGGGAATCTGCGTAGTCCCTGAAAACCGGCTCCCGAACTATTTTGGCATTCCAATCACCAAGAACGATTTTCACATCGTATCTTGAACCGGCATTGAGGGCCTGTTCGACGTTCTCGTAGAATTCTCCTTTATCGTTGGCATCGGACTCCTCTGCAGGTCCGTGAACGTTTATCAGGCTTATGTTCTTAAACTTGCCTCGCACGCGAAGAGTTGACAGCCTTTCGTCTATTGCATTCAAGCCGATAATGGCAGGCTTGTTTTTGGCCGACTAGAAAGCCTACCCGAGCACATGGTGTTTTGCATGACAGCTATAATAAACGTCATAATTGTTTCTTTAAATAACACCACTTCCTCTCGTGTTCATGTATCCGATCCATGTCCGAGGCTTACTAGTTTGAACATAATAATTTTTTTTCCGGGCAAGGTTATTAGCCTTGCGACAATTTTTCTCACGATATCCCTCTAGGCATTTATTCACTACTTGCAGGGTGCCAAAGTAGCTATGCTTTGTCCTGTATATTGGCTACCACACCCCCTATTTTGTCATTTCATCATCATCATCGGCACTACAACCGGGAACCGGTCTTGGCCTTATTTAGCAAGTCCTGAGGCTTGTTAAATTTTCCATAATGATTTATTTTTTCTGGGCAAGGTCATTAGTCTTGCGCTAGGGGCTCCCCGACGGGGAATCGAACCCCGGTCTCCCGGGTGACAGGCGGGTATACTAACCACTATACTATCAAGGAGCCTATTTTGTCATTTAGCGGACCTAATAATGACGCATAATACTGTAGCGAGCTTAGGGTTTGCTGGATTAATTATTTTTAATAAATAAGAGCCGTTAAATCGATTTTGAATTAATCTAACACTTTATTAGTCCGTTAATAACAACCGTTACTTTTACCGTACACTTAAGGATTTCTTGACTTATCGCTTCCGTACTTATCGCGTCTTTTACTGCTTACTTCTTACTTCACTGCTTGCGTCTTTGACTGCTCACTTCTTACTTCTTACTTTTTACTTGTCTGCATGATCTGTGTGCGACGTAAGTATACCGTTTCCTCATTCTGATTCGGCGTTTCGTTTCCGTCCGTTCCATAACCTTGAATGTTCTACTGTTCATAGTCGCCAGTTTTCCAGTACTTTCTAGAATAATCTAGTACTTTGTTTCGGACTTTCTCGAATATTCTAGTACTGATTGTCATATGCGTCACAATACTCTTCAGTTATCGTCAGTTTCTTTTCCAAATAGTCAAGATAACACCATGTGCATACCAAAACACAGTAGCCATAACCTTTCCAACTGATTTCACCGTCTTTGCCTTCTTTGGAGCCCGTTCGCCTTTAACAATCCACTGTTTTGACCCTTATTTCGTCTCGGGAGTGTAGTGGTGTATCCATTCTTCATCTACAGTTACTTATCTGTGAAGAAACTCATCGGGGTTGCGACGCATACACTCCAGCAGTTCTCAGCTAAGATCAAATGCGGCACTCATCTCGCAGATATTTTTATTATTAGAAGAGACCACACAGTTGCGTTTGTTTCGGCTGAGAACAAATGCGGCACCCATCTCGCAGGTATTTTTTTCATACCCAATTTATCAGATACCTAGAAGGATTTATATATTGTATTTGACAGATAACTAGTGAGGAATGATGCTTCCTAAAAACAAACCATTAGCGATGCCACGAGCGACATCTCTAACATTTGCTAGGGACTTATTGACCTGCCATCGTAGTTATTCAGGAGAGAAGGGAGCAACCAATGACATACCATTGTAATATAACTCAAAGAAGTAACTAAAATGTATGGCAGTTTGACCTCGGCAATCGAGTTTATTTTTGTTTTCTATATATAAAAAGCATTTTCATTGATTTTTGTACTTTGCTCTTCTCCCTTTGTTTCTGCTTTTTTTTCTTTTTTATTATAATTATGTATTTCTTTCTCTCAAAAGAAATAAATAATCTTTACTGCTTTCTCTCGTTTTTTGGGTTAAAGGAGTTTACATTTCTACCCTTTTCTCCTTTTTTTTAATTTACCTCTTCATACTCTTCCCACTCCCTTTATTCCTCTCCCTCTCTCTACTCCTCTCTCTACTCCTCGGTCTACCCCTCACTCTCCCCAACCTCGACCCACCAGGCTCGGTTTCTTTCGATTAACTAGACTTTTATGTTTAAGACTAGAATTGCGGGCCCCTCAAATGAAAAAGATGAAGCATGTAAAAGAAGACTAATACAGCCCGCCTTCCCCTCTCTCCCATAAGCATACCAGCCGGAGAAGATAAATTAATGCATTCGTCTGAAGCACGAAGAGTGAATAACCCCGCCCTCGATCCTTCAACAGGAGTTGACAAACACAATGCTGAGTTTTTTTTTTGGTGGAAATCTTCAAAAGATACCTCTGAGCCGATCCACTGTCAAGCCGGATTTTTACTGACTAACCATCTCCCGCCAGGCACATATTCCCATTGTTGGCCGCGGAACTTTCTTTTAGATATTCAATCGCGGGACGGGACGGAGTTTACCTATTACTCCGTTCGTCACGTCGCAACTGCTGCATCATGTCACATAGAATATCATTTGCTACGGACCATGCCTGTTTGGAACTGAGCATATATTCTGCTACTCCTGCCGGAGTAACTGCCCGTCTCATATGTCTCTCCAAAATCGTTCGTGCGGCCTCGAATCTCATGCACCCTGCGAGTACGTATTCCGCATTTTCTATTTTACCTTCGCAATACAAGCAGTATGGGTGATTCACATGCTTATATTTGTGCAAGTATTGCCGAAAGCACCCATGTCCTGATATTAGCTGAGTCAATTGGTAATTCAGCTCACCATGTTTTCTTTTCACCCAGATTTCTATATCAGGTATCATGGTGTGGGTCCACCTTCCTTCGGTGGAACAATCCCACCTTCGTTGCCATTCTCTTAGGCTTGAGAGCTCTAATTGTGGCCGCACTCTCCGACGATTCTCTTGGGAGATCTTATGCAATGCAGCGTTTTCTCTAGCTGCAATGTCAAGTGGTGTCCTCCCGGCCAAAACATTTATGGCATTTTCGGATACCGTTCGGAATGCGCAGCATTCTTTTAATGATGCCAGCCTATGTGCTGAGTTCACTCCCCTCATGTACGACTTATACTGTGCGGTTCCTGTCCATATGTGAGCTGCATACATTATAGTGGAGGTGTTGACACTGGTTATGAGTTTCCTTATGTGGGTCCTCCAACATTGGGTAGAAGTCTAGCCAAAACTTTGCATACTCTTGCCATTTTTTCACTCATTTGTCTCAGGTCTTCCTTGAAGGTGAACCTGTTGCCGAGTATAGTACCAAGACATTTAATATAGGGACTGGATCTGATTTCGCCGCAAGGCTAATAACCTTGCCCGTAAAAATAAATTATTATGGAAAATTTAACAAGCCTCGAGACTTGCTAAATAAGGCCAAGACCGGATCCCGGTTGTAGTGCCGATGATGATGATCACTGGATCTGATGATTTGTCCTTCTATTTCCAAATCAAGGTGTTCAACTTTCTTGCGGCTGCTTATTAAAACTGTCTCCATCTTATGTGCAGCTAGTTTCAGTCCGGCCATATCTCATCACCATCATCATCGGCACTCCAACCGGGACCCGGCCTTGGCCTATTTTGGCAAGTCTCTCCACCAGGATCCGGTCCTTATCCGAAACTTGTTAAATTGCCCATAATACTTTGTTTTCCTGGGCAAGGTTATTAGCCTTGCGCCAACCTTTCCAAAGGTGGGTGCCAAAGTAGCTATCCAGGGGTGTCACGTGGAGACTGCATGGCAACTTGGAGCTGGCAAATGAGATGTTGATTTTGGACCGGCCTCTCTTGTTTATGAAGGTGTCATCAGCACCATCATTAAGTAACACCACATCTAGGGCTGCGAAGGCTTCGAGTAATGCCTGGCCTCTACTGTTGGTCCTTATGTTTCCCCATTCTACTGCCCAAGGATGAAATCTCCAGCAACTATAAGGGGCTTGTGGGTAGTGTTTTTACACTTAAGTCTGCCCGGACGTGGGTTCGTAGAAACACCCACCGAGGAAAAGTTAAAACACTAATAGGTCCTTTAATTAGCGTGTACAAGCGAAACTCCACTGCGCGTCACTGAAAATTGTCCTCTGGAATGGTTATGACGCACTCTGTTCTTCACACCAAATTCATCCAAACTGTACACAGCGGGAGTAAAATAAAACACGGAAGCCTTTTTTATTGTTTAACTTATCTTTATTTAATGACTCTAGACAATGTTTTCTTTTGTTAAAATTTTAAAGATTTCTCACACAATAAACGATGCGGCTGTAAATATGTATATTGTACTAATTAGTTCGACTGATCACATTTAATTCGCCAATTAATTATACTGATCACACTGAGACATAATCGTGACGGGAATAAATATATTTAAAACCGGACAATCAGACCGACACAACTTTAACCCTTATGTCAATGACCAACTTTACCGACAGTAATCATTTCGTCGCAATTTCACCATTGCTCGGCCTAGTAGACGAATTTCGGTCCCATGTCTTAGATCATCTCCATTCAAACGTTTCTGAATGATAATTACGAAATTTCAATGAAAAAAAATTTTTTTTTTACTTTCAAATTGACATTTTAAAAAATCGAAATGGGTACCCGGGTACCCGGTACGACGTTGACCCAGCCTCAGCGCTTGAGATCAGTTTTCACTCATGTCATCGGCGGGGAAGAAGCAATTTTTCCTTCGCCCCAACGACCAATGAAAAACGGTTTGCATCCCATTGGCAGGTTCTCCTGGGCGTCGTTCACATGAGTTGAATGTCTTTACCTTGGAAGCAAGGCAACGACATGCGCTGGGCGAAGGAAAGGAAAAAGGAACAACACATATATGCCACAAGTCAAATATGTTGATCGATGTATGGGCCGGGTATATTGCCGCCGTCCGATAGGGATAGGTTTCTTGATTGACGTTGAGTCAACAGAGCCTTTGCCGACGATGGCTAGCGACTAGGATAGATGGGATCGTGTTTACTTAAAAAGTAACTATGGACATGGGCAAGAGGGCAATGTTTTGTTTACCCTATTGCCAATGCGTATAGAGCCATTTGATTGTTCCTTGCATGTAGCATATCATCGTCGATGGGTCGACTGCATGTTTACTCAAAACAAGACTCGACCGATAGTAGGCAGTCAGCTATGACTACTCTGGAAATTGTCGATCGAAGGGTTGACTGATGATAAGGGTGAACATGTCATGCAGCATGTAAGGAACTGCTCCTCGTCTCTGTGTATTGACATGTTCAATGTTTATGCCGGTTATCTGAAGGGACAACCGAATTGCATTTCAGGGCATAGAAGCATCATTAGGCATGATCGTGGGTATGATTGTCTAACGTCAATCATATTCGTGCCCCAAATCCCAAGATCGGTAGATAACCGATAAAAGGAAATTGATCGCAACTGTAGCGAAACTTAGGGGACAGGAGTAATGTATATTTATTCATTGGCCATTGCGTTCAGCATCAATTAGTTGTACGCAGACTGCCAATGTCCCATCGGTCGATGTGTCGGGTGTGTTGTTTGCGTTAGAACAACACTGGAAATTTCTATAGGCGGCCAGCAATGGCTGCGCTGTAGGTTGTTGTTTGTACAATCGCCCGATGACTTGGCGGTGAGGATAATCATGTCGTGCACATGTAAGAGTAAATACTTCTTCGCATAGAGCATTGGCATGTGCATGAATCAATGCTGGTTACCTGGTGAGGTAGCCAAATTAAGTCTTCGGGGACATGTTGCGTTGGATGCGAGCATGCCCCGAGGTGAAAGTTATATGTCATGGCAAGATGGTAATCTTGTCATGAACTTATATTTCAGGAATGTTTAAAAATAGGTGCAAGTACTTGTAGTTGCTTGGGTAAAGCGATGGATGGTTCTTCGGGCGCCATGAAGAACCCCACCGGCTCTTATCTCTAACTTCTTGTTTTACCCTGTCCAAAAATCATTTGAATTCTTCTGTTTCCCATCTTGGCGGAGCGTAACAACAGGTGAATCCTTCCTGTCGCTGGACACTTTGTATTCTATGGAGGAATTTCCAGTTATCCAGATGGCCGTTGTTCCGCTGCTGTCTTCTTCCCATGCAATTGTACCAGTGCCAGGCATCCTGTATTGCTCATTGATGAGTACCACGTCTGCACCATATTCCTTAACCGTTTGGGAAATTACATCTTGTGCAGCTCCACAATGGTTTAAGTTAATTTGAATGCACTTAAACCTGTCCATTTTTATTCAGAAGATTAGACATCACGTTTTTAAATGCTCGGCATTTGTAACTGCCTGTTGAGTGGTGGTTGCGGCCTTCGCACCCTGATTCGCAGAACATGGATTTGGGTTTTGCGTTACAATGTTGAGTGTGGAAAAGATATTGTAACCGATCCTAAGGATGGCACTGATGTTGTCCGAGCCCGAATTACACATGTTTATCAATTAATACGAAAATATCCTAGGTTGCATATCAAGGAAGGAGGAGTCGTATTTTCTTAGGAGATTGTCTATTCGGTTAAGCGATGGTACTTACCGGGTAACCGGCGAAACGATCCACGGTGTAGTTAGGAGGTTCAAAAACGACTGGACTCTTCAGAATGCGCAATTTCCTGCGGAAGACATTAGATGCTTTATTTCTCGTTTGAACCAGACCAAACGGAGGCTCCGCTGCAACAAAAGCCTTCAGGTTTTAAAGCATTCAACATAATTACAAGGAATCCAATGTTATCCTTCCGACAGCACGGCAATCAATGATATCCCATCGTTGAAATCCTCGCTTTAGAATTATGGTACTTCGATAAATGCTACCCCGATTTTTAGAAGTCAAGCAGAGTATTCACAGGAAGCGCATGGTATGCGGTCAGTTCCTGTGAATACATCTTTGAATTATTCGCAAAATGTTCACAATAGGTCGACGCTACCCGGCCGCCCTCCCAATATTCATTATATTCATTTTTCGTTCCCGTTTTTCAACGTTTCTTCGCCGGCATGCGTGGATGCTACTGATTGAAATCCGTATAGTTGTTAGTCTACCTTAGGTGAATGAGAATCTCTGGCTTAGAATGAAGAAAAAGAACCATCCTACTTTATTTTATTTTATTTTTTGCAAACGGGTCTTCGGTGTATCCTTAAGTGTCAAGTCGCATTGCGACAACAGCGTGTTAGAATAATAACAAATAGTCGTGGAAATTCATTCGGCTTCGGGTGGGTTAATATTTAGAATCAGGTTATCTTCGCAATGTTGTATGTTGTCAGTGAGCATCCGAGTTTTTAATGACAGTTTCGACATTTCGAACGTTCAAAGATTTTAGAAATTTCAGAAATTATTCAAAGATTTCCGAGCACTGTCAAAATTATGCAAATTATGGCGGGAAGCAATTTATATTATAAGCCATATCAGGTGCTTATATTAGAAAGGTTCAATCTTAATGATAGGATATTGTCTACCATCTTACTGCCCCTAGAATACCACGGGACTCATAATAATTCTTGTAAAATGGCAGCTGGTTACGATTTTTGGGATACGAGGGTTGCCTTTTATATTTCGGGATTAAAGAACAAAAACAAATATTGATCATCGAAAATCACTTTATTGTTTTTCAAAATATTCCCCATGAAGATCTATACACTTTTGCATACGTTTGAACCAATTGTCGAAGCACTTTCGCCACTCTGATTGAGGTATCTCCACCACATACATTCTGAATGCAGCAACCGCTTCTTCAGGTGTCGAAAAACGTTGACCTCTCAGTTTGTTTTTTACGTACGGGAATAAAAAGAAGTCATTCGGTCACAAGTCAGGATTCATCACCTGTCACGATGTCATAGACGTGTTTCGAAGCACCGCGACCGTATTTTTTGAGCATTTCTTTCGACCAATTGACACGAGCCTTTTTTTGGGCGATTGACAAATTGTGTGGGATCCAACGCGAACAAATTTTTTTGACAGTCAAATGTTTATGCAATATTGAATGTATGCTGGTCCCACTAACGCCTAAGGTTGTCTCAATCTCACGATAGGTCACATGACGATCTTCCAATATCAGTTCGCGCACAGCATCAATGGTTTTCGGAACAACAACTGATTTTGGACGACCTTCACGAAATTCATCTTGGAGTGAACTACGACAACGATTGAATTCACCATACCATCGATAAACACTGGTCCTTGATGGAGCTTCATCGCCAAAAATTGAATTAAGTTCATCCATGCACTGTTGCTGAGTTAATCCACGCCGAAAGTTGTAAAAAATAATCGCACGAAAATGTTGACGATTTAATTCCATTTTTGGGCCGAGGTGAATCTTTTGAGTTACTGTAAACAACACAAATAGCGCTCGTGTGTCAAAACGTTCTAAGTGCGTATAACCTCAAAAATGTTCAACTTTACGACAGAGCTGTTAATTGCCGGATTGCAACACTAGGGTTGCCAAATCCCGAAACATAAGAGGCAACCCTCGTATGTTTCGGAATATTTTGGTTCTACATAATGCTAATAGCCCTTTTTTGAGCAACGGTTATGCAGTTTCTGAAATGTTTAAGACTAGACTTTTATTGAAATTGCTTCTATGAACAGATAACCAAAGTATTTATTTATTTATAGTGCAATACTTAAAATAACGTATGTTTTGCATTTCATGTTGTACATTTTGCATTTCGCGCATTTTACGTTTCATTTTGTACACTTGTACATCTTGCATTTTATTTTGTTCGACACTCTCCAACTCTTAAATCCTTACTCGCATGCGAACGATCTAGAATTTCTTTCAAAAACCTTTCTTTAAAAACCCACGAACTCCTAAAATTTGATATAGCCCGTGGTCTTATACCCGTTTTATAATTAAATTATCCTTCTCTTCTATCTAAGTGAAGAAACGAAGATGTTATTATCTCATTCCATTTTTTATTCCCATTTCTATCGAAAAAAATATTCAACTAAATGTGAAACGTGGCGAAACTTAAAAAAAGGTGGATCCCAAAAAAATAAGGAAGCTGAAAAAGGGAAAACGAATGAAAAGTTCCATTAAATTTCCGCCTGACTGAACGGATGGTAAACAAATTTCTAAAGGGTTCGCTGAATCCATCTGTTCATCGTTTGACGACCTGACCAGATAGGCAGGCATTCCCTCATCCCCCTTCCCGAGAATCACTCAATACCTGTGTGTTTGGTAAACACAGACGAGATGATTTTCGAAACTGATGACGTTCTTGAACGCATACAAGGTTGCCCTAAACGTTACACGAACGAACATTAATTTCTCTAAACAACAAGGACACTATACATCCTGGATCCAGACAATTGATGTAGATGAACTAAGCGTTCTAAAACAGCACGGGTAAGATGAATGCAAATAAAAGGGAGAAATGACGATGAATTCCAGATAGGAAAAGGGTCACCACATGACATAAGGATAACGCAAGAGTATTTTGTCTTTAATTGCTGTTTCACACTACAAAAGCAAAACTATGACAACACCGACACCGAATTCAGGATTGGAACAAAAGCATGATAAACCGATGACAATAGGTTCACAGAGATTTTCAAATTTTACTAGTGGAACAAACACAGGGGATGCCACCAAGAAGAGGACATGGAAGCGTTTTAACATTTAGCGTGGCTTTGAATGACGGGTGTTTATAGTACAATGTGCATTTGAAAGTCTCGTAAGTACAATGGCGCTGAACGTTGAAGAAAGATGGTGTATTCTGTTTCCTAACCGAAACAACGAGAGTCTATCGAGATATCCATTTTATTGTGTTGTACATCTCAATTGAAGTGGGCGGAATATCTCAAACTTCGGATGCACTTTGTACGATCAAATTGGTTAATTCGAGCTTTGGCTTTTTAAGTACCCCAACATATTGAATTAAGTTGCTACACTTTTTTAAACATGAGTTCGGTTATGACGTATCCTTAACTATTACAGGATTTTACGAGAAGGAAAAGAAAGGAAGTATCGATCAGCATTGGGGGTTTGAGTGTTTTTTTTTTCATTTGCATTTTACGTTCTTTTTCTTATATGTATCTTACTTGCTAGACAGAAAATGCTTAAATTCTAGGTTATTTAAATTATATTCTACCTTACTAATTTTTGGTGGATTTTTTTTTATCTGCTGTGTTCCGCCGAACACTGTCTCCGAATAAAAAGTCACTTTAATTTTTCTTGCACGGATTTTATTTTATACTTTTATTTTCCTGGTTTTTTTTTTTTTTTTTTTTTTTTTTTTTTGTTATTCACACTTTTCTTATAGAACCTCGCAACATGTATTTATTCGTTTTTTTTGGAAAGACTCGCGGCAACACACTCTTAGTTTTTTGAACTCGCGGACCATTCGCGGTATATGTTTTCACTTGACTAATTTCATACAATTTTGTTGAAGGAAAGTAAACTCACCCCGTCGTTATTTTTTTCTCTTCCGTTCTCTTTTCCTTTGTCCTCTCTTTACCAAGGGATTTCGCCTTTCCAACAGATCGCACCCACACACGCAGACGCGAACGTTGCTGTCCGTGTGGCCGGAGATATGGCGAGGATCGTCCGAATTTTCACACATCTGCGGCATCCCTTTGTGTACATTACCCGCATGTGGTTTATGGCCCTGGTGATTTCCTCGACCGACGTCTTTATCTTCGGCTGCGATATTTACATGGTTTTAATTGCCTTGTAGGAACAGTGTCGGCTGTTTGGTTTAGTGTTTAACCTTTTGTTACCACAATTGTCCTTTCGATAAGGAAAACCAAATTGCGGTTGGCTCAAGGGAAGGTCGTACTTTTGTTTATTCCTTGGCCATACATTTATCGCCTGGGATTTTTCTGGCTGCCGGCATCTGGCGCTACCGCGCCGGCCACTTGTGTTTCCCCAGCTAATGGGTCGTCAAACAAAATCTTTTCTAGATAGTGTCCTTCGATAGCCGTGCAGACATGAGGAATCGGTCGAGAAATTGGGCCAACGAGTCTGTGGATACGTGCGGTTGAGGACGCCCGTATGCATGTCCCCTTTAGCTGGGCGGAAAGATAAATTGGGCCCACGTGTCTGCGAGCACGTGAGATTGAGGACACGGTAAGTATGTCCCCTTTGGCTAGGTGAAAGAACCCTGCAGTGCGATTCGCAAGACCGCCATAAATTTACTAGGCTTGAATATCTGGAGATTATTACGACAGAGAAATACATAAGCAGATACACTATTTCATTTGTGCGATTAGGCTAAAAAATGATTCACTGTGTTTTTCTGTGTCTGAGGTTAATTTTTAACGTAAACTGCAGCGCACTTGTCATAGCGTCTGTTCGAATCACACGTTCTTCACTATTATCCCAAACGCTATACATTCTTTAGCCGAACCACACGAATGTGGAATGTTCTCCCTGACCATGTGTTTCCTGACCGTTGTGATGTCCAGACATTCAAGGCCAATATACATCGACACCTCCTTTCCTTATCCACTTCCTCAACATTCGCTTGCACTGTGCTCTGACATTTAAGAGTACTTCAAAATCCCCTTTTGTGCGCGCGTTAGTGTAAAAAAAAAACGTTTCAAGTTAAGCCCGTCGACTATATAGCGTAATACCAACTCACATATGCATATTATCCCGCGCGTTGGAAAACGGCAATAATTCAGTCCATCGCAAAAAAGGGCAAAGACTGTACAAATCCAATCAACATGCGTTCGATAAGTTTACTCCCAAGCATCAGTAAAGCATTTGAAAAGACTATTAACAAAGCTCTGGTAAAATGGGTAGACGACAACAACATTATTCCAAATAACCAGTTTGGCTTTAAGGCGGGTCATGAAACCACACATGCCGCAGCTAAACTGGTTTCTGACATACAATGGAATAAATGTAGGAACCAATGCACAGGGGCCTGTCTGATCGACTTGGAGAAAGCCTTTGATACCGTCTGGATCGAAGGGTTATATTACAAACTGGTCAGACATGGCATACATAAGCCTTTACTATATGTACTTTACGATATGTTAAAGGACAGGAAGTTCGTGGTCAAAAGTGGTAATGTGACCACTAATAAAACGTATAATATCAAGAATGGCTTGCAACAGGGTGCGGTACTCTCTCCGATTCTTTTTAACATTTACATTAGCGACTTATTAGATGCACTTCCGCAGGCTATTGCGTACGCAGACGATCTCATAATTTACAGAACAGCTCCGAAAGTTGAGATCATAAATAGTTTAATACAGCGAGACTTCAACAACGTGCAGCGCTATTGCAATGACTGGAAACTTAAGATCAACTTCCAGAAATGTGAAGCCATCCTATTTAGAACTCCATTATATAAAGCCACGAACGACACAAGGAAAAACTGGCGAAAGCTAGTTATCGTGGGACCGCATGGAGATAAACTGGAAACCAAGAGTTTAGTTAAATACCTGGGCATCTGGCTAGACTAATACCTGTATTTCAACAGACATGTAGAGGCTGCGCTGCTCAAAGCGAGGAGAACTTTTGCTATGACAAGGAGGCTATTTCATAGTAGCCAACTTGACAGCAGGGTAAAAGTCATATGCTACATGACGCTAATCAGGCCAATGCTCATAACATATATGGTTGTCCAGTATGGTTTAACATAGGTCCAAATTTGATGGAAAAGATTCGGGTGTTCGAAAGGAAGTGTCTCAGAAGTTGTCTCAGATTATATCGGATACCGGAATCGGACTATAAAAAGTATTATTCAAATGAGACTTTATATAATGAAGCGTACATAAATAGGGTGGATAATTTTATGATTAAATTAATCAGAGGACATATTGCGAGAGCAATAAGCTCGTCCAATGACCTAATTATCGGGGCCTATTATCCAAACACTCTGTTCTATGAGAGCGTCCGTCGCAGCGGCATTGTTCCACCAGAGGCGTTCCTTGACTTGGATATGAAAGGGCTTATACAGGATAGATCCGGAATTCCGCTGATCTATCATGTAAGTAGATCATCCGTAGACGGGCGATTGTGCTACGACCGGGAAGTAACGCACACCGAGGAAGAGCTCCTGCGCTTCAGTAGGGCTATCTCCCACAGAGATCGGGACGATAGTATTAGACAGCGTCAACAGTTCTGGTGGTTGAATGGCATATAAAGACCTGGATACCAAAGTCGGTATAGAATCACACTATCATCAGCTAGCTTACATAGACTTAGCTTTTCTAGAATTAGGGTAGTATAAGATTTAAGTTAAGTTAAGTTAAGTGCTTTTAAATAAAATTAAAAAAAAAAAAAAAAATAGGTAAGTTAAGTAAGTTAAATTTTAAGAAAAAAAAACAAAAAAAATTGACAAAGTTTTTCAAATTTTTCTTTGTCTTTCAAATAATTATAAGTATTGCCACAAAGTTCTGTCGCCGAAAGGCAAATTATACAAATGTTAAGTAATGTTTAGCTTAGAGCGTCTGCGAAGGACCAGTAAGTTATTATATAAGATAATTGAGCTAGAATTTAAGCATTTTTTGTCTAGCCTTTAATTTAGAAACTAAGAATATAAAAAGAAAATAAAAAATGTTTTAAAAATGAAATGAAAATGAAAAATACCAGCTCACAATCAGTCGCACCAAGGGATGCAATCGTTTTCATTTAAAGTACTTACCCGTGGAAATTATCCTCTTTGTGCTTTTTCCATTCACGCAGTTGTGTGAGTATGTCAGGACATAAACTCGCGTGTAAACTCGTTTTCCACCACTTTGTGGACTTCAGTTAAATAAAGTAATAAATTATTCGAAAATAAAAAATAATCCAAAAATAGATATGAATGGTGAAATTAAATATCAGTTTAGTAAATGATGATAAGATGAAACGTTAAAAATTCAATTAATACCTGTATAGTTTCATATGAATGTGGATACACTTTAGCTGTATGTGTCATTTTGGAGTGCCCCTGTACATATTTTTGCTATGGGTTTAATCCATACGCGTCGGCATTCACTTCAAAATTCTTGAACCACTGTCTCCCTGGTATATTTTTTCCATCAAACTCTGGAATAATTTTAGTAAACTCTTCCGCAGCGATCGTATGGTCGCTTTGATCAACTTCGTATGCCTAGATCTTTAACGTCGGCAGTTCTGTGGGGAACGAAGTCGTTGTGCCGGCGTACGACACGGAGTCCTACCTCGTCTCCACTAGATCCAAAAGGTCCTCCGTAAATAACTGTTCGCAAGAAAACAACACCAAACAAAATTTCACAACACAGGAAACAAGTTAAATGAAAGACAGGAACACCACTGGCACATATAGAAATTGATCTTTATTTTTTATAATAGTTTTTCCACAGAAATAGTTTGATTAATACGGTTTTGGTCGCGACACGAAAGTCGATATTTTTATTCAGCACTTGGCGCCTGAGGGAAATGTCGCCAAATTTACACTTTAATTTTTATTTCCTTCTTTACCGATTAGATGTTACCGAATTTCCGAGGTAATATTTGTTATTTTAGTTAACGATATCGTAAACTGAGGTTTATACGCGTCCTCGTTCGCACCGGGGAGCGGGAGACAGACGACCGGCGCGGTCGGTCCTTAAGTCTTGAAAATTTGTCCTTTTAGTCACTCTTTTATGGACGATCACTTGGAAAAATGGGTTATATTGCTGATTAACAGATCAAGCCCCTGTGGACTAGGTGTGAGACCGATGTTACAATGTGGAACGAAACCATGCGCAACTGGTGTTATTCCATTCACAATGCAACCTGATAACCTCATAGAAAGATTGAAAACAAGGGATCGATGTTGTAATTAATTTCCAAAAACAGGACTCAACTATTCGCAAGCGGTGTTATTCCATTCACCATGCAACCTGAGAACCTGATAGGAAGATCGAAAACAAAGAATCGATGTTGTAATCAATTTCCAAAATAGTAATCATAAAAAATAATACCAAATTAAAGAGACACTTTCCCTACTATTGTAGAGACATTTCTCAATAAAATACTTGATACGTTGAAATGTAAGGGCCGTAATTCTAAATTTATCTCAAAAACCATTTCCTTAAAAAGAAGTTTGCATTCATTAACACCTAGTAGGTCAGGAGGGTTCTTTTGAAAGAACTCGAGAAAATAGACCCTATAAATAAATTACAACCAAAAGTGATGGTAACTGACTTAATTTGTGACAAACTCCCTACTCTACAGCCACCACCATTTAATAAGAAACCAAGTACCATCAGTTGACAGACAAAGGAAAACCAAACAACCAAAAAATTACTGCAGCCCTGCGTGTGCCCCTTTTTCTTACCCCGTCAGAAGATAGAACAAGTAGATACATTTTTCATAACCATCTCTGGGTCAATCAGCTGGTGCTTCTTCGTACGCTTATTGAACCGGAAAATGAGGACAGTCGGCCAACATTTGAAAAGCTCATTGAGCTCCCTTCATTTGTTCATTACTTTTTTAGGGTTACTATGGTTACGTACTACCAGAGCAGACCCTCTTTTCCCGTCTTCTGCAACATTTCCGGTCGTTAATATTCGATTATAGCTTCTCGCACGGTCCGTGAATTGTTTCGATACAGTGCCGAGTCTGTCCTTTTTACAACTGCAACTGTTCCAAAGTGTTTGCTTTCGTTTTCGAAAATCGATTTTCGAGGGTAGTAGACACCCCAAGGAGGGAAACATGTTCACGCTCACTTTTACGACCTAGTCATGCCGGGTTGTTCACATTCGCCATAGACTTTGTGGCGTTTCATGCCCGCCGTATACTGAGCATAGAAAATGTGTAAAGTATCCTGTGCCGTAGTCATTCTGTCTCTTATCTCTGACGAAGGATAAAAAAATCAGATTCCACTTATATACATTGCTGCATAATGTGGTACATATTGTACGCTCTTATTTGGCATCTGTGGAATAAGGTGGTGATGCCAGCCAAGTTGTGCCCTTCGAAAATTGCCAGTATTTATGTTTATTACGGTCAAGTAGAGATTATCGAATTTGACTTGGAGCCGACTGCCGATGTGAAAAGGACGCCTTGAAGCCTTTATTGGGTCTCTTTTGGTGCGTCAGGTAAATTGCAGACATGAGACATTGGACATATATTTCGAACAAGTTATATTTGTACGGCTATTTAATCGAATCAAGGATTAGTTTTTATTTAACGTTCTGGGATGAGGTAGAAACCTAAAGAAAATTGGACGATTTACGAGCTGATCGAGGTAGCTGGGGAATACATGTAATTGACGTGGTTTGTGGATATATAAAGAAAATTGTGAGCAATAAAGTGGTTTCCTCTGCGGTGGTGTTGAGAATCAGATGGGGTGCACCTCTAATAATTCGTGGAAGCATTTCAATAGGTTATTGAAATAATCTTTCTCTGACAAAATGGAGGCCGTACATCGTAGTTATAGAGCTTAGCTATATTGAAAGTATACGCTTTTGTGTGGAAGGGTAACCGTTAAACTGCTTTTTTTTGTAGATGGCTCTAGTTTGTCACCGGTATAAATGCATTCGATCTCTTAAATAACCCCCATAATAAGAATAAACTGATATAAGAAGAAGCAGTATTGTTATATATTTTGGGAAACTCAGATCACTGCTTGGTATCTGTCGCGCAAGCACTTGCATATCAAGCGAATAACCGGCCTATGTATGGAAGTATAGGGCTGCTAACTGGGACGATTTGCGAGATTTCTTCGCATTCCTTCCATGGTCCGAGGTGTGCTTCGGAGACTCCGATGTTAACGCTTGCGCGGAGTCGGTATCAGAGATTATTCTTCTGGGGATGGAGATGTATATTCCACATTCCATCAAACGAAGTTCGTTCAATAAACCTTGGTTTTATAAAAAATGCGAGCAGTTTACGGCGGCCAAAAATAGAGCTTTTCAGCAATGGCGCTCCAATTCCACCGATGTTAACAGAACGAATTTTGTTAGAATCAGAAACGCGTGCAACCAGGCGATTGATACCGCGAAGAAAGCTCACAACGACAGGGCGATCAATAAGCTCCTTCGATTCCCAACTGGTTCGCGCTCCTTTTGGTCAATGGCAAAAGCTGTCAACGGTACCTTCACAACCTCCTCTTTCCCTCCGTTGGTGACAGACAGCGGGACGTTAGTCACGAATTCAAAGGATAAAGCTAACGTGTTCGCGAATTTATTTTCCGCGAATTCAAACCTCGATCCCGGCCTTTTGGAGCCACCTGCGATCTCGCCGGTACGGTCTTCGATGCGGGATGTGAGATTTCGTCCGCGCACTATTCAACGCATTCTACGAAAACTGGATTGTACGAAGGCAACCGACCCGGACGGAATACCAGCAATAGTCCTTAAGGACTGTGCTCTAGAACTATCGCCGGTTCTTGACAGACTCTTCCGCTCATCTTATGCACGGAGGACCTTTCCTGCCTGCTGGAAAATCCCTCGAGTTCAGTCAATCCCAAAGACGGGAGAAAAGTGTTCCCACAAAATTACCGTCCGATGGCATTACTGTCTATTTGATCTAAGGTAATGGAAAAAGTCATCAAGACAGAGTTAGTTAAGTATTTGGAGTGCAACGGACTTCTGAATGATCGCCAATATGGATTCCGTGGCAGGCGGTCCGCGGGGGACCTTTTGACACTTATGACCGATATATGGACATCTGTGATGGAACGGCATGTTGAGTCAAGGGCGGTCGCATTGGATATTTCCAAAGCTTTTGACCACGTCTGGCACGGGGCATTGCTGAGCAAACTTCGTTCATATGGACTTGCCCAACAGCTTTGCGACTGGACGAGGAGCTTCCTGGAGAATCGATCGATCCGGGTTGTTGTGGACGACGAGTGTTCGGATCTGTTAATTCGGGGGTGCCACAAGGTTCTATTTTGGCTCCAACCTTGTTCTTGCTTCACATAAATGATTTGCTGAAGACAACGGATAACAAAGTGTTCAGTTTTGCGGCTGATAGTACGCTTGATTCCTCCTTTTCGAGTGTTCGGCCGATTGGTGCATCTGCGTCTCGTCAGCTGAGATGTAGACAGATTGACTCTCTGAATCAGGATCTAGATAGCATCCTGCTGTGGGGAAAGGCCAATCTCGTCGACTTCAATGCAGCGAAGACACAATATACAACACTCACAAAGAAAAGTGGATCATCGGTTCCACAACTAATGATGAATGGCCGGGCCCTCGAGGCTGGGGAAAGTTTGAAATTACTCGGCGTCACGGTTTGTGGGAATGTATTATGGCATAAAGACGTGTCGAATATCGCCAGGTCAGCCTCAGGAAAACTGAGCTATCTTTTTAGAGCCAAGAAATATTTTACTCCGGCTCAACTTCTTCTATATAAATCCCAAATTAGTCCCCCGCTTGAATATTGCTCTCATGTTTGGAGCTCGGCTCCTAAACATACCCTCGTACTACTTGAGAGCATACAGAGACGAGCGATCCGCCTGATCGGGGACTCGGCGCTGACGTCGGGGCTACAGCCGCTATCACATCGAAGGCGCGTAGCCGACCTCTGTCTGTTTTACCCGTTCGTGGTTCATCTCCCGACGGCGCGAGAATCCCTGCATCAGAACTCGTTCCGTTACAGAGCGGGAAAGCTGTGGAACTCCTTTCCCACGGGAGTGTTCCCGGAGCGTTGCAACCTGCAACCTGCAACAAAAAGAACATCTCTGGGCGCCCACTCGGTGCTATAGGTTCGCCTCTCCCGAGAGAAGTCTAATAAAAAAAAATTATATTAGGGTAAGTAACGAGAACGGGACTAACTTGGTTTAGTTTTGAAGTGTTGGACCGTTCCTTGGTCGTTGTGGCGGGTTCCTGGGTGCAGGGGGTGTTGAGTTTTGATCCCCCTGATTCGGTCCGCTGGTCCGTTGTTCCGGGACTTCTTGTTGATGTGTAAAAGGAGATCCTTTCCCTTCGGTTCCGAAAGATTTGCTCCTTTGTTTCCTTTATTTTATAAAATTTGTCATACGTGCGTTCTATTTCTTATTTGGTTCTATATTAATTGTTTTTTATTTATTTGCCGTTGCCGTTTTTATTTTTTATTCGGCGCCAACGCCTTTTATTATTATTTGTAGAATTTGCTTAAAGTAGTTTATCCAAATTAGCTAGTTGACGATTTTCCAATTTACCGGCCGAGAGGTGAAATTCGTGGCTTATAGTATGTTGGGCGAGGGCATGGATACGAGTCTTCCAGATAAACAAACCATTCGATACCTTGCAACCCGGTTAGGACATGGTTCATGAGTCTCTGAGTGTGTCCTGGTGCTCCCTTCAGACCAAATGGCATACGTTGGAACTCATAATGCCTGCAATTTGTGCTGAACGCTGTCGTATCTCGATGAATCTGATCCAGTAAGACTTGGTGGTAGCCGCTGGCTAAATCGAGCGTGGAAAATTAGCGAGAGTGACCGATCTGGTCCGAATTGTCCTCTATTCGAGGAAGATGGTACGCATCACCAATGGTTTTATCGCTCAGTTTCCTGAAGTCGGCCACAACTCTCCACTGGGCTTTTCCATCGGCGCCCACTTTCTTAGGAACTACCAAGAGTGGTGAGTTCCACGGACTTTTGCTTGGTTGAATGATATCATTCTCGAGCATATCCCGTATTTGCTCGTTTATCACCTCTTTCTTGCACTCAGGCAGACGGTACATTCGTTGATTTATCGGCGCTTGATCCTGTATCGGCGGTATCTCATGCGTTTGCCACTGGTATATGTCAGGTGATCACATTTGAGGTGGAAAATGTCGTTAAATCCCTCACATATTCCACTATTGGCACTCTTGAGGACTTAGGTTTTTCCCTAAGTAAAGTTCCTCGTGTAATTGTGTCAACCTTGGGTCTTTTGGTGATTCCTCCTCTTGGAATAGATGTCGGATATACTGGAGGTGTCCTCCCCCACCCGAAGGTTTTTTATCCGAATTAATTTCCGTTGAACTATTGTCCTCATTTCCCAGCGGAAAGATGGAAAATTCCTTAATTGGAATTAATTCCACCTTAATCCGGTCTATGGTTTGGGGATACTTTGCGATATTGAGTACCTCCACTTGGGCACTCTTCGCCTACCCCGCAATACAATTGGATATAAAAATCCCTGATTGTACTGCTTTAGGTACTAGCATTACCTCTTCATTTTCATTTACCTAGTCTAAGCATTTTTCGTAAACGTGCCGGTATTATCGTCGGTCTGTTCAGAAAAATTTCTACCTCCGAAGGGTTTTACGGTGAGTGTGTCACCAATGCTTCTTCTTCTTTAGCTTTCCTCGGTTTGTGAGATATCATCTTGGGGTTGGGGTACTTAGAGTCCGAGAAGTTTTTGCAGCCTTTCTCCTGTTTGGGTAGGGTATACTACCGACTGCGGTCTGGACCTCTTTGGGTCCCCTTGGTGCGTGTTCCCGACTGGTTGCATTATTTCCTGGCATCCGCTTCCTGTCTTTTGTAAACTTAATGGAAAAGCTTACCGGATTTAATCTTGTTTGGGAAAATTCCGAACAGTTTCCCGGTCCATTGACTTAACAATTCCTAGACAGGAGTTCGTTCCCTAACAACCCATCTGCCGATAATCCCGGTAGGGGGTCTATCACCCGAAAATTACAGAAGATTTGTTGGGGTAATTTGAATATCCCCTTGCAATAGCCGCTAGACTTGCCCTTGCCCAAAAGCGTTTGGAGGGTAGTTGCTTTTTCTGTATCCAATGTGGTTCCATATTGGAGTGCCTTCAGCTTAATAAGGCTGATCTTCGCATCTGTGTCCACTAGTAGATGTGTAGTGTTTCTACAACCGATGTCTAATGAGAGCTGGACAACTGGAACTTTCGTGGGTGCGAGCTGAGGACAGGTTTCATTATTTGGTGACCTTAGTTCGGTCGGGTTGGGGAATTCTGACCCGACCTCTGGGAGTTTTCTGACTTATCCTATTTTGCTCTTTGTCGACACACTGCCGTCATGTGGTTGTGTCGCCTGCAAAATGTGCACCATTGACCGTTTCTCAGTCGCCGATGTCCCTGCTTTGGAGTCTCTGACGCGCCCGTAGCGGTTGAGTTCGATTGGCTGCGGTTCGACTCTGGTCGACGCCATTGTACTCGGTCCTGACATTGTTTCAGTTTTTGAGCCTCAATATGGTCAGTACTGCTGGTACTAGTAGTGCTCTTGTCCCGTGCTTGTTGACCGCCTTTGTCACGTGATTGCCTATGATCCTTCGAATTTCTTTTCGTTTCGACTGTCTGCCATTTGGTATTGACCGTACAGGTCGGTGGGGTGTGGTCGCGGAGTATAGATTTAACCACTTTATTGGCTGTATCTGCTGGTAGCTTTTGGGATTTTATCCACATTACCTTGCAATGACACTCGTCCCATGTGTGACCCTTACGGCCACAAAACTCACAACAACATCGAATGCTATACACTCTACGATTCGATGCTATTGCTTGTTTCGAAGGAGTTGGCCTATCTTGCCCTTGGTTTGTTGCATTTGGGGGCACCTTTTGTTGAGTTTGTGACCTTGGTTGGGGAAACTCAGGATTCTGTGCAAGCGGTTGTGTATTTTGTGTACGACAATCTTGGGCATCATGCCCATATTGGTCGCACTTCGTACACAACGGTGTGTTCCGGCGTCGGAGGCATTCATCATACAAATGACCTTTCTTGTTGCAGAAACTGCATGTCGTACGTGAGCGTGTGGTACACGTTTATACCGGCCTTGGTTGGACGAATCACTATGGTAGTCCTCTTCGCCTCTTTGATGGTGCCGTGGTACCACCGGCTATTTATAATTAGACCCTAATTGGCCCTTTAGAGGATCGCGGTGGTGTTTCCGACCTAAACGGGTTTTCTCAGGTTGGGCGTATGTAACAGGGAGGAGTCGTTCTGCGAACATAGTTTTGGTGTTCCTATTATTGGGCCCTACTGCCTGAGATTCATCGTTTACAGGTCTATGTTGCCTGTGCCTCGATTCCTGGGGGTTTTGCCAAGTATCCCCATAGCTCCGGTCTGAAACCCAACTTGTTTCCTGTGGGCGATCTTGTTCATCCTCCCAAAGTAGAAAGGATTGTTCCTCAATATGGATTGTCTATTAGGCGGAGTGGGGGCATGGTATTTGTCTTCCCTATCAGATGAGGATGACTGCGTATCTCTCCACCTCGGTGGTGTCCTATCGTACCATCCGCTATTACTCCTCATCTCATTTTGAGTTTTCTCTATTTGGATGTCTCGTTATAATCCTGTTTATTGGGTCCTTTTCTGATTCTAATATCAAGTGTCGGAATTGGTCTTCCCTAATTACTACCATTAGAACCGATTTTACCAATCTGTCTATCTGGACGGCGAACGCTGTGCTGATATCGTGGCCGTAAGTGCGGATTGCTGCTTCTTTGCAGTCCGTTACTGCTTGTGTTACTCTTGACGTGAAGTCTGGGACATCCTCTTCGCGGGATTGTCGCATATGAGAGAGTTTCGAATGCAACTCCTCATAAGAAGTGTGTGGTAGTAGTGCATTACGGAGTTGTTGCTCGTACTCCTCGAAAGTTGCTGGGAGGTTTTCCTTAAAAATGCGGTGAGCTTTCCTACTTAACCGCATGGGTAGCCATTCCAGGACATTTTTTTTTCTCCGCTGTGGATAAACAATCCAATGTCTGGTCACAGCTTTCGAGGAAATCGTGCAGTTCCCTCGCTGCATTAGGACCTTCGTGTCCACTAAACATTGCCACGTTGTTTTGGACTAGGTCCAAAATTCTTTCCGCACCCAACAAAGCGGCGATGGGTTCAGCGCCGATGCGGGCCAATACACGATCACCGAATAAGACGACCAGCGATGACAAGACCCAATGTAGAAAAAGGGAAAAAGAAAGAAATAAAAAGAAGACAAAAACCCGAAAATACACACAAGAAACAATGGAAAGTATCTGGGTATAATCTCTGATTTTCTTCTTAACGTCGTTTTCGTCCTCTCTCCTGTAAATTGGAAAAGGGAGAAAAGAGAAACAAAATTCTTGTTTATTTTTATGAATTTGTTTTAAACGGCTGATTTCTGATTCTTTATCCTAGCCGCTCGTTCCGTTAGTCGGCGTAGGTGCGTAAGAGCCTTGGGGCTCTTCCCACCACTGGATTTGTATCCCCGACGGAGTTGACACAAACCTCAGCTGCTGGTTACCGGCTGCTCCAAAATTGTTGTATATTTTTGGTAATGACTTATATTAAGGTAAGTAACAAGAACGGGACTTACTTGGGATGGGCTGACAACAAACGTAACCGCGTGGTCTCTTCTAAGGCTCTTTTAGAGTGCATGCATCGCAACCCAGACGAGTTTCTGCGCAGATTAGTAACTGTAGATGAAACATGGATACATAACTACAGGCCCGAGACGAAGGAACAGTCAAAACCAAGGGTTTTTAAAGGCGAACGGGCTCCAAAGGAGGCAAAGAGGGTGAAATCAGCTGGAAAGGTTACACAACTCCCCGACCGTCTCGGTCAAGTATTAAAAAGCCAACTCGTCTCTAGTTTTTCTTTTTTATTTTCCCATCGGATGGAAATCTTTTCTTTCGTCCTGCAGATAAAAGGATATCTCCTTTTTCCTGCCTGACCCATTTTCCTTTCTTTATCTTTCCCAAACTGGGATCGATAGAGGAAACACAAAGGAAAACTCAATAGAGAATCGTGCTAGTGCATATTTATGATCCTCTATCTTGTTAAGCGCTTAGGCGAACGTACAGTTCGTTTTATGGTGCCTGTTGTTTGTTTTAACTTGGTTTGGTTAAAACGGAAACCGACGCCGATTGTGTTAATGGTTTTAGGTAAACATTTTTCTAGGGGATCATAAAATTGCTGACGCGCATTTTATGATTCTCAACGATTTTGTTTGAAGAGAGACATCTGGTCCGCACATTTGGATCTTAGGGGATTTTTGTGGCGAATCTGTGGTTCGATTATCCTATCTAAGTTTTCAATGTGAGCAAATTGAATGTTTAGTTCAATTTGTTTGAAATTGAATTGATTAGAGCAAATTGAACGTTTAGTTCGATTTGTTTGATATTGCATTAATGTGGGACCATTTGATGTATGGGGTAAGTATTATGGGATGGGTGGTTGTGGCCGTAACACTTTTTTGAAGGCTTAAACAAGTTGGAGGGACGTCTGTCAAAGTGTACTGAACTAGATGGAGATGATGTTGAAAAAATAAAAAAAAATGTACCCGCAAAAATTATCTTTTTCTAAAGACTTATTGACTTGGTCTGGTATGTTACCTCCGGTGGGGTACGCAGTTGTTTTTTTTTTTCCTTTTCCCTCCGATGTAGCGGGTCTCCGCTTTCCTTTTTTTTCAGTTTACTGGTTGTTTGAACAAAATATTTTTATTAATAACTTCTTGCGATCCATATATTTAAAATAAAACACAAAACGCGTAGACTCAATTGAGGACAAGGTTTTCCTCTTTTTGTTTGCAACATTCCTTCTCCTGACCTCAACTTACTGGAATAATGATTTTTTTTCTGTTAGCCTCGAACATATTGCACACTAGTCCAGCAATATGTTCGACGTTTAATTTTTTATTTAACTCCTAACCCCTTTTTGAACACCAAATGCCGACTTCTTCTCTCATTGAGACAGTTCAGATTAGTGGTTTATAGTCGATTCCCCCTTCTTTAGTTTGTGTAAGTCGATGAGCAATTTTAAAATTCTGTTTACCCTTAATTTACAATGACACACTCCCTCCAAAAGTAATCTAAACACCCTTGAAGACGCTTGCATCACAGTGCATTCTTTGCCTACCCAAGATTTGGAACGAATGTTTACACTGGATTCCTTACTGATTGCCTAGAGTAATAACTTAGGATGTGTGCATAACTTTCCTTAGCAACTTGTGTTTACACAAGTGTCCTTTCGTGATCAACGATACCGAAGACGTTTTTATATATCTTATTGGTATTATTTCCAGATAGTTGCTTCTTTTCTGGGGACTAGCGAACTTACTACAAATTGCATAAGCACTTGTTGCAATGGACAAAAGTGTAACGAATAAAGGCAAAGATCCAAAGATAAAACCAAAACAGAAGTACAATCCTCAGAAATGAATATCTAGTGGTGTAATTGGGTATAATTTTTGATGAGTAAATTACTATTGTAACAATCACATACTTCAAAAATGAATATCAGATGGTAGACCACAATTTAACAGCCATGACCTGTCCATTTTTCATTGCATTAACCAGATACTTCTCTATTAGCTGCACGAACGTATATCTGTATGCTGATTCCCTTATCCCTTTAAAGGGCCACGTTTATATACTCAAAGCGGCAAGCCATCAATAGACGAAATCTTGGCATTATATAAAATTAAATCCCACCCCAGTATCTTTTTAGATCGGGTTTGATGTAGCGAAAGCTTAAATGACCCGGGGTGAAACATTCTTGACTTGTAACAGTGAGGCTTTCCCGATACGGTGCTGTGATTTACCGAACGTATTCCGATTCTAAACGTTTTTCTTTTTTGATTACCTTTTCAAGCATTCCAGAAGGGGCAGTTAAATGGCACATCTTAGCATTAAAAACTCATTATAATACTCAAAGCCATTTATTGGCAAGGATTTCGCCGACAATGAAAGGGCTTCAATCCATTCAGTCCTTATCTGGTTGAGGCCCCGCCAGAGTTCAAAAAAGGTTTCCTTTGGTAGAATTAAGGAACCTATCTATTACTTTTGTCAAGCGTAAACTTTTTCAGCCCTCCAATCGCAGAAAATGCTAAAGGATATAAAATAAATAAAGGAGAAAAAAACAATATAGCAACCTACTATAGTAAGGTCGGAGTTTCTACTAAGTTTATAATATTCTTGTTGTTACCATTTTTACGCCTTTTTCTGTTCTGACGGATTTTAGACTTTCCTTTCTGCCCTCGAGAGTTGTCTGTTTTGTTGCTGTTTTTTCTCAATTGTATTTTTTACCGAGAACAGCAAGGGATAATGTTTTAGATGTAGTTGTTGTCTGCATTTACAACACCTCAAGAGCGCTAAGTACAGCAAAGTATAACTTTTCTGTAGGAAAAGGATCCTTGTTCAGCAGCACCATTACATTCCGTGTTGTGTGTATAGCAACAACCTAAAAACGGGATTTCAAAGGAGCAAAGAAAAATCACGCAATGGAAGTATGAAATGCTGAACATTAAACCAAAGGTATAGAGAGGAAAAAAAATCAGCTAACTGCGGGAAGTGCAAGATGAGGATTGTGTATACACAGCGACATCCTTAATTTCTCCCAAAGGAGATCTTTGACTCACTTCCTAGTCACCTGAATTCTTACAATTTCAAACAATGTAGAAGGGTGGGAAATTTCCTCATGAGTGATATGAAGATGATGATAGTCGATGCCTAGAGAGTGAACCAGTCAAAGTCCTAGATTTTCGTTGGAAAAAGGCTCTTTAGAGCTGCCTTATTTATAGCGCAGAGGCCAGTGAATCCAACAACTTGCAGTGGTGTCTTTTGTTTAGTTTGACTGTACTTTTCCGGAACGAGGCACTTCGTGTGCTACCAAGCTATTAAATGGTACAGGAACTGGTACTCTGCATTCTTCGTGTTTTCTAAAAGGATGACTTTAGCTCAACTGGAAAACGATGCAACGTGATTGGATAGTCTTCTTCGAATCTATGTGAGTTTATTTTTAATAGTACGGGCAGTACGAAGGTGTGATTTTCATATTTAGGCTGAATTGTACCCTAATGGCGAGTGTGGTACCTACTTTGTTACGTCATTCTCAAACTGTTATATCTATATTTTGACAGTACATTAATATTTCGCTATTATTTATACTAGACCTTAGTTTCTTTTCGACTGATCCATAGCCGGCTTTCGTGACATATCATTCGACACGAAAGAGTTTGACCACTTCTTTATTCCATCAGCTGTAGCATAAGTAACTCCTGGTTCTTTAAGATCCTCAAAGTTTTCAATAACATAGCGACACCAAATTTATATTTTTTTGTAGGGTTCCGCATGATTCCGCAAGTTATTCCATTCTTCAATGGGTATTTTGACGTATTTTTTCCCTTCTTTCCATATCTTGACAATTTTCTTTCTGTATCCTCACTATAGATTACATATATTCCTGTGAGCCTTATATTCTTGGATAATTCTTGGAATTAAGAGTTATGATGTGCATTGCGAGAATGGGAAATGGAGAAGGCTGAAAAGTATACTCGTACATATCGTCCATTGGTTGTTGGGACCATTCATAAGTGGATAGCCTGTACATTTTGTATATGAAAAGGGAACTTTGGCCTGGGACACCTCTACATCAGAACGTGAAAAGGAACCCCTGAATGCTTTACACATCAGCCCTTTAGACTGAAGAAGAACTCTCCGCATTTCTATCCGTGTAAACTTTACGTATAATGTAAACAAGGATTCTCTGAATCATGGTTTTCGTGGGCAAATACTTAAGGATAATGAATGCATTTTCTTAGTAAAATTGAGTAATGTTTGTGGAAATAGGGTAGAACTTATATTTTATCACCCATATCATAATGATTAAATTAACCATGGCATGTTTCATATGCATTTTTTGCGATGAAGTGAAGAACGTAATTTGAACCCACGTTCTGAAAAGGTTAAAGCCAAAGGATCATGGCTCAGTGTACACGAGAATGTTTTAATTGGGACTTAATCTTTGGATTGCTACTGTTAATGCTCTCGTATATGGCTCTGATGATTTTTTGGTGGATTTTTTATTTTTTTGCATATGTTCCTCCGAACACTGCCCGTAAAATCAAAACACTTTTTTGTTTGTAATTTAATTTTTTAATTTGTTTTCTTTCTTTTTTTTCTGAACACCTTTATGTTGCTCGAGAAACTCGCACCGACACACTCTTACTTTTTTTGCTTTCGCGGGCCGTTCGCGGTGTATGTTTTCACTTTACTAACTCGAAAACTTTCTTCAGCGGATGGAAAACTCACCCGGTTGTTCTTTTTTTCTTTTTTCCATTTTCTTTTCCTTTGGTGTCCTTTCTTTATCAAAGGATTTCTCCTTTCCAGGAGATCGCACGCCCCCTTGTCCTACGATTTCGTATTGTTCATAGGAATACTGTGTGGATGCACCCACACAGACACAGACGCGAACGTTGCTGTCCGTGTGGTCGGAGATATGCCGAGGATCGTCAGGATTTTCACACATCTGCGGTATCCCTTTGTGTACATTACCCGCGTGTGGTTTATGGCCCTTGTGATTTCCTCGGCCGAAGTCATTATCTTCGGCTGCGATATTTACATGGTTTAATTTCCTTGTAGGAACAGTGTCGGTTGTTTGGTTTAGTGTATATTCTTTTGTCCCCACAATTGTCTTTTCGAAAAGGAAAACCAAATTGCGGTTGGCTCAAGGAAAGGTCGTACATTCGTTTATTCCTTACATATACATTTATCGCCTGGGATTTTTCTGGCTGTCGGCATCTGGCTGTGCCGCGCCGGCCAGTTGTGTTTGCCTAGCTAAGGGTCGTCGTCAAACAATTGGAATCGGTCGAGAAATTGGGCCCACGTGTCTGTGGATACGTGCGGTCGAGGACGCCCGTATGCACGTCCCTTTTAGCTGAGCGGAAAAGTAAATTGGGCCCACGTGTCTGTGAATCCTGGGCGAGTGGAACTTAAAGTTGTGGTAGGGTGGGAAGAAGCTGAAATTAGAGAAGATGGAGTCGCTCTCTGAATGGCCGATGCGTAGGAGGATTTGCAAAGGGACGATATTTTGGGGTTAGGAGAGTGGGAGCTGATAAAGTTAGGACATTTTTTTTCTGTTCTGAGGTCGAAAAGAGGGAGAGAATTTGACGTGGGGACATTGGCCATGGATTCTGGGGTTTTTGTTGGGATGGCACAATGGATAGGATTAGGCTTAAAGGAAACTGATTTATGGGTGGGTTTAGAAATAAGTCAGTTTCTAAGCTTGGGTCGGTTAGGAGATTTTCAGGGGGGAATAAAATGAGCAAACTACGCGGATTGGGTGGCCGGCTGCGAGGGGAAAGATGGTTTTGTCCCGGTGAGGGTTTGGGGGGGAATATGAGGGAATGGTGGATAGGGTTTGGACGGTTGGTAGTGGAGATATAATTATGGTTTAATATCTTGTCGTCATTGCTATCGTCTTTAGTAACAGCATATTTGCCCATTTTTAGTGGGGCTCAATCTGGGTTGATGAGGAGTCGTTCATTGGGAGATGGAATTTGGAAACGGTGGGAGTTGGCTTTGGGATCTTTTTGACGGTTTGGAGGCGAATGGCAAAAATGTCGAGGAAAACGCGTCAGCGGTTTTGGCGATGACCACGATTTTTCTGTGGTTGTTCCCAGTGTGATACCACCGCGCAAGATACTTCCTCGCGATTGAGGGAGGCGTGATAACTGTTGTTGAATCGAGAGAAAAAAACGGTCCCATGTCTTGTTTTTAATATCTTTTTATTTTTCGCTTGTTTTTTTGAGGTCCACACCTCACTTGCCAAATCTTGATTCTTTACTACTTGCCTCTCTGTCCATTCGAGTCCCTTTTAACCCTTTTGTAAGGACCCACAGAATTGAAGGAAAACCTGCCGGTAAGGATTTTGATATCCGCTTGTAGCATAGGAAATATTCGGATGAGCATCCGTGGGAAAAAGCGTTTGAAAGGATATGTTTGATATCCGCTTGTAGCATAGGAAACATTAGGATGGGCATATAGGAAAAAGTGTGTGAAAAGTGGTTTTTGAATATGTTACCGCAGCATGCGTTTGCAATGCTGTTGCAGTGTGGGAATGTTTATGGATATGAGAAATGGTAGATGGCGTTGTTGAGTTATGTTTTTTACGGAATTTGTTTAATTTGTGGTTGCGATGAGATGAGATACTAAGTACGTATTCCCAGCGGAATGATTTGTAAGAGATATCGACGACGACGACGGGACCTGAGGCGTAGACGGCGACGGATTTGAGACTACCCTTACCGGCGCGTTCGTAATGCCGTATTTCCTTTAATTCAAACCTTTACGCGAATTCGGAATCCCATTCGAGTTATTTGGTGAGAGTGTTTTCGAATCAATTCCGTTTCTCCTGATTGTGGTAGTACCGATGGTCGTAACAATTGCCTCACACGTTACCCCACCACCTTCATGTCCAGACCTTATCTGATGATTCAGTTCCCGTTGATCGTCACTGTCGCTCATGCCGCCACCCACCCCTTGTCAGCGTTTGGAGCTGTCACAGGTGCTTGTATGGTAGACATTTGTAGTCTGATGCTAACCCATACATTAGTGTTGTTCTTGTGGGATTCTTAATTGATTTCTGCTGTTGGCACTTTTGGGCCCGAACTCAAATGGGATGTTGACGTTGGCGAGGAATCCGAACTTGTCGCTTGAGTTGGTCGCTTCTTGAGGTCCGTTCGGATTCTTGCGAGCTCTCGCATCCTCTCGCGCTGTGATTGGATTGCTCGTTGCTGATGTGCTTTGACAGCCCAATTAGCGCCGCGTCACTGGGTCTCGTGTTTGCTGTTTCTGCTTTTCCTGCGTATATTGACCACCATCTAATGATTCCATGCCCTCGGGTTGTTGCTGAGGCGACGTCGGCGTTTTTAGTACACCAACATTAGAAACCTTATCCTCATTCAACTCGTATTTGTCGAACGGTTCATCCCTTAGGGAATTGTGTCTCCACATTCGAAGCCGTAAGAAACTTCCGGCCCTCCGCGGTACCTCCCGTGTACCCCACCATTTAGGATCCAACCAAAAAACGCGTCTTTTGAGCAATTGGGGCAACGGGATTCGCTTCGCGTCTTATATCCGGCAGCATGACGTCCGCACAAACATCACTCCCGAACAGGATGTCAACGGCGGCCGCAGTATGGAACCAGGGGTCTGGCAGAACCAACCCGCTAATGTGTGTCCAATGTTGATGCGGCACGGCCTGTGCCGGAAGAGAACCCGTGAAGGAATCGAAGACCAGGGCCCGCGTCTGCCCTACGTACGATAAATGGCGCGAGCCGAATGACAGACTCATCCAGCTGTGACAAGTCCCACTACTGGCGTGTCCTATCTCTGTCACGCCAATTGACACATGTCTGGTTCCTAGTCCCAGGAGCCGCACCGCGGAACTGGTGATGAACGTAGCTTTTGAACCTGGATCCATCAAGGCTCACGGCTGGGACACACCTCCTGTGGCCGCCCCGACCCTCACTAACGCGGTCGCCAACAGAACCTACGCCACACCATGACGTTGTGTACGGAAAGAACTCGTTGTGGATATCGCCTGCCCGGTCCCGTGTTGTTACGACTGCTCAATCTCCGCCGCTCGCCGGGGATCTGAAGGTTGAACGTGCGCTTCGTGCAGCAGGGAATGATAGCTACGATGACAGAAGTAGCAGTCGACGGGACTCGGGCAGTGCTGTGTTCGATGACGATCAGACAAACAATTCTTGCAGATGTCCATCTGATGCACGATGCTGGCCCGCTAGTTGACCTCTGCTGCCAGGAATTTATTGCAGAGACAGAGAGCATGCGGACCCTGCCCACAGGCTCCACAAAACGCCGGTTGTCTCAAACCACCGGCACTTCGTGGAGGGATGGTCACCCGAGAAAGTCTGTTTCGTGATCGCATGAGATTGAGCACCACCCCTGGAACTCTGCTAAACTATGGCTCCCTGGGAATGAAATCGAGCTTCCATGAACTCGGTGAACTCCTTCCAAGTGCGGGTGTGGGGAGGAGGTCGTGGCACCGTCATGGGTGAGAGTTCTACTTCCTCCTCAATCATAAACTGTTCGCGCAAAACACCGAACCCAAAGAACGAAACAACGCCGCGTTTGTTCACCAACACAAGGAGTGAAACTCCGCACAAGACATAAACGAAAAAACTCCGATTTGTTAATTGATTACATGGTTTTTTATTTATTAATTAATTTCATAACACCGGTGGTTGACTCCCGACAGGATAAACACGCACACACGAAAAATGCAACTAATCGGTAAAAGAAAGATTTGCGTTTGTGAACTGCACTCTGACATTTTAAATGGAGACTTCCGAATTTCGCGTGTCTGCAGCGCTACAGACAGCAGGAGTTAAGTGACCTGCGTGGTCAAAGGATGGAATAAGACCCAGCGATATCTTGCTCGTTCAGAGCTCACTCGCTCATCGTGATCATGGTGGTATGTGTGCCTAGAACAAAGAAAGACATAAAGTGCATTCCTAGGATAGGATTTCGGTAAAGCAAATAAAACCGGAATCGTCGGATGCCAATGGAATCTTTGTTGGAACATGTGCGGCTAAACAAAGAGACGACGATCCGATGTGAAAATGTGCTAATTGGTTGGGAGACGACACAAATCCCTTGCTTGCATTTGTATATGCTGGGTCATTCGTTTTGTGGCGACGAACAAAATTGAAGATTGTTTGTCTATTGATGGTGAATCGCCGGTCGGCTTGCTGCAGCTGTAAAAACAAGCCGCCCGACGTTGCATTTCAATAGATAACAATGGGTGCCGAATGTTGTGTATTTATGGTGCATATGCACATTAAGGAACTATTTTTAGGAATTTCAGATAATGCTTGAAAGCATTACATGTCCTCGGAAAAGGAAATGTTTTCTGGTACAAATGCAAATGCATTGGCGGGAAACAATGGGAGTAATGGAATTCCTAAAAAGGTCATGGAGCATTCTTACAGAAAATTGTATGCGAAGGGATGCATGAAGGTAAGTTTTCTTTACAGTGATTTTAAGATTATAGATTTGATCTATATAATGTGTGAAGCATTTACAGGTACTAATGCTGTTGCATTAGCGAACTTAAGGAAGTTGGGTAGTAGTTATGGGGGTTTTTTCAGGTAAGTGGACGGTGGGGTTTGGTGGAACCGCCACAAGGGTCTCTCTCCATGCTCCCAATCTTTCCTCCCACAAAAGCTGAGTGGACATGGGCAACCTCTGCGAGACCACGTAAATAAGGATGACGTCAGTGTCCACTCCCAAATTGGTCAGTGCATGTAGGCATTTGGTCGAAACGTCCAACAGATTTTTCAGGTTGCTCGAGGTCCCCTCCCGGTAAGTGGGCATGTTGAATAACAACCTCAGTTGAGTGTTGACCAACACTCGCTTGTGGTCGTAGCGCCTGATGAGGATGCCTCGTAGTTCCCTTCGTCCAGGCCGAGATGTTGCAGCAACCTTTCCGCTTTTCCGGTAATGCTGGACCACAAATAATGCATCTTCTCGATGCTGGTCAGGATGGGATCGTCGTAGATGAGTGACCGGAACAAATGGTGGAAAGATTTCCAGTCTTCATAAGCCCCCGAGAAAATGGGCAGGTTGATCTTGGGCGGTCTTAATTCGTGACATCTACCCCTGGCTCCCTCGACACCGTTGGTGGCAGATCTCGCGCACACCTTTTCCAGTGCATCCATTAAGAAGCTGCGGTAGGACACGTACAATTATCTTGCTGTATATCTCCTCCAGGGCTAGCAATTCGGCCTTATTGGTCTTTTCCGCCGCAGCCGTGGTATTCCTGCTACGCCTGACTGGAGGAACCTCTCCAACATCGCTAGCCGACCTTGGAAGTAATTTCTGTAATTCTTTCCTTGTGTGCCTTTTTAAAGTTAATCTTTTCGCGCGACATCTGCGCCGGTGCCTGCTCCAGTAGGTGGCCCATTCTGTTGCAGGTATCCGGCTCGAAGGACCAATATTCCTACATCCATGAAAACGTCTGGCACACATTTCGTGGACACCTGTTTTATTTATTAGGAATGTCCACCAACTTCCATTGAAGCATTGCGGTGGGTGACGCACATAATTTTCCGTTTTATACATAATAGAAAACATCTTAGAAATGTATGTATGTAATATTTGTGTATTCATTGGCCTTAAATCCCGTTGACAGTTCTTTTATGGAAGAGGGAAGGTGTTGGAGCTGGCTTATGTGCAATATGAACCCTGTGTAGGGAATTGGATATGTATGTCTTCGGAACAACTATCTGAATATAATAAATAAAGCAGGGTTTTTTTATATATATGATGTGGGTTACGTATTTGAAGTTCAAATGTCTGTTACAATTTATATCTATGTTATTAAACGCAAGATACTTAACTGGATAGGTTGTTAAAAAATTGATGGCAGTCCTGTCAAACTGGCATTTAAAGGTAAATAATGAAGAAAATTCCATTTACACCATATTAAAAACTTATTTGAAAGGTGTCCTCCATGTTACAATGCTTGCTCCATTGTTTTATTGGCAGAGCCATTAATTGAACCTACATACGGCTGCACTCATGGCTCATACATACAGTACCTAGTTAAACAAGATACCCATAATGAAACAGTTTGATATAATGGGATCTTATGCATTAACTCACGTCGAATTGAGTTATATGCCTACGTTTGTATAAAAGCATTGAGGTCAACATCTCTAAATCTGATCAAGAGATTCTAATTCCTTTTATAAGACCAAACCAATATGTAGTGCCCATTGAAAAGTATATATTTCAATAGTTGCCATGGCTATCAGACACCGAGCGATTTCTGAATAAACGTGATTTTTCTTTTCAACTTAAATTTTTATCGAGTTACCGAATCAAATTATTCTTTCCCGGTAACACCGTCAACAAATTGACCGATAAATCCCACAAAATATGACATGGAATAGCCTTCCGGTTGTCGTTTTCCTACCTCCACGGTCGACATTTACCCGTGTTCTCTGTTTTATCTAACCGTCCTAATGAATCATTCAGCAGTCAACTGCTGTCATAGTTTCCGCTCCCGGTTATGACGGCATCCTGGAGGTAACCGGAGTACCATAGCTATAGTATATTAAAGTGTTCTCTTGGGATGAAGAATCCTTAGTTTACCTACCCATAACTCTTTACGTGTAACAACCATGAATAAGAATTGGTGGATGATATTCGATCCTCGTCCGTTGTCAGTATTGTCATCTTTCTCTGGTATTGCGTGTCCTTATTCCAGAATAAACGTGACATATCTAACGAATTCAATTTAAAATAAGTGAAGAAAAAATTTCGGGATCGATATTTTCGTCCTGCAAATTCTGCTTCAATGTCAAGTCTGCTGCGAAAGTGTTTCATCTAATGATGTCGTGAAAATAATATGAATGCACTAACGTTAAGTGTGAGATTATTGGCGTGCATATTCATGGAGACGGTTACTTTGTAGATCATGGTATTGCAAGGCATCTGTTAGTGGCTTATCAACAGCATCTTGTGGCCTAGTATTCTACTTTTTCCATAGAAAAAATACAACGACACCACTTCAAAGGTAAGTAGAGAATATTCAATGAGCTAGATCCTTGCAAGGATAATAGAAAACCAAAGAAAAGAAAAAGGGGGAGCTGTAGACGTTGTATCTGTGCCTCGATTGAATAGATACTCCTGTGCATTTTCGAATTATTCGTGACATGAAGAGATAAACAGAACCGGAAGTGGTTAGGAAGAGCATGGCAAGATGTGAATAGAAACAAGGATAAAGATACCAACGGAAGCCAACGTGACTGAAGAGTATTATTCGAGGGTAAGGTTGAGTGCGAAATTCATTTTGTTACGTCACGTTCGCGAGGGCTGGTGTATCTAGATATATTGTTGCCTTTCTCCTGCATCTGTTGTTCTTTCATTTGCCCTGATGGAAGTGGGGGTGTTGGTGTCTGGAACTACGGTAACAGTTGTTCTTTCAACAAGGGAACCAAAGATATTTTCAGTAGTCGAATATTTTTTGAACAACATCTGAAAACAGTTGCATTGGATTGGATGGCGCTATCGTGGGACTGTGAGCAACGTGTTGGAATGATGATTTATGAAACAGGAGCTGTGCTATTGCATTCGTGCCGGGAACGATAAAAAGTTTCGATATAAATTCAAGATATTTTGCTTTCTAGTTTTGAAGAAATGGCAATCGACGAAGAGGAGGTTGGTGACTTGGTATATTTGGAAACTTAAGAAGTGGGCTGATATAAATTGACAAAATATTGCAGAAGATTAGCAGAAGGGAAAGGATATGAAGATGTTACTTGGCCAAAGTAAGTGTATTGCGGTTAGACTGTTCCAATCGCACTACCCTCTTCCTATTAATTAGTATTATATACTAAAGCCTAACATCAAAATTGTATGCAATGTCTATTTGAGAGGATAATTGATTTTCCCTTTTCACTTGGTGTTGTATTTTTCCACAATTTAATGAGTGTATAATTTTTTGTTCATCTGTTTATATAATTTTTAATTTTGGTATACAGAGTGCCCCAAAATATTTTTTTCAAAACAAAAATCCTTTAACAATATTGTGGGTAGAACTAATAATTAAAAATAATGCTTTATAAAATTTTGATACCTGAGCATTTATTTCACAGAAACGATGTCATTAAATTGTGTTTCATTATTTTACTAACACTAAACGCAACATATTCTGATAACTACCCGGCACGCTGTGATTTCTTCAGAGTGAGGTGTATGAATGAATGAATGAATGAATGAATGAGTGACGAATGAATGAATGAATGATGAATGAATGAATGATTCATTTCATTCATTTTTAAAACATTTTTTATTTTCTTTTTATATTCTTAGTTTCTAAATTAAAGGCTAGACAAAAAATGCTTAAATTCTAGCTTAATTATCTTATATAATAACTTACTGGTCCTTCGCAGACGCTCTAAGCTAAACATTGCTTAACATTTGTATAATTTGCCTTTCGGCGAGAATGAATGAATAAATGAATGAATGAATGATGAATGAATGAAAGAATGAATTAATGAATTAATGAATGAATGAATGAATGAATGAATGAATGAATAAGGTGAGGGTAGGACCCTCATTCTATTTCGTTTAGTACAAGTGCTATATATAAATAGATTAACGAACTAAGGGAACAACGGCGCAGTCGAGTCGGCGAGGTCATGAACTTCCGGGTTCCCGCAGCCCAATAAATAGAACTAACTTTAAAAACGTAGGTAAGGGGAAAGGGGGTCGAGGGGTGGGGGGTGGGATTAACTTTAAAGTATCGTACAAAATGGGGAACGGGGAACTAAGAAAGATGGATAGGCAATAGAATAAGTGGTGGGGCAGGGAAGGGCCAGGTTAGGCCAGAGGTTAGGATGTGAGCATGAGTGCGGGTTGTGGGAGTGTACGAGGAGAGCGGAGTGGGGTCAGGCGGGATAAGAGAGGAGACGACGTTTGAGAGCAAGAGGGGTGAGATTGAAGTCAAAGAAGGTGGGGAAAAGTTTGGCCACCGCATCATTCGCGAAGACCCATAAGAAGTGTGATGGGCCGGCAAATAGAAGAGAGGTTTTTTTTTTTACTTTTTCTGTCACAACTGTCGCGACTCCACCGTTTGTCACTCCTTTCGTCGTTTAGTTTTTTCCCACCGGTAACTCAACGAGAAAAACTGATTATGTTATGATCCAATCAACGACGATGATCGATCTCGATTTTATCGGAGATATCATCGCCGGTGAAATAAATGGGCGTTTGCGTGCGCCTGTTCTATGTTTAAGGTTTAATATGAAAATGTGGTAATAGTTTGTAATGTACATTTTGAATTAATGTTTAGTGAGGTAAATATATAGTTTTATATGTAAATAAATGCTTTAATTAAAAAGCAAATTGTTCGTAATGTATGTGTTTAATTTTTAAATTGCTCGGATGTTATATATGTTTGTTTATTGTTTTCTCGCTGGGATAAAGGTGGTGGGGAAGTTACTACGCAACATATTAACAATGCCATATAAGAGTACTTGTGCACTAGATACTAGTTACATTAACAATTCTATAGGTCAAATGATGCAATAATTTCTACTTTGTGTACTGTTTGGTGGCAGCACTCTTAACAGCACCACCAAAAGCCTCAGTATTCAAATTCCCTTCTTGTATAGATATCAATGGATAAAAGACTTGTAGTGTAACAACATGTCCATGAAATTACCATGAAGAATTATATCAAATGAATCAACTGCCCATGTCACAATTAGCAAGTGTCACGTAAGCAGTATTAGTTGCCGACAATAATTCAAGGTCGATTCTTTTCATTGAGTAAAAGAATCGAATTGCTCCAGTTACGATTTGAAAGAATCGTATGACACCAGCTTGCGAGCTTGCCACTAGTAAGTGATTCACAAATTAATCAAATCGTGTCATTGGTCTTACACTATGCGCCAAGCTGGTGATAGAAAATAGAATAGCACAATAAGCAAACTGTATTGAGTGAATTATGAACTAAGAATGAAATGGCCTGTTAAGCAAAAATTGTATGAGTGGATTAAGAAATTTGTAAATAATTGAGTGGTTGATTGGGAATATCTTCATCATCATCGGCACTACAACCGGGAACCGGTCTTGGCCCTATTTAGCAAGTCCTGAGGCTTGTTAAATTGTCCATAATGATTTGTTTTTTCCGGACAAGGTCATTAGTCTCCTTGCAGCATCACACCTGAAAGTTAAACCTCATCAAGGCATGCATCACATTGAATTATTATATGAACCGTACCATATCTCCATCGGCTCGGCTTGTCAGCAATTATAATAGATAAATACTTGCTGGCCAGCTTAATTGTTGACACAGTCGTGGCCGATGGGTTTTGCTACGGTTCATAACCATTTATTGCCCCAGTCCCGAGGTTCGCAACACTTGCGAACAATTTTCCATGATCGGTTATCTACCGATCATGGGATTTGGGCACTAATATGATTGACGTTAGACAATCATACCGCAGATCATGCCTAACGATGCTCTGGCCTGTTAAACAAACAAACACATAGTAGCATCACTGTGTTTATCCTATTAGTCGACCGCTGATCCATAGCCTACAATGGCATTACCATGAATGCCCGAGTAAACACGATGTTCATATCATCGTGACCCTTGAAATTGCGTTTTCGTGTATCTTAAAGCAAAAACCTATTTCGTTCTCAGGCGCAGGTCATCAAAGATTTATGACCCTGCGAAATAGCGTTTCTATTTACAGAACACACAAAACCTATTTCCTCCATCGGCGATTTTTCGCCATCGCTTATCTCAACGATGCCTGCAGCCCCTAATACCAATTCCCTTTCATCGGTTATCAACCGATCATGGAATTTGGGCATGGATATGATCATTGTTTAGACAATCTTACCCATGCCATGCCCTATGATGACCAATCAGCAAATCAAAGCAAACACACAGTACCTCACTGCGTTTGTTTTGTTTACTAATCACTGGTCCATGGTTCCCCTGGGTGAGACGCTAACCTGCACATCTGCAGGTCAATCCCTCAACATCATGAATGATTTTCCGCCTTGTGCACCAGTACATTGACCTGAAGGGATATAGGACGAATCCATCTTTATGGCGGCTGGTGGAAGTTGATCTCGACGGACATCGAGGAGTCAGATTTTAACCGCCCGACTGCACGCACGCAGTCGTAGAGTTTCGGAGTTTAAATTTCATTCTCTGAAGTGTGCATAATCAAGTACCGATTTTAGTCTTGTGTGTTGTCCTATACGGGTTGAGTTCGTGATTAATTGCCATCTTTGCGCTTTATGTGTTACCAAATGTAATTTTATAACCGTCGTGAACTTGTCAAATCAAATGTATATTTAACTGTGCAGGTGACATACAACAAAACTTTGTAGCGATAGAAGTCCGCTAAATCGCCAGATTTTATAACAGTGTTTCATGAGCTTTCCGGAAATGTATTAGTGTTAAGAACTCAGCGAAGATATTAGTCCGATTATCCTCAACTGACACTGTGTTTTGAAACCATCAATTATACTTTGCCACCCAAGTGAACCTGAATAAAGAAAAGTTAAATAACAAAATAACAAGGCTCCGGTGTTTTATTTACTTCTGCTGTGTACAGTTTGGATGAACCTTGATGTAAAGAACCGAGTGCGTCGTAACAATTCTGGAGAACTGCAGCAGGACATCCAGTGGTGTTTTGCTCAACCTGCGTCCGTGCCGGCGCCCCAGCAAAACGTACCCACAATATCAGTTGGCGATCGTAAACCGAAAACATTACAGACTTCTTTTCTAATCGCTATATCCAACTGGTTCGGGACGACGTTAAATCTATCTCCGATAAAGTAAACGATGGTGATGCACATTTTTACACACACATTTTCCTCACCAATTCGATTCCACATTTAGGTTAAATGGTCTCTTGTCAATTATTCATTACCTAACTTGCACGCGTGATTGTATTCTGAGTTTTTCTTACTCTGCTACATAAATTTATGTTACCTTTATCAAACAGTAAGTTATAGCCAACTCAAATATTTCTCTTTGCAAAATATCCAACATAATGCTTGGGGTTTATTAAGACTTGTTTCATTCTATTCACTCTGGCCACAATTTACATATTTCTCCTAAACTAGAATCGCATGAGGGGTTAGACCTATCAAAGTAAATAGCACCACAAACGCTTTTAATTATTATTTACTTTTATTATTTATTTATGACCTCATTGACTCGTTTGCTGTCTTGTGCATTATCTTTCCATGCTTCAACCACTGATCCGATCTCCTTAAGTACGTGCCTTACATTGTCCTCCCATCTTAGTCGCCGTCTTCTGACCGGTCTCTTTCTCATTGGTCTTCCGTTAAGAATTCCATGTTCGGTTCTGTCGTTGCCCATTCTCGCTACATGCCCAGCCCATCTTAATCTTCGCGACCTAATTATTGCTCTTCCAATTCGCGATTGCGGAGTTTCCTCCATTGTCCTGTCTCTTCATCATACCTACCTATGAAGATACTCCTTAAAACTTGGATATCACAACAAATGCTTTTACTAAATCAAAATAAGCAATGAAACGTATATTGAGCCTATCAGGGCTTAACTTAGTGATTGTATCCCTCATTTTTTGTCTCTATGCTTGACAAAGAAAGTGCGCAACGGTTGACTCTGAAAATTCACTTGAAACGTACGGATCAAAATAAAGAATTGTTCTTCAGCGGATGCACACCAGTGCTGACCACTTACTATTCTTCGGGGTAGGGATTACCATACATTAATTAACACCGCATACCTCTTTATTCATTAAACCCCGTTTTCGAATTCAAAATATTTTCCTTGAAATTCACTGTTGCAGCTAAAAAAGCATACTCTAGATGAAATATAAAAAATGCGGTCTACACCTGCTTTTACTGTTCCTAAATTATTCATCAAGTCTAGTTTTTTCAAACCACAACATATTACTAAATGTACTTCGCTCAGAGTGAACTCTTTATCTATCATTGCAATATCATAACAATTATATGAGATTCGATTCTATTTGAGACAGCGTCTAAAGAGTTTTGATTTATTTAGTCCTTAAGAACCCTTATACTCACTACCGAGTACATCCTCCCACAGTCACTTTCGACTCTCGAAAATTCTTTCACAACTTCAGAAAATATTTTACTCCCATATACGTACACAACTCTCGCATAAAATTGACTCATTCCATATTCAGCAAGGGAACAGCAAAAAGGCATAAAATTTTCCTCTGAAAAGCAATCTCTGTTTGCATACGCCCATCCTCTTTCACTATTCCTCGAGTGTCATTTAAATTTGGAAAACTCTTGAATTATTCATTGAAGCCAATTGAAAGAGCTCAAATCTCTCTCTTGTCGTTCGGGATGTGTCATTGCATCATAAAGAAGCTCCTATTTACAAATGCTAAAACAAACCTAACAGAATTCCGAAGTGCACTGCAGTACGCCACGAATCAAAGACTTCCCCAAAGTGTTAGAAAAATGAAGCGAGTTTAAAGCGTGGGTACACAAGTCCCCAAGCCCAAACCCAACACCGCTCAGCATGGTACACATGCAGCGGAATGCACTCAGAATGCTGGCACAGAGAGTGACAATGAGGTCCTCGATGCTGCAGTTATGTAACCCACTCCGTGTAGACGGAATTTTGAATTCAGAGAATCCTCACAATGTCCTAGTTACTTCGTGGTATCGCTGATGGCCTTTGTGGGTGCAGTACGAAGTTTTGAAATTGTAGGCAGACCATTTACAGAATTTCACCAAACAATTCAAACGACATTCTCTCAAGTGTTTTTCCTTGTTGGAGATGTACGTTGCAGCGGGGGCCGTCGAATGCCGAGTGCAGCGCCAATTTGTGGCACTTTCCAGAACGTAGTCTGGTTTCAACCTCATTAGCCCGAGTTTAGGAACTATGCAGAGTGCATCTGGTTTCCTCCGCATATTCGTCGGATTCAAAGGTACAACTTCAAACTATTTTCGTACAATCCCACGGCTGCCGTCGCTAACTAACGGTTAATTGAGTAAAGCATGCTCACAGGTTCCGCTAGAGGGTGCAAGAATCGCGAGAGGTGGTTTTGTAGAATTCGGTCACCTTTCCGCAATTTAGTTAGGGAGCATGGGGATTATCGGATACTTACAACTAGTAAGTTACATTAGGCTGTCCATGGGGTGCAAGGAAGAGATATTGCCTACAGCAAAATATTGCTATTGAAGAGACACTTTGAAATGATTACGGAGATATCTTGGTTGTACGGGATCTCCCAGTTGTATGTATCTCATCAGTTGCCTGTTGAGGTAAAACCATAAACGACTCAGCAGGTCAACTTATTTAAGAGCTTTTACCAGAGTAGAGTTTAAAATAAAGTGGTTTTTGTGATTTTATTCATTTATTTATTACGAGGGTTGCCTCTTATGTTTCGGGATTTGGCAACCCTAGTATTGCAATCCGGCTATTGACAGCTCTGTCGTAAAGTTGGACATTTTTGAGGTTGTACGCACTCAGAACGTTTTGACATACGAGCGCTATTTGTGTTGTTTACAGTAACTTAAAAGATTCATCTCGGCCCAAAAATGGAACTAAATCGTCAACATTTTCGGGCGATTATTTTTTACAACTTTCGGCGTGGATTAACTCAGCAACAGTGCATGGTTGAACTTAATTCTATTTTTGGCGATGAAGCTCCATCAAGGACCAGTGTTTATCGATGGTATGGTGAATTCAATCGTGGTCGTAGTTTACTCCAAGATGAATTTCGTGAAGGTCGTCCAAAATCAGTTGTTGTTCCGAAAACCATTGATGCTGTGCGCGAACTGATATTGGAAGATCGTCATGTGACCTATCGTGAGATTGAGACAACCTTAGGCGTTAGTGGGACCAGCATACATTCAATATTGCATAAACATTTGACTGTCAAAAAAATTTGTTCGCGTTGGATCCCACACAATTTGTCAATCGCCCAAAAAAAGGCTCGTGTCAATTGGTCGAAAGAAATGCTCAAAAAATACGGTCGCGGTGCTTCGAAACACGTCTATGACATCGTGACAGGTGATGAATCGTGGATTTACGCGTATGAGCCTGAAAGTAAACAGCAGTCGACTGTCTGGGTGTTTCAAGATGAGCCAAATCCAACAAAAGTTGTTCGCGCACGAAGCACTTCCAAGCAAATGGTCGCCTGTTTTTTCGGAAAAACTGGACATGTCGCAACCGTACCACTAGAACAACGCAGAACAGTCAATTCTGAGTGGTACACAACCATTTGTTTGCCAGTTGTCCTCCAAGAAATCAGGAAAACCAACCGCCGAAGACGGATCACTCTTCACCACGACAATGGGAGCTCTCACACATCGGCTGCGACAACTGCATTTTTGAACACCCAAAACATCGATTTGATGGGCCATCCGCCGTATAGTCCTGACTTGGCACCGAATGACTTCTTTTTATTCCCGTACGTAAAAAACAAACTGAGAGGTCAACGTTTTTCGACACCTGAAGAAGCGGTTGCTGCATTCAGAATGCATGTGTTGGAGATACTGTGGGGGTTCTCCACATCACACGGAGAACCAACCCACAACCCTAACCTGCAAACATGCAAAAATCAATCCGCAATAGCATATATTCCCAAATATGCAATAAAATATTTTCCAAACCTCCAAGAGAATATAATTCAACCGAATATATTCTAATCACCACCACATGCATTTTCCCAAAATTGCGTCAGTCAATTATCCCTATTTCCTTAACGCAAGCAAGCAATCCACATTTCTCCGAAATTCGTATGCCATAGCAAACGCATATTCAATCCTCAACGGAACATTACCAACCAAATAAACCGCGCACATTTTCCCCGAAATTATTTCGGCTAACATTTCTATCTAAACGATATCCCTTGCTTGCACCCAAGCCATTCCAATTTCCCCAGAAAATGCTTGCCCATACTCGCTCGCGTCGCCCAAGCCAATTTCCCGGTACACCCAACCAACGAAGTCAACCCAGCCTGTACGGCCAGAATTCGTTGGAACTGAGTTCTTATGCGAGCATAGCAACTCGTCCACAATTCCCCGTAATTCGCAGCGAGCCTAGTTTTACCATGACGCACCGCCACGGTGCAATGAATGAATCATTTTCATTCATACCCAGTCGTTGTCCAACCGCCAAACCACACACACCGAGTCCTAAGTCGAGTTCTAACAGCCACCACGAAGAGAGTCAAATTGCAACCCGCTGTGGAGCGCGCAACACGTTTTCCTTTTCCTTGACGAGCAGAGGTTGGCCGCCCACGAGTCCAGCGGTCAGTAACGAGCAACTCAGTTTTTCGTACATTCGAAGTGCAACTTAACGTGCTTTCCGGTGATTTAAGAAGTATCGGGTCTATAAGTGTCCACCAATATGGACATTGGGAAAAACAGTTCGGCGCGAGCAAGAATTTTAAATACATGTTTCGGTCCTATTGATAATATATCTAAAAGCGCTCGCGTATGAAAATACTAACCCAAGCGGATGTGTTGTGTCCCTCAAGATCAGCGTAGACGTTAAGAAAGACAAGTCGGCGCGAGCAAGAACTTTAAATACATGTTTCGATCCTGTTGATAATATACTTGAGAACTCCTGTGTAAAAGCAGTAGCCAAGGCCGGTGTGTTGTGCCCCTTAAGATTGATATAGACAGTAAGGAACCCTAATTTGAGATTGTGTACGCAGTTAATATAAGTGGACCTCTTGCAAGTGAATGTGGAAGAATAAAGTAAAGCCAAAGCGGCGTAAAATAAATCAGCGTTTTATTTTTACTTGTTTTCGTCTTGAGGAATAATTTTCGGCATAGCAATCTGCGAGCGTAATCTAAAGGTGTTGGTGTTCAAGCGAATCCGTGCCGTACGTCGGCACCATACCTTAACCCCCCACAATACCTCAATCAGAGTGGCAAAAGTGCTTCGACAATTGGTTCAAACGCATGCAAAAGTGTATAGATCTTCATGGGGAATATTTTGAAAAACAATAAAGTGATTTTCGATGATCAATATTTGTTTTGTTCTCTAATCCGGAAATATAAAAGGCAACCCTCGTATTAACAAGTAATTCAAATTTACATATCAATAAATTAACATATTGAGTCTAGCAGCTGAGACTATTGGCTCTGTACTTTTGAATTATAATTTCATTTTTAGACTTTTATAAACTTATCTATATTTTCTATGTTGTCGGGCGATCTTCGAGAATTTTATAAATATCTATGTTACGAAATAGACAGAAGTGGTGTAAGTGAGTCGTTACACACCAAATCGACTTCATTGGCACTTGTTCTACAGATGACTGCGAGATTACGCTGAAGCTGATAAATCTTATCTAATTCCGTGTTGATTGGTTAGGGTGCAGTTTCCCAAAAGTGAATCGGATGCAGGAATTTAAAGGACTTCCTTCCAGTAGTTGTTCGACGGTTTCTCTTCAGCATTATCGTAGATCCCGTCACCGAGATCTATGGCCTGAAATGGATAGAAGAATGCTTCGTTGTCTGAACTAACCACAATTAGTTGCACGAAGTCTTCATTGGCCAGCAGAATAGCGTGGGAATCGATTGATAGTATTCTGATAGAGATGTATTTCGAAAGTAGCCTTTGTTTTAACCGGGGGATGCTGAACGTCATAATAACCATGGCTTGGCGGATAGATTTCGTTATTTTCTTCATAATAAATAATGAGGATACATCGGATACAGATGGTAATCAACAAAAGTCTGTGCCTTTATTCATTCGGTTAACATATTCTTTTAGGGCTTTGATAGGGCGAATGTTGATGATGATTTGGTGATATGTTTGAATAGAACTGAGGAGTATGCTCACTGGGTAGGCATTTATCTGTTCTTGAATGTGGAGCTGTTGTTGTTGGTTTATCAGTTCATCAAGCTGCATGTCTACAGCTTTGAATTCTAGGTCGGTGATGTTTGTCATGAGGTAGGACACCTTACCTATTTCAGCGGGGCGATTTATCGCTCCAGATTATAATTCTCGACGGGTTGATAGGCTATGCCAACAGTCATCAGTACTTGGGGAGCGTATCTAGTAATTCCTTTTATTAATGCTGTTGCGATTGCGCGTTTCGATCGTACATTGGAATACCTTGCTATGATACCACCCTTCACTCCTCTGGCCTTTATTGTAAGGGCTTCTTTTATAGTGTGACAGTGTTGGTTTAGTTTGCCATATTTGTTGTTCTGATATTGGTTGCAAAATCCGTTGTAATATTGGAGAAGGGTCGAAATAGTAAGCATATCAGTGGTGATATTCCGAGAAGTCTCGACTGAAAACTCTATGTTGTAAAGTGTAATGGAAGCATGTCCTAATCGTTGAATGTGGGTGCCTGGGGTAAGAGATTGCGTGGTTAAGGCCTTGGATGATAGGTACGTGAGAGAAAGCAAGCATAAATTAACTCGAGTTAGTTTAGTTTAGTTTAGTTTAGTGGGGCTGTGGGGAGATAAGTTGGTGTCAGCGTAACACGGATTCACTTAGTCCCCCCAACCCATTTAGATTACACTCACCGATTGCTGAAAATTGTTGCTCAAGGAAGACGAAAACGGGTAAAAATTAAACACTGATTTAACTTCCTTTTTTTTGTTTTATTTCGCACAAGTTTCTTTCACATTAATGGGTTCTTAATTTATTGTTCTCTTTGACAACGAGAGCTACGCAGTATATTAAACGACTCGCATAAGGACGGACTTCCACACACGCTTGACACAGGATCACGCGCGAGACAACAGATATTATTTTTTTCTCGACTCTGTATATTAGAAAAACTTAATAGGCGCGTATAGTGCGTGTGCACTCTTGGGACGATGATATCTGACTCAAAGTAATGTACATTTATCAGTTCGATGCCCGCGAATTTCATCGATAGGGGAGGATTGTGTATGTGTGCGTATAGCACAAGTACGTTGCCCTTCAGCCTGGATATCGGCGACGACGAAAGTGCACCTAAATAAACATGGGCTGGTGTAATGAATTGGTATTATAGAGATATGCGATGGAGAAAAATCGCCGAAGGGAGAAATAGGTTTCTGTGTCTTAAATAAACAGAAACGCTATTTCGAGGGCCATAAATCTTTGATGACCTGCACCTGAGAATGAAATCGGTTTTTTTCTTCAAGATACACAAAAACGCTATTTCAAGGGTCACGATGATATGCACATCGTGTTTACTTAGGCGTTCATGGTAATGCCATTGTAGGCTATAGATTTTTTCGTGGCGATAAGCAAACCGATGGTTTGCTCGCCTATGACCTAGGCTATGGTAGCTTTTGTTTGTTTTACAGGCCGGAGCATCGTTAGCATGATTTGGGTTATGATTGTCTAACGTCAATCATATTAGTGCCCAAATCCCATGATCGGTAGATAACCGACAAAGGAAATTGGTCGCAAGTGTTGCGAACCTTGGGACTGGGGCAATAAATGGATATGAACCGTAGCAAGAAACCATCGGCTTCAGCTATGTCAACAATTACGCTGGCCAGCTAGTATTTATCTATTATAATTGCTGACAAGCCGAGCCGATGGAGATATGGTACGGATCATAAACGGAAAAATTCAATGTGATGCATGCCTTAAGATTTAACTTTCAGGTGAAAGAGAATGAAGGGTAGCTTACGTTGCCCCAAAATTGCAGGTAGGTATGGTGGGTTTGGAAGGTGGTTCATTTAAGAGGATGGGCGGTTCTTTGGGAATGTATTAAAGAACCGCTACAGGGCTACCACCCCATTTATTGGTTTCATCAAGCAACATAATTACCTACATCTATAGTATATATAAGTTAGCAACTAGAGAGCTTAAGAATTATCGTAACTAGGCTCAACCTAAGGTAACGAGGACAAATTAAAAAGGATGGAGAAGGGCCGAGAGGTGGGGGCAGGTTATAGTAAAGTGTAGATGTGCCACTTAAGATTGAAGGTGAGAAGGGTTTAGGAGGTGGTGCTTGAGAGTATAGGTAGAGAGCTTGGAGTCGAACAAGGTGGAATTGGAGTTGACATTTCTCAGCGTCCATGAAAGGGGTTCGTTGAGACCATAAGTGGTCAGGGCGAGGGGGGGGGGGGGGGGGGGGGTGATTACGCGTATTTCGGGGGTTTGGGTTCAAAGGAATTAAGTTAAGGAGGTAGGCGCAGTCGTCCAAGCCGGAGACGATCCAATGAATGAATATTATGTCAGCCACGACCCTACGCTCCTCAAGGGTTTTGAGACTGATTACTTTGAGATGGTTAATGTACGGCGAAGGATTTCGAGCTTTTCCCACCCTAGCATCGGAAAGCGAACCGAAGGAAGCGACGTTGGATACTTTCGATTCTACAGATATGGATTTTGTGATAAGGAGAGCATACCTGGCTAGCATATTCAAGCAGTGGACGGACGAGTGTAAGGTAAAGGGATCGACAATCGTTTCACGAATCCGAGGGTTGAATTGGCTTTCCGGATCGTCTCATCAATGTGGGAGAGGAAGTTAAGTCCCCTGTCGCAGAGGATCGGAAGATCTCGAATAAATAGACCAATGGTCAGGGGCTGATTATGAAGGGTATAGGGAGGTGAGGATGAGTGAATACGCTTACGGGAAAAGCATTTAGCAATGTTAAGTACAAAGCAATTTTTGTCACCAAGTCGAGAAGCTGTCAAGGTCGGATTGCAGCAGTGCAGAATCAAGTGGTGACTCGATGATCTTTTTAACTTGATATCATTGGCGTAAAGGGACAAGCTGGAATAACCTTATCGATGTCATCAGTTGCCAGTATAACTAGCAGCGTGATAGTGCGATTTTACTTTCGATTACTACTGCGTAAAGCCGGCTGTTCTTGAACATCGTATGGGAAGAATGGGACCAAACGATTTGTGGTGCGATGCACAACTTCTCGATTTGCTGTTTTCATATCGATTCTGTGAACATCCCCCTTCCCATCAGAATAACATTCAATGTACAACTCGGTTTTTGGAGTAATACAAGATCTCCTATACCGAGTGTTCGGGTGGTGTACTTCCTTTTATTTCTCTTTTGTAGATGGTGGGGGTACTCCTGGTGAAACCGTGCCCAAAATTGCTGTTGTAGTTGCTGTACTTGTAACCAACGTTTTGTTATTGGGACGGCAGTTAATGAGCCACCGTCGATTCTAGTGTTTTTGAAGCTACTTTGTGGGAGGAAATGAAATGGTGTAAGGGCAGTCGCCTCTTCTGACTCTGAATATAGGGATCTGCTATATAGTATACATTTCATCATCATCATCGGCATTACAACCGGGATCCGGTCTTGGCCTTATTTAGCAAGTCTCTCCACTGGTATCCGGTGCGTATCCGAGACTTGGTAAATTGTCCATAATAATTTGTTCTTCCGGGCAAGGTTATTAGCCTTGCGCCGATAGTATACCTTTAATGCGACACAATAGGGTGTTAAATTCTTCATAGGTTAGGTTAGTGGCATCGGACATTTTCATCACGAAATGTTTCATGGACTTACCGGCAGCTTCCCATAGCCCACCGACGTTAGGGCTGTAGGGCGGGTTAAGCTTCTAAACTATTTCTTGAATCCGTATTCGGAGTATCATAATAACTGGAAGACCCCAACATATGGGATCAGAAAGCGGTGCTGCTATAGATAACAAGCCTCTTTTGGTGAACCTAATTTTGACCTAAATAGAGGTTTGGAAAGAGAACATTTTCATTGTTGGATCGGAGACTTCTTTGTAGGCGCTCTGTTTTTTTTTGTATCTTTTACGTTATTAAAAATGTCTTGCCTATTCGGTGACCAGTTTGTCAGAGACAGCTTCCCGCCCTCCAAGGTAGCGGCTATCTTAGCAATTTGCTCTTGAAATTGTTTAATCCTGTTGCCTCCAGGAACCAGGCCGTCCATGTAAGCGCAGTTCTTGATAATGTCTATGGTCTCCAGATCTGGAGCGTTATCTTCAGCAATCTGGCGAACTGTCCGTATGGCTTGCCATGGAGCATGGAGTAGTATTCATCTAAGGGTTTTGTTTGGGCGGCAGATAATTCTCAATTTCTCACGATTTGGCTCAAGTATCGGGAACTGTCGGAACATTTGTTTCATGTCGGTTGTATAGATGAATTCGTATTGTCAACTATGATGCATAATATCGAATATATGGGACTACAGTTTTGTAATTATTTTCAAAGGTCTCTGCGATGATGATTGCTTTATTAGTGTCATTATTGATAACAAAACTCAAGTGCTGTACAAATTCCCTCTCATTTTAAAGCTTCTGTCACCGATCTCGTCAGCTGCTGTGTGTGTTGTATACATGCTGTCTTCCTAGGGGCATGCTGGGAATCGGCTCGCTTTTGTTTTGGTGCTGCGTCTTGCTAATAATTGGCAGGGTTGTCAAATGTACCGTATTATCGAGAACTGCTACGATGTATTAAAACGGTGAATTCCTGGAATGACATGGGCGCTAACACGCTCTGCCACAGTTCAAAGCACTTTCCTACGTTAGCAATGCCGTCTATTTCTGGCCAGGTATTTATAGGTCATGACGTGGCCACCGCCACGATCGCATGTTTCTTGATTCATTTTTCCCTACAATGTCTCATTAGTTGCTGTGCTTTTCTCAATTTAACTTCCGGATGAGCTGGTGACCTTTCCATTTCCTTTTTTTGTTTATAAGACTGTTGTTTAGAGTGACTGTTGCTGAAGGGAAAAGAACTGAAAATTGCTGACGGCACTTTTTCCAACGACGTCTCAGTTTTTCCCTCCCTTCGTCGTGTGGACTGTAAATCCGGCGCGGGCCGGCCAAAGATGATTCGATTCCCAAATTGGTGGACTGTACTTCTAGACCCGGGCTCTGCTCTGGACGAGCGGGTGTTGGTGTCTTGCCGAGTACAAATCCCTAAAATCTACAATTCCGCGCAACTAAAAGAAACGAAAACGAAACAAAACAGAACGAATTACCATTAGCATTCTAATTCCTTATTTTTTTGATTTCCTATATCTATAAAAATGCCCTTTAAAATGGTCTCGTTAAGACCGTTCGCTGAGGAGTTCTTGTGACGACTTCTGGTGTTCTAAAAAAAAAAAAAAAAAAAAACATGGGGCAGTGAGAGGCCGACTTTATGGAGACACGGACAAATGTGTCCTTCATCTTGTCTCTGGCTTCTGGTCATCTTGCGATAACCAGAATCACCCACATCCGTTAGGATGTTGGGGTCGGTCTCAAGATATCTGAAAAGAAAGGGGAGGGAGGTATCTTAGGATGGTGTGGACAGGGTTAGTTCAATTGTTCTCTAACTACTTGGATGGGGTTATGGTGGCAAAGAAACCGTACAAGACCGATGGGTCTTGAGTGCGGTAGTAAACGCAGATCACGTCTTTGGCGTCTGATAATCTGCACTTTGGTCGGTGTGTGTGTGTGTGGTGAGTCACCAATAGACCCTATGGGATGAGTCCAGGAATCCTCTATTATAAAGAAGAATGTTGTTGGGAAGGGTGCTTTATTCAGTTTTGTACTACTTCTGGTGTTCTGCCGTTGCGCTTGCCTTATATAGCCCGCAGTTGTCCTCACTTTCGCTCGATTCCTGGTTGTTCTTCCCTTTCACTCGTTTTCTCCTGAGTGGTGTTATTTTCTTGAGCTCGTTTCTTGAGTGCCCTTTTCCTCTCGAGTGGTTTTCGCATTCGGTTTGCAGCTGTGCAGCTGTTCGCTGTGCTTCCCAGGAACTTGTTTGGTGGTGCTTGCCTTGTCGTTCCTGAGAAATCGCATCACAAACAGTCTCCCCCGCAGTGTGAAGCACTTCCTCGTGCGGCGGCGATGTCATCGCGGGAATCAACTCTACGACTCGCCGCATTGGTCTTCGCAGCGTTCCCCATTTCATCCCCACGTCCAGGACTCTGAGCCGTCCATCGGGTCCGCTGAGCTGTTCTTCAGGTCGTTGAATTCATTAGTTGCCATCGCACCGCAGGGACGCCCCAGCAGAAAATGGTTCGGCATGAGGATTTCTTCGTCGTTCAGATCCAAATCGAACCATTGTACTGGCTCTGTGATAGCCTTCCTTTTACCACTCTCTGCAGATGCACTCGTTTTCTCCACTTCCTTTATCACCTTATCTGATGGTTTTGTTTGTTCCTCTATCTGCTGTGACGCCGTTGGTGTCGTTTTGTCAATAAGGCCATAACTAATTTGATACTGTGCCATAAAGTCATCATCGATTTTTGGAAACCATGCTTTACTCTCGGTGTTCCAAATCGGATCGAAGGCACTTAAAGCAAACCCTTGCCCTTTTCGGCAGATCCCAATTCTTGCGAACACTGGGCCCTTCGAACGTGGGGCATCTGGAGATGTGGTGCTCCTTGAGACAAACTGGACATTTTAATTTGCTTCCCTTCGCTGGTGCGCCAACTTCTCGAACGGCATGCATTGCTTTCCTTCCCGAGTTGCTCCGTCCTTGGGATGATGCATGTTGATAGTAGCCTCCTCTCGGCTCCCAAGTTACTTCGGGTGGAGCGAAATCACCACACATGTCTGCCCCCGGTCTCACAAAGTCGCTGAAAACCCTCAGTCCCGGCTTGTCCTCCCCTCGACGACTTCGATGATACATGAACCACCTGTACCTCATGGATGACGGCATCCCGACAGCCAGCTCCTTTCCCGTCTCAGGTGAGTTCAAATAGTTCTCTGTGCCCAGTGCCCTGATGGGGGCCACGGAGCTCGTCACCTGGCTGGCAAAGGCTCCAATCTCGTTCGGGTCCTTTGTGAGCCAAGGCAGTTCTTTTAACTTCGTTAGCTCCACCAGAGCCAACGCTCCCGGTCTCCCAAAGCCAGTCTCTAGTCCTTCCAATAGCTCCTGCGGGTCCTCGGCAATGAATGGGGGGCTTCTAACGGCCTCTCTTGTTCTTCCCTGAAGAGCTCTCCGAAGACGCGCCAAGTTCTGCGCGTGTGAATCCGCGGCGGTATCTTCAGACAATGTCGTGAAAGCCAGCCACTCCTCGCTGGCACCGTTGAATTACCTAATTCTATCATTTGCCTCGAGGTACTTGCTTCGGGGGGTGCTTGCGAGAGCCTGGCTATGGCTTGGGCCAGATCCTGGCTGTCGCTCCTTCCCTCTTCACGATGCGGCGACCTGTCCTCTTAGGCTGGTTCCTCTCGCCTTTCTCCGGACAGCCTCGGTAGATCCCCTGTGGATTGCGCGGGTTCTGCTCGTACTCGCCCTCGTCAGCCTCGCTCTGGCCCGGCTCGTCCTCGGAACTTGTTCCCAGAAAATCAAGTCTCGCTCAGGCCATTTTCGCTTTCGCATCGGCGACTTCCAACTCCCGCCTGGCGACTTCCAAACTTACACCGATCTCGGCCCACCTTGATGACCTTACCGAGCTACCTCTTGATCCTATTCCTCGTGCTTTGTGCCGCGCTTTGATCTTGGCACAGTTGTCCCCGGTACTGCCCTCCCCGGCGACGTTGGTCTTCTGGTTTACCTCTTGGTGTGTTGAGTCGATCGCCCGTCTGTGGGTGTGCGGTTCGGGGTGGATCTCCTTCGCTCCCGTCACGTGCGCTGATCCCCTTCTTCTAGCGAGCGCACCGACAGGTCCGTCATAATCTGCTCCAAGCCATGCGGGAGATTCTTCTCCTGTGGCGCTTACATCAGCTCCGGTGCTAGCCACTCCAAGTTGAGTGGGCAGTCCTCGCGTAGGGGGTGGCAGCGTCCTCCTTGCTTTGGCCGATCTCACTATCGGCATCCTCGTTTTATCGCCGAGCATCCGGCTCGAAGGACCAAAAGTGTTGCTGTAAAAAAATTACTGATCTTGCGGACGGCGCTTTCTCCAGCGACGCCTCAACTTCCCTTCGTGTGGACTGCAAATCCAGCACCAGCCGGCCAACGATGATTCGATTCCTAAATTGGTGGACTGTACGTCCAGAGCCGGACTCTGCTCTGGACGAAAGGACGTTGGTGTCTTGCCCAGTAAAATCCCTAAAAACTACAATTCCGCAAACAAGAAAGAAAATGGCGTTTGGTTGATGTGCTTGCCTTGTATAGCCCCGTAGCTGTCCTCACTTCCGCTCGATACCTAGCTGTTCTTCTCTTTCACTCGTTTTCTCCTGAGTAATGTTCTTTTCTTGAGCTCGTTTCTTGAGTGCCATTTTCCTCTCGAGTGGTTTTCTTCAATCGGTGTGCAGCTGATCGTTGTGCTTCCCAGGAACTTGTTTGCTGGTGCTTGCCTTGTCTTTCCTGGAAAATCGCATCGCCAACAGTGACGGAATTCATTTATTCTCCGTTAGTGTCCAAGTTTCTAAGGTACTTAGTCGTATCTTCACTAAGATTTTTCACCGTAATTTTCCGCATGGAGTCCATATCTGTGCCGAGCATATCTGTTTTATTAACGTCACCCTATTCACCTGAGATCTCATTATTCTTTAATTTGTCTGGCTTTGGGTGACGTTTTGCCATTCTGCCTTTTTGAATTCGTCAACGATATCATCTACACTTCGTCGGTGACTTTTTTCTCGTATATATTGGCCTCTTTTTCCATGTTATGTTCATCCAACATCGCCAGTGATTCCAAGCGTTTCACTTCACATTTTCTTGGCTGTTCCAGGGAATAATGGTTTTGATGATTGTTAGTAGATAACTCTTCTCGGGAATTTCTTTGCTCATTGTCTAGGTTCTCATCCTTGGGTTGTTTCTTGGTGACATGCTTCCCCTGCCCTTTGATCTCCCTATTAAGTTCAATATCGGCCATTGAGGTAATTTTCCGGGTGTCCTTTTCGTCACCCTTTTGTTATATTTTTGTCCTTTTTCCTTTGTCCCATTTTCTGTTTGCCTGCAATGATTGGCGATACTTGCTAGAACATCGTCTGATATTGCATCCATGAAGTCCTCATACTAAACTTGTGAGTAATGCGGCCGATTCGATGCTTAATTCTTCACCCCCAGGCTGCCCCGTATTATTAGTATTTTCAGTTCCTCTTGTGTGTACATTAATTAGTCTTCAATGTTTCGTAGGTGTCCGCAACTTCTGCCCATGTTCTTCTTTATTTCTTTTTGGGAGAGCTTCAAGTATTTCCTTCATGGTCTCTGATGAACTTAGATACTAATCTGCTTGGGTTTTCCGTTACAACCCGTTGGGTTTTGTTAATTCCGCTAAAGTCTAATCTTCTGGACTTCAGAATTGGCTTTCTAGTTCCTTTATGATACACTTAGGGTCATCATCGATAAAAGAGTTTGCGTTGCTAACAGAATGGTTTGTGATTGGTAAATTTGAACTAGCGACACCACCTCCTGGGGGCTTACTGAGCGTTAGCTCGCAGGACGATTGTGCTCTATTATAAATATATGTAAAATAAATTAAATCATCTCATTTCTTTTACCGCGAATCTCGTTAGACAGTTTAAAAGTTTGCACCTTTTTAGATTAAGATTCACTTTTACATATACACATAAACCTCTTCTTGAGTCGAACACCAGAAACATGTGACAGCTTTTCTAGTGCTGTGTTTCCTCGTGACTTCAATATTTACACACTTATCTTTTGATCTAACTTATTTTATAATATACTCTTTAAAATACACATTTTTTCTAATCTATACATTTTCTTTATCTTTTAGGTAAGTCCCAAATAACATTAACTTGATGTAGTGCGGTATACAGTTTCGACTTAACGGCAATGGAATACGGTAATTTATTTATTTATTGTTTTATTTATTTTCGTACTGCCTTTGAAGCAGCTCTTTGATATTCAACAAACCACAAGCAAACATTCTAAAGTGCACAACCACAAAGTGGCATCTGAATGTACAATCAGCCAATTATCTCCTAATTTACGTCATTGTTCTATGGGGCAAACTGTATCTATTTGCTAAGAAATTAAGATCCTTCCAGAACACCCTCCAATGTATTTGTCTTTCAATCTAGTGGTAGACAGTTCTACCGATGCCGTAAAAGGTATCTCAGGAAAAGAAGCATAATATAAAATATACTTGAAATGAACCCTCCATCCTGTATACCTGGGTTAGGTCCCCTATATTCCAGGTATTCAACCATTGAAACCCCTCACAAAGGACTGTCAAATAGACATATGGATGCGGTAAACGAACACACACTAAAAGAGGGACGGTGCCTTATTGCGAACTCCATTTGGCTACCATAGACAGAGGGCGCTGTTGAACTATTGTGGCACCAGTGCAATCTTAAACGCCCGCGGTAGAACTACTAAAGAATGGTAGTCTCTTCACTCAAGAATGCATCCTTACCCGGGTAAAGTTAGTGCAGGGCTTAATTGGTTTCACAATAAATCGACCTCCGCACTAGTCTCGTGGGGGAAGGCGTTCCGTTTCACTAAGGACGTTCACGGTGAACCTAATGCGGGTGGTGGATGTTATATGTGTACGTCGCGGAGGTCGTTGCAGCGGCAAGTCCACCTACTCATTAATTATCACAAATCGTTGATGGAAAAAAGCATTTCGCGTTTTATCTTAATTGGTATCTGAAACGATGACAAATTAATGTGATATCAGTGCGGTTGCGGTTCTGGACATCTCGTTGGTGACGCTGATTTATACGCCCCTTCAAATGATATGAAGCGATATCCATTTGCGAGGACTGCGACACAAATGGTGTGATTTATTCTAATTACTTTCAACTGAGATCCGTCGTTTCGGTTTCCATTAGGGATCCGGAGTTCGTTTAATTAGCTGTTGATGATGGTAATTGAAATTTGGCGTGCAAGCCATAAGACAGCACTTCGAAGGGCGGCTTTTGCTACCCGCACTCTCTGCCTCTGTCTTTATAAACCAACTGAGTTTTCACACGAATTCGTTCATGATGATGTTGTTAATGAGTAGGTTTCAGGAAATTGAAGTACATTTTAGGGAGATTTTCTCTAAGTACAACTTTATTAGTTTTCAGAATTGCGATGGGGATTGTTTGTTAAAGTTCGTAATTTACGCGATTGAGGACTACAGCTGAAGAGAATTATGCAATTGCGCGTAACTCCAAAGTTTTCGAACCTTGTTTTGAACATTGAAGCTTACGGCTTATTAGGTGTGCGTCAGTGGAACTTTATAGTCTGTTGTTGATGTTGTTGTGTGTTGAGTTTATAGGAGTGTTAAATGTTTAATACACATTGGGTATGCGGTATTTTGATTATAACAAGGCTGTTGTTTTGCAGTTAAAAATTGAGCTTAGATCTAGAATTAGATTGTAAAGGTGAAAAAAAAGTATGGTAATGATTTCTGAGATGTTTGTGCGGGGAAGAATAGTTGAAACAACGACCTCTCCTCTACTTCGGCACGACCGTCATGGTTGTAGGATTCACCACAAAAACTCAAAGTTATTTGAAAAATCTTTCTTTCTGTAAATATATCACACTAAACACATTATTATAGTTACATGTCGATAGGTTACGAATCACATGACTGGTCTTTCGTAAGACGAAATTATAGGAGGGCTAGAGGTGTCATTTATATTTCCAGAATACCGCGGACTCAGATGGTTTTTTTGTTGTTTTAAATCCACATTTATTTCCAATACAATTACAGATTTTTCCTAAGATTAAATTTTAAATTCTATTTTAAACGTATCATTCTTACATTAACTTATTGGCTCTTCGCAAACACTCTGGATTATCCAATATCAATTTCTTTTTCTTCTGCCTTTCGGCGTACAATTACTTTTTATTTGTTAACGTATGACAATAATCTATATGTAAGAGGTATTCATCTGGGCGCAAGGCTAATAACCTTGCCCGGAAAAACAAATTATTATGGAAAGTTTAACAAATTTTACTTGCTAAATAAGGCCAAGACCGGATTCCGATTGTAGTGCAGATGATTTTGATGATGATGAAGATGTATTCCTATTTAAATGTGTGCTTTTTTTTGCGCCATCAATTTTTCTTGTTTTATAATTTCCTTTTTTTTTTGAGTTGGATGAATAAAATCAAAAAAAGAAACAAAATGTCCAAACATAAAGAATAAATAATAAATAAATAAAAATTAAAAATACTTAGGAATGGGTGATGGGAAAGGAAAGCGCTGCGGCTGAGATGCATACTACAATATGCCTGGGGATATATTGTCCTTTTCTCGTCACACACTTGTGGCGGTTCCGCCAAACCCCACTGCCTACTTACCTGAAGAACCCCCATCCCTACAACCCAGTCTGCATAAGTTTTTGCTAATGCAATCACATTAAGCACCTGTAAATACTTCACGCATCACATAGATCAAATTTATAATCTAAAAGTCCCTGTAAAACAATCCTTACCTTCCATGCATCTCTTCGCATACAAATTCCCTATAAGAATTCTTTCCTAACTTATTATGAATCCCAAAACCAATTCAGCACCATCGGTGCCAGGCAAATCCCAATCTCACCAAGTGCATTTCCCCCTAGACGAATCCCTGAAAGAAAACTCATAGGTTCACATATAATGTAACCGCATAATCAGGGAATCTTAACCTTGAGTTGGGTATTCCCAGCCTCAACATGTGTACAATAAATTTACCTACATACACATTGGCTGGCGACCCTTGTACCAACGATAAACAATCCAACGCAGCCGCATTCAATCAGCGCAATCGACGCTGAAGCCTATTTCCCTAACTCGCACCATGTGCAAACAAAAGAACGCTGTCCTTCAGCAAGCATTCTGGCGCTACGGCAAACAATTCAAACCATTCAAGTATCCCCAATGCATCTACTATCTAATGAGTTGCAACTTGTTTACTCAGTTGAACTCTCAGATCATAAATTCCCTTTGTCCTACATATTCCTGACCTTCTCACATAAGCGAACATAAACTCAATTAGCATCCAATGAGATTCGGCTTATTTGCTTAGCCGGACTCACATTTCATGGATGCACATTACGCCCTTTCTTTGGTTCAGTTTCGTTCTCGGCTTTGTCCCATGAATGAACCAATATACACACATACATGATCTTTATTACGAGATCGGGTTTTCTGTTCTACAGAGAGAGACTTTACGTCTCTTTTGTGGTAAGTAAAAACATATCCTTAGCGGAGAGGATATCCACTACCACGGAATCGAGGGCGAATCAAGAGCCAGATTCCAACCCTCGATGGAGTCACATTACAACCATCAAGCGGACGGGTCATCTGTCATCCACCGTACCGGCGCCGGTACGATGTGAAACGAAAAGTCGAGTTCAAGTCGAGCGCGTTATCAATCAAAAAGTAATTTTTCTGGTGCCTCCCGTATAAGCCATACCGGTAGAGTACAATGTCCTACATTTTGTTTGTGCATCCGTTTAATCGTCAGTGTATTTAGAATCCGTTTTTGAGTAAAATAATTGTGAACCAGTTGCAAACGGTTTAATTAAATGAAAGAACCTTTTATACAAACATTCAAACCGTGTTTTATAGGCGTTTTTGGCTGTGGTAAGGGGAGTTGCTATATGCTTATCAAAGTAAAGATACTGATCAAGTCATATACCAAGGTATCTAATTACAATTATTACTTGTAGGGGAAGATTATTACTTCCTACAATGGAATTGTAGTTCTGTCCCAATTCCGTTTTGTATCATTCCAATTCCGTTTTGTATCCTTCGATGGCCTGGACAAGGGCGTTCTGAAAAGGATAGTCTCCGTTTTCTGGAAATTGATATTTAATTTCCAGTCATCGCAAAAATGTTTGATTCTATTGAAGTCATCTTGCAGAATTCTGTTGATGACATCAATCTTTTCTCCCGATCTATACACAACAATGTCGTCGGCGTCTGCAATTGCATGGTTGAGAGAACCCACTAGATCACTAGTGTAAATGTTGAACAAAGTAGGAGAATTCACTGCTCCTTGCTGCAAGCCGTCTTTGATATGAAAAGTCTTGTCAGAGATTATATCTCCACATTTCACCATAAATTGTTTACCCATTATCATATCGTAGATAATCTATAACAAACTTTCGGGCATTTCCAAATTTGATAACTTATATACAGGCTCCTATGCTTGTCGCTTTTCTCTGTCCCACTGTATGTCGGAAATAAGTTTTGTTGCCACATGAACAGTGTCACGTTGCGATCTAAAATCAAACAGCAATGGAATTGTAGTTCTGTCCCAATTCCGTTTTGTATCATTCCAATTCCGTTTTGTATCCTTCGATGGCCCGGACAAGGGCGTTCTGAAAAGGATAGTCTCCGTTTTCTGGAAATTGATATTTAATTTCCAGTCATCGCAAAAATGTTTGATTCTATTGAAGTCATCTTGCAGAATTCTGTTGATGACATCAATCTTTTCTCCCGATCTATACACAACAATGTCGTCGGCGTCTGCAATTGCATGGTTGAGAGAACCCACTAGATCACTAGTGTAAATGTTGAACAAAGTAGGAGAATTCACTGCTCCTTGCTGCAAGCCGTCTTTGATATGAAAAGTCTTGTCAGAGATTATATCTCCACATTTCACCATAAATTGTTTACCCATTATCATATCGTAGATAATCTATAACAAACTTTCGGGCATTTCCAAATTTGATAACTTATGTATAGGCTCCTATGCTTGTCGCTTTTCCCTGTTCCACTGTATGTCGGAAATAAGTTTTGTTGCCACATGAACAGTGTCACGTTGCGATCTAAAATCAAACTGGTTGTTTGGAATGATACAATTTTCATCACACCAGTATCTCAATGCTTTTTTATAATTTTCTCAAATACCTTACTATGTCAGGGGGAACAGCATGCAGATAATATGGAAATAACCCAGCTTTAACAAATTCGTCATCGGATAATCGGGCTCCTTCTCGAGGCTTTGTCGACGGTCGACTGATAACCGCATTTTTTAACATCAGGGGCATCGGTTTCACCAATACGAATGTAAACACCGTCCACCTATATTTGAAAACAGAGAAACCTGATATCCTTGCTCTAACCGAGACACAGGTCGATTCGATAACCGATTTGACATATCTTCTTTGCCCAGGATACGTCTTGCATTCGAGATTCCGTTTTAAGGCTGCGGTCTGCGTCTTTACGTGGTCCGATCTGACCTGCGAGAGGATGAAGGCGTTGGAACCCAATAACATAGACCTCATATGGTTAAGGGTCGTGCTGAGGAATTCTGGTAAATTTCTTTGTTGTCTTTACCGCTCTCCGAACGATGATCGACCAGCGACCCGTTTTGAACATCTTTCACGTACCGTCGACTTTATACACATCAACCACCCATCTTCTGAAATTGACGTCCCTGGCACATTCTAATGGAACCGACGAGGCTAGGAGACTGGCGTAGATGTTCGCTGTTAGCCGCAATCTGACTGAGCTTAAGGAGGAATCTACGCGAGTGCTGGATGCGGGAGGTGATTATGCGAACACCCTGAATCTATTTTTGACATCCGAGCCGAGCACTTATACCATGGAGGTTGCTGCACCACTTGGAAACTAGATCTCTGCTTGGTATCGGTTACGCAACCCCTTGCATTTCAAACGAATTACGGACGTGTGCGGCATCGCCGTGTACGGAGATACAGGGCTTCTAATCGGGACGATTTGTGAGGTTTCTTCGCATCCTTTCCATGGTCGAGGTGTGTTTTGGAGACTCCGATGTCGATACATGCGGGTAGTCGGTCACGGAGATAATTCTTCTCGGGGTGGAGATCTACATTCCACATTCCATCAAACGAAATTCATCTGATAAACCTTGGTTTGATAAAAAATGCGAGCAGATTACAGCAGCAAAAAATAGAGCTTTTAAGCAATGTGCTCTTATCCCACCGATGTTAACAGAACGAGTTTTGTTAGAATCACAAACACGCTCGTTCCGTTACAGAGCGGGGAAGCTGTGGAACTCCCTTCCCACACGAGTGTTCCCGGAGCGTTACAACCTGCAACTGTTCAAAAAGAACTGCAACAGCTATTTGATGGCATCTCGGGGCTCCCACTCGGCGCTATAGGTTCGCCTCTCCCGAGAGGTCTAATAAAAAAAAAAAAAAAAAACGCGGAATCAGGCGATTAATGCCGTAAAGAAGTCCCACAACGACAGAATGACCAATAAACTCCTTGAGTGCCCGGCTGGTTCGCATTCCTTCTGGTCAATGGCAAGGGCTGCCAGCAATAACTTCGTTTCTTCCGTATGGGGTGGGCCATAAATTTTTGTAAGTGGCAACATTTGATTTCTTAAAAACCGTTAGAGGGAAGGGCGCGAGTGTGGGGGAATTATTTATTACGTTGTTGTTGGAATTGTTTATACGTTTATTACGCCCCGCCACCCGCACACCCCTTCCTCTAACGGTTTGTAAGAAATCAAATGTTGCCATTTACAAAAATTTATGGCCCACCCTAAACAAATCTTGCTTGACATTTTTATGTGAGGGGGGGAGGAATGGGAAACCAATTTTTATAATATGCACATCTGGCTACAATCTAGATGGGGAGAAGGATTTTAGAAATCGTGCGTATACAAACCGAGTGAAAACCAAACCACTTGGTTCGTTTAACACGTTTTTGTTTGCCTATGCAGATATGCATTGCGGTGTATAGTTTTTAGAACTTCAATGTGCATGATAAACGAGCATTTGGTTTGTTATCACGTGATTACTGGACATACAATGCACATGAAGATATGCATTGTGATGTATGGATTTTGGGAATTTCCGGGAATTGAATAATTGATCATTTGGTTGAATTTGTCTAACTTTGGATTTAATGTTAGTTTGGGGATATGATCATCATCATCGACACTACCACCGGGATCCGGTCTTGGCTTTATTTAGCTTTCCACCGGTATCCGGTTCATATCCGACACTTGTGAAATTTTCCATAATAATTCGTTTTTCCGGGCAACTTTATTAGCCTTGCGTCAACCTTTCTCAGGCTGTCGCTGCATGTATTGATTCACTACTTGAAGGGTGCCAAAGTGGCTATCCTGGGGTGTCACATGGAGACTGCACGTCAACTTGGATTGAACAGGGACAAGGAGTTTGGGTTGCATTATATAGTACGTGGATTTTGATAGAATGTGCGGGGGGAAATGGTAGGGTTTCGTGGAGCACTACAATTCGGCTGGCATTTGATCCATCCGATGCTAGATAATGATGATTTCGTCGATATGTGGGGGTATAAAGTCTTGTTGCCGACGTATGACACGGATTCACTTTATCCCCATCGATGTTTCGCCGAATGAAAATTCAGGAAAGGAAATAAAAATTCACTGTTGTTGTTATGTCCTTGATGTCGTTTTTTATTTCATTTTTTTTTTAAACGGGTTTATACGAAAACAATATGAAGAATTATATTTTACTAAACTTTCTTCAAAGAAATATGTTCGGTTGTGCAAATGATTTAAAACAAATTTAAGATTAACTCTCGACTTTGAGTGTGCGCGCTCACGTTATTGGAAACTCGACTGATATACACCGTTTGGTGGATGTTAAGGGACTCATTTGTGGGAGAGAATTAAATTAAAATTTCGCGCGGCGGCATGTCCGACTGCGGTGATGAATGACAAGCGACTGATCTAATTAGGGGTGAAATTCTGTATGCTATTTTTGCACACAGGACAACTAATAGAGATCACGTCTCTGCTTTCTCATTGCCACGCCCGTCGAAGAGTGGTGAATAATCGGTTAATTGATAATCGACGAACATGGGAGAATGAGGGAACAGAAACACGATGTACGATGATCTCTGGGTGGGTTTGGTTGTGTGTGCATGAATCAATGTACTTTGAGAATAACCCATTGACCTAATTTGGTGAATATGGTGATCGCAGAGTACATTGAACTGTACGAAGACAGAACTGTGAAGGAGAGGAAAATGTATCGGGTGCTATTCACCTGCGAAAACAGATCATTGATTCCAAGCGAATGGATGGTCTGGGAAAAGTCAATAGGACGCCGCTGATGTTTGGGAAATAATCAGCGTAAGAACCAGACTCTAAGACGGTGAAATAACCCCATCAATTTTGCTATGATGCAACAGCGTCCTTCGTTTAGACTTATTGTTACTAACCGAGATGATGTGATTTCCGATGGATATATCATGGGCTAGCAAGATAGAGTTGCCGTATGGCAAGAATGTAGCTAAACTCAATTATGCATTATCTGCATAGGATAATGAGTTTAGCTATGCGTCCATTGGGAAATCAATGATTCTGAGGTGAATACCGAACGGTGGAATAGGGGTTAGTATGACACGCTGAAAGCGGTTGAAATAAGGCGGAAATTGTGGGTTGGTTGTCCATGTAGTATAGAGAACCCCCATAGATACTCTGCCTTTTGCACATAATATCAACACGGTTTACTTTTTATCATGTGATTACTTACGACGCAGTAGATGCAACCGAGTCTATACTGTATTGGTAGACATTGAGTAAGGTTGGTGGGGGATGCGGGAATCGACTGCGACTGTTAAGCACATACAATGATGGTACAGACATGTTTTCCATTTTTGTTTATTCTTTATGACTTTGCATGTTTTGTCCGTGATTATTTGATGGGTTCTGTTGACACTGGTGGTATTGCTAGTGATGATGATTGCCATGACTTTGGGGGGTTGGGGTAGGCGTTGGGGGCGGGGGGGGGGGGGGGGGGGGGTGTTGAGATAGAAACGACTGATGGAGGCTTCGATTGATGAATGTGTTGGCGACGAGGGGATGAATTATGGTTAAGCTGAGACAAGTGATTTTTGGTTTCCGTTTGTTCAAAATTCTGTCATGCCATGGCGGGATGTCAGTCACTGCAGATTTGCTGCGTATTTGGTGTCTGTGGTTATGATGTTCGAGGAGGATAGCGATTTTCGGCATTGCTTTTAACACAAGCTAAGATGAGATATGCCGCTGAGCGAAAATTCTGAAGCTGGGGCTTTGTTGCACATTTAGCCAACTAAAGTGCAACCCTTCCGACATTGCTATACAGCTCATAGAATTGGTGCACGAATAACTGTTTACGTTAAAAACAATCAATATTACCCTCATCAATATCTCATGTATTAAAAGGTAGCCCCAAACGTCAGATGTAATAACCAGCAAAGACAGGGATGGTGGATAATTCGGTGGATACCGGAGGGTGGCGGTTCCGCCAAACCCCACGGCCCACTTACCTGAAAAACCCCCATAACTTCATCCCAATGGGCATAAGTTTCGCTAATGCAATCGCATTAGCACCTTAAGTGCTTTACGCATCTAGGTTATCAAATTTATAATCTAAAAGTCCCTGTTAAAGAATTCCTATCTTTTCATGCATCTCTTGGCATACAAATTCCCCATAAGAAATCATTCCATTATACAGGTGCATAAAACCAAACCCTATTCGGTACCTTCGGTTGCCAGGCAAATCCCCCTAGACGAATTCCTGAAATTAAAATGATTTGTTTACATACAATGTAACCATCATAACAGGGGCCATAAACATTGCGTCGCCTATTTCTCGCCCTCACCAAGTGTATCATAAATCACCATACAAACACATTGGCTGGCGACCTACACCCAAAGGACCAAAACAAATATACGCATCTCGCGTCTCTTGGCATCAATTAAACCCTACAGCATAAGTAAATGCAAATAGGTATGGTATACTTACCCTTGGTAGCGATGTAATAAACACCAATTCCCTGTAAACAAGCTAGAATCAATTAGCACCATGTGCATGGGCATTGTGGTTATCGTTACAGCTGCAATGCATGGCTTAGACAATGATCTACCCGACCCGTTTGCCTTCCCATATGTCTGGATCTGTTTCTCATGACTAGCGGCATTGAACAAACAGAAACCCCAATTAGCACCCAATGAGATTCGGCTTGTTTACTTAGCCGAACTCATATCTCATTGATGCACATCATTCCTTTTCTGGTTTTCAGATTCGTTCCCATGGCCTTCTGTATGAAAAAAACCTATGTGATCTTCACTCACACATACACATACATTACCAAGGCCTTCTTCCTTGTTTTCACCACGGGAGAAACACTCTCTCTCGGGAAAACTCACCCCTTGAGCGACTCGGCTCTGCACGAGCCGTTTATCGCTGAGTCAAATTACATCCGCTGACCACCACGGCCGTGCCGCTCCCGCTCTCCGTCGCGCGGCGGAAAAGCGTTGATATACAAAAGTCGTGTCGTGATAGGAGTGTTTCGCCGTGTTTAAAATTTAGAAAAATTAATTTAATATTAATAATAAGTTTAAGCGAAGTATAAAAACACTAACATATTTAATAATGGCTGAGATCAAAGTGGTCTTAATTTAGAGAATCATCATCATCATCATCGGCACTACAACCGGGAACTGGTCTTGGCCTTATTTAGCAAGTCCTGAGGCTTGTTAAATTTTCCATAATGATTTATTTTTTCTGGGCAAGGTCATTAGTCTTGCGCCAGAGGCTCCCCGACGGGGAATCGAACCCCGGTCTCCCGGGTGACAGGCGGGTATACTAACCACTATACTATCGAGGAGCAATTTAGAGAATAAAACGTAACAAATAAAGAATTAACATTGATCAAACCTGAGTGTTTTGTTTCTGTTTTGTGTCCGCTCGGTTGCGAAGGTTAACCATCGTTTTCTTCCTCCTTGCGTTGTGAGCAGTGTCCGCGTGAACAATAGACGATGGGGATGGAAGTGAACCTAGTGCCCGTGTCCGGCACAATACTTCCTCCCCACAGGAGTTTTAAAAGGCCGTTATAAACATGGGTTTATTCCTATGGCCTACCATATAGAAGTTGTTGTCCGCAGATTAAGCAATCTTGTACATCGTAGATCAATCCTTCGTACGACTATTCACCCTATCGTTGTGCAAGCTCAAAAGAAATTGCTGAAATTCCTTACAATATTTTACGTTTAGGTTTACTACATGCCGTGGAAATGTCGGACTGTGTTAATGACATATGTATTGCTCTCCTGGTCGGTTTTTATCTCAACAAAAAGATTTTCGACTTCCCCGACTTTATTTTTATCGCCAGAAAGCTCCAGAATTTCTTCCTCCATGTAATATCTCACCTTGTTCAGAAGTTTTCTATCTTAACAAGATTTTCGCCTGTGCTGTTTCAAGATTGTTTATTACTGTTGAATTGTTTTATCACTCATATCATCAGCTTTTTTCCTAATCCAGTTTCGTAAGCCATATGGCGCTTATACCTATTACCACCTGCCATGTCGAGGAAGTTCTCCATTATTTTTCATAGTAAATATTTTTTAAATGGTATGCAAACTGTATATTGCAAAACAGAAATGAAACCGAACCAAGTTATTCATGGCATCCGACTTATTAACTTTGCAACAGTTTGTGCAACCTGTTAAGCTTTAAATTTTTAAAATACGTTTTTTTTCTATTTCTGTTTTTTCCTTTTTTCGTTGGGAGGAAAACTTCCATTTTTTGTATTCCTTAACAGCGCCGACGGCAAAGTTTTCGTTTTGCTTGGAAATAAAATTGTATCCTTGTTTGGTAACCTCTGTGGTTGTTATTGATGCCCATGTGAGTGTACCCTGCTAGGCGCTCACATTTTCATACCCGAAGAGAGATTGAATTTATTGGGGGTTTATTATTTGTGAGGAATTTTCATGAGTTTATGTCTTTATTTAATTGCCAGGAGGAAATATCCAGTGGACATTGAAATTGTTTTTACAAGGAGTTTTGTGAACGACTGACTGGACTTGTATTAAATTGTGCCCGATAGGGTCTCTACCATGTTGTGGCTATTTATGAGATTATATTTAATTTAATAATTGAAGTTTTCCATAAAAGTAAAAAAATTTTGGGGGACATCGTAAGAACAATATTCTTTTTAATGAACTAATGGAATTTACCGTAATTTTAAATAAAAACCTAAATTGAATAATTTTCGAGGGAATATTTTATCTAAATTGAAAATTGGGATGGAAATGAATTGGGAGGACGGTTATTTAGTAAAGCTTCGAACCTGGGCGTCATCGCACGTTTTAAGACTGCTCTTGTCTCACAATTATTGATGTGGAAATCTTAGTTACAAAGGTAGACACAGAGCTAAGTACACATCGCGTGGACGGCCATCATTGAAGTCTGTATAGGCAACCATTTAAGAGTTTGTTAGATGCTAAATAAAAGTTTAAATTAAATTTATTTGGGACTGATTACTTTTTCCATCATCTGCAATAACACGAACACTAACATTATTTGTCGGAAATTTTTGGGAAACAATTTTTTGATACTACACTGATTTCTTCATTTTCGAACAATTGGTAACCTACAACTGAGACACAATGAGATGGATATTATCTCATTGCGTCTTAGTTGAAGGTAACCAAATGTTCGAAAATGAAGAAATCCGTCTATTATCGTCAGCAAAACTAAATATCTTAATATTCGTCGATACCAACAGGTAATTCATATCCAATATAAGTAAACATGTTGGCAGTATAGAAGACTGTGGGACTTCGTAATGATTAGAAAAAAGATACCAGATTACCTCATCTATAACACCACAATCAGTGTACCGTTGCCAACGAGTCAATCAATGAGTCATTAATTTGAACAATAAGTAGAGTTGGCCCTAAGGTGGAACCCTGTGACACCCCGGAATTGATAGAAAACGTATACGAAAACATTTCCTCTAAAACAACCCGCATGGGTTCATTTTCGTGGATAATGGTTATCCAATTACAAAGTTGTTCGTAAAATTCAGAAGTACGAAATTTGCTTAATAAGGTTCCATGTCAGAAACCCCCAAAAAACGGGCAGATGTCGAATGCGTTTTCACTTGACTGACCATGTTTTTTGATGCGATGTTCATAGGTTGCTGTGGAAACGGTATTGGCGATTATGTATCATTCGAAGTGTTCCAAAAATGACATTGGTTCCCTGGTATTTGTGTAGGTTCTTTTACGATCTATTTCAACTTATGAATAGTAGCGAATATATCAGCTAGTCTCGTAGTCTAGTTTGTTTTGTTAGATATTTGTGTACATTAAGTTTGTAATCAGCCGATGGTGAACTACATAGGCTGAAAAGTCACGGGATTTTTAATGAAAACAAGGGTTTTTTGGGTAAAGTTATATTTATTCCTCAACCTAGTTACCTTCGAGGGCAATACAACTGGTGTAGCGATTCTCCAAGATTTCGATGCCCGTTCTGTAGTACGAAACGTCAAAACCTTCGAAATACGCCCCGATTTCCGCAATGCCTTCCTCATTCGATCTGAATCTCTTTCTTTGAAGCAACAGCTTGAGGTTAGGAACAGATAATAGTCCCGGGCAGCCAAATCCGGAGAATACGGCCAGTGAGCGCCCAATTCAAATCGTAATTGGACCAATTTGGCCATTGCTTTCAAGGACGTGTGTGACGGTTCTTTATTGTGATGGTACAGAACTTTTTCTTCACCATATAGAGCCTGTTTTCTTTATTTCGTTATTTCTTCCAACTGATATTGCCTTCTTCAGGTAATCGATGAAGATCATCTCAAAAAATGCCATGACGTTCCCGGCCGGGCGTTGGCCTTTTAGCCGCTGTACATTGGTACATTGATCCCGAGCACACCATCATACATGATATTCCATACCAGCGGACATAATACAGATTCCCGGGGTACACCCGCAGTTATTTTATATTCCTGTGGTCCCTCATCTGTGTCACAGAACAGTCTTCTATCTGAGAAATAGTTTGCTACTATACCTGTGGCGTATCTAACAGATACACACACAATACACGAGCAAATAGTGAAGAACACCGAACGAAAATCGAATAAGAAAATACAGCAGAGCCGTATACCATAGCGATAACAAAACAATTCACATCAGTGGAATATACTTGAGTTTAAAAATCGAATTCTAAGTACGGCCAGTAGCCTGATGTGTTACGCTTAGGTTCATTTTTTTCTGATTCTAACTGTCATAGCGTCAGTTCGAATCACACGTTCTTCACTATCATTCCAAAAGTTATATACCCACCAAGTGTGGTGGGACTTGTAGGTCGCCCAACGCTTCTAGAATCCGATGCCAGTTCATGGAGTTAAATGCATTTTTGACATCTAGTGTCACCACCGCGCAATATTTTTTCGTACCTCCCAGCCATCATGCTCCAGCTATCGCATTGCGAGCGATGTCGCACACCACAGATAGTGCCTTACCGGTTGATCTACCATACTCCGATTCAGAGAGCCCCGATGTCCCCTCAGTGAATTGTTCCAGGCGAGTGGCAATTACTCATTCAACCAGTTTCGCTGATGTGCCCAGCATGCATACTGGGCGGCTTCTGGATTCTTGACTCCCTGTGGAATAACCACAAACCGCTGTTTTTCTATCGTTTAGGAAACTGTCCTGTTTGAAGGCATGTTGTAAAGAGATTGCTGAAGACTTTCGGCTGTTTTGTTAAAGCAGTCCTGACTACAGCATCAGGAATAACATACAGTCCCGTGGTTTTGTCTTTTTTAACAACCCTTGCAGCCAAGAGCGCCTCTTCGGTGATCACGGGAGGTATTTCTCTTTCAGTGATGTTGTGGGGGTGAGGGGTCTTCGTGCCGGCGTACGACACGGGTGTTCTACTCCGTCCCACAAATAAGAGTTTCCTAACGTTTCACAGAACACTCTCCACCAACAAAAGAAGAAAATGAAATGCGCTGTATTCGTTCTGTAGCAAACCTTTACCTTTTATTGTTATGTTCTTAAGTCAAACTAATTATTTTGTACACATGGTTTGAAAGCTGTTTTTGAGTCAGATTTATTATTTTATCGCGCTACAACATCCCGAAAACACTCCTCCGTTTCTCCTCGCGTAGATTAAAACATTCGTCTGAACTATTTGGTAGCACTGTGCGGTTCGGACACGACTAACCCGGTATGTGCGCATTGGCTGTTGCGACTCGACTGTATGCGTCCGGCTCCGGTGGCGGTTGTATCTCGACTTTGTGTGTGCGGACGCAACGGCGGATGAATCACGACTGACTGATGAAATGAAAAGTTCTTCGCGTCGTGGAACCTGAGTCATAGCAGAAATAAACTTGCTGCCACTTCCGAGGAATTTCGAGAAGAGTTGCTATGCTCGCATAAGAATTCAGTTCCAGCGAATCCTCGCCGTACAAGCTGAGTTGGATTCGTTGGTTGTGTATACCGGGAAATTGAAATTGCTTGGGTGCAAGCAAGGAATATCGTTTAGATGAGGTATTAACCGAAGTAATTTCGGGAAAATATATGCCTCCCGGTATGGTTGGTGGTGATGGTTAATGTTCCATTATGGATTGAATATGCGTTTCATTACAGCATATGAATTTCGGGGAAATTAAGATTGCTTGAACACGGCTCAGACGAGTATCCACCCGCTTGTACCGACTGTGCGAATCCCGGCTCGTGATTGACACTCTACTCCTCGGTGTACACTCTCGTAGGGTAAGAACTCGCCTCCTTTGGGTTGAAGGGCGATGCGCGCTCAACGGTGGTTGTGACTCGACTGACTCATGAATGGAAAAGATCTATTCATCGTGAAGTGGCGGTTGAGTCATAGCTGAAATAAACTCACTGCCACTTACTAGGAATTTCGAGAAGAGTTACTATGCCTGTATAGGGGATTGGGTTTCGGAGAATCGTTGCCGTATAGACTGAGTTAAATTCCTCTGGCGCTATGTATACGAGGAATTGGTATTGGGTAGGATGGGAGCCGAAATGATTTTTGGGGAACTAAATGTTGCTTGGTTGCAAGCGAGGAAATAGTTTAGGCAGGAAGTGAGCCTGAATGATTTTCGGGGGAAATTAGAATTGCTTGGTTGCAAGCAAGGAATATCATTTAGATAAGATATTAACTGAAGCAATTTCGGGGAAGCGTATGCGGCTCGGTATAGTTGATGGTGATGATTAATGTTCCGTTATCGATTGAATATGCGTTTCATTAGAGCATATGAATTTCGGGGAAATTAAGATTGCTTGGTCGCAAGGAAAGAATATAACCTAAGTAGAGAACTGACCGAAGCAATTTTGGGAAAATGTATGTGGGGTGATGTAATTGAGGGAGATGAATGGTATTCCATTGTAGATTGGAATATGCATTTTATTACAGCTTATGTATTTCGGGGGAAATTGAGATTGCTTGGTCGCAAGGAGGGAATATGAATTCAGTAAAGAATTGACCGAAGCAATTTGGGGAAAATGAATGCGGGGATGATTTAGAATATATTCTGTTGAATTGTATTCTGTTGTGGGTTTGGGAGTGTGTCTATTGCAAGGTTAGGAATGTATGCTATTGCGGATTTTGCATGAAGAGTTGGGTTAAAGTGACGCGCTGTTAGCGGTCGAGGTTGGTTGGAATTCTTGCTTGGGTTTCAATGTGGTGTAGAGAACCCCCATAATGGTCCATTCTTCTTGCGCACTCAACATGTCACCACACTGCGGGAAGAGAACAGCAATAATTCCAGCCATGTCACTTTTACTCTGCTGTATTTGACTACAGTCGTTGTGTAGTCTTTTCATGACTATCCTGTAGGCGCTGCCCCATGGGTTGTTATTTAATTCATCTCTTATGGAGTAGAACGTGTCATATTTACTCTTGTGGATCATATCCCTTAAACCCATTCGTTTGTTCACGAATTCCGCATCTAGTTGTGATTGGGTGGTTTGGCTTCTTGCTCTCTGTTGCAAGCGTCATAACTTGTTGTACTCCGTTCGCATCTGAACGATTTTCGGGCTTCACAAACACACTGGTTTTATAGCCCCTCTGGTTGTCTTTTTCGCGGCATAGAAGCATCGCATGCGTTAGTTAGCCACTTCTTAATTTTTCAGCTTATCTATTCGCATCGGACTCTGCGTAAAATTTTTTGATTGTGTCTTCCAGTATATAATCGAGCAGATCCGAATCGAAGTCCCTCTGTTTCCACCTATTTTGCTGGACTTTCTTCGCCAATCTGCCACTGATGAATCCCTTGTGTGGTGATATACAGGGCAATACTATACATGTACACCACGACTCGCTGGTCACTATCGGTGGAGGTGTCCCAAACTCGCCACTCCGTATTTCTTACCAACATGGAGCTGACAAAGGCGATGTCGTTTTTGGGCTGATTTCCCATTATACCGCCCAAGCGTTGAGATCGTTGTAATGTCTAGGCATCAAAGGCCAATGTACATCGATACCTCCTTTCCCCATCCACTTCCTCTCTTTCTGCTGTACACACTATGCTTTGACATTTAAGCGTACTCCAAAATCCCCTTTTGTGTGCGCGTCACTGTAAAAAAAAATCTCCAGAAATTATAAGGCGGTTCCTAGCTCTAGATTCTTGCGTTACACGGTCCAAAAAAACAGGGATTGCTTCAGGTTCCCACTTTGGTCCAGCGTACGAGGGTTGCCTTTTATATTTCGGGATTAGAGAACAAAAACAAATATTGATCATCGAAAATCACTTTATTGTTTTTCAAAATATTCCCCATGAAGATCTATACACTTTTGCATGCGTTTGAACCAATTGTCGAAGCACTTTTGCCACTCTGATTGAGGTATCTCCAACACATGCATTCTGAATGCAGCAACCGCTTCTTCAGGTGTCGAAAAACGTTGACCTCTCAGTTTGTTTTTTACGTACGGGAATAAAAAGAAGTCATTCGGTGCCAAGTCAAGACTATACGGCGGATGACCCATCAAATCGATGTTTTGGGTGCTCAAAAATGCAGTTGTCGCAGCCGATGTGTGAGAGCTCGCATTGTCGTGGTGAAGAGTGATCCGTCTTCGGCGGTTGGTTTTCCTGATTTCTTGGAGGACAACTGGCAAACAAATGGTTGTGTACCACTCAGAATTGACTGTTCTGCGTTGTTCTAGTGGTACGGTTGCGACATGTCCAGTTTTTCCGAAAAAACAGGCGACCATTTGCTTGGAAGTGCTTCGTGCGCGAACAACAACAACCCAGACAGTCGACTGCTGTTTACTTTCGGGCTCATACGCGTAAATCCACGATTCATCACCTGTCACGATGTCATAGACGTGTTTCGAAGCACCGCGACCGTATTTTTTGAGTATTTCTTTCGACCAATTGATACGAGCCTTTTTTTGGGCGATTAACAAATTGTGTGGGATCCAACGCGAACAAATTTTTTTGACAGTCAAATGTTTATGCAATATTGAATGTATGCTGGTCCCACTAACGCCTAAGGTTGTCTCAATCTCACGATAGGTCACATGACGATCTTCCAATATCAGTTCGCGCACAGCATCAATGGTTTTCGGAACAACAACTGTTTTTGGACGACCTTCACGAAATTCATCTTGGAGTGAACTACGACCACGATTGAATTCACCATACCATCGATAAACACTGGTCCTTGATGGAGCTTCATCGCCAAAAATTGAATTAAGTTCATCCATGCACTGTTGCTGAGCTAATCCACGCCGAAAGTTGTAAAAAATAATAGCACGAAAATGTTGACGATTTCATTCCATTTTTGGGCCGAGATGAACCTTTTAAGTTACTGTAAACAACACAAATAGCGCTCGTATGTCAAAACGTTCTGAGTGCGTATAACCTCAAAAATGTCCAACTTTACGACAGAGCTGTCAATTGCCGGATTGCAACACTAGGGTTGCCAATTCCCGAAACATAAGAGGCAACCGTCGTAACAACTGTAGAAATAAATTCGTCTGATCTTAGCACAGGCGAATCCCTCCTGACGCTGGTCAATTCTGTGTTCTATGGGGGAATTCCCAGTTGTCCAGAAGACTGCTGTCTTCCTCTTTTGTTTTCCGAGTACTTTGATTCTGTACAAGATACTAAAGGTTTTTAATTACAGGTTTACTCTAAACTAGAAGTAACATTTAACAACCACTCGCACCTATTAAAATTGATCGAGTCTATGCGTAGACGAACGGAATAGAGCTTCTGAATAAAGCTTCGATGGTGAAATTTAAAATACAAGTAATTAACGATGACCGTGGTGATGGCTCGCGACTGGTGCACACTTGCTCGAAAGTGGGATTAGACTATCGGCGATGTATGCGGTGGTGTTTTGATATAACTCAGAGTTGCGTGACCTACTTCGATGGCGGATATATAATTAGGGATGAAGATTGGGATTTTTAGTTTGCACCACAGGCAACCAATCGAGATCATCCTTACATTGTGCTCTTTCATGTTCTCCGCCCATCGAGGTGGATTAACGCTTCGGTTAATTCGTAAGTCGACGGGCGAGCGAGCATGAGGGAACCGAAACATAATGTGCAATGTTCTCGGGGTGGATTGGGTTTTTGTGTGCATGTACCAATGCAACTCTGAGGATAGCCCACTGACCTAATTCGGTGAATGTGGTGATCTCAGAGTGCATTGAACTGTAGGAAGATAAAAATGGGAAGGAGTGGATAATGGCTGGTGTTATTCACCTGCAAAAAGAGAACATTGATCCCAAGCGGATAGCGTGTCTGGAGGAAGTCGAAGTGACGCTACATTGGCTAGGGTAATATTATCGTGGGAACCAAACTCGAAACCCCAGCCGTTGCATGATCATGTAACCGCGTCGTTTGGTCAGACACGGTTGTTGCCAACCAAAATGACTGAAATTTCCGGTGGAGATCGCTTGAGTTAATGCAGAAGTGTTGCTGTGCGGCAAGAAAACACTGAATGCAGTTGCGCATTCACTAAAGGAATAAATGACTTTCGGTCATGCTTCTTGTACAGGTAAATTGGTAGGTGGGAGGAAATGGGGTTGCTTTGACACGCTGTTGGCGGTCGAAATAAGGCTGAAATAGTGGGTTGGTTCTCTATGTAGTATCGAAAACCCCGACAGTACCCCCCCCCCCCCCCCCCCGCCCCTCCAGTGACGCAGTCACGAAAGAAAAGTAGGGGCGCGGGGGAGTTTGGAGTGGAGGATGGAAGGAGAGCTGGTGCTTAATACGTTCGAAGGATTAGTTCGGAGCCTATCGGGGGCTCGCTCGCATCCGCAGTGACGAAGTGGCGTGTGCTGGGTGGAAAAGACCCTGGTCCAGAGTCTGCATTTTTCGTCCATACGTTGGTATGAAGAATTGTTTGCCGCCCTTGGTAGACATGTGGTTTTGTGGGCGCTGGCGTTGACGTGCAGTCTTAGCCTTGCGAGTTTGTGTTGGGGTGAGTGATACAGGGGAATTGGTTGTTTTTATCCCCCTCACCGGTTTTTCGCATTTGTCCCACGTGTGGTCCATACGGCCACATACCCCGTATCCAATTTGACTTCTTGTCATCCGGATGATCGATATGTTGGGGTTTTTGGCAGTAGAGGGTTGGCGTGGTACCGGATATACTTCCTTCTGGGACTCCCTCTGTTGATGCGGTGACCTGTTCTTTGGAAGTGAAGCATAGTGCGCACGGCATTCTACAATGTCGTGGCCATACTGCCAGCACTCCCGGCAGGAAGGTGTGTTTCGCCTTTTCAGGCATTCGTCATACAGTTGGCCCATTTTATGGCAAAAACTGCACGTGATGCGTGCAGTCACCTGGTACAACCGACGAGCGCATTGGTCCCTCGTGGTTGGTTCCACTAGTGTGGAATACTGACGGAGCGATGGTCGACGTACCCATTGGGTATGCACGTTTCGATGGGCGATTCTTACCTCCGCGTGGATTTGGTTTAAATCGCGGCGGAGTGAGGCCTGCAACGCTATAAGGTCGGATAGGGTGACGTGCGCAGGAGAGTGGTCTGATGGAGACTCGCTGGGGCTGCAGTCTTGGATCCGCTGGGAGGGTGTGAGACGCTGTGATGATGTCGCTACTGGGGCCGTCCTGGGTGCTGCTAGAGGAGATGATGTGTGTCGTGTAGGCGGTGCGACGTGCTGATTAACCGCCACGACTTGATACGCCGGGAGCCCCGACTGCGGGTTTGAGCTTTCCATTATTGCGTCAGCAACCTTTGATAAATAGCCTAAACTCTGATTGGGTTGGGCTATTAATGCCGAGCGGGCATGTTGAGGTAGGCACCTCAGGAAATGAGGCCTAATTAAATCGTCCGAAATCCTGAGACCCGCTATAGAGCGTAAATGATTCAGGAAAAGGTACGGTCTAATTCCCGAGAAATTTATCTCGTTCGCCAAGCGTTGTTGTCCGTTGTGCATTAACTAAATGAATAAATGACTTCCGGCCATGCTTCTTTTACAGGTAAATAGGTTGGTGGAAGGAATTGGCGTTGCTTTGACACGCTGTTAGCGGTCGAAATAATGCTGATATAGTGGGTTGGTTCTCCATGTAGTATAGAGAATTCCCACAAGTGTTCGTTACCGCCTTCACATCTTGATTCGCAGAACATACATTTGGGTTGTGTTTGACAGCCAAACGCTTTGTCGCCATTTCCTTCGCATTTCACATAGATGTCCGAACGATCTTCCACGGACTTGCAAGATTTCGCCACATGTCCCTACTTCCAGCATCCGAAACATCGTCTGGGTGTGATGTGTTCTCGTAGTCTGCATCCGTTCTATCCGACTAGTAGGAAATCGGTAGCCAGGAAGATGCTAGTATTTCTCTTGCTAGGTAGATCATGACAATCTGCGAGTTACGCAATCCATCGCACAAGCCATCTGTTCTCACATCACCGCCTAACCGCAAGGCTCATCAGCCTTCAGCAGTAAACGCAAGAGCAACAGGGGTTGCAAAGATGATTACAATTAAAAACCAAAGGCTTATCAATAATGCTGTGCGAGAGCTGGTCGCGAGTAGTAGTTGCCTATATGATAAAGAAGTGCAAAGTCGTCAAAAGAAGCCACCTGCGTCGGTTAGAGCAAGCGATAAGAACTTACGAACCCAACCAAACCAAAAATCGCACATAGATAGAAACGGGGTTCCGGGGTAGATTGGTGGCGATTTATGGTCCAAAAGACATCTCTCATGATGAATTATACTATAGTTTACTATTGGAGTAACAATTTTTAATACAAGCTTTACTATAGAAGTAATCATTTTAAAGTTGTCAATTACACGAGTTTTACGAGAGACCGATGAAAAAGTTTCTTTCTATCGACCGGGTCTTAAATTTGCTCGTAATTCCATCTTGTAGCGTTCTCAACCACCCAATGCCACTTAGTAGTTGACGATAAGATATTTATTTTTGCACTGGCTGTATCTCATGTGGAATCGTAAAATATTTATTTATTCCCGAGACCAATACAGTCACAGTTCACCGCAGTCAGAAAGTCACGTATAGTCCGGCATCAGTAGCTGTTAAAGTTTATTGACAATGTAAGTGTGCCCTCTATTAAATAACCGTCCTTCGTTGAATGCAACTCATCCGTTGTATTATCGTCGGTTGTATCATCGTCAATGTCCCTTTAATTCAACTTGAAACACCCCATGATTACGAACCACGTATCTACAAATACTTCACCGAGCACAGGATAGAATTTATTTTCAAATGGATGGAACCAAAGGATGTTCTCAGTCGAAGCATGACGCTTCAGCAAAAACGACATAAGTCCACGAGCTGAAAGAGCTCCAACAACGGTGTGGAAATCATACCCGACAACAAGAATTCAAACGCTTGAACTCCATAAGCCATTGGTAGTTGGTAGCACGGACGCGGCTAGGAGAGAAAATTGAAACTGAGTTGACACTATCCTCACAGGTATAACAGCAATCTGGTTATACATCCTGTCTGACAGTCATATACATCTATTCACCGACTCTGCAAGCTTGGTTCTCTCCCTGACTGTTGTCACACATTCCTCAGTTCTCGTGTTATGCTGTCACTTACCTTAGCTGGATGATTCCTTCGTCTTTTATTCAGTACCAATGAAATTGAAGTAATTTTTGTTCATATTCTAGTTCGTATCCTTTGGAGACGGCAAGGAATAGCTCACGGGGGACCAAAAATGCTGCAAACAGACAATTTTGAATACAATATTAAAAAGACGAACAAGTTTGGCAGACGTAGTGCCTCTCATGATACTGCACTTCAACATTTATGGCGGTCTCGCTGTCAGACATCCTTACGGCAGATACATTCAATAAGTTCATGAGGATTACTGTGAACTGTCACTGTCGGAAAAGAAGTTAAAGTGCTAAGGCAGCTAAAGTTATTTGCGAAAGGATACTGCAGAATTAATAGCTCACAAAAGGGCTGTAATGTGGCCAGAGGCGGTCCATATGATGCCAATTCGGTTTTTTCTTACACAAGCATTTCCGCAGTCAGCTAGACGGCGTCACCAAGGCAAATATAAAAAGCTGGAGGTGAAGGCAACTTGTAAATAAAAAACAGCGTATGTGTTCGTTGGTCTCAATGATAAATCGTGAAATATTTAGATAATTCTGAAAAAAACAGTGAGGATGTTTCTTACAAATGTCTGTACGATCAACGACTTTATATGTATTTACATACGCATCATTAGTTTAGAAATAGATGTTACTGAAAAGTAAACATGATATTTCTACCGGGAAAATGAAATTGTGGTTTAGCAAAGAATTATTTAGCTAATTTCACACAATAGGTCGGAAACATATCAGGGCAAATACTTTTTTTGTCTCAAAAGATACCAAATCTTCGAAAGGTACCAGTAGACCTGACCATGGGGATGCACGATTACAGATCTGCGCATACGACCTAAAACATGCCCTTACCTATCCGAGCTTTCCTAACATGGAATTGTTTTTTAGTTATTACTTTGTGAGGTTTTGTGGTGATCTTAAATCACTACTCTCATCCATAGAAAAAACCAATCATCCATACCCTAATATCCTACCGGCTGCGCCAATTGTTATGTTATATGGTTATTACTTTTGTGGTAGGTATTACCTTACGTGAAATGGGTAGGTCCGTCCTGTTTTCTGGCACCTGGGTTGTGGGACACCGACTCCCCCAGCTCCCCAGTTGAGGGATACCGACTCGTCCAGCCTAGGTGCCGGGCCTACCCACTTCAGCCAGGACGGACCTTCCTACTTCACGAAGGTAAGGCTTACAACAAAAATAATAATCATATAACATAACAACAGTTTGTTAGCTATTTATGCAGCAGGATCTATGTCCTCTTCAATTCCATGTTGTATTCTCCATGCTTCTATTGCACCATCGTGTTGCACTTAAAATGGTTGCACTAAAAAATATAGCAAAAGGTGGGTACTACAGTTTTGTGCGGCGATGGTTGCTGTTGCTGATGCTGTTGCTGTGGCTGCTGTCCTTCTAGGGTTCTTCGGCTTTTGCCGGCAATGCTTTTGCACTGACAACTAGATTTATCGATTGCTTTGTGCAAGACGAATTCAGCAGGGCCGATGGTTTAATGCACCACTAGGAAGAACTTTATTCCACCACGGGAGAAGAGTATTTTTAACAAAACTCATGAGAAACACAAACACTATATTTTGTTCGCCAACGTCTCATTCACAAGTGGTGGGACTTTGAATAAAAGTGGCCCCTTTGGTTTTGTGTCCTTTATTGGACTTTTCGTTATATAATTAAAGTCTGTCCTTAAACTGTTTTTGCATCCGTACAACATTCACCGTTTTAAAAGCTAAGTGTATCACTATTAATTAATCACAGACTATTTCACAATTAAGGGTTCGATTGCTTCAATGAGCAATTTGAATATTTACAGATATTATTGTAAGAAAATTAAATGGTATAGCAATTAATTATTTTTTTACTGCACCGGTCGTATTTATATATTCATACCTTTTGTTTCGACTCCAACTGGATATTTCTTCTATCTCTTCGTTTTACAATATTATTTCCCGTTAAACAATTGTTCGATTCACTTTTCGATTGATAATCGCCGTTCATCATCAATCGGCACTACAACCGGGAACCGGTCTTTGCCTTGTTTAGCATGTCCTGAGGCTTGTTAAATTTTCCATAATTATTTGTTTTTTCCGGGCAAGGTCATTAGTCTTGCGCTAGATAATCGCCGTTGCTCCCCTGAAAAACCAAACACCACTCGGGCGAAATCTGCGACGGTATGGTAATATGGGGTGATTTCGCCAACAGTGAGTACGCTGATCGCATGTTAGCTAGCAAAATGGTATTTTCCTGTTGGCGATTTGCCAACCGGTAATTTGTTCTTTGTTTTTGTTTTAATTACTGATTTGTGTTTATCAGGTAACCAGCTTAAATAGCTGTTTGACTGTAGACGGGTTTTGCTTGTATCGATGTACGTGTACTTAGGCGGTATGTGGGGGTACGTAGTCGGTGCGCCGGCATGGGCGCTGAATTCTACCAGGTCCCCACAAACTTGGGCGCTGGTACCAAAGTGGGTAAGTAGTGTGTTGGTATGTCAACACGGAAACTGGTTCACATACACTCCACGATATTGTTCCGCCGAAAGAAAATAATAACACTAATTTGTTTTGTCTCTTTAATCGTCCTCTTTATTTATTGGCAATTTAACATCACTACAGTTTAATACATTGAAAATTGCTTAGAAATAAACATTAATCGTTCTTCTTTATTTATTGGTAATTTAACATTCACTACAGTTTAATACATTGAAAATTGTTTTGAAATAAACATTAAAAGTCTGACTTCACGATCACCCTTCACAAGCATCTCCTTTTTGTCCACTATTGTTCACTAAGTTTTGTTTTGTTCGTACCTTCGACCGTATAATTTTGACTCCGGGATGCACGCATCCCCGGCGCGCTACGGGGAGCGGAAGATGACTCGACCAGCACGTCTTGTGGTTGGAAAACGACTCACCGATGGTTGAATTCCGACTCTTGATTCAACGCTCAGTTCGGGGTCAGATTCGAAGAAGAGAGAGAATATTTCTCTCTATGGTGTGGTAAAAAGGAAATGAAATTTTCCTTTCGTCCGGTGACCAATGGGAGACGATCTCTGGTACGTAGATCCTAGTGGTGTATGTGTGGTGATCTTAGCAATGTGCTAATGTTTCACAGTTTGCTCATGCAACGAAGGTCATGAGAAACGGAATCTGAAACGTAGAACCGAAATTTGGACAAGGGGCATTATTCGAGATGTGCATTGCAGCTGTATAAATAGACCACCAGTCATCAGGGAAATGGTGCTAAAAGCAAATTAGGTGTTTATGGCATCTCTGCCGGCGGTAAGAACCGAGCTCTTGTTTGCATTTGTAAATGCTAAAGAATTCGGTTTTAGCGGCTATTGCGCTGATTGTTTGTCGGTTGGACAAACGGATCGGGGTAATTAATATTGCAGCTGAGTCAACAAGCTGCTTGGCGTTGCTTTGTCGTTGGGCAAAAGGGTCGCCAACCAATGTGCATGTAAGGACAATTGTTGTGCACATGTGAGGCTGGGATTTGCTTGGCAAACAAGGGGTTTTTTTTGGGTGCCGAATAGTTTTTGAATTTATGACGCACGTTGATGTAAAGAATTCTTTTCAGGGAATTTAGGAAATGCATTGGATGCATGAGTGAAAGAATTCTTTGTATGGAATTTTGTGTAATGCGTTAGGTGCATTACATGTCCCTGAAGAAGGAAATGTTGCGGATATGCGATTAAAGAACTCCCACAGGTACACTTGGAAGATGAAGTTTATGTCGGTGCAGACGTGGTTGCTGCTGATCAACCTCATTAATACGACTAGCTACTGGTTGCCAGTTACTTGGCTGTGGCGAGTGTAATTTCAGTGGCTAACCATGGGGATGATGCATGATGCCAGACTTCTCGAGGATTCATTTGATATGGTGATTTCGATCCGTGATATCATCCATTCGCTTCGACTGCGTCTTCGGCGAATCCTGTGATGAAATCGCGAATCCGATCCGCTGCGTCGCCTCCGAGCTCCTGAGGTTGAGCGAGTTCGGGCATTAATAAAGGTTCAGTAAAGCCTTTAGAATGAGTACGGGAGCTGACGCTGCGAATTCCTTCGAGAATAATAATAGCGTATCCTCAACCTTCACCGACATCGATTGAATTTATGACGGTTTCCTATGTAGAGTTGTGATACCTCTAGTCGCAAAGGTATTGTCTTGGGCTGATGAGACTCCTGTGATAGCCTTGTAGGTTTACAGGAAGTGTTGTTTGAGTCATCATCTGTGATGAGGAGCGATGATGTATGCAATAACGATGCACTCATCGGACATTGATGGTGCGGTTAAGTGCGATTGCTACAATCAATCGAAACACTGTCATGGAATCGACTGCAACCAGCGAAATCCGATTCGAATGGATCGAGAGAAATTTCTCTTTGTTTACTTTGTACGAGTGTTGGCTTGTTTGGTGTGTACGGAGTTAAGTCGTGTCCATTTGTTAAGGTTGATTCGAATTCTTCCACCAAAGGAAGATGGACTATACCTAATGTAGATATCTGGGTGAAAAAAAAACATGGCGAGTTGAACTACCACTTGTCTCAGCTGATTTCAGGACATTGATTCTTTCGGCAATACTTGCACAAGTATCACCCATACTGCTTGTATTGCCAAGGCAAAATAGAAAATGCGGAACACGTACTCATAGAGTGAATGGAGTAACAGAATACAGGCTAAGTTCCCACCAAGCATGGTCTGTAGCGAATAAAATTACATGTGACATAATGCTGCAGTTGCGAAAAAGTCCGATTGGAATTAATCGGAATATGTGCCAGACGAGAGGTGGTTTTAGTCGGTAAAAATCCGGCATGCCTCTGGATCGGCCCAGAGGGATCTTTTGAAGATTTCCACCTTTCTACCGAAACCAAGAAAAAAAAGCACATCCTTAGCGGATGGCCGCGCGGTAGAAACCATGACGTGGTGCGGAGGCTTAAAGTGCAATGAATCACTCAGGCTATGCTGACGAAAGCTTACGCTTCCAACAGGGTCGCCCATGTCAGACAGGCTAGCGAGGAGTAACATACAAATATCTGCGACCCCTAATCCAGGGTGTTATGCGTCATCGTGAATATTGGATGGTTTGCAGTCAGGGGTATACCGGCTGTATTATAACGGCGCCTCACACCGGGTCGAATCAGAGCAGTAAGAAAATCTTACCATACCAAAACCGAGCTCTGATGTGGCGGATTATTTAAATACCCCAAGACTTGTGGGAACCAAAATAACTGAAAACAATGAACACAATAGGATTTCGCCAGTTATCCATGTTATGCTCGGGGGATACTGTGGCGTTTCTAACAGATACACAAACAATATACAAGCAACTAGTGAAGAACAGCGAAAGAAAATCGAATAAGAAAATGCACCAGCCGTATACCATAGCAATAACATAACAATTCCACATCAGTTGAGTGTACTTGAGTTTAGAAATCGAATTCGTACACGCGGCAGTGGCCTGATGTCTTGAGCATTGGTTCCATTTTTAGTGATTCTAACCGTCATAGCGGCAGTTCGAATCACACGTTCTTCACTATCGTCGCAATATGCTTTAATACTCCTCGGCGTTTTTGGTTTTAATGAGAAGGTGGAATAATCTTCCTTCCTGGATTGATGGTACACAGTAAACAACTTTGCTTTCTTAGTGATTATTCTTTATTCTTTATTTAATTTAAGGTGCTACTAACAACCTAATTTGCAGGTTGCTAACTTATTCTTCCTTTTGAAAGTTTGATATTACTTTATTCAGAGTAAAAGGTCTGCTGTTTCAACGCAAGGCAGCAGCCTGATTAATTGATTGTCCTTACGAGTATACCATTTGCAACCACTCTTTATATACCCCAACGTCTGGAGGCAGAAACACAAACGATGCACCATCTCTATGTTACACCTCTCAAACAATTAATATTCAACCATCCTCACATCTCATATTCATTCAGCCTTTTTACCCATGGGCAATTAAAATGCATATCGCACACGTTGCGATAAACACTCATCCACTCCAAAGCAAAGCGTTGCCGCTTTCTTCCACGGCGATCAATTCATATCATATCATATTATTCATAATTACTCATTTCATACCGCCCGACGCAAAGCGCCTATCATTGCAAACAAGCCCAAGGTCACTCGCTACGAGCATTCTGCTGCGCCTTCAAGAAACCAAGGGAACACCTGGTAGGCTCATGTTTCGACTGCATGTCTTCCTTTTTTACCATGTCCGAAAACGAGTGTCATACAAGCGGTATGTTCAAAGGCCGACAACGACGATTTAATTGAGCGTCGAACAATTGTGGTGAAGTGGCGGTTCTTTTAACATATCCCGAGAACCACCCATTTTCCTTAATTCAACTCCCCATTTCTCATCCAATATAGGTTATTAAGTTACCTGCAACCAGGCAGTGTTAAGCTACCCTTCAATCACTTCATTTACCTGTAAACCACCCCATGGCAAGATCATCATCTTGCCACAGCATCAACCACATCGCTGTATTCCTTTAAATATATTTGGTTCCTCTGGTCGGCACCCATGACCATTGCAAACCATTAGGAAATCTTCCCCGGTCCTCTTGCCGGCATGCGTGCCTACCAATATACACAGCAATCCCACTGTGTTTGCTTTTCTCCAGCAACCGGTGGTCCCACGATCAAGCCATGGCAAATCGCTTGATTATACAGCTGCAGCCAATTATCCCAGATCGGTTGCATAAGCGATAAACATGCAACGAATTGGATGCGACCCTAATGTGTTTACCTTAAACAATTCCCGTACCATTAGCCAATACAAACAAATGCGCATCTTAGCGCTTGCCCTTTGAGATAGCGTTACGGTATATACAATATACCCTCTATCGTTTATGATAGAAATGCTATTAGCCTATGCACGTCATTATTTGAACAGCTGCATGTTTACTTTCTTTTCTTTCTACCAACGCGCGTTTCGTTTGTCTTTCCTTCCAATGTGAAGACATTCACTCTAACCTGAACGATATCTATGAGGAACCTTCCAATGGTACGCGGATTCGTTTCTCTCTGGCCGCAGCGTCACCAGAGAGATCGATTTCCTTTGTCACCACACGAGTGGAAATCCACCTCACCCACCGGGGTGGTTCTGCATCGAGCGGCTCTCGAGGAGTCAGATTTTATCCGCCTAATTAGAGAGACGTGTCGCGATCGTTGCGTGTGGGGAGCCGAGTTCTCACTATGAATTCAGAGTCGTCGAAACGCTAATCGGGAAGAACGCGGCCAACAGTAACCCCGGTCTCGCTGTTCCTTTTAGTTAATGGAGTAATAATCCTCCGGTCATTCGATTCAATTTTTCCGCGGCAAGTGCGAAGTGCTAAATGAAAACAAAAAATCTATTCGCGGACGTTCTATCTACCACTGGTCGTGTACACACTTAATATTAACTTTGCTCGTTGCTGCTAATGTACATTTGCCTTCGCCGAAACATTGTTCGCCAAATATAGTGCTCAGTGAAAGTTAATACAATATAAAGGAACTACGAATACGACTAATTTAACCTAAGACTTGGATACAGTGTGAATATTTATGTATGGTCATCTTGTAGTAAAGCTTAAACTGATTGTCAGTTTGTAAAAACAAATTAAAGAAATAAAAACAATACCTTTAGTAAAGATTCAAACAGCAACTTCAGCGTTTCATTTCACTTGCTTCTTGTGACAGCGTGTTTTCATTTTTATTCGTTTAGTTTTCTTCTTGTGGTGCTCTCTCGGCGAAACTTTTAGATTGTTTGGGGAGTGAAGTGAATCCGTGTCGTGTCAGGCACCTACTTCAACCCCACAAGGTTAAGGCTACTGTGTTTTGAGATGCACGTGGTATTATCTTCATTGACTATTTAGAAAAGGGACAGACGATAACTGAACAGTATTATCCGTAATTATTAGATCAACTAAATGAGAGAATAAAAGAAAATCGTCCTAATTTTCTAAAGACTTATTGACCTGCCCTAGTATATTGAGAAAACCCCACCTTTTCCCTACTTTAAAAATAACAAGATTTTCACACTAGACATACCAAATGTATTGATCAAACTGTCGAGTCTTTTTGTCGCAAATATCATATTATGAAACTGCTCAGACCGTCAATGGATAAAACATCATCTCTCGGTATGCTATACAAGTTAATGCATCGATGTTAACCCTTAATGTCATAGTTGGTGTTCACCATGGTTCCGTTCTATCACCGACATTTACAGCAACTTTTTCTTATCAATTATCCACAATCCATTCGAACAAACTCTGTAAAAAGGCGAGAAATTTATTCATCCATGGCGGCTTTATAAATGGCGCTTCAAATGGAACCGCTCAATGATATTGGAGCATGTATCAAAAATCATCAAAAATCACCGTTTTTTCCCGACTATACACCCGCCATTTTGAAAATACATTACGGAACCAAAAGATCCTAGTTCTTGCCTATATGACGGTATCGAGGAATTATATGCATGTTGATTTATGTCGATACCTCAACTTTTTTTTGAGATACACGCGGAACCATGTCGAAAAACAAAGTTTGGAGAAAAAAGCATTTCAAGTTTAAAGCGTGTAAATAACGTCAATGAATTAGAGTAAAGTGCGGGCACTAAACTGCCCATAACTTTGTGATTATTCATTTTTGTTTAAACAAAATTTTAGGAGAATATCTGCAACTCCTTCAAGAATATAATATGATAAAATTGTACATTTTTTTGGTGAATCTTCCTTTAAAACTAAATGTAGAAAATCGTCATAAAGTTAAATTCTAGGGAACAATTGGATTGCTCGCCGGATCAAAAAAATGCATTGTTTCCCTTCGTCGTGTTTTCACGTATTTTAAGTTCCATGCTATTAGGATGTGAGTTTCAAATCCTAATTACGTTGTATCGTATCCTTGTTTTCCACGTATCCTTGTGGTTAAAGAAGGAAAGCCAGCGGTGGCGTGCACTAAAACGATGATACATATCATAGGATTTAGAAGTAAGTATGAGCGTCGCGAGTTTAATGGTTCAGTTTATGGCGGGTCGCCAAAAAATGTACAAAGGGGAAACCTCAATACCATAGACATTCCGTTGCAGACATTTATGGCCTCCTTGAGTGACTTTATTCGTATGGGAACGCCCTTGGAACCCCCGTTTGAATATTGATAATGTGAATCGATTTTGAAATTTCAACTGAAAAATCTGTATGAAACCGTGTATACATAAGGCAGGCATTTGAGTAAGATTAGCGTTTCCGGAATACCAAACGCTTCGTAATTTTACGAAGTTCATGACCTCACTGATCTCGCCTGTATCATCTTTCCCTGTCCAGTGCGCTCTCCTTCCATAATTTCGAATATAATTCGATTCAATATCTAGTAATGCTCTCTTCTAGGAAAAAAGGAATGTTTCCTACGAACGACTAGTAGGAAGACGTTGACTTTTTATCGCAATGAGTGCTCTTACTCACTCACTTGGAAGAATTTAGGGTTTTCGAGATATTTCTTTTTTCTATCGCACATATTTAGAGCATGCCCATAGTTTAGTATCTGAACATTGTTATTCTTGTAAAATAGACGATAGGTGGGAAATTAAAGACATCCGTTCATTACCGTACAAGATTGTAGGATGTTTGACCTTTTTAACTGTTATAAAAAAGGAGTTAACAGAACATTTCGCTATTGCTGTTAAACAAACTTCCGCAGTACTGGCGATCTCCCAACGGACTTACCTCCTATGTCTTTAGTAGCGAAATTTAAAGTCAACTTATCCTTATTCGTCAAGAACACTTCCATTCCCCATCTCTCCCATCGGGCCATCAGATAAACTGCAAAATTTACCAATTTATGAATATAACGCTCTCCGGTTCCGCTATCACTCTGTCTACATCTTTAGCAGGATGTTACAATTAGATTTCACCCTTCGCTGTCATTCTCAGTAATTCATCGTGCATTTGTTCAGCATATGGATTTATCTTACTTTCCGCCACTGTTTTCATCGCAAGGAGCAAACTTTTTTTTTACACTCCGTTGTTGCACGAAGATTATAACATGTCACATGGTAACACGAGATACCCATCCTTTCTTACAGCGTTGCCAGTCAGCCCTTCTCAGTCATCGTGCTATGACACCTTTGCTGTCATCCCGTCGCATCCTTTTCAAGGGAAATGTCTGAAGCTGAAGCATTTCATCTCGTTACCATGTCTGAGGTTCAGTGTTCCCAAAACACTGTACAGTGGAAAGGAACACCAGTATACCCAAATGATGCACACTCCTTTGATGCTCCACGCTCAGTGAAGAGACGCTTGAACAGCTCTCGGGAGCTGTTCGCAGTGACAATTATACACGGGGGCGTACGTTCCACCTCTTTCCCAGGATGTCGGTACTCAGCAGTGCCTAATACTACATTTTCATAATTCGATGGCTGAGTAAAGCGCGCACCACTGGAATGTTGGTAACGGAGAGGTGGTGAAAAATTTCTGTAATTACTTATACACCTAACACCAAACGATACATACAGCATCCACCACAATTCTGTTTGCATTCTACTGCTGAATGCCCTGGTGACTGCTGTTACCACTGACGCGACTCTGGAGCCAGGTACAACCCTCAGGATGTTGGGTGATTTCAGTTGGTTTTTCTTTTCGATTTTCAACCGAGTTACTGGAGACCAGGCAGAGGAGTTTGGCGGTGTGCAATTAGGATTATTCCTTCCTGGAGGGAAACGTTAATCTGATTTGAGTCTGTTAGCGGTATCAGTGGTGGCTTCTCGGTGCAAGGGGTTCATGTCGACATATTGTGAGAAGATTTCGAAGCTAAGGTCCTCGGTTTCTGTTGATTTAAGCTCGACTGCGAACATATTGCTATGTACATATTATCAAGGGGTTTAATAGTTAAAGCATATATCAAATTTGTCCTTAAATTCTTCACTTGTATTGAGAACGAAATTCCAACTCTAAAAGGGGAAAATAAATAGGAGCTCGGTTCTGAAGAGAATGGGGTGGTTATATGAATATTGTCTATACCAACGATTGCCTAATTAGAAAACATATCAAATCTGAAATTGCTGGAAGGAAAATGTTAGATTTCGCCAGTTGTGTATCCGACTTAGAATGTGATGAAATACCTCCTGCACATGCGACTTTTAAAGAACATGGTTGGGTAACATGAACTCAAGTTGATTTTTCGTTCAACGAACTCATGAATTGCAAAGATCTAGGCAAATAGACGAAGGACTCTTCATCGGATGCCTTTAAGATGACTTTTTATATTGTTGTTGCATTAATCATTTTTCATCACGTTGTACCTTACGCGACAGAAGACACGAATGTAAAATTTACAAATATTTTCAGTTCTTAGACCTACTGAGCTCTTGGTATGTTGTCCTACCTTTATTTCATCCTAACGAGTGTTACGGCCTAATCAAACGTCTTTGAAGTAATTTGGGGTTGCTAGGGATAAATAATAAAGACATGTGTTTGAGGGTCACATAATTAGCAATCGAACGAAATTTGATTTGGCCACACTGTAACCCACAATTCCAACCAATTTTGACCGCTAACAGCGCGTTACCTTAACCCAACTCCCCATTCAAAACTTGCAAAGAATACATTTCCCAATCTGCAACAGCATCCATTCCCAAATCTGCAATAGCATACATTCCCAAACGTGCAATAGAATACACTTTCAAAACCTGCAACAGAATTCATTTTTAAAACCGCATAAAATACATTTTTAACCGGCTCCCATTCTACTTAAACCATTTTCCTCGGTTGCAACCAAGCGGCATTTAATTTTCCCCGAAAACCATTCCGGCTCACTTCCTAGTTAAACTATTTTTCTCGTTTGCAATCAAGCAGCATTTAGTTTTCCCAAAAAACCATTTCAGTTCCCATTCTACCTAAACCATCTAAAATCATATCAGTACTTCTTACTGGCAAGTCAGCAGCACGATGCGTTGTCACGAACCAGCCGTCGCAGCGGCCAAGACCCATGTTCTATTGTCTAACCGACAACCCATGACCATACTTGGCTATACACAGCAACAGAAGGATCTAATTGAGCCCGTACGGCAGAAATTCCCTGAAACAAAATTTTCTATGCAGGCATAGCAACCCTTCTCCACGTTCCTAGTAAGTGGCAGCGAGTTTACTTAGCTATGACTCCACTGCCACGACACCATGAATAGATTCTCGCCTTCATTCAAGTCAGTCGAGCAATAACCATCCCAGGGGACAGATGTTCCCTACTACCCTCCAGTGTGCGTCTGGGAATAGCCGGTCGGTTTCTTCTCCCCCCTACCCTTAGCGCCGCGGGTACCCGTTCATCCCAGAGTCGTGGGTGTCCGGGATAGTGTTGTAAATGATGAATGTTAAGTTACAACTAACCTACACATCAGTGTCCGTGAACCTAGTTATCTTTTGTTTGTACCGAAGTAAAGAAAAGGAATACTAATATTGTCATGATGTTGTGTGCTTTGTTCGAAAGTCGAGTGTCGGAAATCTAAAGAAAGCAAAGACAAATATATGTATACAAAACAACAAAAATCCGAACAAACTAAGACATATCAAACTACTAAATTGTGAATTTCCCATGCCATAGCCGTTAATGTTCAGAGACCATAAGTGGAATTAATAAAATAAAGAAAACCTAATACAACAAAACTTCCCCAGCGCCCTTTTATTTATTTTTCCTCTCGCTGCGGTGTTCGGTGCGTGATCCGATGGGTCCTTGGTGATTAACTTTCGACGGAACTTTAGTGATGATGGAAGTAGGAGAGAATCGGTGCCATACGCCGGTGCACTTCTCCGTACCCCACAACACCATTGAGACTTTGTGGATACTGTGGTGATGAAACCGTATTCTAACCATAGCACTATATAGTACATGGCTTGTCTAACCAGCTTGTAATATAACCCTTCGATCCTGTGCATTCGTTGCCGAGAACTCATTTTTCCCTGTGAATGTTGTATATTGCGTCTTCGTTGCATTAAAGTCAACGAGATTGGCTTTTCCGCGTTGTAGCACTGCATTTAAATCCCGGACCCTTAGAGAGCCCGTAGTGGCTACATGTCAGCTGGTGCGACGATGATTCGAAAATGGAAAAAATAACTGTACTATCGTCCGCAAAACTGAATATTTTGTTACCCGTTGATTCTAACAAATTACTAATGTAAAGAAAAACCAAGATTGGAGCCAAAATAGAACCCTGAGACGGAATTAGTGGAATATAGATCCAAGGACACGTCGCCTGCAACAACCCGGATCGATCGATTATCGATCAAGTTTTTCGTCCCGTCGAAAACTTGTTGGGAAAGTCCATATGAACGAAGCTTGGTTATCAACGCTCCGTGCCAGGCGCGGTCGACCGCCTGCCATGGAAACCCTACTGACGATCGCTTGAAGCCCATTGCATTCCCAGCATTTAATCAATTCGGCATTGATGATCTTTTCCATCACCTTGGATAACATAGATAGTAATGCTATCTGCTATTTATTTTGTGGTAGATACCGTTTCCCCTTCTCTGGGATTGGCTGGACTCGATTTATTTTCCAGCAGGTAGAAAAGCCCACTGTACTATACATAAGATAAACGAAAGAGTTTGCTGAGAACCAGCGACAGTTCTGCAGCACAATTTTTAAGGACGATTGCTGGTATTCCATTCTGACGGGTTGCTTTCTTATATTCCAGTTCACAGAAATATTCACTGGTAATCTACCCATTGCTACATGCAATTCTGCAATTCCCATCGCCCATCCCAATCACAGTTTTGAAATCCCATCACCTTGGGATAACCTATGCTATTACTGCATGCAATTTTTCATTCCCATAACCTTGGTGGGCATAATATTACCTTGACTAACGACAAGAACGCAAGGTTGCAGTTCCCATCACCGGGAAGGTACAAGACGACAACATGGCCGGAACCTTGGGATAGCATATGCTATTACTGCATGCAATTTCTCATTCTCATAACCTTGGGGGGCATAATATTACTTTGACTAACGACAAGATCGCAAGGTTGCAGTTCCCATCACCAGAAGGTACAAAACGACAACATGGCCGGAACATCCTTCAACAGGGTCACACAAGTGCTCGCATATGCGGATGACATCGCCGTTTTGGGCGATAATCTAGAAACTGTAAGTAAAAGCAGTGAAATCATCATGCAAGCCGCAGAAGAGGTGGACATAGAAATTAATGAAGACAAAACAAAATATATGATTACGGCGCGAACAGGCGGACCTCAGGGAACACACATAACATGTAATTGAATATATTTGAAAGAGTTAAAGAGGTTTAATATCTGGGAACAATACTGACGGCCAGTAACGAAATGTCGAAGGAAATTAACAAATAACTGCATTCCGGCAACGCTAGTTGGCACGCAGTCAGTAAACTGCTGAAATCCAAACTGCTATCACGTAATATAAAGCTCCGTGTCTATAGAACCATAATCATTCCGATTGTTCTATATGGATGCGAAACATCGGGTCTTACAAAACGGGAAGAAAACAAATTCCGCGTATTTGAGAATAGAGTTTTAGGGAGTATCTTTGGCGGTAAAAATGGCGATGCAGCAGGACAATGGAGGAAACTCCACAACGACGAATTGGAAGAGCTATACCGCAAAACCTACAATAGTGCGAGTTATCAGGTCGCGAACATTAAGATGGGGAGGTCATGTCGCGCGAATCGGCAACGATAGGGCCGTGCGAAGAATTCTTGACGGTAGATCAACGGAAAAGAGACGGCCAGGACGGCCGCGACGGACACACAACACCTGAAGGCCAGTATGTTCAGCTCTTTGCTGGGCCAAATAATTTAACTGGACTCGCCTATGAGCCAACATGAATACCAGATATATGGTATATGGTCATTCCGTCAACACATTGGACGTGTTTCTCACCTCCTACCCAAGCAAATACACAATTGAAGTTTCTTCGCCCTTGGGCACTTCAGACCACTGTGTCGTATCAACAACAGCAACGCTAACGAGAAAACTCACAAACAACAGTATGTTTCTTCGAGAAAGCCAACTGGAAAGGTCTGAACGACTTTTTTGGGAAGTTAAATTGGTCGTTATTTTTCCCCAATAACGATGTTGACCCTATAACCGACACATTGACAGACACGATTCTACTTGGCATGCAAACCTTTATTCCACACTGGGAAAGAGTATCAAACCCAAGAAAAATATGTGATTCGATTCGGGTGCAGAGAAGCCATTAAGACTAAAGAGTTGGGCTTCCGGTTGTATATATCAAACAATACTGAGGAAAATCGGAAAAGATGTAAGAGAGCTAGAAATGACCGCAATGGGCATATTCAATGAGCTAAGTTCTTGCAAGACCAAAGAATGAGCCAAAAAATACTACACTCTCCCACAGGTAGTAGACACTTCTGAGCATTCGTGAAAAGCATTCAAAACTCTGTCTCTCCATCCATTCCATCGCTTATAGTCGATGACAGACCAATCACCAGTGCAATAGAGAAAGCTAAACTACTTGTTGCACATTTTGCGGAGAATTTAACGCTGCCTGATACCACATCAGGTCCACCTCAACTTTAGCGTAAGCAGCACACCGTGAGCCAGATTTACTTCCGAACGCGTACTGTTGCCCGCGCACTCAAGGAGCTAAACGCAAAGAAATCCACTGGTCCTGATGGAATCCCCCCAATTCTCTTGAAAAAGCGTTCCTCGCCACTCGCTAAACCACTGCGAATACTTTACCATTTGTCTTATTCTATTGGCCGTTTCCCAAACAGATGGAAGTCAGCGAACATTCAGCCAATTCCCATAAAGGGTGACAAATCGTTTCTGTCTTCTTATCGACCCATATCACTAACTTCTATTCTCTTGAAGGTAATTATCAACCGTCAACTTTCGAAATGTCTGGAATCAATTGATCTTCTCGATGACCGCCAATATGGCTTTTGTAGCACTGTAGACCGGATATCGGATGGCGTACCTTACCGAAAAGTGGAGCCATTCAATCCACTACCTCGGTGAAAACAAGGTAGTCGCATTGGATATTTCAAAAGCCTTCGACAGAGTTTGGCATCCAGCCCCTTTGCCAAATTTACATTCATGTGGAGTGGACAAATCCCTGATTCGTTGGATAAGAAACTATCTTTCTGGCCGTTCAATTCAAGTGGTTCTTGATGGTGTCAAATCTGTCGTTCATCAAATTAATGCAGGTGTTCCTCGGGGTTCGGTACTCTCACCCACTCTCTTCCTCCTCTTTATAAATGATCTCTTGACAATTACCCTCAACCCAATTCACTCGTTTGCTGATGATAGCACGTTGAGTTTCTCATACTCATATGAACACTATCATCATCATCATCGGCACTACAACCGGGGCCCGGTCTTGGCCTTATTTAGCAAGCCCTGAGGCTTGTGAAATTTTCCATAATGATTTGTTTTTTTTTTGTGGGCAAGGTCATTAGTCTTGCGCCAGAGGCTCCCCGACGGGGAATCAAACCCCGGTCTCCCGCGTGACAGGCGGGTATACTAACCACTATACTATGGAGGAGCCAACTCATATGAACACTCCCGACCAAACTCTTCGCACATCATTAGTCAAAGGCGAACCCCAAAGTAAATACACTGTCGATGAAGGGCACTTGCATCGATGAAGCCAAGGAACTATCATTCCGCAGCACTCGAATTAATTTGACTCTTAATTGGAATGACCACATATTTGAAGCTACGAAAAGTGCGGCCAAATGCATGGGGTTCCTCAAGTGATGCAAAAGATACTTCACTCCATCCAACCCAGCCACTATTTACAAGGCGTATATTCATCCAAAAATGGAGTTCAACTCCCATATTTGGTCAGGCGCATCCAAAACTGCACTACACGTGCTGGATAGCATGCAAAAACGAGCAGTGAAACTTATTGGGTGAGTCGATTAATTCCGTCATTAAAACATAGGCCCAACGTATCATGCCTATCTCTTTTCTATAGGTATTACCACGGTCGTTCCTCAGCTGAACTTGCTGAATGTGTTCCGCCTCTTCAGACATTTTCCCGCGATAGCCGTCAGTCTGTGAATGCGCATCAATTCATGTTAAAAATGGATTTCTGGCGCACAAATAAACATAGAGAGTCATTCTTTAGCCGAACCACACGAATGTGGAATGTTCTACCTGATCATGTGTTTCCTCGTCGTTGTGATGTCCAGGTATTCAAGACCAATATGCATCGACACCGCGTTTCCTTATCCACTTCCTCTCCATTCGCTCGCACTGTGCTCTGACTTTTAGAGGTACTTCAAAATGTCCTTTTGTGCGCGCGTTAGTGTAAAAAAGAAAAAAAAAAAGTGCCATCACTGGATTCAAATCAATCACCCAATTTGTGAAATTGTTGTTCTTGAAGACTTTAACGTACACAACTCCGTCTGGTTGGTACATTCTCACAGAGGCTGGGTGAGATGGTTGCTTTTAGCTGCAATTTGACTGAACTCGTGGAGTAATCTACGCGAATTCCAGGTGACTAAAGTGATTATGCGAATACCGTGGATCTGTTTTTAACACACGAGCCGGGCATTTATGGTATACCATGGAAAGGACTGCTGGCGCAAGACGAATGACCTTGCCCGGAAAAAACAAATTATTATGGAAAATTTAACAATAGGACTTGCTAAATAAGGCCAAGATCGGTTCCCGGTTGTAGTGCCCATGATGATGATGGAAAGGACTGTGCCATTGGAAGCTCAGATCACTGCCTGATATCAGATGCGCAATCACTTACATTTCAAACAAATCACCAACCTAAGCAGCTTCGCTATGTATAGAGGTATGGGTCTGTTAACTGGGGCGATTTGCGGGATTTCTTCGTATCCTTTTCGTGGTCAGAGGTGTGCTTTGGAGGTTCCGATGTTAACGCATGCGCAGAGTCAGTTACGGAGATTATTTTTCTTTGAATGGCTCTACACTCTGCATTCCATTAAACGACATTCAATTGATAAGCCATGGTTTGATGAAAAATCCGAGCAGTTTAGAGCGGAAAAAACGTCTAAGGAGCTTTTAAGGAATGTTTTTAGCAATTAAGTTCATTTAATTATCACCCCACCCCCCTATGAATAATTAACATCTCGTGTCTTCACATGCATATCCTTCCCTACCCTCCAAATCACCAATAGTTAAATCCCTTAGCGACCGACCACACTCTTTCAACGCACGTTTAACAAGAAGGAAATCTCGTGTCGTTGTTTTTCATATCCTTTTTTGTTCCGCTTCCACAATTGTTATTTCTAGGAAGCGGAGTTGGCTAATCCTGGCGCAAGACTTATGACCTTGCCCGGAAAAAAAACAAATCATTATGTAAAATTGAACAAGCCTCAGGGCTTGCTAAATAAGGCCAAGACCGGTTCCCGGTTGTAGTGCCGATGATGATGATGAGTTGGCTAATAGGGGGCTGGGCTATGGTTGATAGGGATACGATGGCTCATAGAGAGAATATGGCTATGTATAATAGGATTGTGGTTTTTAAATAGGGGTTTTACTTTATTTAAATTATTTAACTATTGGTGATTTGGAAGGAAGGGAAGGATATGTATGTGAAGACACGAGATGTTAATTATTCCTGGAGGGGGGGGGGGGCTTTTAAGGGGTGGAGCTCCACTACCACGAACGTCAATAGAATGAATTTTGTTATATATATATTTGGATTTATTTGTATCATTTTTTTTACAATGAAGTTGCATTCTCATAAAAAAAAACAGCCAGAACTTAGTTGCGCACATAATATGTTTGATCCAGGGCTGTTGTTTTCCGTAGACTACTAATTTTACTATTTGGGGTTAACCGTACCAGAAAGAAGGGTAGTATTTGATGCTCTATTTTGGATCTTGCTGTGATGAAAGGTTTCACCACACTAAATTCAAGATCATCGTACTTTAGCTGTCGCAGCATTTTCAAAACAGTCTCTGGTTCAGTTTCAGGGTCGACACCCTTTAGTAGTACTGTAATATTTTTAACTTCTTTCGGCGTGTAAGAAAATAATTCCGTGGTGGCTCTTTTCAAAACGTTTTTAATTTTCTGTTGAAAGATTCGTTTACTATCGTTTGTTGATTGTTGACACGTCTACACCGTATGGTGGTCGATTTGGTACTGTCACCTTCAGGACAATGAGGTTCAACGAAATCACTCATAGAACCATTCCTTAGGGCACATTTGAATGGTGTTTTATTACTATTATATTATATTAACTATAACATTTCGGAAAATGATCTCACTGACTATCTAAACAAGGATTTATTTCCTTAAATTTATCGTCTTACTATGTTTCTCATAATTTAAGTATCAACCAAAGCATTTTCAAATTCCGCAGCTAACTTATTTAGCACACCTGCTATTTCACATGGTATACACGAAGCTTAACAAGCACAACAAGTGTCTGCTTTATAGTTTGTTTATTAAATTACCATAAACTTGTTCTCTGAAGTCAAGATGCTCTGCTTTCATTTCGTTCGTTCCACTACTAGATGTTTATGGTGTTTCTGTAGCATCACCTTCATTGCTAAGAAAAGAAATTCTCTAGCAAATTAGATTACGCAAGACTGCAGTCTCTATCTTTGGGTCGGTGAAAATATGATTAAACCCCAAGGCTTAGTGGAAGCAGAAATAGAATTATAAAAAGACCAAGGATAATAACGAGGGGCCAAGAGAATGCACGAAAAACCAATTTTGTGTTACACTTCAGCAAACGGATTTCGCTTCAGCACCCTTCTAATTAAACTTCAGGCTTGCAACAATAATAATTGCAAAAGTTAATTCACTTTCTCTTCCATTATCCGCCGGAGGGCAAGAAAAACATTGTACTGCCACTCGTTATCCTTTCCGTGATAATAAAGATTTTTTTTGTAAATATTACAACTAGTACAACATGCCGTGGGTGACAAAATGAACGGAGGGTAAGTGAAACGATGTCTGTTTTGGTTTTTCGATAATCTAGGAGCTTGGTCTGTGCGACACAATGGAAGAGAGGGTGGCAAGAAGATTCATTCATCCGGTTGGCAAGGAATACTAATTTTATTCACCCTCCAGTTGTCTTTAATTAATTTACTCCCTCATATTTGGCTTCACTGGTGCACTCTTTATTAGTGACTTTTTACTTTTTGCCGGTAGAATTAATTAGGCGTCAGGTACATAAAGCGACTTGGTGTCAAAAACACGGCTTTGGCATGTATTTGTTGCAGTGAGCGACTTAACATAGGTGGACGTTTGTGTACGCTACACGGCTCAAGCATGTCGGACTAGATAGTAGACTAGATTGAGAAGATTATTTTAATAAGATTAGAAACTGCTTACAGTTGGAACATGGACGTCTGGAAATCCAATAGTGTGAACTAAATCGACGTGTTGATAAGGTAGATTGTATACTTATTGGATTTGTTGCAAAGAGATGATATGTAGAACTGAGCGCAGAGTTTCGAATGCAAAACATCGTGGACGCTATTACCATAGCTGAGGTAATCGAAGGATGGCAGCATAAGCATAATGGCAGCATTCTGCTTCGTACGATGTTATGGAATGTAGAGCTAGACTTAAGTGTGCGGATGATGTATCAGTTACAATTCATTTTAGTTTTTCTTTTACAAAGTTTCACCATTATTTTCTTTACTTAACATTAGGCTGCCTATTGTTCTTTCGCCAGTTTTTCACTTCAGTCACAATTCATGTTAGTTTTTCTTTTACAAAGTTCCACCAATATTTACTTAACTTAACTGTAATTTATCTTTTGTTTCTTTCGTTAGTTTTCACTTCTCGGTAACCAAAAACTGAACCATACTCAACCCGGATTCTCTCGGTCTGTTACTATATCAAATACTCACCACCAGACTTCTATTAACACGCCAGTCTCAACTATGTTCGCGACCAACCTCCGACTGACTCTTAACGTCTTCCTACCACTTCTCGTCACCTCGGAGTCAACACCTCCCGATGACGATAATGCAATTTCGATTTGCAGTGACCTAATTTTCGCTTTTTAACTTCCATTCGCAATTGCTATGTACTGTGGCGTCAGCCGATATCTCTTCATCGATTTGCGCCACAGTTCAATATCCGTAGTTGCGAACTGGCCCAATTAATTCTTTTGTGTTTCGTATGCAATTAATTGCATTTCCGTGATTAGGTAATTGTTCCGGAATATGCAATTAATTGCTTTTGCATTATTTGGCAATCGTTTTGGGATATGCAATTAATTGCTTTTTGGTGATTTACCAATTGCGATGAAATGTGCAATTAATTGCATTATCGTTCTGGGGGTTATTCAAGTTTAGAATTGGATAGCGTTTTTTGATCTGAGTGCATCAATGACCTCATGTACCTCATCTTTGTCTATGCCGTCACTGACACACTTAACACACGTGAAAGCTTCAGGGTTTTGCAGATGCCCAAGATTTATATGATCCACTCTGTAGTTCGGATAATGTAATCTGTGAACATTTACTTTCACGAATCGTGCAAAATTAAAAACATTTAGCGACATTAGTCAAACAGCCCACAATCATCCCCTTTTCACAATTTCAGCCAGCTCAACAAACAAGCTAGTACTGCCAACGATTATTGCTGCCTTCAGCCATAGTCACGTATTCTTTGGATTTGTTTAATATACATGAAATTATAATTATTATTTATTATTCATTTATTATTAACGAGTAATTCAAAATTACATATCAATCAATTAACATAATGAACCTAGCAGCTGAGACTAAATTAATTTAAAACGGTTATGCACAATTTGCTATCAAACAGTTTGATATTGTATTCGTTTTATTTTAATATTCCGTTCGATTCCGCGGTTTCCCCGTCACTGACTGACTTCCCGAAAGTAAGATTCTCATCTGCACGGTTTTTCATATTAACATAAGTCAATTTCGAATTTGGTCGTTAGCCCAAGAGCTGATTAACTCATTTTGTTTTTACATCCCTATGAATGGCTATTCCATCACCCGACAGATGACGATTTTAAACTGATAGAATTTTCAGTTTTTAAAAACGATACTAATATCAACACTTCCCTTATTCATAAAAATAGCCGCAGTGGTGAACCCCCCCCCCCCCCCCCCCCCGCAATAATTCAACAAGATCCCCACCTAACAGTTCTCACCAACATTGATTTTTACCACGACACAGCAGATCCTCCAAACCCGCTATCACGCCATACCCCACTCCCGCCCCCACATCTATCAACCGGCCAATGCATACCCCATTCTCGAAGGCACCCTCCTTACAGCCCGCCCCAAACCCACACTAGCCCCCTCCCGATCTAGTTAAAACAACTCTTATTCCCGCAATAAACGGAAAACCGATAACCAAGGCCTCTCTCGTAAAAAGAAGTTTTCCTTCAAACTCCCCCCTAATAGTGTCTCTTTTAACCCTAACCGCACCCTATCCAACGCCTCAAAACCCCTAAGTCACACCCTCCCTGCTTATCCTATATCACCCCTCGCCATAATAACATCAAACATATATCCCAATTTCATCGGCACCGAAGAAGAGCTCTTGCGCTTCAGCGGGGCTATCTCCCAAAGAGACCGGGGCGATAATATTAAACGGCACCAACAGTTCTGGTGGTTGAACGGCAGTTGAAGACCTGATTACCAGTGTCGGTAGAATCATTGCATTCTCAGCCAGCTTACACAGGCTTAGCTTTTCAAGAATTAGGGTAGTATAAGTTCTTAGTTAAGTTATTTTAAGTAAATAAAATTAGATAAAAAAAAATGTATAGGATTAAATTAAATTTGAAGTAAAAACAAAAAAAAATCGCACATAGTCTTTAAAATTTTTCTTTGTTAGACAATAAATCAGAAGTAAAGCCGCAAATAAAGTCCTGCCACCGAAAGGCAAATTGCACAATAGTCTTATTATGTTTAGCTTAGAGCCTCTGCGTAGGACCAGTCGGTTATAATATAAGATAATTAAGTTAGAATTTAAGCATTTTTTGTCTAGCATTTAAATTAGAAACTAAGAATATAAAACGAAATAAAAAAATTTTGCAAAAATGAATCCCAATTTCATCAAAGTCCATTCTATTAACCCTTCACACCAGTCGTTTTCCAAGTCCTTTTACTCTCCCCGCTCTACCCAACTACCTACTATACCATTTAATTCTAGTCACTCATCGCGTCGCCCCCCCGGAACCCCCTCACTCGCAGCTATCGTTCTCAACCCGTCTTTGACCCCCCCTACCCAACTATCTACTGTACCATTTAATTCTAGACACTCATCCCGTCCCCCACGTTGGAATCCCCCGCCCCATCTCACCCTCAGCCATCGTTCTCACCCCCCCCCCCCCCACCCAACTAGAAATCACACAACTTACCCCCCAAACATCTGATTGCCACTACGCACGGTAGTAGATGAACATAGAGACCCAAAGACATATGAAAATATGCAACTCTTACTAGCGTATTTCCACGACAATTCTGATTCTGTCTGCTATGAAAGCAAAACTAAAACCAGTGTCAAACTCTCTATTCAACAGGAAGGTTTACCCACTGACGTCCCCAGTCTCCGCAAATGTTTCGTTAAATTCCACGTAATTTTCAATTTATCCCCTCATAAAGTGTCGAATGATCTTGTGGCGACTCTAACAGATACACACACAATTCACAAGCAAAATAGTGAAGAGCACCGAACGAAAAATCGAATAAGAAAATACATCAGAGCCGTATACCAAGCGATAACATAACAATTCACATCAGTGGAGTATAGTCGAGTTTAAAAAGCCAATTCTAAAACACGGCAAGTAGCCTGATGGGTAACGCTTAGGTACAATTTTTGGTGATTCAAACTGTCAGCGTCAGTTCGAATCACACGTTCTTCTTCACTATTATTTAACACGCTATAACCTAAAAGAACGTTATCTCATCTTCAACGTAGTAAGGCCGTCCTCAACAAATTTATTCGTTCCTAAACCCCCACCTCCCCCACCCCTTACTAAAACCGACAGTATAACACTCCTTACTCCTTACCCTTATTATCAGAACGTAAGAGGTCTTCGCTCAAAGACCCCACCCATTCTGAAAAACTCCCATGTACTACCTGTCGACATTTTCGCATTAAGGGAAACGAACTTAATCTCGAACATTCATAACCTGGAACTGTTTCCCCCCACGTTCATCATCTTCCGCGATGACTTCCTTAATCATACTACTGACTTTTCCCCCAGCTGAGGAGTGCTCATTGCTGTCCACAACTGCCTCGAGTCGTCACTTGTCGCTTTCCCTACCGCCTTCAAGCTCGACTTTGTGGCTCTCAAAATCACTCTTCCTGGGAAATCAATCTTTGCCATGTGCTTATATATCTTGCCATCCCAGCCTATTGAAGTTCACTACCTAGCTCTTAATACTATCGACCATATAATCGAGCTAATTAATTGCTAGAACGACATCATAATCTTTGACGATTTTAATCTTCCACAACTCAATTGGGTTATATCTAACGATCAATCACACTTCACCTACCACACCACCTCGGCCAAGGAATGTCTCTTGATTAATCGACTAGATAATTCTTGTCTCTGTCAGATCAGCAAGTTCGAAACCTCTATAGCGTTTAGGATGATAGTGGAGAACGTGTGATTCGAGCTGACGCTATGACAGTTAGAATCACTAAAAATTGAACCAAAGCGCAACCCATCAGGCCACCACCGCGTGTACGAATTCGATTTCTAAACTCAAGTACAGTTGACTGATGTGGATTTGTTATGTTATCGCTATGGTATACGGCTCTGATGCATTTGCTTATTCGATTTTCGTTCGGTGTTCATCACTATTTGCTTGTGTATGGTGTGTGTATCTGTTACAAACGCCACAACTCTTGGGTAGGCAGCTAGACCTCATCTTTACTACAGACCCCAACAATACACCAGTCTCACCCAGCCCGTTCGTCCTTACAGCTATCGACCACCACCGCCCTCCCTCTTCTTGTGACCTTCTTCCTAGTCCAGCCCCCCCCCCCCCCCCCCCCTACCCAATCGCTACGCCTACGATTTCCATAAGGCTATTTTTGGTCTCATCAACGACTACCTAGACCCCCTTTGTTCAACTACAATCGCCTATCCGTCGAGGATGCCATCACCCACTTATATACCGAAATCATATACTCTATTTCCCTGTTCGTTCCCCATTCTAGACAAAGAGCATCAACCTCTTCCCCTCCATGGTACAATCACAAGCCCCGCTCCCTGTGTAATAAAAGCAATTGTTGTAAGTCATCTACTCTCGGAATCGAACTATACCTGATTACTCCAACTTTTTTGGCTGTTACCTCCAATTCACGGAACTTTTCAACACCCTTTTCGCAACTTTTTTACCAAAACTCAAAACAATCTCAAAAATTACCCCAAAACCTTCTTCCAGTTCGCCAATCATAAATGTAGATCCGACGGTTGCCCCATATCGCCTACCTTGAACTCTCATCCCTCATCTGAACCTGTTACTATTGCTAACTTCTTCGCCACGCATTTCAACCAGTCATTCACTAATGACTCCCTTGTTCCTGACCCGTCATACTTCAACTACCTATCTAACTTTTCTCTCGCGCCCCTTCTCCACAACTCCTTTGATCCGACCTTAATTGAATCCAAGCTATTGGAGCTCAAAGAAGAGTTTACACCGGGCCCCGATGGAATCTCTGTAATCCTCCTCAAGAAATGCTAATCCGTTCTCTCTGCTCCCCCCCCCCCCCCCCCCCCACCCCCCTCACTGATCTTTAATCTCTCACTGTCTCAAGGCGTATTCCCTTACATTTGTAAAACCTCCTTCATCAGCCCCATCCACAAGAAGAGTCCAAAAAACGATGTCGCGAATTACCGCCCCATCACCAAACTGTCCCATTTACCCAAGATTCTCGAAGGCATTCTATACGAATCTCGTAGTTTTCGTTGCAAATGTTTTATTTCACCAAGGCAACGTGGTTTTCTCAAAGGCCGATCAACTAACACCAACCTCGTTGAGTTCACTTCCTTTACACTCTCAGCACTAGACGACGTTCATTTTCATTTTTAAAACATTTTTTATTTTTCTTTTTATATTCTTAATTTCTAAATTAAAGGCTAGACAAAAAATGCTTAAATTCTAGCTTAATTATCTTATATAATAACTTACTGGTCCTTCGCAGACGCTCTAAGCTAAACATTACTTAACATTTGTATAATTTGCCTTTCGGCGACAGAACTTTGTGGCAGTACTGATAATTATTTGAAATACAAAGAAAAATTTGAAAAACTTTGTCAATTTTTTTGTTTTTTTTTCTTAAAATTTAACTTACTTAACTTACCTAATATATATATATTTTTATTTTTTTTATTTTTTTTTTTATTTATTTTTTTTTTTTATTTTTTTTATTTTTTTTTTTATTTTTATTTTTTTTTTTTTATTTTTTTTTTTATTTTTATGTAAAAGCACTTAACCTAACTTAACTTAAATCTTATACTACCCTAATTCTAGAAAAGCTAAGTCTATGTAAGCTAGCTGATGATAGTATGATTCTATACTGACTTTGGTATCCAGGTCTTTATATGCCATTCAACCACCAGAACTGTTGACGCTGTCTAATACTATCGTCCCGGTCTCTGTGGGAGATAGCCCTACTGAAACGCAGGAGCTCTTCTTCGGTGCGCGCTACTTCCCGGTCGTAGCACAATCGCCCGTCTACAGATGATCTACTTACATGATAGATCAGCGGAATTCCGGATCTATCCTGTATAAGCCCTTTCATATCCAAGTCAAGGAACGCCTCTGGTGGAACAAAGCCGTTGCGACGCACGCTCTCATAGTACAAGGTGTTTGGATAATAGGCCCCGAAAATTAGGTCATTGGACGAGCTTATTGCTCTCGCAATATGTCCTCTGATTAATTTAATCATAAAATTATCCACCCTATTTATGTACGCTTCATTATATAAAGTCTCATTTGAGTAATACTTTTTATAGTCCGATTCCGGTGTCCGATATAATCTGAGACAACTTCTGAGACACTTTCTTTCGAACACCCGAATCTTTTCCATCAAATTTGGACCTATGTTGAACCATACTGGGCAACCATATATGAGCATTGGCCTGATTAGCGTCATGTAGCATATGACTTTTACCTTGCTGTCAAGTTGGCTACTGTGAAATAGCCTCCTTGTCATAGCAAAAGTTTTCCTCGCTTTGAGCAAAGCAGCCTCTACATGTCTGTTGAAATACAGATATTGATCTAGCCAGATGCCCAGGTATTTAACTAAACTCTTGGTTTCCAGTTTATCTCCATGCGGTCCCACGATAACTAGCTTTCGCCAGTTTTTCCTTGTGTCGTACGTGGCTTTATATAATGGAGTTCTGAATAGGATGGCTTCACATTTCTGGAAGTTGATCTTAAGTTTCCAGTCATTGCAATAGCGCTGCACTTTGTTGAAGTCTCGCTGTATTAACCTATTTATAATCGCAACTTTCGGAGCTGTTCTGTAAATTATGAGATCGTCTGCGTACGCCATAGCCTGCGGAAGTGCTTCTAATAAGTCGCTAATATAAATGTTAAAAAGAATCGGAGAGAGTACCGCGCCCTGTTGCAAGCCATTCTTGATATTATACGTTTTATTAGAGGTCACATTATCACTTTTGACCACGAACCTCCTGTCCTTTAACATATCGTAAAGTACATATAGTAAAGGCTTATGTATGCCATGTCTGACCAGTTTGTAATACAACCCTTCGATCCAGACGGTATCAAAGGCTTTCTCCAAGTCGATCAGACAGGCACCTGTGCATTGGTTCCTACATTTATTCCATTGTATGTCAGAGACCAGTTTAGCTGCGGCATGTGTGGTTTCATGACCCGCCCTAAAGCCAAACTGGTTATTTGGAATAATGCTATTGTCGTCTACCCATTTTAGCAGAGCTTTGTTAATGATTTTTTCAAATACTTTACTGATGCTTGGGAGTAAACTTATCGAACGCATGTTCCTTGGGTTTGTACAGTCTTTGCCCTTTTTTGGGATGGGCTGAATGATAGCCGTTTTCCAACGCGCGGGATAATATGCATTATTCAACGCGTTGTTAAACAGGACCGTGTATACATCTATTGCCATTGGGGGCAGGTTCTTGAGTACGATGTTAGGTACTCCATCTATTCCCACTGACTTTTTGCTTCTTAATGAGTCGAAGATACTCTGGATTCCTTCCCTTGTTATTAGAAGGCTATTAGCCACTACACCATTGGCATTAATGTCAATTGACAGATTATCTTCACTGAATTCGGTAAAACCCGGATTCTCCGATTGCCAAAGTGAAATTTCATTCCGGAGGTGCAGGTGATTGAGTAGAACTCTGTCCTCCAGGTCGTGATTTCGATGAATGCTTTCATTCACCTTGTACATTTCCTGAAAGACAGCTCCCAAAGCGTTCACCTTTTCCAAAGGATCTTCGATCACGAAGAGCTCACCATTGAGGATAGCGTTCTCTGCATCTATGCCAATGTTGGTTAGCAGCTGCTTGTTTACCTGAGTACGTGGGATTTGGAGACACTGAATCTCATTTTGATTATTTCTCCTGAATATTTTATTTATTTGTGGGAACATATTCGGGTTATTAGTTTTTATAGCTCGAATTCTGTTGTTCCAATACAAATTTGTTGCTAATCTATAATTAGCTTTAAGTAATTGTTGGAGGTTTTTTAATCGGGATTTCAGTGATATTATCTCCTGGTCTTGTCTGTCTGTAAACTGTCTGTGTAATTGTTTTAATTTCGATAGCAGTCTGCTCTTTTGCCTGTGGAGTGCGTTTATTGTTGCGTTTCTGTACATGTTAGTGTGATCTGTAACTGTTGTTTTGGGAATTGTTTTGTCCATTGTTCGTTTTATGGTTTCGTCCATTTGTTGAATGTATTTGTCGATTTCGACATTAGTCAGGTTTCTGTTTACTGGCAGATTAAAGTCATTCGAACGAAGTTCTCTTGTTAATGATCTGGTGAACCGCGGCCATCGCATTGCCCCGTAGTTATAGGGTTGCGGGATCACGAATTCCTCCAGATCTGCGAGCTCGTTCGGAAGCTCCATTACTGCCGTGAATGCACAGTGGTCACTATCGTATTCAATTGTCCGTAAACAGTTTGTGTTTCGTCTATTGGTGTTAAGTATTCTCAGTCGTGAGTCGATTAGCAAGATATCTAAGAACGATCTACCTCTAGGGAACGATGGATATTCGGTAGCTAGCAGGTCAGTTCTATATTCAATATGAAACTGGTCTAACCAGCCAGCCAACTGATTTCCTCTGGCATTAGATATATAATTTCCCCAATTTCTATGCTTGGCGTTCATATCTCCCCCTAGAATAAAGTAATTTTTGCCCAGGTGCAATTGTAAGCATCGGAAGAGAGTCTCGAGCTCTGCTATAAATAGATTATGTTGGTGCTCCTCAGGTGCGTAGACCGCAATCGCATACAAACCCCTTCCTTGCTGAAGGGGTATGCGTACGATACAGGCTTCCAGCACCCGGAACCTGCGCACTTCTCCACTATATATAACTTTATGAGGGATCCCTTTTCTAATAAAGATTGCGACACCCCCCCCTTGAGAGGAGTTAGGTCGGTCTCTTCGTATAATATCGTAGTTTTTATGCCATATCTTGTGTCTCTGGTTTAACTTTGTTTCCCCCGCCAGAAGTACATCAGGCCGTTCAACTTGCAACAGGTTGAAAAGATTGGCTCTTCTCTCAGTTCTTATTAGTGAATTTACATTCACGACAAGAGCTTTTATTGATGTTGTGGTTAGAGGGTTTATATTGACTTTTTGTTTAGATTGGGCAAGTACGAGTAGATCTCGTTTATTTGGTTTTGCAGCTGTGTCATCTGTCTCTGCAGATTAAGCAGAACCGTGACCACGTCCGCTTGCGATGTTGTTTCAGTCTGTGTGGGAGTATTTGTGGCTACCAATGTTGTAGCCTGGTTTGATGGTCTCCCACCCGACGCAACTTGTGCGTACGACCGCTGCGATGTTACGGGCATTGTTGTAGTACGAGCTGGCTCTGTGGTTTTTTGCCGGATCACACTTCTTGCCATTATTTCTCGGAATTTAGGACATCCTCGATAATTAGCGGGGTGTCCCTCATTCCGGCACACTGCGCACTTTAGAAGGGCTTTGTCTTCTACCCTTTCTTTTCCCAGAGGGCACTCTTCTGCCTTATGGTCTTTTCCGCATTTCACGCAACGGTGCTGCATTTCACAGTTCGCCGCCGCGTGACCAAACCTTTGGCAGCGGACACATTGCAGGATGTCTCTGCCTTTTTTTAACTTGTCCCATGTGACACTTTGATGATCCAAGACTGTAATCTTTCTTAGACCACCAATTCTGCTGCTGGGCGTTAGTTGAGCCAAAAAGAAGGGTAGCTTGCGGTTTTCCCTTCTTGCCTTGGTTGTAGTGAACGGTTTTACGGAGATAAACTCGAGATCGTCGTGCCTCAACTTTTGAAGCATCTCGAGCAGAGCCTCCGGTTCCACCTCAGGGTCGACACCCTTTAATAGAACCGTTACCCTCTTTGTTTGCTTCGGCGTGAACGAGTAGAATTCCGCGGTGGCCCTTTTTAAGACCTCTTTAATTTTTTCGTGGTCTGCCACCGCATAGGTTTGAATGGCATGCCTATTACCAGCCAGTCTTTTAACTACAAAATTGTTACCTATCGCTAGCTTACAAAGACTTACCAATTCCTTACACTCAATATCTATAGTGTTGATCGGTGGCATCTTTATTTTTTGGTTCTGATTGTTGCTTTGCCGCTGTTGTGTTGCTTGCTGTGGTCGATTTTGTGTTGATTGTTGCTGTTGATGTTGCTGTTGCTGTTGCTTTTGCTGTTGGCCGACTTTTGGCTTCGGCTTTTGTTGTTGTTCCGTGTCTTTTTCTTTTTCGAGTGCCGCTATTTTTTTCTTTCGGCGTCTCTCTTCTAGACGGGCTCTTGCCATCGCAAGTTTCGCCTCCAATTCAGTTATTTCCTCCTCTTCATCCTCAGACTCTGAGGATGCAAGAGAAGCGAACGAATTGTTTGCCCCATACATATTAAAATTGTAGGGGGAGGGGCGCCCTCTGTCCTCCTCCATTTGCTGGCCTTTTTTCTCCATTGTTAATTTCGCGGTTTTACTTCGCGTCACAATGGAGATTTTCTGTGTACCTTTTCTTTTGTGTGTTGTTGCGTTTTTGTCGTCCTCCGTGTTCATACTGGTTCTTTCCAATTTGTTTTCATTTAAAAAAAACAAAGGCGACCCGCAATACGAAGCACGAACTCGATTTCTTCCGTACGCCGACTCGAACTTGGCTATCGTCGAGTAGGAATCAGTGACTCTGCCCTCGCGCCAAATGCTGCCTTAAAAACCACTTGCTTAATGAGCAATATATTGTCTGTTTCAATTTTCACGCTTGCGAGGTGATATATTTTAATTGATAGTTTCTTTGTCGCACCTCACTGAAAGGATTTTGTTATGCACTTTTTTTTTTTATTCTTTAATTTGTTTGTTTGTTTTTATTTTTGTTTATTTTCGATTATTTTCGATTACTTTTGATTCACTTTTCGTTCTGTTACTTTGTTTTGACTGTTATTATTGCTGTGAAGCAGCGCACTTTATAATGTCACTGAAACCAATTTATCGTTTTTGCTTGATTATGCTTAATCAAGTGAAAGAAAAAAATGGAGATCTCGGAGGTATGCGATATATTATTATTTTTCTCAACGAGACTATTGCATAGCTAATCAAACTGTTAATTAAATTTAAATTTATTGTTTATTGTTTGTCCTTTTGTTTTTTGTGTTATTGATTTGTTTTCACGTAAACTATTAAACATTTTCGTATGAACTTATTAATTCTTTATTTTTATATCTGCGCGGGTCAAACACAAGCGGCACGCACACGATTACTTTCTCGTCTGCACTAGACGACGTTTACGAGGTCGATATGGTCTCGACCGACCTCAGTAAAGCACTCGACAAAATCTCCCACAATCTAATTCTCTTTAAATTATCCACCCTCGGCTTCGAACCTGGAATGCTGAAATGGATTGTTTCCTAGCTAATGGATAGATTTTATTCCGTTCGGTTTAGGTCCATGGTATCCAACCCCCTCTTTGCCGCCACTGGGGCCCTTCAAGGTAGCCACCTGGGTCCTCTTATATTTATAATGACATCGATAAGGTCATTAAGAATTCCACCTTGTCGGTATACGCTGATGATATCAAGTTATACAAGATCATCGAGTCACCTCTTGATATTGCACTGCTGCAATCAGACCTTGACAGCTTCTCGACTTAGTGTGACAAAAATTGCTTTGTACTTAACATCGCCAAATACCAATCTATAACCTTTTCCCGTAAGCGTATTCACTCATCCTCAAGTTCCTATACGTCGAGATCTTCCGATCCTTTCCGACCCTTTCCGACAGGGAGCTTAACTTCCTCTTTCAGATTGATGAGACGATCTAGAAAGCGAATTTTGCCCTCGGATTTGTGAAACGATTGTCTAAGGAATTCTCCGACCCTTACGTTACTCGATCCCTTTACCTTACCCTCGTCCGTCCACTGCTTGAATATGCTAGCCAGCTATGATCTCCTTATCACAAAATCCATATCCGTAGAATCGAAAATATTCAACGTCGCTTTCTTCGGTTCGGTCTCCGACGGCTAGGAATTTGTAGAATATGGCTGTGGTGTTAGGATTGACGCTGCTTTTCTTATCTCCCGTTGATCACCCGCCCGCTGTTGTGGCAATGGCCCGTGCAGGACATCCACTTTATGGAGCTGCATTAGCTGGAATATAATCGGGTACTTGACCATACGCCACTGTTCTTGACAGTAATAGATGTTTCCGCGAGCGGTCTTTGATGACGATCAGTTTGCTTAGAGTATGAACAGTTCTGTATGTTCCGCCGGTCGTCTATTCGAAGTCGATGTCTACCAAGGATTTTCTGTCAATGTTTATAGAGTATATCCGATCGCTGATGAACTTTGTAGAGACAGCCCTATGAGATTGCGAGGGCTTTTTTTACCTTGCCCTCTCGAGCGAACACATGCATGCAGCTGTGCTGGCCGGGTAAACGAATAGCTTCTTGGCATCGTGCCTAGCTACACTGTGGTGACCTTAAATTATGCCGCCATCAAAACACAGTGTTTTACGTCACCGTAAAATAACGAAATAAATTTCCTTAACGCAGCCATCAACATGGGGAATATAGCGGCAAAGCCATATCAATATTTCGTAATTCTCTAAAACTTTCGAGAGCGTCGGTTTCTGTTGTTATTCGCGGTAGAGGATGAGGCAGTTGGCTTCAGCGAGTCAACAACGCCAATTGCGCGGACAAAGTAGTAGATAAAATGTTGTCATGCGGTGCCAAGTCTTTTTTTTTCAACTAGTTGTTCAAATAAACTTGCGGAAAACTATACATGATTGGGACTTTAATTTCGCTTTTGCAGCACATGCGCAAAACTGCCCAAAAGGGGTTTGGCCTTGACCTTACGTACGAGGTCGCTAAAATGCTAAATGGTCATGTAGTGGTTCACCAGCAAGCTCTGTTGCAGATGCTTTTGGTTAGTCCTTTTGTTCACAAATCCGCGCACAAAAGAGGATTTGATGTAGCCTTAATGTCACAGCATCGTAAGAGCGCGTTCTTCCAAGCTTGGGAAGACGATGAGTAGCGCCTTCAGACATTGGCTGCGGTTATGACCCATCAGTGAGGCTTTGAGATACAGGTGCCAGCGCTTTGTCATCTTATTGGGCACATTGTGGTACGCGATCTTACAAATCTTGCTACGGCCGAGTAAACTTGTCAGCTTCCTGAAAAATTTTGCCTCGAAATGTTGTCTTCAATCGGTCATCAGTGCTGATGGGACATCTAAGCGTGTGGACCACGACCAAAAACTGATGCTCGCGGCTGTCATGATACCAAACGGCGTTGCTTCCGTCCATCCGGTGGAATGGTCTCCTGTAAAGGTTATATATGTCGTTGTGTTATATAATTATTATTGGTTGTGTAATTTGTTTTGTTGTCCAGGTGAAGGCGTAGAGGGATACGCCCTTACCGCTTCTTTAGCGGTAGCCTCCCTGATGAGCCAATTTCCTAGCTCAAGTTCCTTCCGCTTGCTTGTCTCCGGAGTTAGTCCCACGATAGGGGGTGGACTTCCTTGTTGGCAGACTTCCTGCCTCGGCCGCCCTTGAGGGGTTAGTGGATACACAAATGAGAGGCTGTTAGTTTCTTTTCATTGGAATTTATTCTTCCTTCTGTATCCTTAATATGGTTGGGCGTAGGTTCAGTCCTCGAGATTGACTGACCCCGAATCCAAAAAAAAAAAAAAAAAAAAAAATGGGTTGGCGAGAGGCCGACTTTAGGGAGAAATGTGTCCTTCATCTTGTCTCTGGCTTCTGGTCATCTTGCAATAACCAGAATCACCCACATCCGTGGGGATGTAGGACTCGGTCCCGAGATATCTGAAAAGAAAGAGGGACGGAGGTATCTAAGGATAGTGGACAGGACTAGTTTAAGTGTTCTCTAACTACTTGGATGGGGGGATGGTGGGAAAGAAATTGTACGAGACCGGTGGGTCTTGAGTGCGGTAGTAAACGCAGGTCACGTCTTTGGCGTCTGATAATCTGCGCTTTGGGCGGCGTGTGTGTTTTTTTTTTTTTTTTTTTTTGTTTTCGGTAGGAAGGTGGACACCTTCAAAAGATACCTCTTGACCGATCCGGAGCCATGCCGGGTTTTTACCGACTAAAACCACCTCCCGCCAGGCTCATATTCCCGTTGATCCCCGCGGAACTTTCTTTTAGATATTCCATCGCGGGGCGGGACGGAGTTTACCTGTTACTCCGCTCGTCGCGTCGCAACTGCTGCATGTTTTGAACTAAGCATGTATTCTATCACTCCTCCCGGAGTAACTGTCCGTCTCATATGTCTCTCCAAAATCGTTCGTGTGGTCTCGGTGGGGTGTACCATGGTGGGGGAAGAATCCCACCTTCGTTGACATTCTCTTAGGCTTGAGAGCTCTAATTATGACCGCATTCTCCGACGATTCTCTTGAGAGACCTTATGTGTATGTGTGTGTGTGTGAGTGCCTGTTCTGTCTTGTACTGTGCGTGCGTGTTTGTAGTGTGTCAGCAGTAGACCCTATGGGATAGGTCCAGGAATCCTCTATTATAGAGGAGAATGTTGATGGGAAGGGTGCTTTCTTCAGATTTGTACTGAAGAAGAAATTGCGGTGGTCTGATCCGAAGAGATCGAGAGAGAGAAAGGTCAAGAACGTAGGACTCCCATACAAGTGGGTTCCTCCTGTTCTGAAAGCTTTCGAGGTACTTATATACTAATGGTAGCAAGTACTTGTCGAGAGGGATAATAGAGGCACCTTCGTATAGGTGAGAGTTTGGGTAATCGCGACCTTCGGGCCTTCTAGAGTGGTTGGTGCATCTTCTGAGGAGTTTCCTTTCGAAAACTCTGTCTTTCCATTTGGGCCGAAGATATGCAGGACCATATGGGAAAGGCGTATGATATTCCAGATCGGATTAGCTGCTTATAGCAGAGAAGCTTAACTTTGGTGTCAACTTTGTTGCTCCACTTCAAGATGTTGTGCAGTTGCTTAGACCGACCGAGGCCCCTTTGAAGAATGTGGGTCACATGTTTGATGTAATCCATTTTTGGCCTATAAATGACCCCAAGATATTTCATCCTATTCTGTGGTCTAATCGTAGTACCTCCTATTTGTATTCGGATATTCTGTGCATATCGAGAAGTAGGTTGGGAGTGTTTACTACTCAGAATTATAGCTACTGCTTTGGGTGGGTTAAGTCGAATTTTCCATCGACTGTAGTACTGATACAGTTCGTCCAGATGACGAATCGGTTTGTTGCGAGTTTTGGGCTTTTAGATGACGTATATACTAGGAGGTCATCCGCATAGCATATCTGGTTTACTCTCCCGTCCACGGGGCGGGGAATATCTGAGGTGTAGATATTAAATAAGATGGGGCCTAGAATGGAGCCCTGTTGTACGCCTGCAGCGTCATTGAAAGTTCGGGAAAGCTTTCCATTCACTCGAACTTGGAAGGTTCTTTTTAGAACGAACTGGTAGATAATACTACACAGCGTTCTACTGAGGCCAGTATTTAGTTAGGGTAGTATAAGATTTAAGTTAAGTTAAGCTAAGTGATTTTACATAAAATTTAAAAAAAAAAAAAAAAAAAAAAAAAAAAAAATAGGTAATTAAGTAAGTTAAATTTTAAGAAAAAAAAAAAAACAAAAAAAATTGACAAAGTTTTTCAAATTTTTCTTTGCCTTTCAAATAATTATAAGTATTGCCACAAAGTTCTGTCGCCGAAAGGCAAATTATACAGATATTAAGTAATGTTTAGCTTAGAGCGTCTGCGAAGGACCAGTAAGTTATTATATAAGCTATTTAAGCTAGAATTTAAGCATTTTTTGTCTAGCCTTTAATTTAGAAACTAAGAATATAGAAAGAAAATAAAAAAATGTTTAAAAAAAAAAAGAAAAAAAAAAAGGCCAGTATTTAGTAATTTGAAAGCGGGGCCTTCGATCCAGGTTGTGTCAAAAGCCTTTTCAATGTCCAGGCTCACCGCAATGGTGGGTTCCTTATTAAAGAGGCGCACGCAAACGTGGTTTTGAAATATGTTGAAAGCCATGGTGGCGCTCTTCTAAATCCAAATTGGAAATCAGGTATTAGGTTCCTGGCACTGATAAACTTATTTAGCTTCTCGTATATGAACTGTCCATATATTTTGCTGATGCAGGTGAGGAGCGGAATATGACGAAAGCTTGACGGGTGATATGTTGGTTTCCCAGCTTTGGCTATTGGGCAGACAACAGCATGCTTCCAGGCTTGGGGAAAGTACCCCATGTTGTAGGCATGGTTGAACAAGATGGAGAGCTTTATAAAGAATAAAGCAGAAAGCCTTCGCAACGAGTGGTACGACATGTTGTCGATACCGGGTGACTTCTTGGGGTTTCGAGATTTAACTAGTTTTTGTAGGGTATTTGGCGTGACGAAAGCGTGACCATTATCACGTGTGTCATCGAAGTATGCACTGCTAGATGGGTTAAAGACAACAATTGGCTCGTTACAGTTGTCTAGTTTATTTTGGACCTCTGAATTAATGACTGCATTAGTATCCGCGTCCCCATCCTGAAGAGTAATGCTGTGATTATTTTCAAAGGTCTCTCCGATAATATTTGCTTTATTAACAACAACACCGTTGTGTATGATTATACCTTTGATACGAGAGGTGCCACATATCTTTTTAACTGACCCCGAATCCAAAATGCACCGCCCTTTTATACTCTGCATCTACAGACATTTGTTAAAAATTGTACGTAAAAGTTCAGGGGAGCACAAGGAAGATTTTGTGTGTGCTTCAAACGGAGTAAAATTCTGGGAAGTGAATGGGAATTTGCTTGAACAAATTCTCGAAAGGTAACATCATGAAATGCATTTGAAAATAAGCACTTCATGATTTGGAAATTAATGAGAATTGAGTCAATACGCGACAATTTGGTTCAATTTGTCGCTCATATGATTCACTTGGGGAAGATGATTGGGATTGTGGATGGGGGTAAGAAAGTTGTTTTTTTTTTGTATAATAGTGGGATTTGGATGAGAGTAGTAATTTATGATCACTACACTCCCATCATGAGGATATACGTCTCTAACCTCCCGGTGGCGTTAGCAATTCTATTTCGCCGCCATTTAGACAGATGTGTGCGTAAACCAAAGAGAAGAACGTATCACAGAGGGGATCAACAAAATTAACGACTTTAAAAACACTGATTACAAAAACGCTATTGAAAACCCTCAAAATGCATTCAGGAATAAATCACTGATGCGACAATGGCATATAAATCGATGACTAAATTTCTCTTTGATATAAATTATTCAAGCGTTATCCTGCGACCACACCTATCCTCAACATATCTGTCGTTCCCAATGAACGACACCGCTAACAGTATAAAGTCCAAAATTTTTCTTGCATCAATTTCCATTGGAATTTCCTCTTTTTTCTTTTTCACGTTGAGTAAAGCAACAGAATGACCAAAACAAATTATTACTTGCTTTCGAACACAGCCCAACACACCGAAGCATCAGCCAGAGAACGAATTCATTAAATTTACCATCACGTTAGCTGAATGAATTAAGCTGGACGAACGAGGATTGCAACTGAATGTCTAGACAAGGAAATACATTTTTAATTGAGCAAAGGATTAACGCTTCAGTACGAATGGAATAATATTTGGGAGACGAATGTACAGACGAAATACACGTCAACAAATGAAAAAAAGCCAACACCATCCATCCAACGAATGTAGTCCTTAATAAATTACAGAAATAAATAGGATCCTGCCTTTGATTGTCCCTGGAGATATTAATTAAGAAAATTCATAATAAGACAAATTGGTGAACCAACTTAATCCCTGTCCTCAGAACGTACTTTATCTTTCTACGTCACGGGCACTCTCAAGAATTCCACAAAGGATGAATAACTATAAACTGGGAACAACAGTATAAACAATCGAGGCGTGCTTTGGACTTAACAGTATTCTAAATAGCTATCCCGACTTGTAAATAGTTTCAAGTTTCTGCGGTTGAAAAACAAAACAAATGAAACGGCGTGAAGAATCCTTGTGGCATCTCCGCCTTCGCCAATGAACGGAAAAGTTGGACTTCTTCCACTTCAGATTGGTTATGCAAAGAAAAACCACTGTCATCCTTTAGTTATGGGTCAAAATAAATTGCAAGACGGCAACTTGTGAGCCAGGATTCGACTCCAATGGATAGCTGGCAGGACACGCGACGGTGATTGCAGCGGGAAGTTTGCAATAAAGTTTTATAACCCGAGGGTGAATTAGTTTTCAAATCTGTCCTCAGCTGTCAGTTAGTTGTAAGGTATTGTGAAGAACAACACAAACGATCATATTTTAAGGCTACAGGATATAAGCGAAGTATTAATAACCCACAATTTGCTTATTAATTGTAAAACGAAAGGGGACGGTACGCAAACTGCGAAGGGAATTAACTTTCAGAGAAAAGTCGGTAGGACGAGCCGGGTAGAAATACCATACTATCAATGAGGTGGACTGGAAATGTATTTAGTTAGCAGACACTGTAAAGGAGATTTAGATGAATGATGGACAAAACTAGCTGCGACTTTTATAACTGAGTGAAATTCTTACTTCAAAGTTGAACGAGGAAAAGAAAATTTTAATAGATGCGACATCGGCTAGTAAAATACAAGGGTAGGTCAATAAGTTCTTAGAAACGCCAATGATGGCCCACATAGCATCGCTAATGGTCTGTTTTTAGTAATCATCATTCCTCACTAGGTATTTGTCAATTTTCAATTTGTTTCATGTTTCAATTTTGCATTGTAAATTGGGTATGAAAAAAATATTTGCGAGATGGGTGCCGCATTTGCTCTCAGCTGGGGACAAACGCAACCGCGCATGGGTCGCAACCCAGATGAGTTTCTGCCCAGATTAGTAACTGTAGATGAAACATGGATACACTCCTACACTCCCGAGACGTAAGAAGAGTTAAAACAGTGGATTTTTAAAGGCAAATGGGCTCCAAAGTAGTCAAAGACTGTGAAATCAGCTGAAAAGGTTATGGCTACTGTGTTTTGGGATGCAGGTGGCATTATCTTCATTGACTATTTGGAAAAGGGACAGAGGATAACTGCGTAATTATTAGATCAACTAAATGAGAGAATAAAAGAAACACCGCTTCATTTTCTAAAGACTTCTTGACCTGCCCCCGTATATTGAGAAAACCCCACCTTTTCCCCACTTTAAAAATAACAGGTTTTCACACTAGATCTACGAAAAGTATTGATCAAACCGTCGTGTCGAATCTTTTTGTCGCAAATATCATGTCCCTTATGCGCCATTATTTGCTCAGGTAAATGAGAAAATAAAAGAAAATCGTCCTCATTTCCTAAAGACTTATTGACCTGTCCTCGTATCTGTGGTGTCAGTTAAAGTATAGGAAAAGTGAGCGTATTATTTTTTGGTCCCAATTTATGGAAAATGTTCAGGTGTCTCCTGTGAAATTGGGAGTAGCTTGCTATTTCCCACCAGATGGAATTACCTGTCGAACTGAAGTTGTCGTGAAAAGAAGCGAAGGGTAGATCAGATATATACTTGTTTGTGAAGATTGCTATAATAGCAGAAGAATTGTTTCAATTCTAATGTCCCTTGCATTATAGTCACCAGATGTTCCTTGTCCAGTTGATGAAAAAATTACTAGTAGTTCCGAATTAGAATACTCTTTTATATGTATTTCCAACAAAGTCTTGTAATTTTGTTACACTGTAGTATAGCGCCCACTTTTATACTGTAAGGATTATAAACCATTTACCATATGCACACTCACTTTAAAAAAAGAAATAATACACTCAACAAATTTGTTCGACATAGTGCTTACATTAAAAATACAGCACAACACACACTTTTATTAGTAAAGCTAAATACGCACACACTCTCTCTTTTCTAAATTAACATCCTTACTGTGTTAACTACTATCAAATGTATTCATAATTATTCGGATGATTTCAACTATTAAATAGACAGAGGGGATCGTATTATGAAATAAAATATTAATTGACTTAAATATTAGTTTAAGAGAGAGAATTAACCCGTCAACGAAGACGGTCGTGGGACGTATTGTACTGTACCCATTGAAACTCATTTTCCCATATTGTATTAACGACAATTATATCATAATTCAATTACTCCACGATCATTAAAATGAAATACCAAATGGCACACGCCAAAGCAAATGCATGTCATGACAATCCCCATTACCCGGATATTCCGATCGAACGATCGAATGTATAAGATATCATCATATATGACACATATTAATGTGCCATCTGAGAAGTTACTCATTGTGGATTTACTATGCAATGTGCAATGAGTGTTTGAAATGACGGAACGTAATTTTTAGGTTATGATCGAAAGGGCGAAATACGATGTTTTCTGACCTACTTGATATTGGTATGCGATGGAAATGTTGATGGGAAAAATAGTATTTAAGGAGCGAATTTTTAATTAATAAATCGGATTCAAGTAAACCACACCCGTGACTTGTTTCTCCTCTTTGGGAGATTCTGGTGGGATTCCTGCCCTGTCCAACATTACACTTATCTTTAGCAGATTTTTATCGCATTCGTACCCTGCCCAACATATACAATGATTTAGGCAGATACTTATGGCATACGTGCCCTGCTAGTTAGTCAGATAGAAACCCATTAACCTTAGCTCACTCCCCATTTCAACATCAATATTGGCAATACTACCATAAACATAGAACAGCTTCCCTACATTACGTGGTAGATCATCACGTTACATTACATGGCGACCCTGCACCATCTTACGTGGTGACTTAATCATTTGTTGCCCTATTTAACCTAGTGACCTAATCCTTTACTGCATCATCTTACCTAGTGACCTAATCATTTACTGCATCATCTTACCTGATGATCTCACAATTACCTTTGCATCCTGCTAATCCAACTTATCTGCGGTCTTTAGCAAGCAAAGAGTTCGAAACAGAACTCTCCGACGAGCATAGGACCATTCCACACCTACTCGACTGTGGTTCCTATCTGAGGATGTTAATAGTTTTCACAGAGGAATATACACCAGAGGAACCCACAGGCGTACCATCATACACTTCAACGCCAAAGACAGCAGGCACCAAGAGACTAACCACAGAAGAATACAGGGGACGACAAGCATGAAACCGGGAAGCAAAGACAGCTGAGATAAAAAAACACAGAAAGTACAACACCTAAGAAGAAGAGGGGATTAACAGATTCACAGAGTCGATCTGGCTATATATATCTCAGCTGATGCGACGTTGATGCAGTAATCGGCCCATCATTCGAAAAAGAGGAAAGAAGTGTACCGTCATCCGCAAAACTGAACACTCGGTTATCTATTGACTCCAATAAATCATTTACCAAGCAAGCATGTGAAGCAAAAACAAAGTTGGAGCCACAATAGTATCTTAAGGCACCCTGGAATTAACGGGATACATATCCGAACACTTGCCGTCCCCAACAACTCGGATCGATCGATTTTGCAGAAGCTCTTCGTCCAGTCACAAAGCTGGTGGGAAATTCCGTATGAACGAAGTTTGCTCTGTAATGCCCCGTGCCAGACGCGGTTAAAAGCTTTGGAGATATCCAATGCCACCGCCCTTGACTCAACATGTTCCTCAATCGTAGATGTCCATATATCAGTTAAGAGTCAAAAAGTCTCCCGTGGGCCACCTGCCACAGAATCCGTATTGACGCACATTCAGAAGTTCGTTCCACTTCAATAAACGTAATTAACTTGGCATTGATGACCTTTTCCACACCTTAGATAACATAGACAGTAATACTATCAGCTGGTAGTTTTGTGGGAGACATGTTTTCCGCCCTTTGGGATTGGTTGAACTCAAGCGGTTTTCCAGCAGTTAGACGACAATTTTAGAAACCGGGTGGTTGATCTATATCCAGTCGACGGTACGTGAAAGATGTTTGAAAAATGTCGCTGGTCTTTCGCGAAGCGGTAAAGACAACAAAAAATTTAAGAGAGTTCTTCAGTACGACCTGTGGGGGTTGTAAGTGCATGGTGCCAGCACGGGTCCGGATTCACTTAACACCCACCGTGGGAAGGACAAAACACAGATCACACCAGAGCAAATAGGAGAAATTAAAACACGGCGAGTTATTGTTCTTGAAAATATTTTTTTTTTTTTATATCTTTTATGTTGATGATTAAGCTGGTGTTTGTTTACAATGAGGATTTAAGTTTTTTTTGTTCACGGATGATTGCACATTAAATTGTTCTTTTTTTATATCCCCGAATAATGGTACATCAATTGTTCTACCTTTTTAATCCGCGAATAATTGCACATCCAATATTCTATTTTTTAACCACGAATTATTGCACATAAAATTTTATAAGAAGGGTGATATAGCACCGGTGACTCTCACTGAACTCCGCACTCCCGTGGTTGATATTCGACTTTACCGCCTCATAAACAGAAAGAAAACTTAACTGACGACACGTTCGAAAGACTCGCACTCTAAAGCACGTGTGTGTACGCACTCCAGTGGTTAGTATTCGACTTTTTTTCACTTTCGTATGTGTACACTCCACCGGGGAAGAAAAAAAACGGACTCAACTCCGCGAGGAATGAAACTTGACTGTTAAACCGCTGGGGACAACCACTTGACTCTGAGCCGCTTGTACTCCTCGGGGGTTGAATAACGACTGACTCAAACGAGGGATGAAAATTGTCTTCTTGACTCTACCCACACGATCCACCAATCTTGATCACACTCTCTTCTGTGTTCTCTCATTACCCCGCACATCGACGTGAATAAACTCTTGTGAATTTATTCGACAGTCAATGGACATAGGAAGAATGTGGAAACCGAAAAGGAGAGCGTGATGATCTCGGGGTTGGTTTGCTCTCCCATGCAACGAAAGCCAAACCAACTGGTGACCGCATGACCCAGTTTGGTATTGGCTTGTGCTCAGAGTGCAAAGCACTCCGAGAAGGGGAAATGGGCTGGAATGAAAAGTATATTTCTTATACTCTTCACCTGACTCTGAGGTTATTGATCCCCAGGGAATAGCGTGTCTGGTGAAGGTCAAAAGGACGCCGCGTTGGCTTGGGAAAATATTAGCGTGGGAACAAACTAAAGAATTCGATAACCCAAGCCGTTGCGCTATGTAACAACAGCGTCGCTTGCCATGAGATTTCTGATTTCCGGTGGAAATCTCATGTGATTTACGAAATGTATGTTGCCGTATGGCATAAACCGGCTGAATTCGGTTATCATTATCTGCATAGGATAATGAATTCAGGTTATGCGTCCTTTTGGTTGATACCTTTTGCAGGTGAAATTGGCCGACGGAAGTGATTCGGGTTGAGGTGTTGAGCGGTTAGCGGGGGAAATTGGGCTGTAATTTTGGGTTGGTTCTCCAGAGAACGCCCACAGACCCTCAACCACATGATGTCCAAGTTATTGGGTGCTAACGCCTCCATTCTTTGGGAACGACGCAGACTCCACCCATAAAACGCAATCTAGAGTGTAAATCGTTTCCCGCGCAACAAAGATATGTCGAATCAGTTGACGAATCGGCCTGGGTCTCAGATAGGGCAAGGATAGCAGGTTTCACTGTTTGCAAATATTGGTGGACGGCGTTTACATTCGTATTGGTGAAACCGATGCCCCTGATGTACCAAAATGCCGTCATCAGTCGAACGTCGACAGAGTCTTCAGAACGACCCCCATTACGCGATGAGGAGTTTCTTAAAGTTCGGTTATTTATCAAAACATTTGCATGATGTTGGTGGGGTAGACGTATGTTGCCTAACATGGGCACGGATTTCACTTTGTCCCCAACACGTCACTGGTGACGTAGTGCTGCTGAAAATCCACGAGATATTCAGTAGTCCACAAGAGTGGTTTAAATAAAAATTCACTGTAGGTTTTTGTTTTTGATATGTCTCTTTACTTGTCTTGATGTGGGTGAACAATTGAATTTTTGAATATTTGACTATTGTTTATATGATCTATTTCATGAACAAAAATTTATGTTTAATTTAAAACTTAGTAACAACTTCACTGGTATTGTATGTAATAGAAACAATACATTATTACACGGACAATAAGGCTATACTATAAGGCGACAATAAGAATATATTATTACGCGGACAATAAGACAGCACACGACTTTAACACTTGATGCTTCCTCACTCGACTTGCTCCGAGGGTTGAATAAGGACTCCGTTTCAAACTTACAAAAATGAATCGATGATGAGCACCAGTGTACACAGGCTACGGTAGTTGCGTAACGACTGAACTCTTTAGGGGTGAAATTCGGTGTTCTATTTTATTGCACACAGGACAACCAAAACAGATCACGCCTCTGCTCTCTCATTGTCACGCCCGTCGAAGTGGTGAACATCGGTAAATTGATGATCGAAGAAAGTGGGAGAATGAGAGAACAGAAACACGATGTACTGTGATCTCGGGGTGGATTTGGTTGTGTGTGCTGGTATCAAATGCTGTTTCTGAGAATGACCTACTGCCCTAGTGTTACGGCTGTGGTGATCTCAGAGAGCATTGAACCGTATGGAAACAGAATTATGGAGGAGAGGAAAGGTAGCCGGTGCTATTCACCTGTGAAAAGAGATTATTGATCCCAAGCGAATAGATAATCTGCGGAAAATCGATAGGACGCTACATCGGCTAGGGAAATAATGCCGTGGGAAAAACGCTAAGGAATGCTGGTAATTACCCAAGCCATTGAATGATGATGCAACCGCGTCGTTTGATTCGACTTGGTTTTTGCTAGCCAACATGAATGAAATTTCCGGCGGAAATCTCATGGTTAGAAGAATGGAGTTGCCATATGGAAAAAAGAGTAGCTAAACTCAATTATGCATTATCTGCATAGGACAATGAGTTTAGCTACGCGTCCTTTGGGAAGTATGGTATTCCAGGTGAATAGCATGAACGGTGGGATAGGGGATAATATGACACGCTGAAAGCGGTCGAAATAAGGCGGAAATTGTGGTTGGAATTATGGGTTGGTTCTCCATGTAATATAGAGAACCCCCACATGTCCCCCGGAGATCCGAATGGGAAACTAGTTTACCTCCGGAATACTTTATCTCAGAAGGTACCATCATGACTTATCTCCGTGCTGGTCCGGGCCATCAGCCATACATCCGAAACATAATCGAAAATTTCTCCCGATGATATCATGGAATGTGCAGTGTGACTGGCTGGTATCTCACCCTGGGACCGACTACCATCTAAACCAACATTTTTTCGAACCATCAGTTACACCCCGAAAGATGGCCAGGGATTTCTCCCGACCATTTCACGGAGTCTATAGTTTTATGGGATGGTATTTTATCGTGCGAAAGGCGTTGGGACCCCACTCGGCCTTTAGTCGCCTCTCGCGATAAGACGGACTGGTTGTGAGAATATTCGAATGCCCTACCCACGGGGCACTCACTTAAAACTCTATATCCCGTAGTTTATGTTGATCAAGAAAACCATACATTTGTGCATGAAACGAAATCGGAAATTACTTCTAAATCAAATAGAGCAAGAAATTCAAAGGACGCTATTTCAATTTTTTAAAATACCAATTACCTTTAAGGTTTTTGAACCAATCGCTTTTAGTAGCAGTATATGTATATGTGGAACCCTGTGACAATGCGGTGAGGAAATTAGCACATCTTGTGGCACGAGTCTAAAATATCCCGCAACGAAATCCAATTTGACAGAACAGCGGGGTAGCTATAAGACCTAGGCAAAGTTATTTGAAATATTAAAGAAGCCAAAAATTTTGAGTGTCGTCATGGAGAAGAAATATGTAGGTAGCACTTATTTTCCATTACAAACATTCTATAAGTATGGATATTAAATCCACAGCATTCCTTTAGTGTAATTTTAATTTAATTTTTTTTTTGAAGTTATCCAGAGGAATCTCCTATTGAATGGGATGTGTGCAAGCTGTCAGTCCAACCATTCCAGACTCAGCACTTCGGGTTGCTGCCTAATTGCGCTTGTAAAAGAGATGGCCAATGAATTTTGTCAGTTCCCTTCCGTAACCCCTAATCATCTGATTATCTGTATATTTATTTATTTATTATTTTTTTGTTCACCATTACGTAAATGTTTACTCATAATTAACGCCCTGCATTTCATTGGAATAATTTCCTGTAAACATTCGGCACAAGGAGGCGTGACAGCCACACCATATCCTGCGCTACTGTCCAACTGCCCTTCATCCGTAATATCTGCATTTGATCAAAATAAATTATTTATCTTGCCACATACTGAAAGTTACTCGGCACATTATCCTTCCCGGATTCGATTTGGCTGCACGGACAGGACACGATTAAAATTGAAATAAATTTTCATTGTATTTGACGGGATTTGCTAATACACATGCAGAGTGGTCTAGTCAGTTTGGAAACCATACACCGAAGAATACTGTGCCGATTTTTCTGCTCATTAATTTTTCCTCTACATAAATTTGGTCCTTGTTGTCTACGTAAGGATCAGAGAAACGAAAAACTATTGTGGCATTTTCCATAGAAGCAAAGTTGTAAATGTTATGGAAGTTTAAAGCTCCACGGTGAGATGTTTTCGTATTGGTCTAATCTGGTAGGGCACTCAACTGCGACCACGTCCTGGTATTTGTATTTAATTTAACAAGCGAGTACTTTATTCGAACAATTGGCTAATTTTGGCCTCTGCATAAGGTACACTCGTATGTGTCGAGTTGAGTCGCACGTGCACCGGACGTTGTGAATGTTTAACTGACCATTGAATTGAATTAAGTTGTTGTGTAAATGTTAGCGGATGTCGTTGTTCCACACCGCAAGTCAGGAGTACGTCCATAAAGGATTCTAGACTGTTTGACTTTGTGATTGTTTTAGGATATCCGCTCGATTCATTGTGTTTCTCATCGACCGAAACAGGCTACTGAACGCAGTCAGTGTTGGAATTCCATTTAAGAATGTCATTTTTATTGTCCATACGTTTTCTGAAACTATTTTGTACAAAATAACAATATTTAATTTGTCGTGCGCGAGTATGTAGTAGGGCGACGCAGACTCACAGTATTGAATTTGTGGAAGAGGACAAATAATTATTATATCACGATGGCACCATTAATGGCTCCATGGAATCATAAATAGATGATGACTTCACAATTCATGCAGAGGACAATTTCGGGCACTTTGTCATTTATTAAGAATGTTACATACGTAACTCATAATCACCAGATTATAATAACGATAAGACTTTAAAGGCGTTATTACAAACTGGTAATGTGGCTTCCATTTTTCGATCCACTCAAGTTGCTTAGGTAATCATTCATTCGATCAATCAGCTTTCTCAATAATGTACTTATAGCTTGAAGAATTATGGCCTGTTCCGGAAATACAGTCTGACCAGCAATCATAATTGGACTCACTTAACTTCAAATCTCTGCTTATGTAGCAATCCCTTCACGGGAGAAATAGTGCCACCCACAAAACAAAGACAAATACATCAACAATACTATGCCGCCTGGTGAAATGATACCCCATTGAGGTGTAGGCTCTATGAAATTGTTGGAAGAAATCTGTTAAACATTTTTCGACCTTTTCTGAAGGACCTGGTCGGTAAAACATAGTATACTGTATAGTACATCTCCGAATAATTGGGTGTGGAATAAATCGCGCATGTATGTGGACTCGAGGTCCCTGTATCTTTTGAACATTACCATCGCCAACACTTCTATTTTGGTTTACGACCCGGAGGTGTTGTGTTCAAAAAAGATTCGTCGTGTCCCAAGTCCTTGTTGATGTGTGATTTACCCCGTTCTCGAAAGTGCCTAGGAACTACACTCACCGCTACCTGGCAACAGATTCTTCGTTGGACCCCAGCAGACCGATTTTCAACATTTGTTTTGGAGGAAATAAATTTGAATTAGAATGTCTTCAGAAATAGAGGTGTATCCTTGTCATTCTTGGCCATTAATAAAGTGTTAGTTAAACACGACAGCACATCTACTCTTGCCCCGAAATCCTACCTCGAATATATAATAGTTTCCCACAATAACCAAAGATATAAAATTGTGCTTTTTAATTCGTGTAATCTGTTTTCTAGAAAATCCAAAATAAACATTAACAATTGGAAACGTTAAAAGCTCGTTTTGGACATGTCGTAGGCTGACCACGTTTAGCACCCAAATCTATTAAACAAACTATGCGTTACTTATGCCTGGGACACTGCTTACAAGATTGTCATTTCACATTTAATTAGTGTAATCTGAGGATACGAGCTTATCAAATCGCGACATAAGTAGAGAGCGCGTGTGTCCGAATATTTTGTCTGAAAATTGTCTTTGGGAATACATTTTATCCCGAAATTATTTTATTTATTTCCTGCTATGTGTGTTTTTACATTTCATTTCAACTTGCGATAACCAGAATCACCCACATCCGCGAGGATGTTGGGCTCGGTCTCGCGATATATGAAAAGAAAAGAAAAAAGTGGGGGTATCCAAGGATAGGGTGGACAGTGTTAGTCCAGGTGTTCTCTAACTACATGTATAGAGGGATGGTGGGAAGAAATCGTACAAGACCGTCATCGCCTAGATTTCGACTGATCACGAATCCAAAATCTGCCGCCCTTTTATACTCTGTGGCAACAGAGATTTGTTAAAAATTTTATTTAAAAATTCCAAGAAGCACAAACAAGATTTTGTGTGCTTCAATTGGAATAGGATTCCGGGAAGTTGATCGGGATTTATTTCAATAAATTCCTGGAAGGGGAAATCATGAAATGCATTTAGAGTTAAGCATTTCATGATGTTAGGATTATTAGGAATTGAATCAATGCACGACAAATGGACTTTGGTTTAAATTTATCGTGTATATGATTCAATTGGATTGGGGTGTAAGTTAATTTGAAATTGAATCAATGTGCGACAAATTAACTTTTGGTTTAACTTATCGGTCATATGATTCAATATGGAATTTGGATTAGGATTATAGGTAGTATTGGGGATTTGGATGGAATTATTGGTAATATTGGGGATTTGGATGGGAGTAGTGATTTAGGATCACTACACCAGTAATTTATGATTTAATTGAAACCTATGGACTAACCTGTTTGAATTTAACATTATTGATCGCTGTGGCAGGTCGTTGCAATGGCATGAAGGTTTTGGTTTTATCATTGAAACATTCGTGGCTTCAGGTGGATTATGTCCTTTATGTCTGTTTATATACCTAACCACAACCCAGAAATTCGTATTCTAAGTGAAACCTATGGACTAACCTGTTTTAATTTAACAGTATTGCTCTGTAGGGACTCTCGCCGCAATGGAATGAAGGTTTCACTTTGGTCACATTCGCTACTTCAACAGCAATTTGTCCTTTAACATGTATCTGTTTATACATCCAACCACACCTTGTGGATTCACCTTGCCGTGGTGTGCTGCTTGCCACCCAAATTAAGCTCGCCTCATCTCTTATTCTTATCTCTTCTTCTCCCAATCTTGACTATGTAGCAATAAAAATTGACCAACGGCTAAAATCGTTATACATTATTTGTTTCTATATACCTCCTTCGTCGGTATCATCGCCTCCAACCGCAAACTCCGTACTCTTCGGAACAAGAGGAAACATTTGTGGAACATTTTCTTAGGAACGCGCTCTTCCCTGGACTATTCCAGCTTTCTCGGTTCCTTTTATAAATTCACCGAGCTTTACAACTCCCTTTACAACAATTATCTCTCAAAAACACAACAACCAGATAAATGACCCCAAATCTTTGTTCCACTTTATTAACTATAAACGTAAATCTGACACCTATCCCAACTACCTTCCCTATGATACGATTACTTCAACCGACCCAGAAACTACTGCCAATTTTTTCGAAAATTTAACAACCCTCAGACTTGTTAAGTAAGGCCAGGACCGGATCCCGCTTGTAGTGCCGATGATGATGATGATACATGTCTTAATGATGTGGTCGCTAAATCTCCGTCATAAAGTAAAGTGTTTTTTGCAGCCCCTAGAAAATTTTTTGATATTCTAGAATACCTACAATATTCATATATATATCATTGCAACAATTATTAAAAGAATATATTAAAAGTAACGAACTTATTGTGACTTATGTAACATCGACAAGACTGAAAGCACACAGTGGCGACGACGGTGTCCATCTTTTCACATACACTGGTGCTTGTGCGAACGTGCTCCACTGCAGTCATTTTACATTAATAAAATTTCCCCCAACTATAATAGTCGCCCACCTTTTTATTTGTAAAACCAACAGAACTTAACTAGCCTTTTTCTACTGATTCTGTATACCTTGAGTTGGAGAGTAATGATCAACCGGTAAGCTGAGGATATAATTTATGTGCAGCGATGAATTTGTGGCGGTTCTTTAATTCATTCCCAAAGAACCACCCATCCTTTTAAATTAACCACCTTCCTTTTCCCATACAAAGTCATGGTACTTTCCTGCAATTTTTGGCAGCGTAAGCTCCCAGCAGGATTTTCCATACCTGAAAGGAAAACCTACCCGACGGCATCCATACATTCTGATCTTTCCTGGTTCATACTCCATGAACCAGTTCATCTCCTATCGACTCAGCTTGTCTTCAATTACCTATAAACAAACGCTGGCCAGCGTATTGTTGACACAGCTGTAGCCGACATTCTTTCCACAGTTCACAATTGTATATCGCGCCTATACCCTTAGGTCCGCGACAGTTGCGACAATTCCCCGTTATCGGCTATCAACCGATCATGGAATTTGGGCATGGATATGATCATTGTTTAGGCAATCTTACCCATGTCATGCCTATGATGACCCGCCTGAAAACTAAATTAAACATACAGTATCACACTGTGTTCGTTTTACTTACCCGCGCAATAATCCAAACATATAGCCATCCAGCCTGACCCTTTGCCGCCATCGACGAGGTTTCTGTTTGACTTTTTTCTGAATTTTCTTCCTTGTGCACCAGACCCATACGGCTAGATTAGATATTCCCTACGTTGGTATTTCCAAGGAATCTTAGGCAAATACAATGACGACCCCTTTGTAACATAGGCACATCATGTACATCTTGCGTCCCACCCTTTGACCTGCGAAATAGCGTTTTTGTTTACTTTGAAACAAAAATCTATTTCGATCCCTGGTACACATCATCAACGATGTATGGGTACATCGCCGCAGCCCCCGATGATCATGCGTTTGTTTAATCAGGTGTCCGCCGATCATCGTCTTCATCGCAGGGCATCGAACCGGCTCTACACAGTCAAGTGGATCCTTGCTCCTCCACTATCGATTCAATTCGCGGCCATTGAATCTGATGGATTTGAGTTGCATCGAGGAGTCAGATTTTATCACGCAAAGTGTGCACATGCACCGACCCGGAAGTCAGATTCAAACTTCGTAAGCGTACACACGCTATTCTTCGAGGAGTCAGATAATATTCAGCCAACCGGATACACCAAGGGGACGTCGCGTATCTTACCTTAATCGAGTCATTTCATCTGTGAAGAGGTGTTACTTTATCCGCTGTAACGGTTGGCTAATTACATTTGTTGTGTCTTTTTGCATGTAATCCAAGTATTAACCTCCGAAGTACCGTGTGTGATTATTAAATAAATTAATCGACTCGTGTGCGCAATAATAAATTTTACAAACCTTAGTGTACATTTATCTGTTTCGTGTATTTAGAATATCGTGCGTGTACCAATTTGTATGTACCTTTAAATTTGAAAAACTCAAAACGTTAAATCGCAGCAGAGCCTTATGTGTGTATATGCTGTTTTTTCCGAAATAAAAATAAAGAGTTTGAAACTTTAAACAACAAGAAATCCTCCAGTGCTGTTTTATTTATCTTTCTAATTTCTATATGGTTGAAGGTTATAAAATCACTGACTAACCGTCAACTATCTAAATATTTGGAATCAAATCCTCCCTTAAACGACCGCCAATGTGATTTTCTTAGTAACTGATCCATAGTAGATCGTAACTTACCAAAAAGTAGAGCTACTCCATCCACTACTTCGATGAGAGCAAGGTCTTGGCGTTTTAAGTGTCAAACGTTTTCGACAGAATTCGTTGTCAAAAGTATATTTGTGGGGAGGAAGTAAGTGCACCGGCGTACGGCGCTGATTAGCTTCCTCCTCCATCATAATTACTAGATGTTCCACAAATGTTCCGCCAAGCACTAGGAAAACTGTTCACCCGGAAGAAACGAATGTTGGGGGATTTCCTTTCCTTTTGAAAACGTTTTATTGGGCAGCAGCATAGGAAACACGCTTTAACAATGAAATGTGTCTAGTTTTGAATTTAATTTACTTTTAAATTTTGAAAATCAAACAGTTAATGAAATTTATAAATTGTTTATTGTTTGTCTTTTACATTTTTGTATGATTTATTCGTTTTCACAAAAACTATTGATCACTTTCGTATGAACTTAATGATATTGTTTTATCAAAGAGTACTATTGTACTATTGTATACCGATTTTTTTGCCGCACTATATGTTTTCGATATATGGGCTCCTCGATAGTATAGTGGTTATTATACCCGCCTGTCACCCGGGAGACCGGGGTTCGATTCCCCGTCGGGGAGCCCCTGGCGCAAGACTAATGACCTTGCCCAGACAAAATAAATCATTATGGAAAAATTTAACAAGCCTCAGGACTTGCTAAATAAGGCCAAGACCGGTTCCCGGTTGTAGTGCCGATGATGATGATGATGATATGTTTTCGATAGTAAACAATTTGGGATCAATAAATTTACGTTATTTCATAGATCCACGGATAAATTTACGTGGAAAAAAATAAACTAAAACTTCCTAGAGTTGAAAAATAAAACACACACGACTCACGGGGGTGCGAACTCCGACGCACCCCTCGATGGTAAAAGGGTGGCCCATCGTATTTACGCGTACCGAGCGCAAAGGTAGCGTAGTGGAGACCCGACCGACTTGGTCTGGTGATGGAATGAGACTCAAACGATATCCTCACCAATAAGGATATCGTTTTTTACTTACCACCAGGGAAACGTAAAGTCTCTCTTGGTGGTATAGGAAACCAGATCTTGTAATACAGGTCATGGTGGTATGTGTGGGATCGTTGAGATCAATGCTATTCACACGTGCAGTGGAACAGCGAAACAGGCAGGCGGCAAGGACAAAAGAAAAGGCGACCAAATGGTTCGCTCTTTAATGAGGGTCATGTTTATACGATGCCTCGTCGCTATTTTCGACGTTAGGAGAAAAAGGTGCTAAAAGCAATATGGATGTTTATGGCATCTCTGGCTGCAATAGAAACCGGGTTCATATTTGCATTAGAAAATGCTGGAGAATTTGGTTTCAGCGTCTATTGCGCTAATTATATGCAGCTGCTTGGGTTGTTTGTTGGTAAGACAAACAAAAAAGGTTGCCAGGCAATGTGTATGTATGGTATATGACGCGGCTGGGAAAATAGACGGCGCGATATTTATGGTCCCTGTCATGACGGTTACATTGATTGCAATCCGAATTATTTTGTTTACAGGAATTTGTCTGGTGCCGAATTGGTTCAGAATACCAAATAGGAAAACAAAGAAATCTTATGAAAAATGTATGGGAAGGGATGCATGAAGGTAAGTTTTCTTTATAGGGATTTTAGGGTTATAATAATTGGGTCTGTTTGATGCGTGAAGCATCTAAGATGCTAATGCGAATCGCATTAGCGAAATCTGGTGCAGACCCGGGTTATGGTTATGGGGGTTTTTTCAGGAAGGCGAGCCGTGGGATCTGGCTGAATCGCCACATATTCCTATCGAGTTGAAGTTAGACAGGTATAATTTTTTTTACACGAATGTGCGGACAAAGGGGGATTTCCAAGTACTCCTAAAAATCAGAGGGCTCTGCGAGCGCAAAATATTTTTCTAGCAGTTCTATTCAAGTTGTCTAGGATTGTGTCAAATCCGCCTCCAATAGAATCTATGCTGACATCCCCCAAGGTTCCGTACACTCACCCACTCTATTTCTTAGTCTTATGAACGAACTCTTGTCCATCACCTATTAACCAATTCACTCGGTTCCTAATGATAGCATCTTCGAACATTGACAGTCTATGAAACAAATAGGAACAATTTTAGAGCGCCAATCGACACTTCCGCAGTTGTGTTGTCATCAGATTCATCTCGTTAAAAAAGGCCTGAAAATCTTTCCATCAGTCGAACAATTTAATGCTTTCAGAGGTTGACTTTTTCTGTAGGCTGTAACAAAGTACGCTACTACGTAAAGCAGGCGTTTGCTTAGCTCACTCTTTAATATTTGGCTGTATCCCTGAACAAATTGCTGCTATAGAATGTGGTAAACCGTAAAATGTGATATAAAGCTATTTAGTTAGGCTCGGTAAGCCACAACAAATAACGGGAAAAATTCATTAAATACTCCCCCCAGTGGTGCAATGATAAAAGTACACAACCTACGGGATGATTTGGCGATTAGATCCCCCATTGTACGTCTGCACAAAGTATACAATCAAATATGCTATGAGGCTGGTGGTTTTAGCGAAGTAAAGAAAATTACTTTTAAAGACTTTCATTAATATTCTGCCTCTGCAGGCTGTGAACAAATTCTGGAACTTAATTCGTTTGGAGCTTAAGACAACCTGACAAGAACTCTATAAATTCGATTAATCTGTCGATTAATTATCATATGACAACATCTACCGTAAAGCGGAATTTGTACTTAGGCCTCGAAAAGCTCAATATTAATTTCAAACACAGGTTTATGTAGCGGGAGTGATCCATAGAACTACGGAGGAAAGGAGAGCGTAATAGTGTCACTCACTTTAAGGACGATTAAATGCTTTAAAAAGTCGTGTACACCGGTTTATAAACCGCTAATTAGTAGAATACGTAAAATACGTAATTCGTAATGAAAGAACCAAATAAACCATTGAAGAAGTGGTTTTGAAGGGCACAGTGGACAGCGCTGTGCTTAATTAAACGATCATTCATTGATACTGCAACACTTCTAAAAGCCATGCTGAATTATCGGCAACATTTAATAAAATGAGTCTGATAAAAATCGTGTTTATTTCTACCATAAAAAAGTCTCTGTCAAAAAAAGGAACTTTTTATGATGATTAGACGAAGTAGGAATTGCCAGTTTTTCTTTAAGTTGATTAAAGATTGATGATTAAAGATAAAAAAGAGGAAAACTTAAAATCTTAAAGGTAACTAACTAACTACTGTAAATGCATAACGACCACTTCTGCTCATCTTCTGTGGGTCCCACATTATATTACATTATAACGCTATCTCTTATGCCGGACTGTTGCAGTGGGACATACATTTCGCATCCATCAGTGCAACATCCCGGGTGTAAGGTTCAATCGTTTTGCAGTATATGTCCACAAATTTACCACGAATTGGTTGCTTTCGCTAATCTGTCGCTGGTTCTGACTTGCATTCTTCTCTGAGGTGGTATTGGTTTTCTGTGTAGGGCCATTTCAATGGAACGGACATTTTGCGTCGATCTTTGCAACATTCGCGGCCTAAGGTGCAATTTTTCGTCGGTGTCTGTCCACGTTTCTAACCAGAAACCAGCAATCCTTACACTTAGCGAGACTCAGGTAATAACTGATTTTACTATAACCGGTTATAACTTCGTGTCCTTGTTCTTTCCACATCGTGGTATAGTCACATACATACGACGTAACATTGCTTATCAGCTTCTACCGAAATATGGGCAATCCAGAATTTAATTTCTCCTGGGTAAAACTTCCTGAAAACCTGCAATAGTGAGAGTAATCAAGTCGCGAAGATTAAGATGAGCCGGACACGTGGCGCGAATGGGCAACGATAGGACCGCGCATAGAATTCTTGACGGTAAGCCAACGGGAAAGAGACCGAAAGGACGGCCGCGACGGAGATGGGAGGACAATGTTAGGCTGGACCTCGAGGGGATCGGATCGGATGGTCGAACGTGGAAGGAGAGCGCACGGGACAAGGAACAATGAAAAGGTCGAGTCGGTGAGGTCATGCAATTTCGGCTTCCTACAGGCCAATAAATAGTAGTAGTGGGTAAAACTTCACGTTCATAGGCATATCATACATTACTACTTTCTTTACAGAAGCCCAAACTTGATCAGAAACGCATCCTTTAGCGAATTTGATGCTCTGTCTGATTCTATCGATAAGGTCGTGACCTTATATCCCCACACTGAAATCGTTATTGCGCGTGACGTCAATGCGCATAACTCTCAGTGGCTTCGTCACTCCGGACACACAACACCTGAAGGCCAGTATGTTCAGCTCTTTGCTGAGTCAAATAATTTAACTCAACTCGTCAATGAGCCAACACGGCTACCAGGTATGGATAGTCATTCCGCCAACGCACTGGACCTGTTTCTCACCTCCCACCCAAACAAATACACAATTGAAGTTTCTTCGCCCTTGGGCGTGTCGCGTCAGCTAAATTTCCTTTAACCAACAGCAACGCTAACGAGAAAACTCCCAAAAGAACTGCATGGTTCTATGAGAAAATCAACTGGGAAGGTCTGAACGACTTTTTTGGAAAGTTAAATTGGTCGTTATTTTTTCTCAATAACGACGTTGACTCTATAGCGGACACATTGACCGACACGATTCTACTTGGCATGCCCACTTTTATTCCACACAGGGCAAAGCGTATCAAACTCGAGAGAAATATGTGGTTCGATTCTGGATACAGTTAAGCCATTAAGGCTAAAGAGTTGAGGTTCCGGTTGTATAAATCAAACAATACTGAGGAAAGCCGGAAAAGATTCAAGAGAGCTAGAAATAACTGTAATGGCTATATTCAACGCGCGAAGTTCTTCGAGGATCAGAGAGTGAGACAACAAATACTACACTCTCCCACCGAATACGACTTACATTTGAGATTCCGTTTTAAGGGTGGAGCATGCGTCTTCACGCGATCCGATCCGCCTTGCCAGAGGATGGAGGCGTTGGAACATATGGTTGAGGGCCGTGCTGAAGAATTCTGTTAAATTTCTTTGATGTCTTTGCAGCCCTCCGAATAACGATCGACCAACGACACTCTTGAAACATCTTTCACGTACCATCGACTGGATATAAATCAACCAACCGGCTTTCGAAATTGTCGTCCTTGGCGATTTTAATGTACACAATTCCGGCTGGTGGGTGCATTCTATCAAAACCGATGAGGCTGGGGGACTGACGAAGATGCTCGCTGCTATTGTTAGCTGGTATTTGCCTCAACTCGTGGAGGAACCTACGTGAGTTCCGAATACCCCAGGTGATTATGCGAACACCCTGGATCTGTTATTAACATCCGAGCCAAGCATTTATACCGTGGAAGTTGCTGTGCCACTGGGAAACTCAGACCACTGTTTGGTATCGGTCGCCCAACCACTTACATTTCAAGCGAATAATCGATGTAAGCAGCTTCGCCATGTATGGAGGTATGGGGCTGCCAACTGGGACTTCGGAGACTCCGATGTTAACGCTTCCGCGGAGTCGGTATCAGAGATTATTCTTCTGGGGATGGAGATGTATATCCCACATTCCATCAAACGAAGTTCGTCTGATAAACATTGGTTTGATAAAAAATGCGAGCTTATTACAGTGGCAAAAAATAGAGCTTTTAAGCAATGGCGCTCCAATCCCACCGATGTTAACAGAACAAATTTTGTTAGAATCAGAAACGCGTGCAGCCAGGCGACTGATACCGCTAAGAAGGCTTACAACAACAAGACTTACAATTCTTGTCTCACCAATAAACTCCTTCAGGGCCCGACTAGTCAATCGCAAGGGCTGTCAGCAATAACTTTGCTTCCTCCCCTTTTCCCTCGTTAGTGACGTGCAGCGGCACACTTGTCGCAAATTCAAAGGATAAAGCTAATGTGTTCGCAAATTTATTTTCCGAGAATTCAAACCTCGATGTTGGTCTTTTGGAGCCACCTATGATCGCGTCAGATGCGGTATGTAAGGTCTTCGATGCGGGATGTAAGGTTCTGTCGCGTACTATTCAACGCATTCTACGTGGACTGGACTGTAGGAAGGCAACCGGCCCAGACGGAATACCAGTAATAGTTGTTAAGGATTGTGCTCGAGAACTATCGCCGGTTGTTGGCAGAGTCTCTCGCTTATATTATGAACGAAGCTAATCCCAAAGGGGAAAAAAAGTGTCTCCCACAAAATTACCGTCCGATAACATTACTGTCTATGTTCTCTAAGGTAATAGAAAAGGTCATCAATGCTGAGTAAAGTATTTGGAGTACAACGGACTTCTGAATGATCGTTAATATGGATTCCGTAGCAGGCGGTCCACGGGAGACCTTTTGACACTTATAACCGATATACGGACATCTGCGATTGAGAGGCATGATGAGCCAAAAGCGGTCGAATTGGATATTTCCAAGGCTTTTGACCGTGTCTGGCACTGGGCATTGCTGAAGGAACTTCGTTCATATGGACTTTCCCATCAGCTTTGCGATTGGGGGAAGAGCTTCCTCGAGAATCAATCGAGCCGAGTTGTTGTGGACAGAGAGTGTTCAGATCTGTATCCTGTTAATTCCGGGGTGCCTCAAGGTTATATTTTTGCTCCTACCTAGTTTTTGCTTTACATTAATGATTTATTGAAGTGAACGTATAACCGACTGTTCAGTTTTGCGGATGATAGTACGCTTGTTTCCCCTTTCTCGAAAGATCGGCCGATTAATGCATCAACGTCGCATCAGCTGAGATGTAGCCAGATCAACTCTTTCAATCAGGGTCTGGATAAGGCCTTGCTGTGGGGAAAGACCAATCTCGTCCACTTCAATGCAACAAAGACACAGTATACAACATTCACAAGGAAAAGTGGATCGTCGGTTCCAAAGTTGATGATGAATGACCACGCCCTCAAATCTGAGGAAAGCTTGAAATTGCTCGGCGTCATAAACACGTGTAGAACATCACCAGGTTAGCCTCTGGAAAACTGAGTTATCTTTTTAGAGCCAAGAAATATTTAACTCCGGCCCGACTTCTTCTCTTATATAAATCCCAAATTAGACTCGTGATCGAATATTGCTCTCATGTTTAGAAGTCTACTCCTAAACATTCCCTCGACGTACTTGAGAGCATACAGAGACGAACGATCCACCCGTTCGGGGACTCGGCGTTGACATTGGGACTACCGTCGCTATAAGATCGAAGGCGTGTAGCGGACGTTTGTCTGTTTTACAGATATTATCACCGGTACTGTTCTTCGGAGATCTGTGGCATTGGTCCGTGCATCTCGGTTTATATGCCCTCCACAAGACAATCCGACAGATATCACCAATTTGCGGTTCATCTCCCGACGGCGCAAACATCCTTGCATCAGAACTCCTTCCTTTATAGAACGGGGAAGCTGTAGAACTCCCTCCCGGCGTGAGTGTTCCCGGAGCGTTACAACCTGCAACTCTTCGAAAGGAGCTGCAATAGTTATTTGGTGGCATTTCGAGGTGCCCACTCGGCGTTATAGGCTCACCTCTCCCGAGAGAAGTGCAATAAAAAAAAACCCATAAACCGCTTTGCTCAGTTTGTATACTCGATCTCCATATCATCACTCGCATTGTGCTCTGATATTTAAGGGCACTCCAAAATCCCTGTCTGTGCGCGCGTTTGTGCAAAACCCGCCAAAACCCTCCGTTTCTTCTATAAAAATCACGGTGTCAATCTCTTCATTAAAGTAGGCCAAAGTATCGTTCAAGTAATGCAGGTCCAAGTCGAACTAGGTGATGCAGGTTCAAGTCCTTTTCAATCTAGATTGCCATGGTTAATCGAATCGAGCCGATATTCGCCATTGGTGAGTAGGTATCTTGATAGTCGACACCTTGAATTTCATCCAATCGCCTGGCAAGGAGGCGCGCCTTCCTCTTTTCAATACTTCCATCCGGTCTGTATTTGGTCTTAAAGACCTATTTGGATTTAATCACTTTCCGATTCAGTGGTCTGTCAACCAAGTCCATGTGTGGTTCTTGACTAGCGAGTCACACTCGATTCGCATCGCCAACCGCCATTCTTCCGTCTCTTCCATGCAATCGATTTCATTGATAATTTCCGGATCAGTGCGTATCTGGTTGAAATTTTTTTCAGAAGTGATTGTTTCATTTAGTTCATCTAACGATTCATTTGACTCTGAGTCCACTGTTGGCGTTTGTTGAAATTTTCTTCAGGACTAATTGTAGCATTTAGTTCATCTAACGACTCAATCCATTCCGTTGAATCCAGTCTTCAGGAAGTGCTCTAGAGGTCTCGGGACTATCCAGAAACGAGAAAGTGTAAAAGTTATTATCTTTGGCTCTATTACCTTCCATCTGGACCTTGCTGTCGGTATGGAGAAATCTAATGTCTCTGCTCCTATTCACCCATCGCCTACTTGGTGTCCAAACTCTGTAAGATTTTGTCTCTACCGCATAACCAACGAGAGAGCAGCACTGAGATTTGCAGTCAAGTCAAACTTTGCAAGATTTGAGCCCCTTTTCAACGTGTAAACTTTTCCTCCGATATCTCTGAGAAAACTCACATTTGGCTTGCATCCGCTCCACAGCTCTTTCGGTGTGACATAGCCGTTACATTTAGTTGGACATCGATTTCGCAAGAACGCGAAACCATTCTGTTTGGGCGTTTGTGGCACAGCCTTCTGGTGCAGGATGCCATTTACTTGCACATATTTATGAAAATCCTTGCTGCAGTATTCCAGCTCATTATGAGCCTTTAGTGTCTTAATTTGTTCACCTGTCTGCGTTTCAACAAATGCTTTAACGGTTTTGAAGGCCTAAAGAATTTCTTTTTTTTCGTTTCAAAATCCACACGCGGCTTGCTTCCTCAACGTCAGCTTCCCCCCAGTCCTGAAGTGATGAGAGGAAACATCGGTTTGCCATGAAACGCAAAATTGCGTCGACTAATCGAAACATAATAGCGCCTTGCTGTGAATTAGATACCATGCTTCTCGTAATTCCTTCAACGCGTCTTTTTTTAGATCGATTACAACTACGTTCGTTCAAACACTTGCGGTACAGATTGTAGTGAAATTCTCGCAATGATCTTCCATCAATAAGTTAAAAATTTATTTGTCTGGTAAAAACCAGTAACAGTTATATCAAATCCGGCCTCTTTAATCCATTGAAAAAATGCTCGGTCTGAACCCACAGGGCAATTCAACGGATACATCATTTACTAAACAACAACAATCCTACACCAGCATGACCACATCTACATTGCTCTGGTGCACGAAGCTGTCAAACGGCTGCGACCCTCGCCAAGCCGTTTCACGGTCGTGCAACCTAGAGCCACCTGCGACCATGCACTACACAATCCACGTATCCTCAGCATAATTCAAGTGCTCAACGTTTCGGTTTTGTTTACACTTCTCGCATCCACCCCACCCGAACCGATCGATCTGAACCTAACAACAATGCCCAATCATAAATGGGGCGAATTGAATCTCACGACGCTGTGCTTCGGTGGTCGGTGGTGTCTTCAGTTCAACTTCATCAGCAGACAGAACTCGTCGTCTCCCATGTCGATTTATCTGCTGCGCGATACTTTGCTTAACCCAACTTTGAAGTGTTTGCTTTCAATGTGGTACACGAGTCATCAGTTACTCTCCTCGGTCAGTTCTAGTGGTGTTGTTCTAGGTGATCTATTATACTGAATCTATTTATTTTCCGAGCTCAACGGTCATATATATCAGTGTTCCCCGCACTTCCGTATACCCAGGACTCACTCCTCCGTGTCTATAGAACCATAATCATGCCGATTGTTCTATACGAGTGCGAAACATGGGCTCTCACAAAACGGGATGAAAACAAATTCCGCGTATTCGAGAATAAAGTACTATGGGGTATCTTTGACGGCAAATATGACGAGGAGGCAGGACAATGGAGGAAACTCCACAACCACGAATTGGAAGAGCTATACCGCAAACCTACAATAGTGAGAGTAATCAAATCGCGGAGATTAAGATGGGCCGGACATGTGGCGCGAATGGTCAACGATAGGACTTTGGCGGATTTGTGGGATGTCTGAATGGGTGTTCCGCCGCACACTGTTCACCGAAAAACAAAACAGCACCGGAGCGGATTTGACACAAATGAAACGCAGATAAGTTGTTTCCTGGAGGGTTATTTACAACTCTTATTTAAACTTTATTAAAAAACTGTTACGTTATTAACACGTAAACTGTTGTTCGTTTAATACCGCGCTTAATTAACTCGATGACACGTATTACTCTCGTCCTTTCTTCGCACACGTTACTCGCGATACACGACAACGACTCCCTTTTCCTTTAATCGTGTTCGGTCTCAACCTCGTCGTTAAGGTACTCGAAGTAGACTCTGTCGTCTCGTTGACGATCAGAATTAGACTGTCTATCTGCCGTCAACAATATCCTGCTCACACAGATACCCAGATTCAAAACTGGTATCTGTATCTATCCGGAAAATATTCCCTATTTGCTCTGCTAACAGAACTTTCGAATTTCTGTTAGCAGCATATTATCACATCCCCCGGGATATTTTGTAGTTTCCTGAAAGGGGAAAGTCATCTTTGCATACATCATTATTATCGCTAATAGAATTTCATTTCCACGGCCTTCTGTTTGCACAGAACATCTGGTGCCCAGACCAGAGATATTCGGCGAATGTTTTGACGTGCAGTCCGTGGGACTTATTTGAACTTGGTACCCGGAATCGAAATCCATTAGATCTTTATAATGGTGCGAAATTCTAGCGTGGCCGTGGGACCGGAGTATTGCCTTTGTTGGCTTAACTCCTCATAAATTATCGGATATCCCGTTGAGATATATTCGATTGCGATAGGTCGTGGCTGCCTTCTATTGTTCAACGGATTTGGGTGGTCCTTGCGTTAGATTACCCGCACGTGCATCCGTTGATCGGCTCATTCTTTGATGATACCAATTCTTTTGTATTGAATTTCGGAATTGCCGGTTCGATGAGATGTTCCTGGGCGCAGGCAGCATATATGGCATTTTGGGAATTGTTTTTTTTTTAGGAATAGAACGCATGGATGTTTATACCTTTGTTTCAGGCATGAAGAGTTATAACTGTTGAGCTTGACCTAAAAAGCTTTGGGGACGTTCAGTCCCTTGCTTTTTGGTGTCGGTCTCAACGTTGGCTGCGAGTTGCAGGCCCTATCGTGGGACTTTGGGGCACGCGTCTGTGGGCGCGTGCAACGCTCTCAGGTAAGTAAGTTCTTTGAAGGTAGGAACCTTACCTGCGCGGAATTGTGCGTTCGTAAAACGCTACAGGACCGTGCATAGAATTCTTGACGGTAAGCCAACGGGAAAGAGACCGACAGGGCGGCCGCGATGGAGATGGGAGGACAATGTTAGGTTGGACCTCGATGAGATCGGATCAGATGGTCGAACGTGGAAGGAGAGCGCGCGGGACAGGGAACAATGTGGTCGAGTCGGTGAGGTCATGAACTTTCGGGTTCCTACAGGCCAATAAATAGTATAGTAGTAGGACTAACATTGGGAGATCCAACCATCCATATCCGGATCTACACCGACGGAACTTGAAACTGGACAATTGTGTTGAACTTCATCGAAATGGTGAATATGAAGGTATCGTCGGGCCTACGAAACTTGCAGTATTACGCACTCCACCCGAGAACGTGGTGTCACATCTTAAGCAGTTTGTCAATGACTGCCGTTTATCTACATAGGAATACACTGACGCATATCTATCTATATAGGAAGAGTGTTCGAGATTTTTCACACCACGGAGCTCCACGACTTTACCCTAGACGAATGCACCTACAAGGAATTCCCGTTTTATTTGTACGGAATGTTGAGCATGAGATGTCGTCACTACATATCACAGAATCATCATGAAGAGTATTTTAGCGTTCATTGTCGCACGACAACTGAATAAAGCTGCCGTCCTGACATTTACATTACGCCTTACAACACCAAAGGGTCTATGCAATTCTTCATCCACGAACAAAATCATCTCACCGGATTTAGGTAAGCGATATAACACAGGAAGTAAACAAATCTTTTCCCGTGAAATCATCCATGAAGGTGATTTTGTCTTTCGTAGAGATTCTGTCTGCATGCCCACAGACATCTTAGTAAATAAGTTGCAGTTACTGCGATGCTTCTCTTTGTTGCTACTCGGGAAGGGTGATCGGGTTTGCTTCGCTCGAATATAGTTTGTGCAGGTTGTAGCGTTTTCACTGAATTTTTCTGGCACTCCGCGGACCATCTTCCTTGACAAAAGCAAAGAGTTAAAGTTGACGTGTCCCAGCCTTTTATGCCAAGACATAGGAGATACATAGTGACTCCTTGATGTCCCTGTGGTAACGCTGCCAAACCATTTCTTTTTTCAGCTCTAATTATCCGGGGATCCGCCTTATCCACGATTTTAGTCCCGGCCCCTTTAAATAACAGCTTGTATCGTTGACCTGTTACCTTGTGGCGACTTTAACAGATACACACACAATTCACAAGCAAATAGTGAAGAGCACCGAACGAAAAATCGATTAAGAAAATACATCAGAGGTATACCTTAGCGATAACATAACAATTCACATCAGTGGAGTATAGTCGAGTTTAAAAATCAAATTCTAAAATCGGCCAGTAGCCTGATGGGTAACGCTTAGGTACAATTTTTGGTGATTCAAACTGTCATAGCGTCAGTTCGAATCACACGTTCTTCTTCACTATTATTTCAAACGTTATAACCTTGTTGATCGAAATGAGGTTAGTCAGTTTTGGAACCAGTAAGGTGTTGTGCAAGTAAAATGGTTCCTTTCCATAGTAAACGCAAATGCCAAATTCAACGGTCCCAGTTCCCTTTACGTTTCGATGTGGTTGTCAGCTAATTTACAAGATTTCGACCACAACCTTCTTACCAACTCAGCCATTGAAGCGCGTTGACTGGGATTTTCGATTCATCAGTAATTTCTTGCATCAGTGGACGTTTGTCAATTAGGTTGAAGACGGAGATGTCTTCGATGGTCTGCAACCAGTCATTGCCACTGCCCTCCTCATTGCATCTCTTTAATCCAGTTTTCGTCATTTTCTGGCGCCTCGTGATCGAATGTCCGTAGTTCCACTGTGTTTGCTTCCCTCCCACTGTCCTGCCATTGTCGATACTTATTCACTGAAAAAGTGGATGACGACAAAGACGTACAGATGATGAAAGAATAAAATACAGTTCGATTTACGCTTTGAAATCACTCTTAAAACACCCTTCCACATAAACCACTTCACTAAGCGTTCCGTTCCAATAAACTGTTTGACGTTCCCCCATTGATGGGACTGATTATAAGGTAACTGCCTAACGCCACGTTAAGTGTGATTCTGCAAAACATTTAAAATCCCACATCGTCATCCAAATTTCCATCCACATAGGAGCAGAAATATCCTATCGCGAAACCTCTTTGTTGTCGCATGTGTCCGTCAGGCAAACATAAAAGCCTGACAGACCAAGCTAAGGCTTTCATATGCAATGATACATATATGTCCTTCGTTCGCAGGATACCAAAGCAAAACCAAATTCCCAATAAAATGAATGCAAATCCTTAGAAGGGAAATGTCATGAAGAGTCAGAATCTAACCAAGTAATCCTGGTGACTCGCATGCTTCACACTCCGACGAAGACACGACGAGTAGAGGACTAGATATTCGGTTGCTATTTGTTCTGGAGGGGAGTGATTTATCTGTATTCATCATCTACTTTCGATTAGGCCACAAAAAGGATGCTGAAAAAAAAGAAACCAAAGATAGGAATAAAAGCAACCAAAACGAAGTTGAAAAAACATTTGACATCCTTCTCCGAGCTGCTTGAATTTAGAAAGTTTTTGTAACAGAAACATGACTCATCCGGTGTTTTGCTCACAGAGAAGCACAAGGACAACGATGAAATGTTGATGGTAGAAAATGTTATGGTGACACGGTTGAGTAAAAGGAGGTCACGCGCTCATGGAATTGCTAATAAAGATCTTCTGGCTAGAGTGGGGTGGGAATAACGAGATTTTCGTGAAAAGACGTCTATAAGGACTTCACAGAGCCAATATTTGTGTTCAGATGTGGATAGGGAAGTTGCCAATGTTGAACAGTTGTGAGATGAACAAAGGATATGGTTGATGTATTTAATATTGAGAAAGGATAAAACCAATTGACTTGGATTGTTTCACAAGGACCGGGAAAACATTTATTTGTTTTAGGGGAACAAAGTACTTCAGGCGAATTACTCATTTTGCTGTCACTTCAAATGTGGTCGTTGACTTAGATATGTGGATAACAGTCAATGATACCCGGTTATAGCGGCGATTAAGTAAAGTAAGTAAGTAAAAGCAAGTGACAAAAAACGAGTGAGGTCTCTTTTAATACGTTTACACACTTCATCTGTCATTCTCAATTAGAAGCCACTGACAAATACGTTTTATACGATCGACCTTGTTCTTAGTACCGCGGTAATGTAACTGTAGGGATGAAGTAATATTTTACATTCCTTTACGGTAATGTAACGACACTCAGAAACACTCAATGTACGTGGGAAGAAAAAGTGAAAAGAAACAAAATAAAAACCATAAAGTTTAGTAGTTAAAATTGAGCCGTGAGGAACGCCAGCAAATATTCCATTTAAGTAAGCTGTTGCATATTTAGGAATAGCTATTCTGGTTTATGGGCTTTTGCATTGCAGATATTGTCGCATTCGCTTTGTATTTTACTTATCCTTCGGATTATATTAGGGGACTGGCGCTTTAGAGTGGTCATTTGGACTTTATTATGTCCATTATGGAAGATCTTTAATGCTGTACATTCGAGAGATACAATGATGACTAACGATCACGATTCGAAATGAAAGAGATTCCATTAGGTTTTGCTTCCGAATAGTTGTGTGTCAAGAATGTGGGAAAATAGTAATGGGTAGCGTGCTCTCCTTCTCATGAAAAACATAATTATCCACATGAATTATATTTTACTTCTTTTTACATGGTAGGGGAACACAAAAGGCATTTTAAGAGTCCTTAAATAATAACAAAGCACAGTGCGGACTGGGTCAGATTGAGAAGATAATGAAATGAAGCATATAAATTAAAACATCCATCTTGAATGCCTGACGATTATTTCACCAGGAAATAGGAAAAAAATGACCATTGTTACGGGGCAGAAGGGAAGGACAGAACGGATCGATTTAAACAGAGCGTCTTAGCTTCTACTGTGTAGTTATTTGGCTGAACAATATCAATGTTTACATTAAAAACTACAGCTAAAGTATAATTCCGATGATGCAATTGTTTACATGTATACACTACATATTTTTCAAACATAATTGCATGTGAATAGCTATTTGAGTATTATAGATTTTAATATTGATAGTCCTCCTGGAAAAGGTCAGAAAACCAGGTGTTTTACTATTTTATTTAATCTAGTCTAATACTTAATCTAGCTTAATCTAGTTAATATTATAATAAGTTTAATATGTAATGTGAATTGGGGAATATAGGTATTAAAGGTAAACATATGCTTTCAGTAGTGACACCCATGTCAGACAGGCTAGCGCGAAGTAACACACAAAGATCTACGTGTTACGCGTCGCCGTGCCTATTGGATGGTTTGCAGCCAGGGGTATACCGGCTGTATTATAACGTCGCCTGTCTGATACCGGGTGGAATCAGAGCAGTAAGCAGACCTTACCATATCAAAGAGGGGCTCTGATTTAGCGGACCATTTGAAATGCCAAGTTTCGTGCCAACATAAATGAATAATCAATATACAAAAAACAATCCCAAGAAAAACCCGGTAGGCGTAGGTGTAATGAGCCGACACTACCATAAGGGAACAAATCATCAAGAAAACACCGACTCGACAAAAAGAAGACGCAGGGAAAACCAGAAAAAGCGGAATATACACGTCGGCACGTGGAATGTTCGAACGTTATATAAACCAGGCGCGATACAGACGGTCGTAGAAAACACGAAACAACATAAAATTGACATCGTCGCGCTTCAGGAAGTCCGACTCCCACATCAAGTAATCGAAACCAACGGATTTACACTGGTGTGTGGAGGTACCGATACACATAACCTCGGAACTGGCTTCATCATAAGCAAGAAGATTACGCCCCATGTAAAAGATTTGCAATTTATTAATGACCGAATGTCGGTGCTAAAAATACAGGGCCCATGGTACAATTATGTATTTATAAAGATACACGCCCCAACAGAATCTACGGACGAAGAAACGAAGGACACGTTCTACGAGACCTTAGAGGAAGTATTTGATGCGATATCATCATTCGATGTTAAAATCCTACTCGGGGACCTCAATGCGAAAATTGGAAAGGAAGATATCTTCATTGGTTTTCTGTGTCGCCATTTCAATGGAACGGGAATTTCACCTCTATCTTTCCAACATACGTGGCCTAAGACGCAATTTCTCCTCTGTGTCTACCCACGTCTGTAACCAGAAACCAGCAATCCTTGCACTTAGCGAGACTCAGGTAATAACTGATGCAGATATCTCTGATTTCACTATACCCGGTTATTACTTAGTGCCTTTGTTCTTTACACATCGTCGTCTAGCTACATACATACGAAGCGATATTGCTTATCAGCTTCTGCCACAATATGGGCTCTGCTCTAATCCACAATTTAATTTGTCGTGGATGAAACTTCACGTTCGTAAGCATATCATACATTACTGATTTCTTTACAGAAGCCCAAACGTGAATAAAAACTTATCCTTTAACGAATTTGATGCTCTGCCTGATTCTATCGAATGATAGACCCTATATCCCCATACTGAAATCGTTACTGCGGGTGATTTTAATGTGCATAACTCTCAGCGGCTTCGTCACTCCGGACACACAACACCTAAAGGTCAATATGTTCAGTTCTTTGCTGATTCAAATAGTTTAACTCAACTTGTCAAGAAGCCCACACGGTGTTACGTGCGGCTTCCGCCACCCCCATCATTTAATTGCTTTTAATATAATTTGGTTTTTAATATAATTTGATGATAAGGTGGTGGGAAAAGCACACGATCCACATGTTGAGTGTGCGAACATAATCCTGTTCGAGTGTGGATCGTGTGCAAGTTTTCTTGCTTCTTTCTGTTTTCGGAGTGGATGTTGATGGAGAGGGAGAGAAAGGAACGACAGGTTTGTTGTGATTCCGTTTGTTTTGTTTTTGTTTCTCGATACGGTTGATTCGAAACAAGCGATTGATGTTGAATACGGTTTTGAATTCCGTTTAGTTAATTTTTTAAGCGGCGGAATACTGTTTTTGTTTGAATTCCGTTTGGTTGATCTTTGAGGAGTTGATTCTGAAGTGTAGAGGAAAAAAGGAAGAAAAAGCCCGTTCCTTGTTTTTTGGAAAAAAACGTAAAGTTTAAAAACTAAAAGTAAAAGTAGAAAAATTAAAAGTAAAGTAAGAGCTGAAGGAAAAATAAAGTTGTTGGAATTAAACGAACAGCTAAAAGTTGATGTTTTAATCCGTCGAAGACGGAAGCGGGAGGGGAACACTCATTAACTTCTCCACAAAATCACCATTTGGCGGTGGCCGCCCTGGCAGAGTAAGGAGGAAGAACCAGTTTCAGAGGAAGAACCAGAGGAAGTTTCAGAGGAGTAAACTGGAGAAGAACAACAGGTGGTGGAGCTGCCGCTGAAGGGGAAGAGTTTTCCCCCATTCCTGGAGAACGAGATAATATACTCTCCACGCTGGACTAACCAGGTAACCAATTTTAAATACCTAAATTTATGTGGCCAAATACGTCACAACGGTTACCACACATATGTGGTCATTTCGCCATCACACTGGACCTATTTCTCACCTCCTACCCAAACAAATACACAATTGAAGTTTCTTCGGCCTTGGGCACTTCAGATCACTGTGTCGTATCAGCTAAATTTGCTCTAACCAACAGCGACGCTAACGAGAAAACTCCCAAAGAACAGTATGGTTCTATGAGAAAGCCATCTGGGATGGTCTGAATGACTTTTTTGGGAAGCTAAACTGGTCGTTATTGTTCCTCAATAACGACGTTGACTCTTGATTACTCTCACTATTGTAGGTTCGCGGTATAGCTTTTCCAATTCGTGGTTGTGGAGTTTCCTCCATTGACTTGCCTCCTCGTCATATTTACCTCGAAAGATGCCCCTTAAAACTTTATTCTCGAATATGCGGAATTTGTTTTCTTCCCGTTTTGTGAGAGCCCATGTTTCGCATTCGTATACAACAATCGGCATGATTATGTTTCTATAGACACGGAGCTTTATGTTACGTGATAGCAGTTTGGATTTCAGCAGTTTACTGACTGCGTGCCAACTAGCGTTGCCGGAGTGTAGTGTTTTGAATTTTTCCTTCGACATTTCGTTACTGGCCGCAAGTATCGTCCCCAGATATTTAAATTCTTTAACTTTTTGTTTCGAGTAAAATGCGTCTAAAGTGTCTGTTCGATAATGAATACACACAAATGAATTATTTCGACTTAAGACATTAGTCTCCCATTCCTGGTGAATACTGTAGTGGTTTAACTTCTGCCAGACGTTTAATCCTGCACTCCAAGGCCTTCTTTTTCGCTGTTGGAGCTTCTTTGACCTGTCGGTGCTCCTCCTCTTGGCTTGCAATATACGGCACTCGTCGATATTTTCTGCCCAAGTCGCTCCGAAACAGGTTTCCGTTCACACGTTAAGATCCTCTACAAATGTGTATATATATTTTTTTTCTATATCGTATTTCTCAAAATGGTTTTACGAGAGTATTTCTGTGATATTTTAGAACACATTTATGCAAAAAAAAATCTATTTTTGTTTTCGATTTTGGTGATTTCGTTTCGTTTTTAAAATATTCGGGATTCTCTCTTTATAAAGTTCCATATTTTACATCTTATAACTGATTACTGAATTGAGCAATCAAAAAACTGCCAAGGAATTTTTTTAGTACGGAATGTTGTATTTTAAGGTGACATTCCGGTTTGTCGGGTCAAAAAATAGGTTATTTTCATGATTTTTTTTTAAGAGAACGTATTAAAAATATAACAACATTTTTTTTTAAACATTTTATTCATCTTTCGACTACGTTTGTAAGTTTTGTCGAGTCACTCCGGAACCGGAAGCCCCCCCCCCCCCCCCCCCCCCACCCCCACCACCTCTCCATGTGTTCAAAGTCAGCCATCCGTTCTGCTCGTGTAAGGGTTATTTTCGTCCCCGGTGAAAAAATACGAAAAATGCAAACAGTTTATTGAACTTAAATACATTTAGCCCAATGTGAGTGAAAAAAATTTTAAAATTGATAAAAAACAACAAAATGGCGGACTATTGAAAAAAAATTGATTTTTCGGCCCATTTTTGCTCTATTTTTTAGTTATAACTAAAAAAATAAAAAAATAAATAAAAAAGTAATTCACTCGCAATTTGCGTGTGCTTGTTAAAAATATGTGTGCGAACTTTTATATGAATCACATGCACCGTTTTCATATTATCGCTTACACCGCACTCAAAAAAGTCGATTCGAGAAAAACGCATTCAAAGTTTGGAGATAAATTAGACAAAAGATAAAAGTGATTTTTTTCATGAAATCATCGGGATTTTTTATACTAACAGCTAGACATCTTTTCCTGGATGGACCATAAACAATTCCTTCCACGACTTGGAATTGGTCATCTAGTTGCATATTAGCCTTTTTCCTCGCTGTTCGTGCCTTGTGCGAGTTGTATACTAGGCTGCGGTCAGCGTCTTGCATCCGATCTCTGTCCCTCTCGTTCGCAAACGCTCTCGCAGCGTACCCAATTATAATGCCCATGACTTGCATTATTAGCGATACGGGTAAAAAACACTCATTAAACATACAAGCTGCGGTAAGACCCGCAACTTTAATGATTTTCTTACCACTGTATGTGTGTTTTGGCGTCGTTTGCCAGATAGTAGCATTGAAACTTTCGTTGTTATTTTGCGTGAAACCTCGCTCGCATTTTTTTAACAAATCGGGATCTGTCAGTTTTACGTAAACTGGGTAAATAGCTGTTCGTACTTTAGGAACCAAGGGAGGTTTGTCGTGATGGAACAGCTCATTCGCAGCTTCCGCGCGTTTCGATTTGCACCATGACTCCGGCCCCTCTGGGCAGTTTTCATGTTGCGGATTTTCATCGGTTGATATTTTGTTATACTATGTTGCCCAAATTTCTTTCGCCATTTCTTCAGCAGAGTGAGCATTGCGTCTAATCGCAAGTTCGTAATAAGTCGTCAGTTCTGTTATCATGTTTCCCGTAAGTTTGCCAGGACCAGCTCCTCTTAATTGGTCTGTTTTATTTTGTTTGTTTTTTTTATGACACCGCGTAATTGCGAACCGATTCGTTTTCCCACGTGATTGACACACTCGGCCTTTACAACATTTGGAAATGATTTCTGCAACGCATTTATTATTTTTACATCCCCGTCTCCAACGTACCTTTCATAATGCGGCCGTGCAGATCAAAAGCGCGCTCGAACATCACTAACATTCCGTCAGGCTCCATTTTACCCGAACTTCCATTGTGATCCAATGTGCAAACTGATTCGTGCTCCTCCCACCAAGTATCATATTCAGGGGTGCCTTTCTTTGTTTTCATAAGGTTGCAGCCTAGGCAATAACGCGATTTCACAGTAAGATCGAGAACTTTGTTTGTTTTGTTGCCGATCAATGTCATAACGCCATAATTAGCAGTTGACCCCCTTTGCTCCAACTACCATCTCCAGAAGCAGTCAATTTTTTATCTTCACTTTCATCAGTTTTTTCTTTTTCTTCTTTGCTTGCCTTTTTTATCACGGAAGAAAAAATGCCGATACAAGCGCTGTGTGCATTCTCGAGAGCACCGTAGTAGATGTGTTTCGTAAATTCGCCAATATCCATCAGTGAAGTGAAACAATGTAATCCATTTAACCCGACACCCAAGATGCGCATCACGAATACTATTCTACGATTAATTTCGTAAGCTTTGTTGGCGATTCGTGGACAGGACTCGATGACCCTCTCACCACAGTTGCATTCGCCGATCAGTTTGAATCCTAGGCCTTTCTCAGATTTTTTTGAAAAGTTTATCGAACCGTCACCGTTTTTACACTCTATAATGTTGGAAAGTTCGGAAAAAACTGAAAAAAAACTGTAACATTACGTATGCTGCCGTCACTGTGATCGTTGGAGCGAAGTCGGGCGATGTAGCCAATTTGTGTGCCGATGTAGTCGCGTACTCCGTTTCCAGTTCATGTACAGTTCCCATAAATCCTTTTCGTTTTTTATATCGACTCCCTGGACGCACTCCTGACTTACGCGAACTTTTAACGTTTTTAAACATTATGTTAGAAAAATTTACCGTTGAAAAACGTATGAAACGGACGCCTAAACGCAAGCACTGCACGCTCTGAGACCACGTTTACACTAAATACTTTTTCCTCCTCATGAAAAAGAAACAAAGAAACATCAAAAATACCTACCCCGCGACGTCACCGGTAGGAACATCTTCCATAGTCACCAAACAAGAAAAAACCACCAGCACCGTGCAACGGGCAAGTTAGTTTCATATATATGAAACTAACTAACCCGAAGAAAAGAAGTGGCAGTTGGTCCAAGCCAACAGCGAAACAAATTAATGCCCATAAATGGATAATCTGCATCTTTCTAAATACACGGTAGTTGCCACGGATAAAAACTACGATATTATACGAAGAGACCGACCTAACTCCTCTCAAGGGGGTGGTGGGGGGGGGGGGGGGGGGGTCGCAATCTTTATTAGAAAAGGGATCCCTCATAAAGTTATATATAGTGGAGAAGTGCGCAGGTTCCGGGTGCTGGAAGCCTGTATCGTACGCATACCCCTTCAGCAAGGAAGACTTTAATCTGCCAGTAAACAGAAACCTGACTAATATCGAAATCGACAAATACATTCAACAAATGGACGAAACCGTAAAACGAACAATGGACAAAACAATTCCCAAAACAACAGTTACAGATCACATTAACATGTACAGAAACGCAACAATAAACGCACTCCACAGGCAAAAGAGCAGACTGCTATCGAAATTAAAACAATCACACAGACAGTTTACAGACAGACAAGACCAGGAGATAATATCACTGAAATCCCGATTAAAAAACCTCCAACAATTACTTAAAGCTAATTATAGATTAGCAACAAATTTGTATTGGAACAACAGAATTCGAGCTATAAAAACTAATAACCCGAATATGTTCCCACAAATAAATAAAATATTCAGGAGAAATAATCAAAATGAGATTCAGTGTCTCCAAATCCCACGTACTCAGGTAAACAAGCAGCTGCTAACCAACATTGGCATAGATGCAGACAACGCTATCCTCAATAGTGAGCTCTTCGTGATCAAAGATCCTTTGGAAAAGGTGAACGCTCTGGGAGCTGTTTTTCAGGAAATGTACAAGGTGAATGAAAGCATTCACCGAAATCACGACCTGGAGGACAGAGTTCTACTCAATCACCTGCACCTCCGGAATGAAATTTCACTTTGGCAATCGGAGAATCCGGGTTTTAACGAATTCAGTGAAGATAATCTGTCAATTGACATTAATGCCAATGGTGTAGTGGCTAATAGCCTTCTAATAACAAGGGAAGGATTCGAGAGTATCTTCGACTCATTAAGAAGCAAAAAGTCAGTGGGAATAGATGGAGTACCTAACATCGTACTCAAGAACCTGCCCCCAATGGCAATAGATATATACACGGTCCTGTTTAACAATGCGTTGAATAATGCATATTATCCCGCGCGTTGGAAAACGGCTATCATTCAGCCCATCGCAAAAAAGGGCAAAGACTGCACAAACCCAATGAACATGCGTTCGATAAGTTTACTCCCAAGCATCAGTAAAGTATTTGAAAAAACCATTAACAAAGCTCTGGTAAAATGGGTAGACGACAACAGTATTATTCCAAATAACCGGTTTGGCTTTAAGGCGGGTCATGAAACCACACATGCCGCAGCTAAACTGGTCTCCGACATACAATGGAATAAATGTAGGAACCAATGCACAGGGGCCTGTCTGATCGCCTTGGAGAAAGCCTTTGATACCGTCTGGATCGAAGGGTTGTGTTACAAACTGGTCAGATATGGCATACATAAGCCTTTACTATATGTACTTTACGATATGTTAAAGGACAGGTGGTTCGTGGTCAAAAGTGGTAATGTGACCTCTAATAAAACGTATAATATCAAGAATGGCTTGCAACAGGGTGCGGTACTCTCTCCGTTTCTTTTTAACATTTACATTAGCGACTTATTAGATGCACTTCGGCAGGCTATTGCGTACGCAGACGATCTCATAATTTACAGAACAGCACCGAAAGTTGCGATCATAAATAGGTTAATACACCGAGACTTCAACAAAGTGCAGCGCTATTGCAATGACTGGAAACTTAAGATCAACTTCCAGAAATGTGAAGCCATCCTATTTAGAACTCCATTATATAAAGCCACGTACGACACAAGGAAAAACTGGCGAAAGCTAGTTATCGTGGGACCGCATGGAGATAAACTGGAAACCAAAAGTTTAGTTAAATACCTGGGCATCTGGCTAGACCAATATCTGTATTTCAACAGACATGTAGAGGCTGCTTTGCTCAAAGCGAGGAAAACTTTTGCTATGATAAGGAGGATATTTCACAGTAGCCAACTTGACAGCAAGGTAAAAGTCATATGCTACATGACACTAATCAGGCCAATGCTCATATATGGTTGCCCAGTATGGTTCAACATAGGTCCAAATTTGATGGAAAAGATTCGGGTGTTCGAAAGGAAGTCTCTCAGAAGTTGTCTCAGATTATATCGAACACCGGAATCGGACTATAAAAAGTATTATTCAAATGAGACTTTATATAATGAAGCGTACATAAATAGGGTGGATAATTTTATAATTAAATTAATCAGAGGATATATTGCGAGAGCAATAAGCTCGTCCAATGACCTAATTTTCGGGGCCTATTATCCAAACACCTTGTACTATGAGAGCGTGCGTCGGAACGGCTTTGTTCCACCAGAGGCGTTCCTTGACTTGGATATGAAAGGGCTTATACAGGATAGATCCGGAATTCCGCTGATCTATCATGTAAGTAGATCATCTATAGACGGGCGATTGTGCTACGACCGGGAAATAACGCGCAATGAAGAAGAGCTCCTGCGCTTCAGTAGGGCTATCTCCCACAGAGACCGGGACGATAGTATTAGACAGCGTCAACAGTTCTGGTGGTTGAATGGCATATAAAGACCTGGATATCAAAGTCGGTATAGAATCATAGTATCATCAGCTAGCTTACATAGACTTAGCTTTTCTAGAATTAGGGTAGTATAAGATTTAAGTTAAGTTAGGTTGTGCTTTTACATAAAAAAAAAAAAAAAAAAAAAAGTAGATAAGTTAAATTTTAAGAAAAAAAAAACAAAAAAAATTGACAACGTTTTTCAATTTTTTCTTTGTGTTTCGACTAATTACCAGTACTGCCACAAAGTTCTGTCGCCGAAAGGCAAATTATACAAATGTAAGTAATGTTTAGCTTAGAGCGTCTGCGAAGGACCTTTAAGTTATTATATACGATAATTAAGCTAGAATTTAAGCATTTTTTGTCTAGCCTTTAATTTAGAAATTAAGAATATAAAAAGAAAAATAAAAATGTTTTAAAAATGAAAAATGACGGTAGTTGCCACCTATGATACGAATTTGTATCCGTTGGAGACCCGACCGTTTAATGACCTATAACTTTGGAACCGCCTAAGATTTCGTTTCCAAATTTTAACATATTATTTTTGAAGTACAAAACTATCGATTAAGCAAAAAAAAATATCATTTTTTGAACCGAACAAACCGGAATGTCCCCGTAAATTAGCGCAGATCCAAATTTGTTCAATCGATGAAAAATATTTCATACGAGATCCAGTGAAAAAAAAAAATGGATTTCTTTACCTCCAAACTAATATTTATTGATATTTCAACGAGTGCAGAATCGACATTATTAGTAATCGACATTATTTTTGTCGGAAAATCACATGATTTCTGAAATGCTTTACATGGCATTATTCTTCTTATATAAAAATATTATAGTTCTTATGATCTGTTCAATGTCGCAATCCTCTTAAGTTGAATCATAATTCGGAGTCACCCCAAGCAAAATAACCATCGACTTTAATTCGGTATTCTACGTCACATGCTAGGCTCTGGAAATAATGACCTACGTAGATAGTCATTCTCTCCGTAGCTGGTTCTCATTTGGATCTGTTCCTTTGTGTTTTGGGAGTTCAAATTGTAAAACATGTTCGAAACTTAACTGTAAGTAACAAAAATATAAGCTCCTTAGCAGAGCAAAATGACAATTTTAATTTAAAAAACTTAATCCTGCTGCAGTGCATACACAACTGAGTTTTATAATTATCCCTCGGTAGGTCACATTGTTCTGTCAGTCGGCATTCCTCTTGTCCATGTTAACTAGCCGAATCCAATCAACCACAGTGTTGAGGTTGGAGCAATCCTTAAATCCAATTAGCATCGAGAAACAGAACAGGTGCCAGGGACTAGTCACGTTGTTGAGATAGACAATTTAGGTTGAGGACACAGAAAAGGGTTGACATTGGACTGCAGAAAGTTGCGGGGCCAACACATGATAACCGAGCTTATTAATAAACTCCAGGGATCCAGATAAGTTAATAGCTTTTTCGGCACATTTATTTGGCATGGTGAGGTGACATATTGCCGAGGAACATAGGCTTACTTATTTGTCAGCAAACATTTTGGCTTGATGGGAATTTCTAGTCGAATACATTGTTCATTGATTAACATTGATTAAGGATATGCATTGGGGAATGGAATGAATGTATGAAGTGTGGCATTAAACTCTGGTGTCAATGTACCTGATGAGCTCACAGATGTAATAGCTGATGAGGTGTTGTCGCTTAATGACAACTTTATTGCCGTCCTCTGAGATAACACGACTAATGATTTCTATTGAAACTCAGAAACACAGTTTTATCCCGAATTCATTGGTTAGTCAACACGAACATGTTTAAGTTGATTTAATTAGGCTACATTTGTATTCCATCAAAATAATTATGTATTTTTGCCGCTAATCTCTGTTTTTTTTTAAATTTATTTTACCTCTCCAAGGAAAGGCGAGCCTATAGTGCTGAGCAGTGCCCTAAGATACCATTTTTATTTCTGGATCAGGTCCATCAGCCAAGCTCCGAAAGATGGTCAAGAATCTTTCCTCACCATTTCACGGAGGCGATAGCTGTGGCAAAAAAATGGAAAAGTTTGTAACACACTTCTATTTTCTTGACTACGATTCCAGTAATTAAAACGCATTTTATACAAAAAACGTTCAACATTGCTACATACTAAGGTTCAAGTCCAATTATAATTTAAAATTGGTGTTTTTAAATTTAGATTATTAGTTTTAGTCAAAAAATATTAAGGTATCCCTATAAAATATTCTCGCCATCCTTGACGAGCGGAATATTTACAAACATAAATGTTTGTCCTAACTAAAGTCATTCAAAAAGAACTAACGCGGATTAGCATAGTACTAATAACACAACAAACATCCACAGATCGCTGGAAAGGTACTCCATAGAAAACAGATCCATTCAACCATTTATTCCACCCCCACCGATAAGCTAGCTTAGGCGCGTTCTTTTCCAACCGCCATATTTTACAAATGTGTACTTGGGCATTGTAAAAATTCAAATACAAGAAAAAAATGTTAAATTGAAATGAATGTGAATTTCAGTTCGCATAAACTCGCTCGTATACCATGGAATTTCAGTCCCGCGACCGTTGTCAATCTGCAATACAAACGACGACCTAGTTGAGGAATGTCCTCATCTCATCGTCAAGAACACCATGACACACACTACGTGTCTGCACAAAAAAAAAAAAGGGTGAAATGTAAATTTCGTAGTTTATAGTTATATACGAGTGTATGCAGAGCTATCAGAAGAGACTGTGCAAATATCCAAACTGTATCTTTTTTTCTTACCACTGGTGGTTTTGTTTTGGAGTGTGATTTCGCGTCCTGCCCTTGAATAGATGATGAAGACTTTACAATATGAATGCATCCACTGCCGGTACCCGTGCTGGGCTTGCCAGGCGTGGAATTATTAATATTTATGAATTCGTGGGGAGGTGTTGAAAGTACAGCAATAAATAAAGAAGTGAACGAAATTTTATACAACATAAAAGAAAGGACACTGACACGGTACCAACTGTGAAACGGAACAGGAAATTAATTCCATAACGAATCGCATAAATAATCGCAATATTTTCTGTAATTGGAAATCGTGCGCAACCTTGTGTGGCATGTGTGTGTTCGTCAGGCGTCCAAAGTAATATAATTTAAAGTCAGGAACACAAATCATTTCGACCACATTTGTGCCCTTTCTGGTTTGTTTGCAGATTATTTTATTGAGCATCTGTGTCGAATATTTGTGAATGGTTCTGAATTTAAAAAAAGGTTACCACACGTAATGAGTAGCAGTGAGGTATTGTTCTCAATGATGGTTGTAATTGGATTTGCTTTACTGATCATTACACTCATTGTTAACAGTTTTGGCAGTTTTGGTTTCACAAAACTTCATTGAGCTCTTATTACTTTACGTAGGCGCCAACAAGATGTTCTTAACCGACCGACTCCACCCACCGTTTTTTTAATCGCTTCCAAATTCACAATTTAACTTAATTGAAGTGCAACACCTCACGTGCTCTCTTGGCGACCATTTTTCACCAACCTTTAAAACCGACTACGAGTCTGAATTTTCAAATAACAACCGAGAGAGTCAATCGCTCATCCGCGTCCTTTTATACGGGGACACAAATTTGCTCCCACCTTACCATTTATTGATTCACTGGAATTTAGCTTCGGCTCCCGCTAGCCTCAACGCCTTTCTAATGAATCGTCAGGTTCATAAGTATATAATGGCAAATTTGCTGTGAAGGTCCAATGTACTTAAAAATATGTGTGAACATTATTTTTGGTCCCCGTTAATTCTTTGGAATAAGAATTATGACCGTTGCGTGATAGCGGGTGAAAAGGGTGGAAAATGTGTATGCTATATATAATGGAAAGTTTGACCACGAAAACCGCTTTTGGGATAGGATTATGTTTGATTATGAAAATGTGGTATAAGAAGTGGAGAAGGTGCTATTGAAGTGTAGGACAACGTTTTTTTTTTTTTTAGGTATGATATGTGTATATTGAGGGATAAGAAGGCGAATTTGCTTAATTAATTAGTTAGAAAAATGGGACGGAAATTAGCATTGTTAATTATGTAACAACTGTTTTACCCTGTCGGTATAAAATCATAACTTCTCTCAAATTTACCATTTGTTCTGTCAAATATAATTCAATATTGTAGTCTTACCCCATTTTCATTAAGAAACAAATTTATTTTCCGACACAAAGCACACATTTCCTACATTTGGTCAGCAATTCTCTATACTCTCTAAATATACAATATACGAGGGTTGCCTCTTATGTCTCGGGATTTGGCAACCCTAGCGCTGCAATCCGGCAATTGACAGCTCTGTCGTAAAGTTGGACATTTTTGAGGTTATACGCACTCAGAACGTTTTGACATACGAGCGCTATTTGTGTTGTTTACAGTAACTTAAAAGATTCATCTCGGCCCAAAAATGGAATTAAATCGTCAACATTTTCGTGCGATTATTTTTTACAACTTTCGGCGTGGATTAACTCAGCAACAGTGCATGGATGAACTTAATTCAATTTTTGGCGATGAAGCTCCATCAAGGACCAGTGTTTATCGATGGTATGGTGAATTCAATCGTGGTCGTAGTTCACTCCAAGATGAATTTCGTGAAGGTCGTCCAAAATCAGTTGTTGTTCCGAAAATATTTTGATGCTGTGCGCGAACTGATATTGGAAGATCGTCAGATTGAGATTGAGACAACCTTAGGCGTTAGTGGGACCAGCATACATTCAATATTGCATAAACATTTGACTGTCAAAAAAATTTGTTCGCGTTGGATCCCACACAATTTGTCAATCGCCCAAAAAAAGGCTCGTGTCAATTGGTCGAAAGAAATGCTCAAAAAATACGGTCGCGGTGCTTCGAAACACGTCTACGATATCGTGACAGGTGGTGAATCGTGGATTTACGCGTATGAGCCCGAAAGTAAACAGCAGTCGACTGTCTGGGTGTTTCAAGATGAGCCAAATCTAACAAAAGTTGTTCGCGCACGAAGCACTTCCAAGCAAATGGTCGCCTGTTTTTTCGGAAAAACTGGACATGTCGCAACCGTACCACTAGAACAACGCAGAACAGTCAATTCTGAGTGGTACACAACCATTTGTTTGCCAGTTGTCTTCCAAGAAATCAGGAAAACCAACCGCCGAAGACGGATCACTCTTCACCACGACAATGCGAGCTCTCACACATCGGCTGGGACAACTGCATTTTTGAGCACCCAAAACATCGATTTGATGGGTCATCCGCCGTATAGTCCTGACTTGGCACCGAATGACTTCTTTTAATTCCCGTACGTAAAAAACAAACTGAGAGGTCAACGTTTTTCGACACCTGAAGAAGCGGTTGCTGCATTCAGAATGCATGTGTTGGAGATACCTCAATCAGAGTGGCAAAAGTGCTTTGACAATTGGTTCAAATGCATGCAAAAGTGTATAGATCTTCATGGGGAATATTTTGAAAAACAATAAAGTGATTTTCGATGATCAATATTTGTTTTTGTTCTCTAATCCCAAAATATAAAAGGCAACCCTCGTATTAAGTGCTCTATACATATCTGTATACATACATGTATAAAGTTAATTATCCTCTTAGCTCAAACAATACAAATCCACTTTGGTTCGTTGATCTTCTCGTTTTTGAATCTATGTCACCGATGCAAAAATCGGCACATCGGGCTGCAACCACTTTAAAGTTAAAGTTGACATATAAAGTCCCGAGAGGGAAAGAGACCGACAGGGCGGCCGCGACGGAGATGGGAGGACAATGTTACGTTGGACCTCGGGGAGATCGGATCGGATGTTCGAACGTGGAAGGAGAGCGCACGGGAGAGGGAAGAATGGCGGAGTCGAGTCGGTGAGGTCATGAACTTACGGCTTCCTACAGGCCAATAAATAGTAGTAGTAGTACATATATAGTTCAACGAGTTCAGTATACATTGGCGTCTGAGTGTGATGCCTAATAAACTTAGTTGAGGGTGCTCAAAGCAGTGAGAAAAACTTAGCGAGGCTCAGCGTGGAACCAATGAATGACTAGGGTTTTAAGTGACGTCTAGTAAATTGATGAAAATAAAAAATAAAGTTTCTGAAAGAATTGAGAGTCAGCAGTATAGAATAAGTAAGTACAAATTGTAGTTAAATTTAGAAGAAATCGAATATGCTTGAAAATTGTCGTTTGCTTGGTTTTCTAAATCCTCTTTCAATTTTGTAGGACTCGGAATTTAACTACTTAGAAATATAACCACTCCGCTACAGAATAAAGGATTCGTCAAGTACATGCACTATTTCAGTAAAAGTAAAGTTGTCGCTTGAGATTTATCCAACGTATTCGATAGAATTTGGCATCTCCCTTCTTTAGTCGAAGTATCAATATCATAGAAATGAAAAATCCTTTATTTAGTGGACAAAATATTGGTTTTGGATGCTTAATCCTTGTAGTTTTTACGAGGGTGGCCTGAACAGTTTTTGGCCTCTACATGAAGATAGCAGCACTCGTCAATAAAAGCTCGTGAATGTAGTTGTGCATCTTTTGACAGTTATTCACTAACATTTCAGCCATTTTGGAAGTGTAGTTTTTATTTGACAGTCGTTTGGATAAGTCGTTTGGATAAGTGTTTTTGTAAAAATTAACAAAATTGAGTTCGAGCTGTCATAAAATTTTTATTTTTAAAAGGCAATACGCGTACGCGAATCAAAGATGAGTTGGACTCTCTGTATGGGGACTCTGTGCCATCATTTATCACAGTAACGTCAATGAGAAAGCTCCCAAAAACACAGTATGGTTCTACGAGAAAGCCAACTCGGAAGGTCTGAACACCTTTTTTGGGAGGTTAAATTGGTCGTTATTTTTCCTCCATATCGATATTGCCTCTATAGCGAACACATTGACAGACACGATTCTACTTGGCATACGGGCCTTTATTCCACACAGAGTAAAGAGTATTAAACTCAAGAGAAATATGTTGTTCGATTCCGGGTGCAGAGAAGCCATTAAGGCTAAAGAGTTGAGCTTCCGGTTGTATAAATCAAACAATACTGAGGAAAATCGGAAAAGATTTAAGAGACCTAGGAATGACTGCAATGCGTATATTCAACACGTCAAGTTCTTGCATGAGCAGAGAGTGAGACAAAAAATACTACACTCTCCCACAGGTAGTAGACACTTCTGGGCATACGTGAAAAACATTCAAAAGTCAGCCTCTTCATCCATTCCAGACAGGCCAGTCATCAATGCAACAGAGAAGCCGAATCTACTTGCTGCACATTTTGCAGCCAACTCAACGCTGCCTGATAACAAATCAGTCCCACCTCAACTTGAGCATAAGCAGCACACCATGAGCCAGATTCGCTTCCGAACGCATACTGTTGCCCGTGCATTCAAAGAGGTCAACGCACACAAATCCGCTGGTGCGAACGGCATTCCCCCAATTCCTCTTCACTCACCAAACCACTGCGGAAACCCTTCCGTTTGTCTTATTCTACTGGTCGTTTCCCAAATAGATGGAAGTCAGCGAACATTCAGCCAATTCCCAACAAGGGCGAAAAATCATCCCCCTCTTCTTATCGAACCATAGCACTAGCTTCTATTCTCTCTAAAGTAATAGAATCACTGATTAACCGTCAACTTTCGAAATATCTGGAATCAAATGACCTCCTCAATGACCCCCAATATGGCTTTTATAGCAACAGGTCCACAGAAGATCTGATGGCGTTGCTTACCGAAAACTGGAGTCATTCCATCCACTACCTCGGTTAAAGCAAGGTTGTTGAACTGGATATCTCGAAAGCCTTCGACAGAGTTTGGCATTCAGTCCTTTTGTCAAAATTGCATTCATATGGAGTGGACAATTCCCTGATCAGATGGATAAGAGACCATCTTCCTGGCCGTTCAATCCAAGTGGTTCTTGATAGTGTCAAATCTGTCTCCCATCAAATTAATGCAGGTGTTCCCCAGGGTTCGGTACTCTTATTCACTCTCTTCCTCAATCTTTATAAATGATCTCTTGTCAATTACTCACAACCCAATTCACTCGTTTGCTGATGATAGCATGTTGAGCTTCTCATACTCATACGAACACTCCCGTCCAAACTCTTCGAACGTCACTACCAACCGGCAACTTATGCTTGATACATTGTATTCTGACCTCAACAAGATATATCAGTGAGGATTATCTAACCGAGTAGAATTCAATGCCTTAAAAACTCAGTGCTGCCTCTTGTCGTCAAAGGTGAATCCCAAAGTAAATATACTGTCTATGAACGGCACTTGCATCGACGAAGCTAAGGAACTATCAATCCTTGGCACTCGGATTAATTCGACTCTTAATTGGAATGACCACATATCTGAAGCAGCGAAAAGTGCGGCAAAATGTATGGGGTTCCTTAAACGATGCAAAAAATACTTCACTCCATCCAACCTGGCCACTATTTACAAGGCGTATATTCGTCTAAAAATGGAATTTAACTCCCATATTTAGTCAGGCGCATCCAAAACAGCACTACACGTGCTCGACAGGACGCAAAAGCGAGCAGTGAAACTTATTGGGGACCCTGCCGTAAGTCGATCAATTCCGTCGTTAGAACACAAGCGCAACGTATCATGCCTATCTCTTTTCTATAGGTATTATCACGGTCGTTGCTCAACTGAACTTGCTGAATGTGTTCCGTCCCTTCAGACATTTTCCGGCGATACCCGTCAATTTGTGAATGCGCATCAGTTCACGTTGAAAGTGGACTTTAGGCGCACAAATAAACATAGAGAGTCATTCTTGAGCCGAACCACACGGATGTGGAATGTTCTGTCTGATCATGTGTTTTTTCGCCGTTGTGATGTTCAGACATTCAAGATCAATATACATCGGCACCTCCTTTCCTTATCCACTTCCTCTCCACTCGCTCGCACTGTGCTCTGACATTTAAGGGTATTTCAATATCCCCTTTTGTGCGCTCGTTAGTATAAAAAAAAAAAAACAAAAACAGGGAAATTTCGGGCAGGTGAATTTAAACGTGGCTGGGAGAGCTTGGGAGACGATGAATGTTCGGGACGTCCAAAAACTGCAACAACTGACCATAAAATCGCTAAAGTTCACCAAATGTTGCTAGACAACCGCCGAAAAAAAATGTTAGAGATAACAGAGGCTATGAAAATGTCCAAAGAACGTGGTTGTCACATATTAAATCAAGATTTAGGCATGAGAAAGCTGTCCGCGCGTTGGTTGCCGCGTTTGCTAACGTTAGACCAAAAACGTGTTCGAATGAATATTTCCAACGCTCTGTTGGTGCAATTTAGGCGCAATAAATCCGAGTTTTGGCACCGATTTATTACAGTCGATGAAATTTGGATACACCATTATAGGCCTGCAACAAATATACAGTCAAAACAGTGGACTGCAAAGGGGGAATCGGATCCAAAAAAAGCAAAAGCTGATTTTCTTGGATGGGAAAGTGATGGCGACTGTTTTTTGGGATAGTCGTGGAGTTATCTTCAAAAAAAAAACCATCACAGGAGCATACTACGCATCATAACCTGATCAACTGAAGACAGAAATTGCGGAAAAACGGCCACATTTGCAGAAAAAGAAAATCCTGTTTCACTAAGACAACGCACTGTCTCACACCTCAGCGGTCGGCATGGCAGAAATCCACGAATTACGGCTTGAACTGCTTGACCATCCGCCTTACTCAGCAGATCTACCCACAAGCGCCTTCTTTTTGTTCCCTAATCTAAAAGTTGCGCTCGGAGGACAGAGATTTTCGTCAAATGAGGAGGCAATCACCTTCGTGAACAGATATTTTGCAGAGAAAAACGCCGAGTACTATTTGGACAGGTTAGAGAGACGGGAGCATCGCTGGGAGAAGTGTGTAGAGTTACAAGGAGAGTATGTAGAAAAATAAAAATAAATTTTAAGAAAAAATGTCTTGTATCTTTGTTAGGTCGGAAACTTTTCAGCCCACCCATGTATATATAGCATCTAGCCGACGCTCTCTACGAAAAAAATCCAAGTCACGAAAACACGTTAAATGAGGTGATACGAGGGTTGCCTCTTATTTTTCGGGATTTCGCAACCCTAGCGTTGCAATCCGGCAATTGACAGCTCTGTCGTAAAGTTGGACATTTTTGAGGTTATACGCACTCAGAACGTTTTGACATACGAGCGCTATTTGTGTTGTTTACAGTAACTTAAAAGATTCATCTCGGCCCAAAAATGGAATTAAATCGTCAACATTTTCGTGGAATTATTTTTTACAACTTTCGGCGTGGATTAACTCAGCAACAGTGCATGGTTGAACTTAATTCAATTTTTGGCGATGAAGCTCCATCAAGGACCAGTGTTTATCGATGGTATGGTGAATTCAATCGTGGTCGTAGTTCACTCCAAGATGAATTTCGTGAAGGTCGTCCAAAATCAGTTGTTGTTCCGAAAACCATTGATGCTGTGCGCGAACTGATATTGGAAGATCGTCACGTGACCTATCGTGAGATTGAGACAACCTTAGGCGTTAGTGGGACCAGCATACATTCAATATTGCATAAACATTTGACTGTCAAAAAAATTGTTCGCGTTGGATCCCACACAATTTGTCAATCGCCCAAAAAAAAGGCTCGTGTCAATTGGTCGAAAGAAATGATCAAAAAATACAGTCGTGGTGCTTCGAAACACGTCTATGACATCGTGACAGGTGATGAATCATGGATTTACGCGTATGAGCCCGAAAGTAAACAGCAGTCGACTGTCTGGGTGTTTCAAGATGAGCCAAATCCAACAAAAGTTGTTCGCGCACGAAGCACTTCCAAGCAAATGGTCGCCTGTTTTTTCGGAAAAACTGGACATGTCGCAACCGTACCACTAGAACAACGCAGAACAGTCAATTCTGAGTGGTACACAACAATTTGTTTGCCAGTTGTCTTCCAAGAAATCAGGAAAACCAACCGCCGAAGACGGATCACTCTTCACCACGACAATGCGAGCTCTCACACATCGGCTGCGACAACTGCATTTTTGAGCACCCAAAACATCGATTTGATGGGTCATCCGCCGTATAGTCCTGACTTGGCACCGAATGACTTCTTTTAATTCCCGTACGTAAAAAGCAAACTGAGAGGTCAACGTCTTTCGACACCTGAAGAAGCAGTTGCTGCATTCAGAATGCATGTGTTGGAGATACCTCAATCAGAGTGTTAAAAGTGCTTCGGCAATTGGTTCAAACGCATGCAAAAGTGTATAGATCTTCATGGGGAATATTTTGAAAAAACAATAAAGTGATTTTCGATGAACAATATTTGTTTTTGTTCTCTAATATCGAAATATAAAAGGCAACTCTCGTATAATGTGCATATCAGAATGACACAGAAAAGCGTTTGTATGCGTTTTACAAGATTTGTGCTGGTAATCCCCAGCTCCGTTTTGACGCATCTTTTGTTTCTGAACTTAGTGTGTTTAGACAACTGTTGCAGGAATCGAAGAGACTGGCTTGAAAATGAGCCGAGTGAATATAAATGTACTAAGTACTAAGCCGCTCCTCGATAGTATACTGGTTAGTATACCCGCCTGTTACGCGGGAGACCGGGGTTCGTTTCCCCGTCGGGGACCCTCTGGCGCAAAACTAATCACCTTGCCCGGAAAAAACAAATCATTATGGAAAATTTAACAAGCCTCAGGACTTGCTAAATAAGGCCAAGACCGGTTCCCGGTTGTAGTGCCGATGATGATGATGATGATGAAGTACTAAGCCACAAATTAAAAAGACGAAAGACGAAAACTGTGCTCCATTAGATTGTCTCAGTTTGAATGCAAATTGAGTTTATGAAACAAGGACCAAATAGTCGGAACCTTCTCGATTACATAAAGAATTGACTAATGTCGATTGCCCTAAAATTGTCCACTCCAATACTTTGTGCACCAAAATACAAAACTATTTAATTATAAGCTAGCGTACACTGACGGCTCCATTTCCATTTGCCACTTGAAGGCAACACACACCGACTCGTACGCCCACACTAAACACTGCCAAATACTCCATACGAAATTGATTTTCCTTTGTGTATCGGAAATCAAGTGACGGCTAAAATAAAATGATTACCCGCAACATCAACAATGAACTTCATCAGTTTGGAATCCGATAATCCATCGATGGGTGGAAGTGGGGAAATTCCCCAATGTTATCTAAAGCCCACGTCTTTTGTGATACCATTCGATATAGGACACACCCAATTTCCTGCATAATGAGTTCGCAAGAGGTAACCCCTCAGACTACGTGGTTTTTCATTATTCTTGACGTATAGACATTCCGGATTGTCGATAGCCACAGGATAAAACTCGTATATTGAAATATTTTGAGGAGAGCAATCTGACGGGAAGATAGGTTGAAACTCTGAACACAATCCATTGCTACTCTTGTCGTCCATCTCGAAAGGATACGAAAGGGAGCTGAATTCAAACCAGAGTTCACCAGCATGAACATATTCGTAATATATGGCTGGATTGACTGTTATTTTCTTAGATTCATTTTTGTTTTCTGTCCTTTTACCTTTGTGTCAGAACTTACCATACAATGTACCTCAATATCTCCCATGCATCCATGTACAAAACAACACCCGACTTTTTTCTTTATGGTAGTTTGTTTTTTGGACGGTAACACGCAACGCAATTCTATTACAACACCAATACCAATACCACAAAGGCAACCGGTAGATGATCATTGAGATGATGCTAGATGCTATAAGGAAGCCAGTTATTTCTAATTAGGCAGTGAACCGTGTGAGGATAATTTGTAGGAGAGCAAAGGAGTTCGACAAATGGAGGCTCTGTCGGGAATCGTCGATTCAGTACCATACACTATCTGGTATGGAGCGGCATCCCCTTGTAAGTGGTTCATGACAGGATTTCACAGCCTAATTGGCCGTAGTCATAGCAATCACATCCGCTGGAGCTGAGAATGCCAACAACTTCGATGGCAAAGGGAAACTCTTTTTTGTTGTCCTTAAAATGGTATTCATCCATCGTAGTTAAGGTAATCGAACTTTAGTGAGTGTAAAATTGACGAGATAGAAAAAACGAAGGGACTGTGGAACTGCATTTGTGGTTGATGTAGGCATTCAAGCATTGGCCACAACATCCTCGATAAAATCAGATCGATATCTGTGGAGTTAAGTGTTGCAGGTTGGAGACATTTTGTTTTTAAGGTGCACATCCTCAAGAGATTAGACGTAGTACTACAAGTTATTACTCACATCAAATTCAGAAAATGTTTTCTTAAGTTTAAAGTACTTATGTAAATTGTATGAAAGGGTTGAGACATTCTGTATTTTACTTACAAAAGTAACCGTTTTGAATACCACTCCAATGGGTTATTGAATTTAAATCACAGTTTAAAATGGGGTGGCATTATATAAAAATAAATCACGGTACTTGAAAAACAAAAAATTCAATGAAAAAATAGAAAGAAAAGTATTATTACGTTCAAGATGGAGGGAAAAATCAAATAGATTCGCAAATAAAATAAATAAAAAAATAAAGAAATCATTAACGAGGGATAAATCAGAATGTCAAAAGCAATCGATTCTAAATCAGCGTAATTGAAGTTGACAAACTACTTGTTGGTCCTATCTAAAAGCAATCCAGGAATTGAAATTGCCTTGATCGACTGCGGATATTTATTAGATAGGTGAAGTGACGAAACGGAATAAAAATTACGGTATGCAGTAGTACGAGCAAAAGGAACAGATATCGTAACAGGTCAATTGAAAAGTCCCCGGCCATATGCTTTTTAGTTAGCCCTAATCTTCAAAGACGCGTGTATAAATTTGACAGATGTCGGATCATTAGTTTGTGAATTATAGTATTCTGAGTGAAGCAACTTCTGTTAATGTGAAAAAAATGGATAAAAAGGAATTTCACGTGTTGATAAAATATTGCTTTTTGAAGGGAAAAATACAGTTGAAGCAAAAACTTGGCTTGATGACGAGTTTCCAGACGCCGCCACAGGAAAATCAACCATCAAGGATTGGTATGCTAAGTTTAGACGTGGTGAAATGAGCACCGAAGACGGTGAACGCAGTGGACGCCCAAAAGAGGTTGTTACCGACGAAAACATTAGAAAAATCCACAAAATGATTTTGAATGACCGTAAATTGAAATTGAATGAAATAGCAGGCACTCTAAAGATATCAACTGAACGTGTACATCATATCATTCACGGATATTTGGGTATGATAAAGCTCTGTGCAAAGTGGGTGCCGCGCGAGCTCACTTTTGACCAAAAACAACGACGAGTTGATGATTCGGAGCAGTGTTTGGAGATGATCAAGGGTACTAAACTCGAGTTTTTACGTGGATATGTGACAATGGATGAAACATGGCTCCATCATTTCACTCCGAAATTCAATCGACAGTCATCATCAGACAGAGTGGACTGCACACGATGAACCCGCCCCAAAGCGTGGAAAAACGCAACAGTCGGCTGGCAAGGTTATGGCGTCTGTATTTTGGGATGCGCGCGGAATAATTTTCATTGACTATCTTGAAAAAGGAAGGACCATCAACAGCGACTATTACACAGCGTTATTGGGGCGTTTGAAGGACGAAATCGCCGAAAAACGACCGCATTTGAAGAAAAAGAAAGTGCTGCTTCACCAAGACAATGCACCGTGTCACAAGTCAGTGAAAACGATGGCAAAAATCCATGAATTGGGCTTCGAATCGCTTCCGCATCCACCGTATTCTCTAGATCTGGCCCCCAGCGACTATTTCCTGTTCTCAGATCTCAAAAGAATGCTCGCTGGGAGGAAATTTTTGTCGAATGAAGAGGTGGTCGCCGAAACTGAGGCCTATTTTGAAGCAAAGGACAAATCGTACCACAAAAAAGGTATCGAAAAGTTGGAGGGTCGCTATAATCAGTGTATCACCCTCGAAGGCAATTATGTTGAATAAAAAAAAAAAACGAATTTTGCCAAAAAAATGTGTTTTTACTATGGAAGGCCGGGGACTTTTCAATTGACCTGTTATACGAAATAATTCCATATAAATTGTAATTTGAAATGAATCGAAAATGTCGATTACCATTAAGAATGACTTCAACACCCTAAAACAGTACAGATGACTAACAGGAAGCATTTTAAGGTCACAGAACAAAGGAAAACTAAGATCTCCGACAGCTTTGCGACATTAGTTTCTTAATATTGTAAAAAAATTAACTTTCTTTATTTATTCTAATAATGTTAACAAAGAGTCTTATATTTCTATAATTCACCCTTACACTACCGGAAAAAGAGGGACCGAGTGCCCCCATGTGCTCTTTTTATACTGCATACTCAACGAACCGTGAAGTTAGCGTTCGTTCAGTGCCCGAGAACACAAGTAGACGGCAGCCGGGTCAGAGTCGGGGTTACATTGAATAGAATTGTTCTCACCATTTAAAATTACGGCTATTGGTGGGAAAAGTATATTACAGTTCGTCCATCCTGACTTGAGACTCGTCCTCGAGTCTCTCTCGAATCCTTGGGTCGGGCACGTCGATGTCCAGATCTTCTGATTTCGTTTCGTCTGTTTCGCCCTCGGAATAGCTGTCGTCACGAAAAGGACTGCACCACCTCTTCAACCTGCCTGAACTCTCAATGGACTTGAATTTCTTTTGGATTCGTTGCATTCCTGGGACATCTTACAAAACATATCGGTCATTTCCCAACACTTTCGCCACGATGTACCGTCCCCTATAAATTGGGGTAAGCTTCCAGGACTCACCGGTTACTGCCGGCTCTCGTTCTCCCAGTACCAAGTCATCTACCTTATATGTGGTTGGTCTTCTGTGGGCCTTATCGATGCGTTCCTTCTGCTTTGGTTGTTCTATCATAATGTTGCGCAGGGCATCACCTCGCTTCTGTCTTATTTCGCCTTGATCATGGCCTACTTCCTGTTCAAGTTCCAACAATGATTTGTCTCCAGCAATTTTTCTTGGCGTATAGGGAAACATTGGTTCGTGTGGGATCATCCTTGTGGTTGCGCTCCGCGCCGTATTCAAACTCCATTGAATGCTCCTCAGCTGTTGCACCCAATCCCTGCCGATCACATGATCACACTTGAGCGCCGCTAGTACCGTGCGATTGACCTTCTCCACTTGCCCGTTGGCACGTGGTGTTTTAACGGTCGTCATAATATACTGTATGGCGTAGGTTTGACAGTATCTTGTAAATTCGCTGGCTGTGAATGCTGTACCCCTGTCGGTGATTAGGCGCTTGGCCATCCCGAATAATTCACCGACCTATTTGAGCACGGCTATCACCTCTTTTATATCGGGCGGGCTATACATTTTTGCAAATGGCAACACTTGATTTCTTAAAAACTGTTAGAGGGAGGGGCGCGAGTAGCGGGGAATTGTGCGTCGCTTCGTGCAATTTTAGTCACCATGGAGCGCTTCACGGGACAACAGCGTGCTTTTCGTGCAAAACAATTTTACAAAAACAACGATTCCTATATTACTGTACGACGCCTTAGAATTGAATACGGATTACGCCGTGTAAGTGAGTGTCCAAGTGTTAATTTAATCAAAGCTTGGGTCAAGGCATACCTGAAAAGTCGAGTGTACCTTAATAAAACGACGACCATATCCCAATTAAAAGAAAACACCTAGGAGTAGATAGCCGCGATAGTTCCCAGCATGTGTCAGTGTTTTCCAAAGTTTGCGTAGTCGATTGCTGGAGTACCAATGACAAGACAGGGCAGATATCGACGATGTCATTTTTAAACAATAAATTTCAATAAACGTTTATTACGTTAAATAAATGATCAACAAAATAACATTTGCAGTTTTGTTTCTATTCATGTTTCAAATGTGGAAATATGTGTGGCCCACCCTATATTAGTTATCCTTACGGCTTTCAAAGCAGGTATTTGATAAAGTTGTCCACCAGTGCTATCAAGAGATAAAGGGTCCGAGATGATCCAAACGGACCGTGTGGAAAGGTACAGGCACCCCTTTCGCACAGTACAGCTCTCCCTCTATCGCTCCACCCTTTTTCTTTGTATAAGCGCATTTCACACATCCCCCGACATAGCCCCTGACAAACTTCGCGTCCTTGGGAACCTGTACGCCCTTTTCAGTCCATGAAGGGTTAGTTGGGGATATCATCAGTAAAAGCTGTAAAAGGGGTGGCTTACCTGCTTTGGTGGATATTTTGATCGTTCCTGCTGGGGGCCGTTTTCTGCTTGAGTGGGCGGCGCAAGAAATGTGTCCTCGCAACTTCCTCCTGTGGCGTGGGAGCTTATGGACGGGACACTCGGCTGTTGCGGGCTCTTTGACAGCGAGGGTTGTTTTTTGATGTTGTTGATTAAACTGTCAACTCTTTGTCTTTTCTATTTCGGTTTTATTGGTTAAGCCTTAAATTTCAATTGAAATCTACTCATTGTGGTCGGTCAGCGGTTCGACCCCCGAAGCTTCACTGATCCCGGAATCGGAAATTACCGCCCTTTTATTGTTTTCTCCGTTGACTTTTGTCAACTATTTTAGTGTCAAAATTCCAGGAAGCACACAAAAGACTTCGTGTGCTTCAATTGGAATTTTGTTCTAGGAATTGTTTGAGGATTTGGTTGGATAGGTTCTGGGAAGGCGAATCATGAAATGCGTTTTGAATTAAGCATTTCATGATGTCAGGATTTTGGGAATTGAGTCAATGTACGACGAATTAACTTTTGGTTTAATTCGTCGTTCATGTGACTCAATATGGGATTTGGATGTATTATGTATTTATGGGAAGTATTGGGGATTTGTATGGGCTTATTTGATAGGAGTAGCGATTTAGGATCGCCACAGGTTTTATCGAAGCCCATATGCGCCGCGTCATCGTTGCACACCCGGAGAACTCGCAATGGAACTCGTTTCGGCACGACCCACTTTTTTTGCTTGCCGTCGCGCAACAGTTTTCCTCGTCTAGTTGGTATTCCTTATGTAAGTTCCTTGCATTGATGCAGTTCGTCGCTCCTTTAACTTGGTTTATGATGTCGCGTAGCTTCTTGTCTTGCCATGGCATGGTGGCTAAGCAATCCAATTGAGTATATTGGCGGATGCCTCCTCCATGTCCCGTTCTTTTTCTATTGGCCGACGGCCCATGGCATCCACATATCCTGCTTTCCTCCCAGGTTGATAAACCGTTGTAAACTCAAATTCCTGGAATTTGAGTCACCACATTGCGACACGTGGTATTATCGTTGGTTTGTTCTGAGTTGCTACTATGGCTGCACAATCTGTGATTATCTTGAATGGTTTTCCCAATAGATATATTCAGAACCGCTCCAGGCTTTCCACTATCACTAAGACCTCCAATTCGTAGCTGCTAAAGTATGCCACCGTTGTTACTGTGCCACATCCGCCTCCGTTACCTTTCTGCTAAAGTATGCCACCGTTGTTAGTGTGCCACCGCTCTTACCACGCTACATCAATGTACCGGAAAATCCTAGTGCTGACGCATCTGTGTGGACCTCGTGATTACAATCTCCCTCGTACAATGCCAGGAGAGGAGGGTTAATCAGTGCGGACTTGAGGTCTTCAAACGCCACCTGATGCCTTCCCAACCACGCAAAGGGATTTCCCTCTTTCAGGAGATTGGTCAAGGGCGGTGTTATTTATGTGTACCTCGGTACAAACTTCCGAAAATAACCGCTAAGACCCAGGAGCTGCTTCACGTGATGCACATTTTCTGGTTTAGGAAACTCTTTACCCGCCGCTATCTTCCGCTCGCCTTGTTTTATTCCGCTCCCGTCCAGTTGATGTCCGAGAAACTCAATACTGGTTTTCAGGAACGAACGCTTTCTGATATTGAAGGTCAGTACCGTTTTCTTCTGAACCACCAGACATTTTCCGAGTTTTTCTAGACCTTCCGCTACTGAATCACTTCCGATGATGATGTCATCTAAATAAGCTGCTATATCTCCGCGATTCATGTGTGCTTTTATCTGATTCATGCACATTTGGAAGTATCTTGGGGCTTTCACCAAGCCGAAAGGCATGCGAACAAGTTCATACATCCCGTTTTCCGTGGCAAAATCGGTTTACTTCCTACTTTGTATCGCTATGGGTATCTGGTGATATCCGGACTTGAGGTCCAGCGTCGTGAAGTACTTTTTCCCGGCTAATGTTGCAAGGATATCCTCCACAGTAGGCATAGGGAACTTATGCTTGAGCGTTACTTTGTTTAGTCGCCATCTTTCTTATTCGTAAGGAATACTGGTGCACACAATCTGGAGGTTGATGGTTCGATTACTCCCTGTTGCAGCATTTCATCGACTTTTTCTTTTATTATCTTCCATTTGGCGAGGGGTATGCGGTAAGGTTGAACGCACACTGACTGTGTAGTGTCAAGTTCTATTGTGCATTCCCAAAGTTATACTGACCTCGTTCGTTAGCACTTTGGCCGAAGCAATCTCGGTGAGTGATTACTAATTTACTTAGTTTCCCTTTCTCCTCTTTTGTGATTTTCCCCGTATCTAGGTCGTGATTCCTGATGTCGGTCCGCTCCTGTTTGGCCGATTCGTCTGTGACGGCCAAAACTTTCTTTTCACTGCTCGTAGTACGAACGCTAACTTTGATTTCGCTGTGGCTCTTCTCGATTCGAACTTGAGGTTGATCCAGTAATCGTCGCCCAGTGATTATATTGTATGATTGGCTGTCATCCGCGACAACTAGCACTTCGCACCAACATCGTAGGAAGTCTACTTGAATATGATTTTTCTATTGTTTGGCACCCTCATCCGGCGAATACGATCAGTTTTCTAATAACGAAAGTTGTAGGCGTTTGCGTTCTACTCCTGCATCGTGACGCAATCGCTTCCCAGGCCGTTTGCCCGTTCACATATACTGTCTTGTAGTACAATGCACAGTGCCGTCTTCTCACACCCGCACCTGGCTTGATCTCTTCTCTTGGTAATGCCCACTGGAGCTCTGACCTACTGGGCTCCCACTTACTATGCAGTTACGGGCTATATGTCCGACCTCATTGCAGACATTTTGGATGCGTAGTTTTTATTTGACAGTTGTTTGAGTGGGTCGATGTGTGTTTTTGTAAAAATGGACAAAATTGAGTTCGAGCTGTCATTAAATTTTTGTTTTTGAAAGGCAATACGCCTACGCAAATCAAAGATGAGTTGGACTCTGTGTATGGGGAATTTGCACCATCATTTACCATAGCGAAATTTTGGGCAGTTGAATTTAAACGTGGCCGTGGGACCTTGGGAGACGATGAACGTTTGGGAAGTCCAAAAACTGCAACAACTGACCATAACATCGCTAAAGTTCACCAAATGGTGCTAGACGACCGTGAGAGATATAGCAGAGGCTATATAAATGTCCAAAGAACGTGTTTGTCACATATTAAATAAAGATTTAGGCATGAGAAAGCTGTCGGCGCCTTGGGTGCCGCGTTTGCTCGCGTTAGACCAAAAACGTGTTCGCATGAACATTCCCAACGCTCTGTTGGCGCAGTTTAGGCGCAATAAATCCGAATAATTGCTGTCGATGAAACTTGGATACACCATTATACGCCCGAAACAAAATACAGTCAAAACAGTGGACTATTCCCCCTTTGTAAAAAAAGCAAAAACTGATTTTTTTTGGATGGGAAAGTGATGGCGACTGTTTTTATGGGATAATCATGGAGTTATCTTAATCGATTATCTTCAAAAACAAAAACCATTACAGGAGCATACTACGCATCATTACTTGACCAACTGACAGCAGGAATCTCGGATAAACACATTTGCAGAAAAAGAAAATCCCGTTTCACCAAGACAACGCACTGTCTCACGCCTCAGCGGTTGCCATGGCGAAAATCCACGAATTACGGTTTGAACTGCTTGACCATCCACCTTACTGACCAATTCTAGTTCCAAGCGAATTCTTTTTGTTCTCGAATCTAAAAAATGCGCTCGGAAGACAGAGACTTTCGTCAAATGAGGAGGCAATCAACTTCGAGAACAGGTATTTTGCAGAGAAAAACGCCGAGTACTATTTGGATGGGTTAGAGAGATGGGAGCATTGCTGGGAGAAGTGTGTAGAGTTACAAGAGGACTATGTAGAAAAATAAAAAATGTCTTGTATCTTTGTTAGGTCGGAAACTTTTCAGGCCACCCATGTATAAGGGGGACGTGTAATCCTATCTTCGACATTAACCCGCCACCAAGAAGGGTGAAAAACATGTCTGGTTAATTTATCTCGTTCGTTAATTGCTGTACTAAAACGTAAGCGGTCCACGTAGTGGGATATGTTGTTATCATCAAGTACGCTTTTGTCCCTAGCTCCACGGAAAACATGGTATATGATAGGGACTCCATAACTGTTTTGTATAAGGTCATTTTCTTTAATAGGGCAAATGCTTCAGGGGGAATGAATCGGCTTTGGAGCGTATTCTCCAGGTATGCATCGTTTGGATAGAAAGCTCCCGAGATCAAATTGTTCTCATTGGTCGTTGCTTTTCCAATGTGGAACCGTATACTTTTAATTATGAAGTTGTCTGTCCTGTTTAAGCCTGCCCCATTATACAGGTTTTTATTAAGGTAATACTTTGTATACTGCGATTCTGGTGTTCTGTGTCTTCGGAGACAAGAACGCAGCATTGTCTTTCAAATACACAAAGTTTCTCCATATAGTAACGGGCTATGTTAAACCATACCGGGCAACCGTACACCATTATAGGTCGTATGAGTGACGTGTATGATATTTTGACTTTCGAATCAAGAAGACTATTGCGGAATAATCGACTCGCCATAGCATAAGAGTTTTAGCCCTACAGAGAGCCGTTACTATGTGTTTATCAAAATTTAGAAACTAGTCGAACCAGATGCCAAGATATTTCAGAACGTCTCTCACTGTCAAAGGTAAATCATTTTGTCCAGTAATGGAAAACTTTTTTAAATTTTTTGTGTGTTAGGCGATGCTGCGCTTAGGGATGTCCTGAATGGGATAGCTTCAGTTTTTTGCAAGTTAATTTGTAGCTTCCACTTATTACAGTCATTTTTGATTCTGTTGAGATCATTTAGTAAAAGTCTGTTAATACTCTCATTTTTTCTATCCGTTCTGTACACAACTATATCATCAGCATACGCAATAGCATGAGTAAGAGAATCCACAGGATCACTAGCGTAAATGTTAAATAGGATTGGAGAATTGACTGCGCCCTTTTGTAGGTCGTTTCTTATGAAGAAAGGTTTATTGGAAAATACGTCGCCACATTTTACGACGAATTTTTTTCCCATAACAATGTCATAACAAGTAAATAGTATGTTTGCAGGCATGCCCAGGCTGGTTAGCTTATAAATAAGACCTTCTAACCAAACGGTGTCGAAGACGTTTCTTAAATCAACCAAACATACCCTGGTGCACGACCGTTTTGGTTTGTTCCACTGTATATAAAAAAACAGTTTTGACTATTCTTTCGTCGCGAGAGTGTAGTAGTGTATCCATGTTTCATATACAGTTACTAATCTGGGCAGAAACTTGTGGCGGTTCTACGAACCACACAAGCCACTTTAGGTTGAGATGTCCTTTCCGCCAAGGAACATACTCACCTTTATCCATCGCACGTGCCCACAGACACGTGTCCCAAAAGTCCTCACTCCCACCTCAAACAAAAGGTAACATCTCAGACACCAACATTGAATTTATTGTTTATTGAAAATTTCTTTTTTAAATAACATCGTCGACATGTGCCCGTCTCGTCGCAATCAAGTCATCATCATCTTCGGCACTACAACCGGTAGCCGGTCTTGGCCTTATTTAACAAGTCCTGTGGCTTGTTAAATTTTCCATAATGATTTGTTTTTTCCGCGCAAGGTCATTAGTGTTGCGCCAGAGGCTACCCGACGGGGAATCGAACGCCGGTCTCCCGAGGCAATCGAGTACTGTTATATAATTTTAACAATTTAATTTAAATAAGATGTTATATAATTTTAACAATTTAATTTAAATAAGAACACTAATGGGAAGGGAGCTTACTTGGTCGGTTCAGGAATCGTTGAACCGTGGAGCGGTCATTACTCTTGGACTCCTTTGGTATTCTGGGTGCAGGGGCTGAGGCGTCTTGGTCCCCCTGTTGTTGTTCGCTTGATAGTTGGCAGAAGAATTAACGTCTTTGTAGTAAAGCTACTTACACAAAAACCCGTTTTGTCACATGAGCTATGTCTTATTATATGTGATGATGATGTTGATAAAATTTTTGTAATGAATTGCAGTGGAACCCGGTGCGGTCGCACTTCTGATGCTTATATGCCCAACTGGTACAGTACTTCTTGCAATAGGAGTACGTTCACTAAATTTTTATTTTATATTATTGTTTTTTTCTTCTTTGCTTTGTTTTTCCTCTTTTGGTCTTTCTTTGCTGGCAGAAAAAATGTAAACTCAAATTGACTGGCCTTGATATTTAATTTTACTAAATGACGTTTATTGGCGCAAGACTAATGACCTTGCCCGGAAAAAACAAATCATTATGGAAAATTTAACAAACCTCAGGACTTGCTAAATAAGGCCAAGACCGGCTACCGGTTGTAGTGCCGATGATGATGATGAAATGACGTTTATAATATTTTATTCGGCGCCAACGCCGTTTTTTATTATTTTGTCTGTCAAGTATAATTTGCATAAAGTAGTTTATGCTAATTAGCTACTTGACGATATATATGTCATTTACAGGTAGAGAAGGGAAATTTGAGGAAATTAGTGGGTGTTGGGCAAGGACATGAACGCGAGGTCCGTAACACTACGCAAACTTTGGAAAGCTCGCTGACACATTCTGTGGATTATCGCGGCTATCTCCTCCCGAATGCTCTCATCGCTTCTTCTTGAAAGTGGCCGCACTTTTTGTTTAATATTCGTTGTCGATCCCGTTTGCTCGAACTTCTTGACCCAAGCTTTGATTAAATTAACACTTGGACACTCACTTACTAATTCTTATTCAATTCTAAATACGCGTCGTACAGTAACGTAGGAATCGTTGTTTTTGTAAAATTGTTTTACACAAAAAGCACGCTGTTGTCCCGTGAAGCGCTCCATCGTAACTAAAATTGCACAAAGCGACGCACAATTCCCGACCAACTCGCGCGTGTTAAGTGTATCAGTGACGACATAGATAAAGATGTTGTACATGAGGTCATTGATGCACTTAAACCAAAAAACGCCAACCGATTCTGAACCCGTATAACCCCCAGAGCGATAATGCAATTAATTGCCCCACATTTCGTCATGATCGATAAAGCACGAAAAATATGTAATTGTACACAAAAATTTATTAGGTCAATTTGCAATTGCGGAGGTTGAACTGTGACGCAAACCGATGGAGGTACATCGGCTGACGTCGCATTTCAAGCCAATTGCAAATCGGAATTGCAAATCGGAAATTGGGTCGATGGAAATCGAAATTGTGTTATCGTCATCGGGAGGTGTTGACCCCGAGGTAATGAGAAGAATTACAAACAAGATAGGAGGCAGTCTGGTGGTGAATCGAGAATAGGAAAGATTGGGGAGAGCGAACGTGATTAAGAAAAGTTGAGTAGTATAGTGTAGTTGGAAGTGACCGTTATCTAAATACCTAAAGAGACCTAAATCATTACGAGGGTGATAACTAAAAGTGGATAATCATCAAAAGTTTACCAAACCTTAAGTATAAGTGACCACCAAGAAACTTAAGTGAAGATTGATTGTTAGTGTTGAGAGATAAAAAAAAGTGACTTAGAGATTGTAAAGGAAGTAATTAAAAGTGGACGAACGTTAAGATTTAAACGAATATTATATATATACAAACACTAAGGAATTTCAGTGAAGCTTGATTATTATTGTTGAGAGATCAGAAAGAAGTGTCTTAGAGATTGCAAAGAGAGTAATTAAAAGTGGACGAACGTTAAGAATTGAACTAACTTTATATATACACAACCACTACGGAATTTCTGTAAACTCTGATTATTATTGTTAAGAAATTAAAAGGAAATACCTAAGTTAAAACAAAGTGTAAAAAATAAATTAAATAAATAACGAAAAGAGAGGAGAAGAAAGAGGTAGCAAAATAAAGAAAAAATAAAGGAAGTAACTATAAAAGACTCGTTTCATTTAGTATTGTGAAGTGATCCAGTGTGAAAGAAAAAGAACCTTGCGGAAACATAACTCGCGCTCCTCTCTCTAACGGTTTTTAAGAAATCAGGTGTTGCCATTAGCAAACATTTATAGCCACCCGCATGTTGGTGGGTATAATTATGCTTCTCATATTGAAATTCTATACATTGTTTTTTCGTCCATTCGTTGTTAACGATACCAAAGATATTTTTGTATATCTTATTAAAAATTCGGGTGCAACAATAAATGAAAAATAAATAAACAAGGTAGGTTACTCACGGTGCAAAAGATGAGGTATGTTGATAGTAAGATGTTTGGGATATTACGTCGGGATCAGATGCGTTCCATCACATAGTTTTATCTATATTTATGTTTTTGAACTCCATGGTTTCATTGACTGTTTATTTTGTAGGGTTTTATGGATTTTTACAAGTACATGCGTCTTTATTGAAGATCATTTAACGAACATGGGCAAATTCACTATAATTGAAACACATTATTGTGGGGGGTGGCCCCAGCGAATAAGTATTCGAGGGTGTCTGCTTTACGAGTAACACTCTGAGGTTTTAATCGCTTTCTTACTCCAACCACAAGGGAATACGCGTGTGACAGAATTTATGTTACTTCAGACAGAACTCATACGGCACTTTGGTAAATCACTTGCCAGTGTTTGCCAGACCCCAAGCTTACGAAACGGAAACTAATTATTTTTATTATGTTCTCTTTCTTCCGTTCAGCACGGGATAAATTAAATTTTACAACAGAAATTATTGGTTTTTGCTCTTTAATTTGCTTTTTTGAGATGCAGGTAATTTTTGGTCGTAAATTCAATTTACTGGCAATGAAATTCATGTAGCGATTGCTACATAGCTGTTTGTTGATTTTTGAGACAGCCTGGACTACTGTTGCAAAGATTTACACACCTTCCATATTCATCAAACGTATAAACAGTTTCTGTGATTGCACGATTCGATTGTTACTACAAGTTTCCTAATACTTCTTTTGGCTCTTTACATTATATTACTTTCTGGCGTCTGACATTAATAGTATCTGTTTTCATGTATGTTCTACTTTTTTATGGAGACAGGACTCGAGTCATTCTTTTATATTCAGGCCGCTACCATTATTACCATTATTAATATCTGTTCGCGAACTACCATAGTATTGGATTCATTCTACAAGTTTCCCAACACCCATTCCTGATCCATATTCAGGTCGCTAACAATATAATATTTCTTTGCATTTGTGTGTCCTATTTTTTTTTCTATTAATAATTGTAATTCGCACCTGTTAGTTTTTTTTTTTTTTTTTTTTTTTTTTTTTTTTTTTTTTCCACCAAAGAGTCGGTGAAAAGGATCCTTACATAATAGAGGCTTAACCGTCAAATTAATAATTACATCCCTAGGCTACCTAACTTTGATCCAATACCAGCATTTGAGTAGGAAGGCACGTCCTTGCACAGCTTAGCCACGAGTGGCTTAGTTGGATCAAATAAATAATTCATTAATTCCTTCGCATAATCTTCTTGAAAGCAAGTTGTTATGGTGGCGCGCGGTAGCTGTTCGTCCTGCTCTGCGTTAGATGAAAATTTATACATACCATCCTTGGTCTTGGTTATTTCGAGAATATCATTTGCCAGACAGAATGTTACCACAGAGCAACCAGCAACACAAGCTTGCACACTAGTGTGCAACGTTCGGTGATGGTATAAGTGGTTATCGCCACTGCAATATTAGTTAGTAACTTTTATTCATCGTACGGCGTGCATTCATAGCAGAAGGAGTTGGTTGAATCCTTTCCACTTTATTTGCTTCACAGAGGATGTTTTCTTCTTTGTTTTTGTTTTTTGTGTTTCTGCTTTTTGGAAGAGAGTGAGAAAGTAGGCTTGCGACGCTAGTTAGTTGGTGAATTTGTAAATAATTAATGTAATAAAGTGCCGGTATAAGAGTCACTCGTTGAGAATGTATGGTGGGTTGCCGTATGCGGAAAGCAACCACATTGAGAAAAAAAAAGAAATTATCCTTCTTAAATAAATATTTTTCCGAACGGACGAGTAGCACTCCTTTGGTCAGATAGACCTTCGACGTTGTAGCTAAGACTTTATTATGCGGAACCAGGCGATAGTCGTACGAAGGAGCCGTTTATTCCTTTGGGTCTTTATATGGATTGGAACTTAACAAGTGGTGCAGACGAGTGGGTGGGCATAATATCCTTGGATGCAGCATAAATTGAATGTGAAATTAAGTTTAGGGTGTGAGAAGGACGCAATACGAAAGAGTAGTTGTTGATTGCGTACACTGAAGCGCATGAAGTGATTCGTAAATCGAGACTCCTGCATGTGGAGGACACTCGATAGTAGGGTTGGCTTGCGACTAAACGCTATTCGATCTTTCATTATCACACACATTCAAAAGAATAGTCTGTGTGGCCAGGACGAAGCGTAGCAAGTTGGAAGGACTAGCGTTGGAGGGATATTTCATGCGACCTACTAAACTTTTACAAAGTTTGCAAAGTGTTCAATTTTACGATGAAGTTAAATCCGTAATAGGAAATCAATGAGACTGATACTATTTTCCTCTATGAGTATGTATGTATTTATCTGTCTATTGGATGCAGTATTTGCAGATGGGATCGCCTTTACCCTGGTCATTGGGAAAATCAGGTTTTAAATCTGTGATAGAGGTTAAGATAGGGTATGATATCGTATTTAAATTAAATAGTGTCGACCAGATGCTAGGCAACAACTTTATAGCGCCGTTTAGATAAATGTGTTGAATTTATTTTTGCGAAATGGTATCATCAGGTGGTGAGCTCGCTACAGTAAATTGACATGTGATGGTGATTGCGTTGGACATTGTATCCCAGGAGCCCACCAGACGAGTTCTATTTTCATGCTTTCCTTGGACTATCTAACCTTGCTGATGAAGTAGATAAAACGATCCAGACCAAGCCATCCGCATTTGAGATAGTAAATTGATAAGCATGTTCAGTTAAGACGGTCGAATAATAAGTTTTCTTTTCGTCATGTAGACATTTATGGTAGACATATAAAAGTTGTGATAAGCGAACTATACATTGGGGATTGGGCAACTACTTCCTCGGTTTACCAAAATATGAGGTGATAGTTCTAACTACTCGTATAATGATAGTAAGAAAAAAAATCGTACAAGACCAGTCTGTTTTAGGTGTGGTAATATAGGCATATTACTCGTGCGTCTTTGGCGTTTGATCCACCTTTTTGTCCTTGTTTACACGCTTATATATGTGGTAGGTTGGGTCGCAAAGTCCAGCCGCCCGGTGAAACACCACCACATTAAGATATAGGCTTCGGGAAATGGTTGGGAGAAATTCTAAACCATCTTTCGGAGCTTGATTTATAGACTCGGTCGAGAAAAAATCAAATCTCAGGGCACCGACTTAGCACTATAGGTTCAAGGTTATAGGTTTTTTCAAAAAAAAATAAATAAATAAATAAATAAAATATTGCACATCGTGTGTTTTATGTTAAATCAGTGCTAGTTTACATATTTATACGTGTGCTTTGTGGTATTGTGGCGTCTCTAACCGATACACACACAATACCACAAGCAAATAGTGAAGAACACCGAACGAAAATCGAATAAGAAAATACATCAGAGCCGTATACCATAGCGATAACAAAACAATTCACATTAGTGGAATATACTTGCGTTTAAAAATCGAATTCAAAAACACGGCCAGTAGCCTGATGTGTTACGCTTAGGTTCAATTTTTTGTGATTTTTACCGTCATAGCGTCAGTTCGAATCACACGTTCTTCACTATCCATCTCAAACGCTATAGTATGACAATGCTAGATCTTGTGGAATGGGCCTAGGACTCTTATATAACAGGCGGGAATATCATTAATAAGGGTTCTTTCCTTTGTTTTGTAGTAAAGGCAATATTTGGGTGTTTGGCACCAACGAGAAGGAAGGAAAGAAGGGTTTGTGGGGAGGAAGTATTGTGCCTAACACGGACACTCCGTTCACTTCCTCCCCCATCATAAATTGTTCGCTGCGTAAACTACCGAACCGAAAGAACGAAACGCCGCCACGCTTGTCCACGACCGGGAGTAAGGGGAAAACACTGCCCGCCGAAAGAATTAAGACAAGTTCATCGTCACAAACTGATTCCACAAAGCAACGGAAACTACAACACAAGAAATAAGACGCACGGTTATTGTTTTATTCTTTATTAATAACCACTTTTGTTATAATATTCATAAACATTAAATCGATCATTATAAATTTTCACTTAACTTTAACTACGTTTCCATGAGTACTTAATTTTGGGCTTGATTTACAAAGCGAAATTTCGCGAATCGATTTCAATTAACACGAATGAGGACTTTTGAAAATAACATCTCAAGACACTGCGACTCGACTGTGTATACGCGTCTCCGTGCCCACCGGAGAGCGGAAGATCCTGCGACCAGCATGGTCGGCGGATGGAAATGGACTCAACGATATTCAATCGTTTGGGGTGAGTTTTCCCGAAGAGAAAATGTTTCTCTCGTGGTGAAAATAGGCAAGAAAGACTTGACAATGTATGTGTATGTGTGAGTGAAGATCACATTGGTTTTTTTTTCATACACAAGGCCATGGGAACGAACCTGAAACAAAGAAAGGGAAAATGTGCATTCATTAGATGCGAGTTCGGTAAAGCAAACAAAAGCGAAACTCGTCGGATGCTAATTGGATCTTTGTTTGAGATGTGCGTCGCGGCTAAATAAATAGACGCGGCGCATCGAAGAAATGGTGTTAATGGGTTGGTGGACTAAACGAATCCCTTGCTTGCATTTTTATTTGCAGGGAACTTCGTCTGTGGTAAAGAACGAAATTTGTGATTATTTATTCGTCTAGGCGAGGGATCATGGTCGGGTATATGCCAGCTGAACAAACAAGCTGCCCGGCGCTGCTTGGCAGTTGGACAATGAATCGATGTGTATGTAAGACAAGTTGTACACATGTTAGGCTGGGAATAGCCAACTGAAGGCTAAGATTCCCTGACTATGCGGTTACATTATATGTGAACCGGTAAGTTTTCTTTTCAGGGAGTTTATGATAAGCTTGCAGAGAATTCTTATAGGGGATTTTAAATGCGAAGTTATGCATGCAGGTAAGAATTTTCTTCTAGTGGATTTTAGCTAAAAGAACTTGATCGATTTGATGCGTGAAGCATTTAAGGTGCTAATGCTATTGCATTAACGAAATTAGGAGATCGGGTGAAAGTTATGGGGGTTTTTTAGGAAAGCGAACCGTGGGGTTTGGCGGAACCGCCACAGGTTCGAAGCTGAAAATTTCGGAGGGGAGAGGAGGGTGCAGAGATACCTCCATAGAAGTGGGGGATTGGATGGTAACAACCACTGCGCCTGCTAAAGTAGTTGAAGTACTACATGGGCTGAAAAGTCCCAGGATTTTTGGCGCTACTAGATAAAAAACATGATTCGAGAGACTCCTCTGTCACTAGTTTATGTATGAAGAGTCGTGACATTTCGTCTATTCCTTTACAAGGCGTGGCACACGGAATTGCAAGCCAAACTAAAGAAACTGCTACCCTGAACCCATTTCCTGTTGCTAAAATCCTATCTGTCAGAAAGACATTTCATAGTTACACAAGGTGTTGAATAAACAAATCTCAACCCCACATTTCAAGCTTGTGTGCTTGGACTAATCCTATACCTCTTGTACATAGCAGACATACCAATAACGAGAACTATCCTGACAGCAACATATGCAGATGATACCGCTATCCTAGCGACCACAATAGCCCAACATTAGCCTCAAGAAACCTGTCAAAAAAACATTTCATATTAACACAAGCTGGTTAATATACAGATGTCAAGCCCTTATATTCAGGCATCCCCCAAGGAAGTGTGCTTGGACCAATCCTGTACCTCTTGTACATAGCAGGCATATCAATAACGAGAACTATCCTGACAGCAACATATGCAGATGATACTGCTATCCTAGCGTCCACAATAGCCCAACATCAGCCTCAAGAAACCTCTTAGCACACTTACACAAATTATAACAATTGATATAAACATGGCGCGTTAAAACTAATGTAGGTAAATCCAAGTGTAGATGACATTTATGCTGCGATAACGGTCGACAACTTCCACAAGCACAAGACGTCAAATATCTTGATATGCATCTAGATAGTCGCCTCCATGGAAAAAACATGTACCACATAAGCTATAAAGTGCCCGGATTCCTCAATAGAAGGCGCCACTAGAGAATGAACATCACTCATTTCGAGAGGCTTATCTGTCACTAGTTATACTCGTATACAGTTTCGTGGCATTTCGTCCATTCGTTTACAAGCTACAACTGTTTGTATGGAAAAACGGGATATCCCATATTAATCAAACATTCTTTTTTGAAGGAAGAAATGACTGAGTAATTATTGCTATGCTTGCAGAAATGTTATCCCTTATCTGCTCCTTCGAGAACAACCGTTTATCGGTGGTTTAGTGAGTTTAAAATGGGCCGTACAAGCACCAAAGACGCACCACGCCCTGGAAGAGCAAAACAGGTTACGAATGCGGAAATCATAATGCAAGTGCATCGAATCGTTTTGAGTGATCGTAAAGTGAAGTTGCCTGCGTTAGTTGAGGTCATGGGCATCTCACCTAGAATGGGCGGGATACATTTTGCAAAATCTTTTGAAGATGAAAAAGCGTTCGGCGCGATGGGGGTCGCGTTTGCTGACCGTCAACCAAAAACAGCAGCGCGTTGATGATTCAACGGCTGGTCCGCGTTGTTGCAACGTATCGAACGGACTTTTCCAACATTTTGTGTCGATGGATGAAACATGCGTCCATTACCATACGCCTGAATGCAACAGGCAGTCTGCAGAGTGTCTGGAAAGCCACGAAAGTTGCCAAAAAACCAACGGTTAGTTAGGTGCTAAAAGCAAATTGGATATTTATGGCATCTCTGGCTGCAGTAGAAACCGGGTTCATATTTGCATTAGGAAATGCTGGAGAATTTGGTATCAGCGTCTATTGCGCTAATTATATGCAGCTGCTTGGGTTGCTTGTTGAAAAGACAAACAAAAAAGGTTGCCAGGCAATGTGTATGAAAAGATACATGACGCGGCTGGCGAAATAGACGGCGCGATAATTATGGCCCCTGTCATGACGGTTACATTGAATGCAATCCGAATTATTTTGTTTACAGGAATTTGTCTAAGGAAATTTGACTGGCGACGTAGATGCCGAAATTGATTGGAAATTCCTGTTAAGTTAATAAAGAAATCCTGCGTTTCACCTGTATATTGATGGCGCATCCCATAGTGGCTTCCTGGAAAAACCATGGGCGGGGCTGTGGCGTTTGTAACAGATACACACACAATACACAAGCAAATAGTGAAGAACACCGAACAAAAAACGAATAAGAAAACGCATCAGAGCCGTATACCATAGGGATAACATAACAAATCCACATCAGTCGAATGTACTTGATTTTAGAAATCGAATTCGTACACACGGCGGTGGCATGATGGGTTGCGCTTTGGTTCAATTTTTAGTGATTCTAACTGTCATAGCGTCAGTTCGAATCACACGTTCTTCACTACCATCCCAAACGCTATAGGGCCGTGTATCCACGTATCGATAATGGGGCCAGGAATCAAAAACAAACAACAAGCATCCATTCAAAATCCATCGTTCGCTTCCCTTCCTCGTTGATGGGGAAGCACGGGAGCGAACCGCACTACAAAATGACCCGTGTTTTAAAAATTATATATTTTAAGATTTATAGCATGTAAAAACTCTTAGTCCAATTTAGTGTATGAATAAAATGTTTTTCAATTCTATCCTCTTTGTTATTAAATTGAAAGAAACATAAAAATCCTCAATTTAGAAATAAATAATGTATAAATCTAAATGTTCGTTTACCGCACGGGTCATGTGACCCATCCATAGTAGGTTTAGTGTTAATATCGATTTTATTATTATATGACCGTCATCGCTGACACGATTAGAAAAAAAAAATATTTTTTCGAACGGACGAGTAGCACTCCTTTGGTCAGTTAGACCTTCGACATGTATATTGCTGACGCAACCAGTCGTACGTAGGAGCCTTTTATGCCTTTCGGCCTTTATATAGACTGAAGTGATGCAAACGAGTGGGTGACGTAATATCCTCGGATACAGCATAAATTGAATGTGAAATTAAGTTTAGGGTGTGAAAAGGACGACAATCTTCGCTGACGTTTTGATATCGACTCTACTGTTATCTAACCGTCTTCGTAGACAGTTTGGCTCTTGTTGTTGGTTTAATTACATTTTTTGGATTCAATTTTCTATCATTGCATTAGTAATTCTTCCGTTTTGCTTGTAATCGGTTTTTTTAATTATTTCTATAACCAACTTTCTTCCCATTTTAAATCCTTTGGGTTTCTTTTTATTTCTTTATTGGACAACACCTTAATAATTTCGTCGTTTATATTAATGTCACGTTTTAATTTCGATACGGTGAGATCTATCTAAGGTAGATAGTCAAACTTCCCCCGTCGAGCGACAGGCATCCTCATTGAACGACCAATTGTTGGCTTGCCGATAGCGTCTCATGTTACGACGTTTCCTCGGTTTTCATTTTCTTATTGTAGACTCTTTAATTTTCTAGTACTAGCTGGTGCCTCCCCAAATCATTTACATAAAATATGTAGTGTTAATATATAGATATAGTGTAACGGATTACGGGCAGAAAATATGAGCGATTTGTCACCCCACAACCACATTCTCCAGTAGAATTATGCGTCCCATGTTAGCTTGTTCTTCTCCTTAAAGTGCAAACAGAGAATATAATGCTCACCACAAGTAAATCCAGATGAATGGAATCCACCTTAAGCTCTTTCAGTATATAACAATTGTTAGTTCATTATTTTCACTAAATACTAATTCCACTTAAGCAAACCCTTGCCACAGCTAAGCCTTGTGATATGTTTCGTAATAACTATAATTTTTGGATGACTTCTCTTACAATCCCGCTCCGTTTGACCGGTAATCCTTCGGGAGTCTTACATGCGGAACACGTCCGCAACAGCAAAACTTCCTCGTAATACTTTAAACAGCCGGCTCAGTTTTTCAACTTATTATGGGAAGTTTGTGTCGGTGTGTGGACCGTCGTTGTGGTTATAATCTCAGTCTGACCCCAACATATCTGCCGTCGTATCAACAGCAATAACAGACACAACTTTATGTTACTGTGGTCCATTGCATATCACTCGAGTCAAGTGGAATACTTTTCGAAAACGATTAGCCAGCGCACAGAGGCCAACGAAAGGTTTCTAGAGCACCACATGCTGAAGGAGTGGACCTTAATAATGATACCTTCAAAACTGATCCCACATCGTATCCCTTCATCTGCCGTCATTATGCCAATTGAAAGTCCATTGCCGCTTGGGTGGAATACTTCAGTGTACTTCCCTCCAAAACCACTCAGACAATTTTTCACAAAACTGAAGTATTTCCGGACGTTCAGGAGTGGGGGAAAGTTCAGATCCTTGAACGGTTTCCACCCATAACCCCAGTAGGTGGCAGAGCTGTACAACAGTTTGAATCCTTTTACGTTGGATTTAAGCAAATTGCTAGTTGATCCCTTTAACTCAGGTACGTATTTTTACATAAATCCCTTTGTCCGGAATACACGGCAGTCGGCTATCGGAAAGGGAGTGTAGAATTCCTGTTTGAATGGAGTCTGCAAAAATCGTTGTGCCTTGTGGCTAGCTGGTCAATTTTCTTCCATTTTGGTTTTGCGTCTACCTTTCGTCCTTTTAATGATAATTACAGTGGTCGTTGGGATGCATAATCAACTTTTATAGGATATTTGTAGATGAAAGATAAAAATTTCGGTGGCTGTTGCGAGTCCTTGTGCATTGACGAATTGCAAAGGAATTTGTTTTGCAGACGAGTGGAATGTAAATACGCTCCGTTTCCTGTTTCATAATTAATTTAAATTGAAAGGGTTTTAGGTTGTAGGACTTTTGTAAAGGACCTGCTGTGGATGGGTGTTCTGAAATTGCGGGCATACTTATAAATTAAGTGAATGTGGTATTCATCCAAAAGCTCCTTGTGTGCAGTTAATTGGTTTCAGGCATCAGTCAACAAGCATCGCGAGCAAATAAGCCAGCGCCGAAACTATCACAACAAATAGATCCTCCGCCTACAAGTCGGAAACAATTAGCAGCTCATAATGTGATATATGAAAATGTGATTAAGTTGTGTCGAGAAGATTTGCATTTCAATCATTTTCGAAATCAAGTAAGAGAAGGGCATCGTTGTGTGTGCGAATTGATATCTAATATGTGTATCGACGTAACGACTTAAGTATCGAGATCGATGATGAACGTGCTGAAGGAGCGGGAACGTGCTGAAGACGTGTTCGTGAAGGGTACCGTAAAGTGAGTAATTTGTGGTCTAGTTGGTTGTGTCTCAAACCCATAATCGCCGTGAAGAATACAACTTTTTACGTGCACACGCCACCTGGTTGTGAACTGCTTCCGCATTAGTAACTTTGTTCCAAAGGACGAGGAATGCAAAATCAACTTCGAGCTGAATAGCAACTTTACTGTTAAGACAATAGCAGCAAATGGTTCCAGTGAATTTGCGGGTAGGTTGTGGTAATTGTCCCTATGACAACGTTGATGGTTTAATGAGTAATAGATGCACACCCAATCGGTGTGGTCAGCGAAGCGTGATCAGAAGCAGACGCAGATAATAATTTAGTTTCAAATTATTTTAATCACTTTATTGTGTTACTTGAAGGAGAGAGGTTTTCATTATGTAGAGTTTTGAACTTCGTAAGTCGCAGGATAATCGCGCAGTACGTTGGCATTTGGTTAAAACCTCTTTTCTTTGTGGGAGTTATACAAAAGTTGTGTATGCCGAAACCAATTAAAAGCACCGCGGATAATTTTGCCTCAGACACGGCATTCAATCTATTTTTTTTTTAACTTACACAATTTGGGATTTGTCATCACACAATACGAAGAGTGACGAAAGGAGGCACGGGGAATTGAGAGATGAGATGAAATGTCTTAACTGACTAGTAAAAGGGATATTTTCGGCACCGTTGCGTATCTATTGATGTACGAAGAAGAATCTATTTATATACGAAACACGTTCAAAAATGAACTTGTTCATGTACCTATAGATGAAAACAAATTCGCTTTTCCTTCTATTCATTTTGCTAACTATGTCCGTCCTGTGTTAGTGAATTCTCCACGGCCGTGTCTTTTTTGTTCTCTTCAACATCTTTTGCTCGAACAACTCTTTTGTTTTGAGCTCACATGAGTTTGGGATTAAAAACAATCGTCTTTCTAATACATTTGTAAAAAAGAAATTATTAAAACAAACGGTTTTTTTTTTGCTGTTCAAGTATAAGTCAGTTAATTCGTTTTTAGAACATTGGTTTATGTCACCGTTTGGGTACGCTATCGCACAATTGTTCGTTCTGAGCTTGAATGACGGAATGTCCTCGTTTTTCGACATTTCTGACTATTTTGGGCGAGATGGTTGCCATTTCCTGGCAGATGTTGGCCTTAACCTCACCTGGAGTCCTTGGCTTGTTGATATTAACCTTTGGACTTTAAGTATACCTACAGAAAGAAATCTGGTCACGTTGTGGGGAGCAGGTGTATTGTGCCAGGCATGGGCACTCGGTTCACCTTCCTACTCCATCATAAAACCTTCGCCCCTAAAACACCGAACGAAAACAGCACGTCACCGGTGATCAGAAAAACACATTAGAAACACCCAGGCATTGCAGCCGGACTATTAAAACACTGGTGATGTTGTTGAAGTAAATGTTCTTTTTATTGGTGCCGTTTTGTTTAGTTTTATTCTTTACATAAAAACCACCACTTTACTTAACAATATCGAACGTGATGCCAACCAATATTAACACAAACTTATGTACCGTATTTCTTTTTGTACCGTCGATGAAATGTATACTTGAACAAAATCCTTCGGAATCAAATACCCGACAAACTACCGCTCAACTCAATACTACGCCAACGACTCCGTATATTATCGCGTCCCCGTGCGCATCTGGGTAGCGGGAGCGGCACTACCAGCACGGTCGGCGGATGTAATCGAACTCAATCGAGGGTTGGAATCTGGCTCTTGATTCCCCCTCGATTCGGTGGTGGTGAATATCCTCTTGCTAAGGATATGTTTTACTTACCACAAGAGAGACGTAAAGTCTCTCTTTGTGGAACAGAAAACTAGATCTCGTAATGAAGTTCATGGTGGTACACATGTATGTGTGTACATTGGTTCATTCGTGGGATAAGCCATGAGAACGAAACTGAAACAAAGAAAGGGCATAACGTGCATCCATGAGATGTGAGTTCGGCTAAGCAAACAAGCCGAATCTCGTTGGATACTAATTGGGTTTGTGTTTGCTTATGTGATAAATAGACGACGCTGCATCGAAGAAATGTGGTAAAAGAATAGATGAGACGAGGGCATCATAAAAGTCTTAGATGAGTGATGCCCTTGTGTAAATATACGAATAGACATTGGGAAAGGTGCTATTGGTTGTGATACTTTATACAATGAAAATTCTATATCGTATCTTGGGTCGCTGGCAGAAACGAATTTGCGTGCATTTGTATATATTGGATAATTCGTTTGGTGGCTAAGCACGAATTTGTGATTGTTTGCTCGTTGCAAAACAAATCATGGGTGAATCTATTGCAACTGGGTAAATAGCCGTATTGCTATTATGCTATTATGGTGATGCTAAAGCAATTTAGGTATACGATGGGTGGTCGTGTACCGTATCTTGCTGAGCGAAAAGGGATCGAATTTTAATGCATGTTTACATGCGAAGAAATTCTGTTTACGGCACTAGACGCTAGTCTAGTAAGCTTGGCATACCAGAGTGTCGGATGAGTTAGAGATTCATTATCAGTTAGGAAAGAATTCTTATAGGGAATTTGTATGCGAAGAGATGCATGAAAGGTAAGGATTCTTTTACAGGGACTTTTAGATTATAAATTTGATCTATTTGATGCGTGAAGCATTTACAGGTGCTTAATGCGATTGCATTAGCAACAACTTATGCCGATTGGGTTGTAGGGATGGGGGTTCTTCAGGTAAGTAGGCAGTGGGGTTTGGCGGAACTGCCACAACGTCATACAGGGTTGGGTGCGGAGAACAGTTAAAATCACTATACGATCGGAGGACAGAGGCTTCAAAAAATCAATTGTAGCTTTAGTTGTGTATGGTGTAACCCAATATTGTTGAAAGAAGAAGAGTTCTATATTACTTTCTCGAAGAATCAGCAACAAACAATTAGGCACTTGATTATAGTTTACTGTTTGGCAACATTTATCTTTGAACAAACACAATCCGATGAACATATTACAAGAAACACCGCCACAAACGGTCAATTTTTGGTCGTGTAAAGGTGACTTATCAGTAATTTGAAGGTTTCATAGAAACAGCAACTTTGTTCGTTAAAGGTTTCGTGAGCGCGAAATCCGCGTCATCACTCATGAACATTTTTAGTCAAAAATTCTCTTCGGTATCTAATATTTCGGTGACGAAATTCGCATATATCAAGCGATGAGCCTTATCGACAGGCAACAGTAAGGGCAATGCCTTTAAATCAAACGCATAATGCGCTATAAAGGGCTCCTCGATAGTATAGTGGTGAGTATACCCGCCTGTCACGCGGGAGACCGGGGTTCGATTCCCCGTCGGGGAGCCTCTGTCGCAAGAGTAATTACTTTGTCCGGAAAAAACAAACCATTATGGAAAATATAACAAGCCTCAGGACTTGCTAAATAATGCCAAGACCGGTTTCGGATTGTAGTGCCGATGATGATGATGATAAAGCGCTGTAGAGTGGTTCGTCTGCTATCCTAAGACTAATATTATTATGACCGTTCTAATTGTTCAATTACTACTATTACTACTACTTATTGGCCTGTAGGAACCTGGAAGTTCATTACCTCACTGACTCGATTCCGCCATCGTTCCCTGTCTTGTGCACTCTCCTTCCACACTTGCAAATCTTAACCGATCTCCTCAAGGTCAAACCTTACATTGTCCTCCCATTTCGGTCACGGCCGTCCTGCCGGTCTCTTTCCAGTTGGTCTACCGTCAAGAATTCTATGCACGGTCCCATCGTTGCCCATTCGCGCCACATGTCCGGCCCATCTTAATCTTCGCGACTTGATTACTCTCACTATTGTAGGTTTGCAGTATAGCTCTTATTCGTGGTTGTGGAGTTTCCTCCATTGTCCTGCCTGTTTGTCATACTTACCGTCAAAGATACCCCTTAGAACTTTATTCTCGAATACGCGGAATTTGTTTTCTTCCCGTTTTGTGAGAGCCCATGTTTCGCATCCGTATAAAATAATCGGCATGATTATGGTTCTATAGACACCGATCTTTATGTTACGTGATAGCAGTTTAGATTTCAGAAGTTTACTGAGTGCGTGTCAACTAGCGTTGCCGGAATGCAGTCTTTTGTTAATTTCTTTCCAGATTTCGTTCCTGCCGCAAGTATCGTTCCCAGATATTTAAATTCTTTAACTTCTTCAAATATCTTGCCTCTGACGTTTATATGTTGCTGCTCCTCGATAGTATAGTGGTTAGTATACCCGCCTGTCACGCGGGAGACCGAGGTTCGATTCCCCGTCGGGGAGCCTCTGGCGCAAGACTAATGACCTTGCCCGGAAAAAAAAAAATTCATTATGGAAAATTTAACAAGCCTCAGGACTTGCTAAATAAGGCCAAGATCGGCGCCCGGTTGTAGTGCCGACGATGATGATGATGATGACGTTTATATGTGTTCTCTGAAGTCCACTTGGTCTCGCCGTAATCATGTATTTTGTTTTGTCTTCATTGTTCTCTAGCCCTACCGCTTCTGATGATTTCACAGTTTTTACTTACAGTTTCTTGATTATCACCCAAGACGGCGATGTCATCCGCATATGGGAGCACTTGTGTGACCCCGTTCAGGATTAAACCCGCCATGTTGTCGTCTTGTACCTTTCTTATAACTTACTCGAGCACAAGGTTAAAAAGACATGGTGAGAGGCCATCCCCCGGTTTTAGTCCGTCGCGGATTTCAAATGATTCTGAGAGGTGGTTTTCTATTCTAACTCGCCCCTTGTTTCCGTTCATGCAAATTTGAATGACGGCGACATATTTTTTCGGGATTCCCAGCTCAACTGCAATATGGCACAGGCTTGCCCTTGCGACTGAGTCGTCGCCTTATTTGAAGTCAACGAACAGTTGGTGAACCGTCTCTCCGTATTCCCACTGCTTTTCCAGCAGTTGCCGTATTATGAACATTTGGTCCCTTGTTGACCGGTTCCGCCGGAATCCGCATTGGTAGTCTCCCAGTATTTCTTCTCTCTACGGTGTGATCCTCGCCAGTATGACATTTGTTAGTATTGTTCTACTAAAAACTATTCTTACTAATATTTTTCATTTTAAGGTTCTTCGTACAAAGACTGTCCTTACTAAGACTGTTGTAATTAAGACAATTCTAATAAAGGCTCTTCTTATGAAATCTTTCTGTAGATTCTTCGTATAGAAACTATTCTCACCAACACTATTCTTTCTATGTCTCTTCTTACAAAGACTGTCATTACTAAGACTGTTGGCATTAAGGCTGTTCTTAGTAAGAACATTCTTTTTAAGACGCTTCTTATAAAGAGTGTTGATATGAATACTATTTTAAGGATTTTTCTTATAACAATTATTCTTACTAATTGTTGCAAAATGCAACATGATACGCCCAAAACATAGTTTAGTTTAGTTTAGTGTGAAGGCAGAACCCTCATTTATTTAGCTTAAAGCAAGCTAATGAATGACGCCAAAAATTCGATCATGAAAGCCGTTATTCATAAGCCAATATGACCTACCCTCGACCAACCTCATAGCCATCGGCAAAATACTCTTAATACCGAATGAGACGAAGGCCAAAATAACTTGTGAGGCCAAATGAAGAAACTACGATCCACATGTTCACATGGCTTCCACAAACAGCAGGAATTAAAAATACGGCTGGAATTGAGGTCAACGACAGGGATATGTGTTGGAGCGGTACTTGAAGGAATTGCAGGTCAGTGGCCGAGAACAAATCAAGGCCATCGTGCAACTGATGTTTGTACAGACAGATGGTAACAAAACAGTATATTGGAAGTAAGTCCGTCGACATATTTGTTTCGTCGGGATTTTTATCTTTATGAAGTAAAGAACAAAAGAGTCGCCATCAGTCAGTCATCACGAAACTTCTTCGTCGTTTTCGCTCAAATAACATTTTGTAACTTTTTATTTATGTGAAAAACAGTTTGATAAATTGTTAGTGAATAAAGAAATTATTACATTGATAAAATACTCTCTAAATCTAACAATTGTAATGCTTTTCAATGATGTTGTGGCATTTCTAACAGATACACACACAATATACAAGCAAATAGTGAAGAACACCGAAAGAAAATCGAATACGCAAAAAGACATCAGCGGTATACCAAGCAATAACATAGCAATTCACCATGAGTTGAGTGTACTTGAGATTAGAAATCGAATTCGTACACGCGGCAGTAGCCTGATGCGTCAATGCTTCACTTCTCATCCGTTTCATCGTGTGTTCAATTCACCATCTTCACTATCCTAGCTTAACGCAACAACCCTGACGTGATCTGTATACACAGAACACACAATTTCCCATAGGTAAATAGAACTTTACTACTCGATCACGATTTCCGCATAGAGCACCGGCACACTCGCCTGTTCCGATGTCCTCTCGCTTGCCCGTTCCCCGCTCCGTCGTTGCCATACGAAGTTAATCATAACAATGTTACTGAGGTGGGAGTAGTGTGGCGTTTCTAACAGATGCACACACAATATACAAGCAAATAGTGAAGAACACCGAAAAAAAATCGAATAAGAAAAGAAGCATGAGCCGTATACCAAGCAATAACATAGCAATTCCAAGTTGATTGTACTTGAGTTTAGAATTCGAATTCGTACACGCGGCAGTAGCCCGATGTGTGGAGCATGGGTTCCATTTTTAGCGATTCTAACCGTCATAGCGTCAGTTCGAACGTGTACTTCACTATCGTCGCAAGAACGCTATAATGTTCCAAACAAGTAGATTTTTGAAAGCTATTTATTACTTCTCGTTCTCAAGTGAACTAAATTTGTGGTCCTTCGTGTTTTTTTCTGCTCGTTTCCGAAGCGATACACTAATACTATTATTTCTAAGGCTCTTCTTATAAATGCTGTCATTTCTAAGACTGTTATAATTAAGGCAGTTCTAATGAATACTGTTCTTATGAAGCTTTGTTTGAATTTTATTATATATTATTATTTTCCTAAGAACTATTCTTACTAATACTATTATTTCTAAACCTCTTTTTACAAAGAGTGACATTACTAAGACTATTGTTATTTATATTGTTCTCAAGAAGATTATTCTTTTGAAGACTCTTTTTATAAAGAGCGTTTTTATGAAGATTTTCTTAAAATCTGGTTCTAATAAAAACTATTCTTACTAATGCTGTTCTTTCTGAGACTCTTCTTACAAAGCTTGTTCTTACTAAGACTGGTGTTATTTTCACAGTGTTAATGACGTCTGTTTTTTTGACGACTTTTTTAAATTGTTCTTCTAAAAACTGTTCTTACTAATACTATTCTTCCTAAGTTTGTTCTTAAAAGATTGCCATTACTAAGTCTGTTGCTATTAAGATAGTTCTAATAAAGAGTGTTCTTTTGAAGAGTTTTTAAAAATTGTTCTTATAAAAAACGATTGTTACTAATACTTTTCTTTCTAAGGCCCTTCTTACTAAAACTGTTGTTATTGAGACAGTTCTAATAAAGTCTAGTCTTATGAAAACGTTTTTTAAGATTATTCTAATAAAAACTATTTTTAGTAATACTGTTCTTTCTGAGTCTCTTCTTATGAAGTCTGTCCCTACTAAGACTATTGTAATTAAGAGAGTTTTAATAGAGACTATTCCTATAAAGACTTTTTTAAGATTCTTCTTGTAAAAACTATTCTTACTAATACTCTCCTCTCATTCCTTGGTCGTTACCAAGGCTGTTGCTATTAAGACTGCTCTTAGTAAGAACATTTTTTTTAAGACGCTGCTTTATATGTGTGTTCATATGTGAGTCTTCATATGAACAGTTTTTTAAAGATTTTTCTATAATAGCTATTCTTACTAATACTATTATCTCTAAGGCTTTTCTTACAAAGGCTGTCAGTACTAAGACTGTTGTAATTAACAACAACTATTATCTTTAAGGCTCTTCTTACAAAGGCTGTCATTACTAAGACTGTTGTAATTAAGGCAGTTCTAATGAAGACTTTTTTAAATTGTTCATATAAAAACTGTTCTTACTAATACTATTCTTTCTAAGTCTCTTCTTACAAAGACTGTCCTCACTAAGGCTGATGTTATTAAAACAGTTCCAATAAAGTATGTTCTTATGAAGACGTTTTATAAGATTGTTCATACAAACCTTATTGTTACTAATACTGTTCTTTCTAAGACTCTGCTCACAAAGATTGTCCTTACTAAGATTGTTGTTATTAAGACAGTGCTACAGAAGACTTTTGCAAAATGTTTTTGTAAGAACTATTCTTACTAATACTATTATTTCTAAGGCTCTACAAAGACTCTCCTGATGTTATTAAGACTGTTCTAATAAAACCTGTTTTCATGACTTTTTTTAAGATCATTCTAATAAAAACTATTATTACTAATGCTGCGGCTCTTCTCACAAAGACTGTTCTTATGAATATCTTTTTCGGGTTGTTTTTGTAAGAACTATTCTTAGTAATACTATTATTTCTAAGGCTCTTTTTATAAAGACTGACTTACTGAGGTTGGTGTTATTAAGACTGTTCTAATAAAGCCTGTTCCTATGAAGACTTTTTTAAAGATTGTTCTAATAAAAACTATTCTTCGTAATACTGTTCCCCCTGCGTCTCTTCTCACAAAGACTGTCCTTACTAAGACTGATGTAATTAAGAGTAGAACTGTCATTGATTTTCTAAGAATTGTTCTTACTAATACTATTATTTCCAAAGCTCGTTTTACAAAGACTGCTGTGGCGGTTCCGCTAAACCCCACTGCCTACTTACCTGAAGAAGCCCCATCCCTACAACCCAATCGGCATAAGTTGTTGCTAATGCAATCGCATTAAGCACCTGTAAATGCTTCACGCATCAAATAGATCAAATTTATAATCTAAAAGTCCCTATAAAAGAATCCTTACCTTTCATGCATCTCTTCGCATACAAATTCCTTATAAGAATTCGTTCCTAACTTATCATGAATCCCAAAACCAGGCAAATCCCAGTCTCACCAAGTGCATTTCCCCCTAGACGAATCCCTGAAAGAAAACTCATCGGTCCACATATAATGTAACCGCATAATCAGGGAATCTTAACCTTGAGTTGGCTATTCCCAGCCTCAACATGTGTACAATAAATTTACCTACATACACATTGGCTGGCGACCCTTGCACCAACGATAAACAATCCAACGCAACTGCATACTATTAGCGCAATAGACGCTGAAACTTATTCCCTGGCATGTACCATGTACAAACAAAAGCACTCTGTCCTTCAACAGGCATTCTGGTGATACGGCAAACAATTCAAACCATTCAAGTATCCCAAATGCATTTACTATCTAATGAGTTCCAACTTGTTTACTCAGTTGAACTCTCAGATCATAAATTCCCTTTGTCCTACATATTCCTGACCTTCTCACATAAGCAAATCATCATCATCATCATCGGCACTACAACCGGGAGCCGGTCTTGACCTTATTTAGCAAGTCCTGAGGCTTTTCATAATGATTTTTTTTTTCTGGGCAAGGTCATTAGTCTTGCGCCAGGGGCTCCCTTTGCACATAAGCAAATACAAACCCAATTAGTATCCAACGAGATTCGGCTCGTTTGCTTAGCCGAACTCACATCTCATGGATGCACATTATGCCCTTTCTTTGTTTCAGTTTCGTTCTCATGGCTTATCCCACGAATGAACCAATGTACACACATACATGTGTACCACCATGATCTTTATTACGAGATCTGGTTTTCTGTTCCACAGAGAGAGACTTAACGTCTCTCTTGTGGTAAGTAAAAACATATCCTTAGCAAGAGGATATCCACCACCACCGAATCGAGGGCGAATTAAGAGCCAGATTCCAGCCCTCGATTGAGTCGTATTTCAATCTTCAAGGCGGTCGGGTCGGAGGCCGTCCACCGTACCGGCGCCGGTACGGTGAGCATCCATAATCGCCACATCCTTAATATAATAAATGATAGCTAAAGTGGAGTTACCTTGTGTGTTGCTTACATTGCCCGGGCCCCTTCATCGCGCGTAATCATATATACAGTGATCTTGATCTTTATATATAACAAAAGATATGTTCAATGGATAGTTACTCGGTGATGCTTAATTGCTCTGTAAAAATGACGTACCATATTATGCGTAAAATAATTGTGAACATTCACCAGTTTTAAGCAGTTAAATAAAAAGAACATTTTTCTACCAACTAATCGTCTCCTGTGTATTTATTCCTCTGTGCCGTGTCCGCTCCACATTCCGCTCAACGGCCGCATCATTTAAACTAAAAAAACTAAACTAAAAAAAAAAAAACAATAAAATAACTTAAACCCAACCGGTGCGTTTTATTTTGCGGTGACTACCATCAGGGTGTTTCCGCTTTGTTTCCGGTGGACACAATTGCTGCGGCTGAACTTTCGATTAGTGATGGGGAGTGAAGTGAATCAGCGCTGTATGCCGGTGCAACCTACTTCGCCCCCACACTGTCATTACTAAGACTGTTGTTATTAATATTTTTCTTAGTAAGACTATTCTTCTTAAAACTCTTTTCATAAAGAGTGTTCTTATGAAAACTTTTTTTAGGATTGTTCTACTAAAAACTATTCTTTCTGAAGCTCTTCTTACAAAGGTTGTCAGGTTGGCCTTACTAAGATTTTGGTTATTAATACTGTTCTTGGTATGACCATTCTTTTTAAAGCTCTTCTTACAAAGGGTGTTCTTATCACGAATTTTTTAAAGATTGTTCTTATAAAGACGATTCTTACTAATACTGTTCTTTCTGAGGCTGTTCTTACAAAGACTACTATAACAAAGATTGCTATAACTGATGCTATTAAGGCAATTCAATTTATGAAGACGTTTTTTAAAATTGTTCTTATAAGGCTGATGTTATTAAGACAGTGATAATGAAGACTGTTCTTATGAAGACTTCTTTTAAGATTGTTCTTATAAGGCTGATGTTATTAAGACAGTGATAATAAAGACTGTTCTTATGAAGACTTCTTTTAAGATTGTTTTTATAGAAACTGTTCTTACTAATATTGTCCTTAGTGTAGACTCTCCTCACTAAGACTGTCCTTACTAAGTCTGCCGTAATTAAGACTGTTCTAATAAAGTGTTCTTATGAAAACTTTTTTTAAGAGTGCCCTAATAAAAATTTTTTTTTCTAATACTGCTCTTTCTAAGGCTGTTCTTACAAAGACTACTATAACAGAGATTACTATAACTGATGCTATTAAGACAATTCAATTTATGAAGACCTTTTTTAAGATTGTTCTTATAAAAACTATTCTTACTAATACTCTTCTTTCTGAGGCTCTCCTTACAAAGATTGTCCTTACTAAGACTGTGATTATTAATTCTGTTCTTAGTATGATCATTCTTTTTGAAACTCTTCGTATAAAAAGTATTCTTATGAAGACTTTTTTTTAGAATTGTTCTTATAAAAGCGATTCTTACTAATACTGTTTTTTCTGTGGCTCTTCTCACAAAGACTGTCCTTACTAAGACTTTTGTTATTAAGATAGTGATAATGAAGACTGTTCTTATGAAGACTTCTTTTAAGATTGTTTTTTTAGAAACTGTTCTTACTAATATTGTCCTTAGTATAGACTGTCCTTATTAAGACCGTCCTTACTAAGACCGCCCTTACTAAGACTGCCGTTATTAAGACTGTTCTAATAAAGTGTTCTTATGAAAACTTTTTTTAAGATTGTCCTAATAAAAATTGTTCTTACTAAAACTGTTCTTTCTGAGGCTCTCCTTACAAGGATTGTCCTTACTAAGACTGTGGTTATTAATACTGTTCTTAGCATGACCATTCTTTTTGAAACTCTTCGTATAAAGAGTATTCCTATGAAGACATTTTTTTTTAGAATTGTTCGTATAAACACGATTCTTAGTAATACTGTTTTTCTAAGGCTCTTCTTACAAAGACCATCACTACTAAGACTTCTGTTATTAAGACAGTGATAATGAAGACTGTTCTTATGAAAACTGTTCTTACTAATATTGTTGTTTCTAAGGGTCTTCTTACAAAGACTGTCCACACTAAGACTGTCCTTACCAAGACTGTCCATACTAAGACTGCTATTATTAAGACAGTGATAATGAAGACTGTTCTTATAAAAACTGTTCTTACTAATACTGTTGTCTCTGAGGGTCTTCTTACAAAGACTGTCCACACTACGCCTGTCCTTACCAAGACTGTCCTTACTAAGACTGCTGTTATTAAGGCAGTGATAATGAAGACTGTTCTTACTAATGTTGTCGCTGAGGGTCTTCTTACAAAGACTGTCCACACTAAGACTGCCCTTACCAAGACTGTCCTTGCCAAGACTGTCCTTACCAAGACTGTCCTTACTAAGACTGCAGTTCTAATAAAGAATGTTCTTATGAAAGCTTTTTTTATGATTGTCCTAATAAAAATTGCTCTTACTAATACTGTTCTATCTAAGGCTGTTCTTACAAAGACTGTCCTTACTATAACTGATGTTATTAACACAATTTTAAGATTGTACTTATAAAAACTATTCTTACTAATACTGTTCTTTCTGAGGCCCTCCTTACAAAGATTGTCCTTACTAAGACTGTGGTTATTAATACTGTTCTTAGTATGACCATTCTTTTTAAAACTCTTTTTATATAGATTGTTCTTATGAAGACTTTTTTTTAGGATGGTTCCTATAACTTCTTATAAAGAGTTTTTTTAGAATTGTTTTTATAAAAACAATTGTTACAAATATTGTTCTTTCTGAAGCTCTTCTTACAAGGATTGTCCTTACTAAGACTTTCAATACTACTATTTATTTGCCTATAGGAACCCGGAAGTTCATGACCTTACTGACTTGGCTGCACCATCGCTGCCTGTCCTGTGTGCTCTCCTTCCACGCTTGACCATCTAATCCGATCTCCTCAACACTGACCCTTGTCCTCCCATCTCTGCCACGGCCGTTCTACCGGTCTCTTTCGCAGTGGTTTTCGTCAAGAATTCTACGCACGGTCCTATCGTTGTCCATTCTCCCCGCATGTTCGTTCCATCTTAATCTTCGCGACGTGATTATTCTCACTATTGTAGGCTTGCGGGATAGCTCTTCCAATTCTTACTAAGCCTGTTGTTATTAATACTGTTCTTAGTAAGACCATTCTTTTTAAAACTCTTTTTATAAAGATTGTTCTTATGAAGACTTTTTTTAGGATGGTTCCTATAAAAACTATTCTTATTAACACTGTTCTTTCTGTGGGTCTTTTTACAAGGACTGTTCTTAAAAAGGCTATTATTTTAAGACTTATTTTAAAATTGTCCTTATAAAAATTGTTCTTACTGTTTTATCTAATTCTGTTCGTAATAAAATTGTTCTTAGTGTGACTATTCTTATTAAAACTATTTTAAATAAAATAAATTTGAATTAAGTCGCTTCCTATAACACGCCGGAGCTATTTTCGTGAATGTATTCTAGAACTGAGGTGTAGCATTTAATTCGTTTTATTTTAACCATATCTCACATCTGAAAGTATTACAAATATACGCCATGCGACCGGTGATGTGATCCTTAATGATAATACAGATGCGCTTGGAAATTAAAGTTCTTAACTTAGACCTTGTGCCAGTGATTTTATGTCTTTGAAAATTCAAGCAATCAGAAAAGAATGAGATAAGTTTATTAACCTAAGTTGAATTTAATGTCAGCTTATAGCGTCCAGTTGTAATTAACCAAGCGGTGTTTCTCTGCTTAATGTTGCTGTTTTTATAACAACAACTATAAAATCGTAAACCATCCCGATAATCTCAAAATATTATACTGTTAATTTTGAATTTTTACGTAAGAGTGACGAGACGTCCAATATGGTCAAGTCCTAGTTTGAGGTTCTTCAGGTTTTCGATGGCACATATGAGTATAATATAGTAATTTCTTTTTCCATGTGTTGTGAACCCCATCATCATCATCGACACTACAACCGGGATCCGGTATTGGCCTTATTAACATGTGTCGAGGCTTGTTAAATTCTCGATAATAATTTATTTTTACGGACAAGGTTATTAGCCTTGCGCCATGAACCCCAGCATACATCTTATTCCGACATCGTAATATATTGTATTCGTGCTGCAGTTGAGCTAGAGTTTCGCGTCGACCAGTGCAACATATGATATTTTTGGGGTGGTTTCTCTGTTGTATCCTTTCACTAAGTCACACCCGGACAACAATTGTTACTAATATTTTCAGTTCAATTTGCCTGATTATAAAACACACTCGAATATTAAGTACTGTTTCCAAAAACATGGTGTCAACCTGCCAATAAAATTGATCTGATTCAAAAAGAAAGTAATCACCAGCGACGGGAACTTGATAACACAATTAATGTGCATCGACATTTTTTACTCCAAACTATTACCCATTCCACTGTCCATAAAAGGCACAACACGAAGCTCAACGTCAGTGGCCACAAAACAATCACTCGAATTCGCATTTTACTTACACTTTCATTCCAGTTTTATTGCTTAAACGTCGTTAACGAAAATTTACATCCCCAGCCGCTTGGTGTGGGAATTTGACTTCTAACCGCAATTTGATCCCAATAACAGACCGTTATACTGGCGTCCATCACAAGTGGTAGGATATTTATTACAAGTAATTAAAAATCCGATAATCATGACATCATCCACTTAGCCGAAGGTCTTTGGGGTTCGAAGCGGAAGGTCGTAACCCCACGAGGCAGACCTAAACAGACAAGCAAAAGGATTGCCTATCCTTCTGAAAAGGATACACGTTCTCCAAAAGTATTTCGCAAATATTCAAGAACTACTGAATGTCCTTCAACAGATTAAACGGGATTTTGTGGTTATTCAGGGCGAGAATATTCCCTTTTGCGTCAACCCCATTTTACTCGAGGGGGATTCGATACCTCTTCTCTCTAATGATTTTTTTTCCATGAAGGGTGTCTAAGTGTATGTAAATGTGTGTACACAATAAATCCTTTTCTTGAGTGTTTATGGCGGCCACATGCTGAATAATTTTTTCCGTCGGGCTGACCTTAGTTCAGCTACAATAAAAAGAAAAGAAATTATAATGTCTGTGTGGGGTTGTCGGGTGGGGTTTGGGGACAAAACGGGGCAAAATATTATTTTCCTTTCTCGCCGTTGTTATAGGATTTTCTAGGACCACTCCCACTTGAATATAAATTGTAACAATGTGTTTTCTCTTTTCTTTCTAGGTAAGTGCTGTATGTGATGTATCATGACGTGTTTAGTGTTTGTCCCTGGGGCCTTGAAGTTATCGTGCTCTCGTGGGGCGTGTGACTGACTCAGCATTTTCCGCACGTTACGATTGACCATGCAAAGGTATTTCGACGTCACAATGTTTACATTCACCATTGAAACGGTAAGTTTAGTATCTGCCATTAGCATATGCGCCATTTGATCGAACCCCAAGGCCAAGGCAAGTGCAAATGTGTCATATCGAATTGAAATACTTTGACTCGTCAAAAACAAGTAGAAATTACCCATAAGGATCACATTTTGACCATTCGTTTACAAATGAGGTAATATTTCTAATGCCGTATCTTTTGTCGCACCACTGGCTTTGTGGCTTCGGTCGTATTCAATGAGGTAGGTTTTATTGCCAGCTGAAGATGACTCACAATGTCTGTGAGATTCCATTCATGTGACTTGTATCCGAAGAACAATGAGGAGCTTAGGGCTGTTAGTCAGACAAAAGAGATAATCGGCATTTTGTACCGTCTTAGAACGACAGAGAAGGAGAGGGTGAATGCAACACATGCTAATGGTATAATATGTCGTACGTTCTTCCTAAGGAAATTGTGTGAAATGATATTGGTAGAACTTGTCAGTCTTCTCGGGAAGTGAGGGAAATCATCTGGTATCGATTACTTCCTGAACAAGGGTTAGAATTGTACACAGTCGAGCGTAAAATTTAAATTAATCCTGGGTTATGGTACCAATGACTAGGGTGACATTATCGAAATACTATACCTTGGGAATGCATAGGAAAGTATCTGGCGCCAGAACGTTGTATCGGTTAGTGAGACATGATGACATAATGGAAGTAGAATGAATGAAGGATGAGTTTGGCGGCTAACTTCTTTACGCTTGCCCTTGTATTTCTGGGAAGGCTTCGGGTTCACAATACAGAGGAATATTTCGGCTTTTCGATTTACTAACGTCAAAGCGAGATCCCTTCCAGGGAAGCTTGTCAGTTTATGCCTTACACGAAAGAGTAAAAGCTGCTGAAGCATGGTGTTTTGTATTTGCTTTCTTATAGCCTCTTGTAATAATCTTATTGCTAATCCTAAATTAAGCAAACAACAATTCTTAGCCGAAAAGGGGAGAGTTAGTTAGTTGGTTATTAACAATTAGCTGGTTATTGACAGCTTTGTGTAAAGGAATTCCGTCATTGAATCGTTCTAGTTAGGCAACATATTAGAGACCAGTTCGGTGAGGGCGCAGCCCATTCAAAATGAACTGATTTGGAGCAGAGGAAAAATTCTAAGATTACAAGGGTTAAAGTTAACACATATACGAGGGTAAACTCGGTAAAACGGTAGTTTTACTTTTTTGCTTAGCAACAAGTTGTGAACTAGATAATTTGTGCGTGGCTGTTGTTTGGTTTATGAAGAGTAGGGGAACCGGGATATCCAACACTCGCCCTCGACTTTGTAGTCAGTACAACCATGAGCGAGCAAGGGGTACATACGTCTGTTGTGGAACGGATTATTATAAAATTTTTAACAAATTAAGGCATTAAACCCTCGGAAATTTTTCTTCGATTGAAGGCACAATTTGGTGATGATACACTGTCTCAGAATCGTGTGTATACGTGGAGCAAAGAATTTAAAAGTGGGCGAGAACGTATCGAAAATGAAAGTCATGATCGATGCCCAGGGACAAGTCGTACAGATGACAACATCCGTGCGGTTCGAGAGCTTATTCAAAGTGATCGTCGCTTAACCGTCGGAGAAATCTCAACAGAAATGGAAATCAGCTATGGAAGTCTTCATTCCATTATCACTGATGATCTTAGCTTCAAAAAAATTACAGTTCGATGGGTTCCAAGGTTATTGGCCGTAAATCAAAAACAGGTCAGGTCGGATCTCAATGGAAGACTTCTGGATCGATTTCGACAAGAGGGGGAGGATTTTTGAAGCGTATCGTCACATTTGATGAGACGTGGGGACATCATTATACTCGCGAGACGAAAATGGTAAGGAGAGGCGAAAGAAGAATGAAGGCTGCCCAGTGAAGCACAAAACTTACCGGAAAAGTTCTTGCAAGTATTTTTTCGACTCAAAGTGAGTTTAATGTTAATTAATTTTCTTCACGAACAACGAACAGTGAATGCAGCTAACTACGGTCAATTGTTACAGTCGGCAAAAGCCGCATATCGAAACAAAAGACGAGGTATGCCCATTCGAGATGTCATCCGTCTTCATAACAACGCCAGGCCTCACACCGCGTCCTTAACAAGGGATACATTAGAAGAAATGGGCTGGGAAACTCCCGAACACCCTCCTTATAGCCCAGACTTGTCTCCCCGTAATTTTTTTTTCGCAACTTTTGAAGGAATCACTTGGAGGAAAACAAATCGAAGGTAATGAAGAAGTCGAGGAGTACGAGCACAATTTGCTAACAACTCGCACTAAATGTTTCTACTAACAAGGGATATTAAAGCTTCCAAATCTGTGGCAAAAGTGTATAGATCAGGCAGGAGACTATATTGAAAAATGTTGACAGTATAGTTAGTGTGTAACATTGTTCAACAATTTTTAACAAATGTATAAAAGAAATTACCATTTATTTTTGATGCACCCTCGTTGCTTGAAGTCATGAAGGACAGTCAATAGCACTATTCACTAGTTTATCTGTGAATGGTGTGTCGGCACTCTCTTGCTTTTTCAAATGATGGGGACATGATACTGCATACGATTTGCTGTTTAAGTTTAGGGCTTTGGGAGCACGTCGTCTGGGTAACACATTTACTGTACTCCTTCAGTCAGTGGACGGGTGAAATGGAAGTGAATTGTTTCAAAAATGCTTTTTTTTTCGTTTATTGATTTCCCTTAAACTCTATAATATTATTCCTTGTCTTAATATAATTAAAATACCAATGAACCGAAAACCTACTTTGCACTCCTGTCCAGGCTCCATTACGATAACAATCCCAAAGGCTGGCGTGTCTAACGACACCGCCAATGCCACTGAGCACGCATATATTTTTTCAAAACATACCTAACAAACCGCGAACACAGTTCAGGTCCACCATGTCTATACATCATCATAATCATCGGCACTACAACCGGGACCCGGTCTTGGCCTTATTTAGCAAGTTTCCCCACCGGTATCCGGTCCTTATCCGAGACTTGTTAAATTGTCCATAATAATTTGTTTTTCGGGGTAAGTTCATTAGCCTTGCACCAACCTTTCTCAGTATGTTTATTCACCTCTAGGGAAACCAAACTTATATCGCTGAGCCAATTCCCTGAGTTGCTATTAAATATACATAACTATTGGAGTTGGTTTTGAGCAAGTTGTGGCGCTATAGAAACACTCTTGCGGGAAGAGAATGTGACAGTTGTCTCGTTCTGTAACAAAATTAATTTTGATATAGAGATATACGTATCCATACGAGATGTATTGCGAATTGATATGATCTGTCGGGCTACCTTTCGGGACGGAAATAAACCGAATTCCTTGGGATGATATCACGTACTTCAAAAGAATTGTCCCCGCGGCACTATCGATGGAAGGGGCACATATTTGTTTCCCGCTGTCGATTGACACAACTACAGCATCGATGTATCTACTGTGTATCCAATTAGGCGGATTGCTTGTCTTTACATACTTTCGAGATATTTTAGATCCAGCTGAATTGAAAAATCAAAAAACGGCCAAGGATTTTTTAGAATGGAGAGTTTCGATCATTCCAACATACACACATCAACACGCAACCCTAGTAAAAGACAAAACACAAAGAGGAACCGAAAAACAAATCATCGGAACCGTATACTAGTGCGTTAACGTATTATTCTTCGCTATAGTTTGCATGTTTGGATCCATTTGCCAAATGCCAAGACTAGACATCAACCAAATATGTAAAAGGCTAGTTTTCTTTATTTATTCTAATAATGTTAACAAAAGGTCTTATATTTCTCTTAATAACCCTGACGGTCACCACCGGAAAAAGAGAGACCGAGTGCATACTCCATACTGAACGATCGGTGAAGTTAGCATTCGTTCAGTCCCCGAGAGCACAAGCAGACTTCAGCCGTGCCGGAGTCGGGGTTACACTGAACAGAATTGTTCTTCACCATTTAAAATGACGGGTATTGGTGGGAAAGGTGTATTACAAATATACATTGTCCGGTATGTTCGATGACCTTTTCGACTGAACAAGGTGTTGATTTATCGCATCATCTGAATGTAGCGTTATTCTACGCGAAGGGTTTTGAGAAAAGCAAGTAAAAGTCTGATGGCGCAAGATCAGGCGAGTATGCTGGTTGGATCAACTGATCTCCCCCAAGCTCCAATTATTTTTGACAGGCGCCAAAGGTGACTTTGGTCTAGCGTTTGTGGCGTCTCTAACAGATACACACACAATATACAAGCAAATAGTGAAGAACACCGAACGAAAATCGAATAAGAAAATACATCAGAGCCGTATACCACGGCGATAACAAAAACAATTCACATCAGTGGAATATACTTGAGTTTAAAAATCGAATTCTAAACACGGTCAGTAGCCTGATGTGTTACGTTTTGGTTCAATTTTTGGTGATTCTAACTGTCATAGCGTTAGTTCGAATCACACGTGCTCCGACGGTCTCTCGTTCGCTCCGTCGTTCGTGAACAAAACTGAAACGAAGTTACTAAGGAGGGAGTAGTGTGGCGTCTCTAACAGATACACACACAATACACAAGCAAATAGTGAACGAAAATCGAATAAGAAAATACATTAGAGCCGTATACCATAGCGATAACAAAAACAATTCACATCAGTGGAATATACTTGAGTTTAAAAATCGAATTCTAAGCACGGCCAGTAGTCTGATGTGTTACGCTTTGGTTCCATTTTTGGTGATTCTAACTGTCATAGCGTCAGTTCGAATCACACGCTCTTCACTATCATTCCAAACGCACTAGCTTCCTCTTTTAGAGTTTTTTCTAAGGAAATATACATATATGTTTTCTATTTTATTATTTGTTTTTTTTATATACTTTTTTTTTTGTAAACAAGCAAACATTTAAATCAAAACTATTGAAGATGTAAACAATAATCCGAAAATTAAAACTAAAATAAATAAATGGTTGGTTTTGGTGGTAAGTGGGTCCCATGGTGAGATACCGCCCCGCCACGTTGTACATTCCATGATATCATCGGAAGTAATTATCGACTATGTTTCGGATGTATGGCTGATGGCCCGGACTGACACGGAGAAAAGTCATGATAGTGCCTTCTGAGATAAAGAGTTCCGGAGGTAAACTAGTTTCTCATTCGGATCTCCGGGGGGCTATCTCAGGAGTAACATCATGCAAATATTTTGATAAATAACCGAACTTTAACAAATTCGTCATCGCAAAATCGGGTTCGTTCTCGAAACTCTGCTAACGTTCGACTTCCACTATTACGAATGTAAACTAATACGAATGTAAACGCCGTCCACCTATATTTGAAAACAGAGAAACCTGATATCCTTGCTCTAACCGAGACACAGGTAGATTCGATAACCGATTCGACATATCTTTGCTCAGGATACGACTTGCATTCGAGATTCCGTTTTAAGGGTGAGGCCTGCGTCTTCACGTGGTCCGATCTGGCTTGCGAGAGGATGAAGGCGTTGGAACCCAATAACATGAACATCATATGGTTGAGGGTCGTGCTGAGGAATTCTGTTAAATCTTTTTGTTGCCTTTACCGCTTCCCGAACGACGATCGACCAGCGAGATGTTTTGAAAAATCTTTCACGTACCGTCGACTGGATACAGATCAACCACCCAGTGTCTGAAATTGTCCTCGCTGGAACATTCTAACGGAACCGACGGGGCTGGGAGGCTGGCGGAGATGTTCGCTGTTAGCCGAGATTTGACTCAACTTGTGGAGGAATCTTCGCGAGTGCCGGATACCCGAGATGATTATGCGAATACCCTGGATCTATTTTTGACATCCGAGCCGAACACTTATACCTTGGAGGTTGCTGCGCCACTTGGAAACGCAGATCACTACATGGTATCGGTTGCGCAACCACTGTCATTTCAACCGAATTACCGACCTGTGCGGCTTCGCCGTATATGGAGATACAGGGCTTCTAACCGGGACGATTTGTGAGATTTCTTCACATTCTTTCCGTGGTCGGAGCCGTGCTTTGGAGACTCCGATGTTGATGCATGCGCGGAGTCGGTCACGGAGATAATTATTCTCGGGTGGAGAACTACATTCCGCGTTCCATCAAACGAAATTCATCTTATAAGCCTTGGCTTAATAAAAAATGTGAGCAGAGAGGTTAATAGAACGAATTTTGTTGGAATCAGAAACGCGTGCAACCAAGCGATTGATACCGCGAAGAAGGCCTACCAATAAACTCCTTGAGGTGCCTGCCTGGATCGCGTTACTTGTGGTCAGTGCCAAGGGCTGTCAGCAGTAACTTCTCTTCGTTCTCTTTTCCTCCGTTAGTGAAGTGCAGCGGGACGTTAGTCACAAATTCAATGAATAAAGCGAATGTGTTACTTTGTTACGGTCAACTTTGTGTGCGAACGATGGAGCGAATACCGGGCGAGCGAAAAAACGTCTGAACAGGCGAGTCTGTCGGTGCTCTATGCGGAAGTCGTTATCATAGTGGTAAAGTCTTGTTTACCTATGGGAAATTGTTTGCTGTTTGTTTCCAGATCACGTCGAGGTCACAAATTATATCGTTTGCGATGGTAGTGAAAACCGCGTGATTTGAACCGACGCTATGACGGTTAAAATCACTAAAAATGTAACTACTGCTCAACACATCAGGCCGCTGTCCACTTGATTTCTAAACTCAAGTACACTCAACTGATGTGGAATTTCTATGTTATTGCTTGGTATACGGCTTATGCTTTTTGCTTATTTGATGTTCGTTCGCTGTTATTCTGTAGGAATTGCTTGTGTACTGCATGTGTACCTGTTAGAAACCCCACCGTATCTTCTCCGAACGCATCATATCTTTTTCTTGCTGCTTATGCACCTTTTGTACCGAATTTGAACTTGTACTTACCCAACAGTCCCTAGTAATTGCGTTGGACACAGCCATACTTAACTACGAGTTTCTGAACTATCACTGTAAACATATTCTCTACGTTGGCTGACCCAACGTACCGATGCATATGCTTTCAGAAAAGCTGGAACACATGTACCCCTAGTGATAGATAAGATGACTATAGCATGAAAAGTAACGTCCGTTTTAAAAGCCTCTCGAACTTCCTTGGTTACCTGATGATTGAATTTCATACATTGAAAACAAAACGACGAGAATAAAATACAAAATCCATGACTTCACTCAATTCATTACAGAGAAGATTTTCCTCTTTTTTGCAACAATTCCAATGTCTATTCATCATCATCATCATCGTCATCGGCACTACAACCGGGATCCGGTCTTGGCCTTATTTAGCAAGTCGCGAAGCTTGTTAAATTTTCCATAATAATATATTTTTACGGACAAGGTTATTAGCCTTGCGCCACCAATGTCTATTGTGACTGATTAAATAATGATTTCTTTCATTTTTTGCCTGTCTCGGACGTGATGCACGCTACTTGAACACAGGGACTTTATTTTTTCAACGCACATCACTTTCGATCGGACATGTGGCGAGAATGAGAAACGATAGGGTCGTGCGTAGAATTCTTGACGGAATACCAACGGGAAAAAGACCGGTAGGACAGCAGCGACGAAAATGGGAGGACAATGTAAGGTTTGACCTTGAGGAGATCGGATCAGATGGTCAAGCGCGTGTGGAGAGTGCACAGGACAGGGAGCGATGGGGCAGCCAATGAACTTTCGGGTTCCTACAGGCCAATAAATAGTAATCCCTTTGCGACGATCAAATCCCGACTTATGTTTTCTATGAATCTCTTCAGGTCTGTGGGGATTCTCTACACCACATGGAGAACCAACCCACAATGCCAACCAACCTTGACCGCTAACAGCGTGTCACCTTACCTTAACCTGTAACCCGACTCCCATTCAAAATCCACAATAGCATACATCGCAAACCCTGCAACAAAACACATTCCAAACCTTCAACAGAATATAATTCAACAGAATATATTCTAAATCATCTCTTACATCACCCCACATAAAGTGTTTCCCAAATTTGCTTCGGTCAATTCTCTACTTAATCCATATTCCCTCTTTGCGACCAAGCAATCTTGATTTCCCCGAAATGCATATGCCATAACAAACGCATATTCAAATCCACAACGGAACATTAACCATCGACACCAACTATACCAAGCCGCATACATTTCCCCGAAATTACTTCGGTTAATATCTTACCCAAATGATATTCCTTGCAATTCCAATTTCACCCGAAAATTCATGCCCATACTCGCTCATATTCCCAAAGCCAATTTCCCCGTACACACAACCAACGAATCCAACTCAGCTTATACGGCGAGGATTCGCTGGAACTAAATTCTAGTTCATAGCAACTCTTCCACGAAATTCTTAGTAAGTGGCAGCGAGTTTACTTTAGCTATAACCCCACTGCCACGACGCGATGAACTTTTTCATGCTCTTAGTCAGTCGAGATCCAACCACCATTAAGCGCGCATCGCCCTCCCGTCAGTCAGTCGTCTTTCATCCCTTGTAGGGTTAGCACGCGAGTGCACACACCCCCGAGTGTAGTCGAGTGCGAACGAAACTTCTCGTAACAAAAATAATCAAGAAACAGTGTCGTGGATACCACCAGAGATTGCTCCTTACAAATCATTGTTGAAATAAATTAAAACAAAATACCTAAAAAAACAAGTCGAGTCCGCGTGAACAAGGGTTTTATTTTCTTGCTTGGAACAGTTGCATCAAGCAGCAGGACAACTGAGCGCATCTGCAAGGATAGTGACAATTTGCGTGACGATCATCTCTGTGATGCATCAATAATAATAATAAGACATCAAAAGGTTAAAGGACGCTTGACCAACAAACCCTAGTGTTTTCTTCATTTGTTCACCCGTTGTTGGCGAACGATTCCTCCGTGAACAATCTTGGGGGATCAAGTGAACTGTACAGGTGGGTGTAGTGGTGCCATTCTTCTTCCTCCACGCTCTTAAGGGCATTTTTTACCTGTCTTCTTATGTCAGTTTTGTTAGGATAATAGAAGGAGACGAGAGGGGACTTTGTCCCTAGTTTTGCGGCCGCGTCGGCAGCTTCATTTCCACTAATGTTACAGTGCCCGGGGGTCCAAAGTAGCTTTATTTTATTAGCTTTCTTAATAATGTTATCTTGGATTTGACGAATGACAGCATTTGTGGAGTTTACGTTGGTTATTGCTTCTAGAGTTGAAAGGCTATCAGTACAGATAATCGTTCGTATTTTCTGGATCAGTTTTGTTGCTTCCAAAATTGCCGTTGCTTCCGCTGATAGGATGGAACAAAAGGTGGGAAGTGATCCCATACTGATTATTTCTTTGTGATTGTTAACTATCGCAAATGACACATTTGATTCGTTTTTGGAACCATCTGTGAAAAACAGGTTCCAGTTTTGATGTTTGTCGATGGTATCCTTGAAAAGTTTTTGATAGAATATCTGATTTGTTGAATGTTTTGGATAATGAGACAGGTCATCTAAGATTGTATTTCTCGGAATTAACCATGGAGGGTGTTGTGTGCGGTGGGGTTTTGAAATATTTATAGGGATATGTAAGTCCTTGGCTATATCGATGGCCCTTTTCAGTCCTGAGCGGTATCTCGACCTTCGTTTTTTTTAATAAATTTTTCGGATGTCCTGCACTATGGGGGTTGCTATAGACATTGTAAATTTGTAAGCAAGTGTAGCTGATATATATTTTAGTCTGTTTTCTATAGATGGGAGACCACATTCGACGAGGATGTTTTTAATTGGTGTAGTACGGAATGCTCTGGTACTTGCTCGAGCTGCGGCGTGATAGGGAGATTTTATTGTTTGCAGGGTCGTTTTGCTACATTTTCCGTATATCATTGGTCCGTAGTCGATTTTAGATAGGATGATGGCTTTAGTTATGTTAATAAGGGTGTTAGTATGTGCAGATCCATTCTTATATGCTAAGTATTTTACAATATTTAATCTTGCAGCTAGGCTTTTCTTAAGTGCTAAACACTGTTCTTTAAAATTGTATTTACTGTCAAAGAGGATACCGAGGATTTTCATGGATTGGATTGTAGGGATTGTGTGATTCTGAAAGGGAAGTGTGATGTTTTTGCTGCAGCTGGTTTTTCTACAAATGTGTAACACTTTAGTTTTTTCGAGGGAGATCTTTGCGCCTGAGGTTTTACACCAATTAGTGATGTCGTGTAGTATTTCTGAATACGTAGATTGTACTTCGTTGAGATCATTTACGTTTGTTAGAATAACTAGGTCGTCAGCGTAGAGGCAGTGTTTTATGTTTTTATATTTTACGAGAATGTCGTTTATTCCGTCAAAGGCTATAGCGAATAATAGGACTGATAGTGGAGAACCCTGTGGGATACCGTTTTTTATGTTGTATATTTGTGAGAATGCACCACCTGTTTTGACTCTAAACTTCCTGTTGGAAAGAAAGGACTTGATTATGTAGAACATATTGTTACCAACTCTCCATTGCGCTAATTTATTCAAAATCACATGAGGACCGATCCGGTCGAACGCTTTTTCAAAATCTATGGAGAGAATTGTTGTACGCTTTTTGGTTGACAAAGAAGATGTGATGAAGTTGTCGATATGGAGTAGCGCATCAATCGTTCCACGTCCTTGCTTGAAAACCAACCTGTTCAATGCTTATTAGATTGTTTTTCTCCATGAACCAGTTAAGTCGTCTAGCTACAATTTTTTCAAATGTTTTTCCTAGACATGGGAGTAACGATATTGGGCGATATCCTTTGGCCGAAGTCGGTTCGCCCGTGGGTTTTGGTATGGGTACAATTGTGGCTATTTTCCACATTTGTGGAATTACACCTGTTTGGAGTATGTTATTGAAGAGATGGAGTATTCGGTGTCTCAGGAGTGGTGGACTGTTTTTTAACATTATGTAATCGACTCGATCATATCCTGGTGTTTTACCTGTGGCGCCGTGTAGGGTTGACTCTAATTCAATTTTATTGATCGGGAGATCTATTAATTTAGAGGATGGGCTTGTGTGAGGGGACGGGCTAATTCTGTCTCTTTTGACAGAGAGAAATGACGGATGAAAGTTTACGTCTTCTGCGTAGTTTGACCATGTTTTGCCGAGATGGTCTGCAATTTGCTGGGGAGATGTGAGAGTGCCTGAGTCGGTGTTCATGCATTTTATTGAGAGGGGGCGATACTGCCCAGTTAGCGTTTTTATATCCGCGCAGATTTTTCTGGGAGTAGAGTTCGGATTTAACTTTTCGGTAAATGTTTGGAAGGCTTTTCTTTTTTCTTCCTTGGCATTTTTGCAAAAAGGAGCATTTAACTTTTTATAATTGATTAGGTTAAAATCAGAGGGGAATCTTTTGAAAATTCTCCAGGCTTCTTGTTTTTTCTTCCTTAGGTTGTCCAATACTGGATTCCACCAGGGAACTACTGCCTTATGGAGTTTTCGACTTGTTTGTGGTATCGAGGCATTTGCTCCTATTCAGATTTCTTTAGTGATTATGGCTGTTTCTTGATTAATATTTTGACTCTCTACATGTTGACTTAGTGCCTGGGTAGTTATATTTTGAAATTTACTCCAATTAGCAAGTTCGGTTTAGAATTTAGGAAGAAGTTTGGAGGGTTTGGGACACATGCTAGGGTTAATGTTTATTATTATTGGAAAGTGGTTGCTCCCGTGCAGGTTGGGTAAAGTATTCCAAGTGCAAATTGGGGTCAATTGAGGTGAGGCTAGTGATAAGTCTACATGTGTGAAGGATATGTGAGTGGAAAAATGTGTGTGGCTACCGTTATTGAGTAGTGCTAGATTTGCGGTCAGTATGTATTTCTCTACGGTTTTTCCCCTTTTATTAGTGGACGAAGATCCCCAGATGGGGCTCCACGCATTAAAATCTCCGAGGAGAAGTATCGGTGTTTGGATGCTATCTGTGATAGTGGTAAGATCGTGTATCGTTATTGGTTGGGATGTGGGGGTGTATGCTGATATTAGCGTGAGGTTTCTGCCGATATTTATTTCTACTGCTACGACCGAGATTGCAGAGTGTACTACTATAAGTTTATGTGGGATTGATCTATGTATAAGTATACTTGTACCATGTTTAGAAGCAACATTTTCCGTAAGGTTGTGAAAGAATGCCGCGTATTCTTTGGGTCCTGTGGCCCGAGAGTCGTGGCGGATGTGCGTTTCTTGTAGAGCTATGATGGATGGTTTCAGATCTTTGATGAGTATTTGGAGCTCATGCATATTGTTTTTGAGTCCGTTCAGATTCCACTGTAGTATTGTGAGTTTATGGACATGAATGCTATTGTGTATATTAAACCTGCTGCTGTTGGGGATTTTGTTGTTGTAAGGGTTCATTCTCCGTATGTCGAGTGTTGATCCATTCAAGCCGAAGCCCTGTTTGCTTCGGCCCGAGTTGGGATTTTCTCGAGGTGAGTAATTTAAGATTTCCGTTTTCCCGGCAATTACAGTCAAGCCACCCTGTCTACGGATGTTATCTAAGAATTACCCAAAATTTGCGAAGACGGCACTGTTTTATTACGCGGGATGTGTGTATCATGATCGTAAGTAGCTTATGTTTACCCAAGTGTCTATTTGTAATCAACAATACCAACGATTTTTATTTTTTTTATATTATTAATTTCGGTTCTTCGTTTCTTATTTTATGAATAGCATTATTTGACCCTTACAGGATATCCACAGTTTTGAGCCATCATACAGGTTTTTTCCAAATGTAGATATCAGGTTTGTATGAATTTCCTCCCTATACATTTTCGGTTTTATGAATTTTTCAAGTATCCATAAACAATTAGGTGCGTTAATTATACATCAATTAAACAACCTGGGAATATTGCCCTGAGAGAAATGCCATTATTATGGGGGATGACCCCAATGTGTTAATATTTGAGGGTGGCACTTTTTACATGTAACAGCTCATTGCGACATGCGTTCCGATATTAAGGCTTATAATCCGTAATATGTCCTTCTTAGTGGGTAACGACTCTGTGCCATTGCGTCAGTAATTCTTCATCCTCATTATTGTTCATATTTCTGTAGACTTGTCATCATCATCATCATCACCATCATCATCATCATCACCATCATCATCATCATCATCACCATCATCATCATCATCACCATCATCATCATCAGCATCGGCACTACAACCGGGATCTGGTCTTGGCCTTATATAGCAAGTCTCTCCACCGGTATCCGGTCCTTATCCGAGACTTGTTAAATTATCCATAATAATTTGTTTTTGCGGACAAGGTTATTAACCTTGCGCAAACTGTAGAGTTGTAACAAACTAAAAACACTGGAATTAATTTCAAGGAGTTAGGTCCTGTGTTCGTTGTACATCCCCATTTATTTTAGTATTATCACTATCTTCGTTTAGTTGAAGTAATTTGTGTGGCTTCCGGTTTGATGTACTTCCTTTCTGTATTACATTTCCATTTTAACTTTCCTGTGAAACCATAAATCACCATAATTCGTTAATTACCACTATTCCAAAATGACTTAAGATCTCCTCTCACTTCTTTGGCAAAGCTAGACCCCTCAATTTTCTGGGCAACTCACTAAAGCACCATTATTAAGTATCAATTAACCCATTCATGTGCAGCAGCCAACGTTGTAAACTAAAATACTTTCCTCTTGCCTTCACGTTCAAGTGCATTCAACTCTTCAAAAGTCAACGTTCCCCAATTAAAAATTCACAAAACTCGCCTCAAAGTAAATCGTCGAAGGAATGACGAAGACGTGAAATCAAGTTTGCCTTGAATCCTTATTGAAACCACAGAATCCCGCAAAAAACCACAAAACAAAAAAGGAAAAACAAAATGAAATAAAAAAAGGAACGTGGAAAGGAAGCGAAGAAATGCTGTTGGAAATTTTTTAATTAAACAGGAAACCACTTCCGTAATGTTTCTTTCTCTTTGGGCCCTAAATCCGCCCATTCAACCAACATCCTCTAACCCCGTCAGCCCCCACCATCGTCGACATCCGAAAAAGAAACGGTATTTTTGCAACCAAAACGGAATTCCTGGCTTTTTAACCATCATCACATAAAAATCTAAAGTGCCTCTTAAAATTTTCTCTCATCCACTTTCACCGCAAGAAGGTCCTGGCATTTCCTCATTCTCTTCTTTCCGATGATGTGTAATAAGCTCGGGGGCCTGAATCAAAACATCACCATTGGCCGAAGCTCGTTTTCTATTCTTGCGTTTACGACTGTTGGAAAACTCAGGTTGGACGCGCATTCTATTCTTCTTCTCACCCCAGTACTCGCAGTAATCAAGGAAATAGTTAGAGGAAAATTCATAGTAGCAGTATTAAGCAAGACAAAGAAATGAGGTGAAGCTGCTGAAGATAAAAAGGATTTCATTATGAAGAAGTTCTCCGCCCCCCGCAGGAGCGAGTGAAATTACTGGATTCCATCTTTATACCGAGCAGTCTAGCGTTAGCCATCTGATACAATGAAGCAATTAGTCAAACACAATGCAGATGGGAATTTACTTCATTTCACCTGGGTACGGGGTCGTAGCGAGTAAAACAAAAGTTTTAGCGGAGGACACTTAAACCCGGCGCCGAGAGTAAAGATTACAGCCTTCGAGGTAATGACTCTGTTTGCGCTCTTACACTGTACACCTGCCTGGCGTGGAATCACTTAAAATTCTTTTGTAAGTTTACCATTTGCTTTCTAGTTACTAGGTCACTTCCATGGAGATTCTTAGCTACTTTTTATGCAGGAAATGTACGGTTCACCGGCATGAGGTAGTTTTTAAAACATTGTAAGTTTGAGAGAGTAATTAGAAACAGAAAACACTACCTTGTATATAATGAAAGGCTGGCTTGTAAGTAATGCTAAATTATGTCAAATTCTTGATTGACACTTGAAGGGAGGGAGTCACAACTTGACACTTTCTTACTTAAACAAACGGTTGTCGCTTTTTCTTTTACTCAAAAACGTCTTATAACTATTCTCAATAAAATCTCATATCCTGTGGATATTCTGATTCCTTTTCGTATCAAGTTTGTCTAGTCGTTCAGAAAAAGTTTGACATGTCTGAAAAAAGAGGAAGAAGAATCGCAAAAAAGACGAACGTCCTTAGTCCTTAACAAGATCATTGAAGCTTTAAAACCTTTTTATCATGTGCTTATCTATTACGTCAGTCCACAGGGATTACCGGCAGCTTTCCTTTCCAATTTCAAGTCCTTGAATGCGCTCAGCCCGCATCTTGCCTTAGGCAAAGTTCTTCAATTACCAAGTTGAACGAAGTAACTGAAATGAGCGAAAAAGAAAGAAAGAGAAGGAGAGAGTGAGGTAGAGAAACTTCGAGAAGGAGATATTTTTCTTTACTTTCATCTCTTAAATGTTTTATTCTGACCATAAACTTACCGAAATGATCCTTCGAAGGGGGAGAAAGGGTTTGGAAAAATGTCCCTATTTTCTGAAGCAGACAGGCACACATCTCATTAGTGGTGTATGGCTTGTAGTCTCATTAAAATTCCGTTATTCGTCTGCAGCTTTTGTCACAGGACCCTATCCTTGCTTCAGATTACAATGACTTTAATATACTGTCATGGAACTTGAGAGTTTGGTGAAAAATTTAAGGATATTGAAGTCATTTTAAGTAAACTAATTTTACAGTTGCCAGAATAAAGTTATTGCCGAGCACACGAGTCAACTTCTAGTCTGGTTCACCCTTTGTGCTCTGCATGTGTAGCCTCTTAGTAAATTCTTGGAATAAAATTATCCTTTCTGGTGGAATAAAGGCGAAGTTATCCATTGAATGGACATAAATATTCAACAGACCAAGTGCGTTTCTAGGTTCTTCATGTGTGCGTTGTGTATGGATTTATTATTTCAAAAGTTTCGTTAGGATAATAGTTCGAAAAGGACTTCGGGATGGCGATTCTTGTGTTTCGGGTTCGAAGTTGTCGTTCACTTGTCCGACATCCTGTCTAAAGTTTATCTCTTATTGTCTTTGTTCTCAGCTCAGCTGATATGTAATCTGCCCGGAAGGATATCCTAGGAATGCCTCAAAATTCAACGGTATTTTAAAAACGAATTAAGAACAAAACGAAAACGAACACGAAAACACGTCAGCAAAAGGACATGATGTTATGCTAATCTTTAGTGTGCTTACAGACGGAGGCAGACGGAGTCGCTTTTGTAAACATTTTGCTAGGATTCTAAAGAACTTGGACACTGTCTCACTTGGATAAAGGATGGGTTTGGTGCTGTAGTTTTATTGTGTGTTGTTGGTTTTTTTGGTTTCTGTTTTGGTTTTGAAAGAAAGGAGGTGAGTGTATTTCCCACTTAATATTCGATTAAGCCTTTTTTTGTCCATCGGTGGCATATGGAACTATGGGGATTTTCCTGTGTCCAGCTTAATAATCTGAAGTGCTGTAGGTGTTTCTTTGTAAGCAGTACAACAAAAAACAAAAAAGTAGATGTTGAAAGCATTTGGAGATTTCAACAGACAGACACGAACACACAACCACAGCACATATGAAAATCGAAAAAAATTAAGATATCAATCGAACAGTTGAGACATCCTCGTGGCTGTAATTTCTATACCTCTGTGCTGTAGTTCTAACCTTTTCATAGTAAACGTAACTTTGACAGTGGAAATTGAGTAAAGCTATCCCGCGTTAGGGTTTACTATAGCGTTAGTTATAAAAATTATATTTTAAATTAAAAAAAAAGGAAATAATAAATAAAAAGGCACTCTTACGTCCAAGCCGTCATACATTAAGGCAGATGTAAACACTATCACATTAAAGGTCCGTGTAGAGTTATTGTGATGTGGTGCTGTTTGTGGACTGATACCAGGTCAAATATTCCTTTTTCGTAGAAGTGCTGACCTCTGCTCGGTTCCGGAAAACCTTCTCCCGGCAAAATGAATCCATATTGCGAAAAAGATGGTAGTGCGTTGGGGAAATATCAGGAGAGTACGGTGGATGCGGAAGAATTTCAAATCCCAACGGCAAGCGTGTTCGCCCGTTACTTGTGAGGTATGACGTCTAGCATTGTGTTGCAAAAGGATCGGGCCGTTCCTATTGACCAACGCAGGTTGCTTTTCACCCAATTCGGCATGCAATATATCGATTTCCTCACAATATTTGATAGCGTTTATCGTTTCTCCTGCTTGAAGAAATGAAAAGTGGATCGGTCCTTTCGATGTCCACCGAATGGTCACCATAACCTTTTGGGGGTGAAGATCAGGCTTGGGGTGTGTGTTTTGGTTTTTCACCAGCATCCAACCACTGCCCAGGTCTTTCACGGTTATCATACAGAATCCACTTTTCATCACAAGTTACTATCCGGTGCAAAAACGGTTCAGTGTGATTTCTTAATCTATGCAAAGCCTAGATTTCTAGGCGCCGTCGTTTTTGGGAATCGTCCATTTTATGGGGTACCCACTTATCAAGTTTCTTGACCTTTCCTATGTCAACTTATTGTCATTGGGAATATTCCCATACTTTGTGCAATCTCCCGCACCGATTTCGTTGCCATGCTCGACACGTGTTTATGCCACGATACATTCCCACAGACCGTGACGCCGAGCAATTTCAAGATTTCCCCAGATTCGAAGACCTGGCCATTCATCATCAGTTGTGGAACCGATGATCCACTTTTCTTTGTGAATCTTGTATATTGTGTCTTCGTTGCATTAAAGTCGACGAGATTGGCCCTTCCCCACTGCAGGACTTTATCCAGATCCCGATTCAGAGAGTCGATCTGTCTACATCTCAGCTGGTGCAACGTTGATGCACCAACCGGCCCATCACTCGAAAAAGAGGAAACAAGCGTACTATCATTCGCAAAACTGAACACTTTGTTATCCGTTGCCGTCAACAAATCATTTACGTGAAGCAAAAACAGGGTTGGAGCCAAAATAGAACCTTGAGGCACCCCCGAATTAACTGGGTACAGATCCGAACACCCGTCGTCCACAACAACCCGGATCGGTCGATTTTCGAGGAAGCTCTTCGTCCAGTCGCAAAGCTGCTGGGGAGGTCCATATGAACGAAGTTTGCTCAGCAATGTCGCACGCCACACGCGATCAAAAGCCTTGGAGATACCCAATGCGACCGCTCCTGACTCACCATGTCGCTCAATCGCAGATGTCCATATATCGGTTATAAGTATCAAAAGGGCTCCCGTAGACCGCCTGCCACGAAATCCGTATTGGCGATCATTCAGAAGTGCGTTGCACTCTAATTACTTAATTAACTCAGTATTGATGACTTTTTCCATCACTCTAAACAACACAGACAGTAATGCTATCGGTCGGTAATTTTGTGGGAGACACTTTTTTCCCTTCTTTGGGATTGGCTAAACTCGGGCGATTTTCCAGCAGGTACGAAAGGTCCTCCGTGCATAAGATAATCGGAAGAGTCTGTCAAGAACCGGATATAATTCCTAAGCACAATTCTTACGGACTATGACTGGTATTCCGTCCGGGTCGGTTGCCTTCCTACAGTCCAGTTCACGTAGAATGCGTTGAATAGTGCGCGGGCGAAACTTCACACCCGCATCGAAGACCATATCGGCGCGATCACAGGTGGCTCCAAAAGACCAAGATCGAGGTTTGAATTCCGGGAAAATAAATTCGCGAACACATCGGCATTATCTTTTGAATTTGTGACTAATGTTCCGAGGGAAAGAGGATGAAGCGAAGTTATCGCTGGCAGCCCTTGTCATTGACTAGAAGGAGCGCGAACCAGACGAGCACTAAAGGAGTTTATTGGTCACTCTGTCGTTGTAGGCTTTCTACGCGGTATCAATCGCCTGGTTGCCCGCGTTTCTGATTCTAACAAAATTCGTTCTGTTAACATCGGCGAGATTGGAGCGCCATTGCTTAAAAGCTCTATTTTTTGCCGCTGTTAACATCGGAGTCTCCGAAGCACACCTCCGACCATAGAAAGGATGTGAAGAAATCTCGCAAATCGTGCTAGTTAGCACCCCCATACTTCCATACATGGCGAAGCTGCCTAGGGCGGTTATTCGCTTGAAATGGAAGTGGTTGCGCGACAGATACTAACCAGTGATCTGAGTTTCCCTGTGGCGCAGCAACCTCCACGGTATAAGTGCTCGGTTCGGTTGTCAAAAACATATCAGAGCATAATCGCCTCGGGCATCCGGCACCCGAGTGGGTTCCTCCACGAGTTGAATCAAGTTGTGGCTAACAACAAACATTTCCGCCAGTCTCTCAACCTCGTCGGTTCTGTTAGAATGTATCAACCAGCCTGAATTGTGCACATTAAAATCGCCAAGGACAACAATTTCGGAAGCTGGGTGGTTGATTTATATCCAGTCAACGGTATGTGAAAGATGTTCGAAAAATGTCGCCGGCCGATCGCCATTCTGGGAGCGGTAAAGACAACAAAGAAATTTAACAGAATTCCTCAGCACGACCCTCAACCATATGATGTCCATGTTATTGGATTCCAACGCCTGCATCCTCTGGCAAGCTAGATCGCCCATAAAACGGAATCTCGAATGTAAGCCGTATCCTGAGCAACGAAGATATGTCGAATCGACCTCGGTCTCAGTTAGGGCAAGGACATCAAGTTTCGCTGTTTGCAAATATTGGTGGACGAAATTAATAGAAAAAATAAGTCAATGGGTGCCTTTTGCCTTTATAACTTTTTTTTTTCCTTGCAATTGCTTACACTTGACGCTGCTTCGACGAATTTAAAAGCCGAATTAAAATTAACTGAAAATTACATCTGACATCTGTTCTCTAGAGCAACGGTTTCCAACCTTTATGCTACCACGCCTCCCCCAAAAAACATTTTTTTTCCGCGCCTCCCTTACCTTTTATTGTTTTAGTAGATTAAATAATATAGACACATATATATATTAAAAACTTTATAACAAAAAAAAAAACTGAAAACTACAATCAACACAATAATAACTGTTACGTTAAGATATGAAGTTTTATTTATTTGGAGATATTATGGTATAACAATTAATTTATTAAAAAATGTTGGCGTCTCCCCTGGCAATAGTCCGCACCTCCCTTGGGAGGCGAACCTCCCAGGTTGGAAACCGCTGCTCTAGAGACGACGCCTTTTGAGATGATTTTCATTTGTATATTTCCTTTTAGGGAAACCAAGTGATTTTAGTTTATATGCTTTCTTTTAATGATTTGTTGGGAATCCAACAGGTCCTCTAATCGACATATAAAACCAATCTCGAATTTCACAAAATGGTGTTTCAGGATACTCCCCCCCCTTCTTTCAGGTGAAATTTCAAAATATTGCTTTTATGTTATCCACCGATGATATCACACATTCGCTTTTTCACAACGTCAAATGTTGAAGACAAATGTCTGAATGGTGTAGGTCTTGTCTAACGCGAACCTCTATATCTCACAAATAATCCAACAGTCTCTGCCAGCACCTTTCATAATAGGAGGAGACTGGAACGCACGACATACTGCATTTAATGACATCAAATGCAACAAATACGGCTGCCAACTCCTTGATCTCCTCCGACTTCATCCATATGTCTACGCAGACTGCCCGTTGCAACCTACTCGAATTTGCAGCTCAACCAAGTCAAGAATTGATTTCTTCCTAAAGTCTACAGATAGCTATTCATCTAATCCTCCCACAGTGTCCTTCACATTCCCTTCGGATCATGGCTCTGTCCACACCTCGGTTCAAATCCCCTCGATTGAACCACTCTACACTCTGAATCCTATTCCAAATTTCACCAAAACAAACTGGAAAAAAGTCAATAAGGATATTGCTGTTAGCTTTTCAAAATTTTCTTTACCGGAATCTTCTAACCTGCCCCCTACACAAATTGACCAAGCAGCGGCCCAAATAGAGCAAATACTGGGAAATGCTCTCTTCAGCCATACTCCCACTATCGTTCCTCATAATCACTTAGGAAAACCCCTACCCAACCTACTCACAAAATTATTACGTATAAAACAACAACTCCGACGAAAATTGCACACTAGCTATTCACCTTTTATTAAACAACAGATCCAGCTATTGACCTCCCTGATAAATGGACAACTAAAAGTTTTCACTAATCAGACCTACACATCCACCCTAAACAGTATCAAACCAAATCGCGATCTATTTAAAAACATAAACAGACTAACGGGTCGCAAACTCAAGCCTCGAACAGATTATCTTATTCACCCAACTAATAATAACATCGTCCAGTCGGACACTGATATAGCAAACTGTCTCGCTGAACATTTCTGCAAAGTCCATAAGCAAAACGATACCCTCCCAGTAACAAATTTCCACGATACCGTGACCGATTACATTCCACACTCACTGGAGCCATCCCTCACACCATTTATTACTGAATTCACCGAAACCAATAAAGCATCACGCCCCGTAGGAATCGACACATTCCTAAGCCTTGAAGAACTATCCGAAGTCATTACTTCACGTAACAATAAAAAATCGACTGGCCTAGATGATATCCCTAACCTCCTATGCAAAAGACTCCACCCAGGCAACTTGCTCCCGATTCTCGTTCTTCTCAACCACATAATAAACGCTTCACATTTCCCTAAAAGTTGGAAAACAGCGGTGATCGTCCCTATTAGCAAATCTGGGCCCTCCAAGTACCCAGATAACTTCCGTCCGATATCGCAGCTAAACTCGCTTAGCAAGATTCTTGAATGTAAAATCTACAAAAATCTTCTCTCATTTGCCAGGGATAACTCCCTCATTCCGAACTCTCAATTTGGCTTCCGCTCACAACACTCCACTTGTCATGCTCTCTTAAAACTGACACATGATGTGACGACCCACCTCCAAAACCAATCCCCAATGGTATGTGTCTCCCTAGACATAGCTAAAGCATTCGACTGTGCCTGGATCGCAGGACTGTTATACAAACTTCATTCAATGTATGGATTAAACATCCACTCCACAAAACTTCTCGTTTCTTACCTCTCTGATAGAAAGTTCATGGTGAAAATAAACTCAACTCTCTCGACACCTTATAGCATAACCGCAGGAGTTCCTCAAGGATCCATCCTCGGCCCACTACTATACCTTCTTTATACATCAGACGCACCGCAGCCACTGTTACCCAATACAACAATGATCAACTATGCTGACGACACCTTAATTTATTCAAGCAACAAGCTTGTCAAGGAGGCAAGAAACTGTATTAACAGATATCTCCCAATCCTGTCAGCCTACTTTACCAAGTGGAGAATTCACCTAAATCCAACCAAAACTCAGCTCATAGTTTTTAAAGGCAGAAACGCGAGTTGTACAAACAACACTATTCGCTGCCATAATAAAATCAGAATTAAAATAAATAACAATATAATTAAACCCTCCAAAACCTTAAAGTATCTAGGTATAACCTTTACCAACAATCTGTCATTGTCCGCCCACACCAAAGACTCGATTCGCAAAGCCGCAATTCAACTTAATCTCTACAGAAAAGTGATGTACAAGCCGAATAGTCTCTCTCCCAAAGTTAAATCACTTATCTACAAATAGATAATCAGACCCACTCTCACATATGCATGCCCGATATGGTACCATATCACACCCGTCCAAATGGAGAAGCTACGCATTTTCGAAAGGAAATGCTTCAGACTTATCACTGGCCTCAACCGACATCCTAACTCCCACAAATATTACAACAGTGGTTCGCTCTACTATGCCGCTAATGTTGAACGTATAGATCGACGCTTCCTCGAGCTGTCCATCAAATTTATCGAAAATCTTCCCAATAATCCCAATCTGATAACAAATGCGCTCACATCGACTCCGTCAGACAACCGAACTGCCTACCCGAACTGTCTCCACACCAGAACCCTCTTCACCTCTGGCAGGTTGGTCAACAACTCCAATGAAATTGTATACCACAATACTGAACTCTCACCTCACCAGTTTAAATATTGTAATATATAACCCTTCTCTAATATCTTGCGTTTCAACGACCAATCGGAAAGTGTTCCCCCAACCCATATCCCCGACTGATAGTACCCACCCTAACCCAAATCCTACCCATCGACCACTATACCTCCCGCCCCACCCTACTCTAACTTATTGTAATAATAATATATTTAATAATTAGATAAGCTAGGCTAAGCTAAGTTAAGTTAAGCAAATTAGTTATAGGTTAAGTAAATAATTATATCCTGGTTTTCTGACCTTTTCCAGGAAGCCCCACTTACTCCTATCTTGTCCACCCATGAAATATGTAACTTTATAACAATGTTTGAAAAATGTACTAGCAAGTATGTGTAAACGATTAAAGCTAAGCTAATTATAAGTTATCTGTATTACTTATTGTAACAAATCATTTATGGTCAATAAATACAGAAATGTAAAAAAAAAAAAAAAAAAAAAAAAAAAGCGATCCTCTATTTTCTATTTTTTCCTCATATCCTGTCAATCACAACCTCATGAGCACAGTTTATCGATAACGTTCTACGTGAGAGCTATCAAAAAAACCGTTCCCCTCTTTTCTACTCTGATATCTTTGACCGTTTCCTCGGTTCGGTGTAAAAATTCCCAGAATTAGTTTATTTAGCGTAACAGCACACGTGTCCTTTAATATACAAGAAAAAATAATTAACATGATGAAAAAATGACACAGGACACGTGAAAAGGCTCTCACGAAAACCCGAAGTCATATAAGGCCACAAATATACTTATCTCAAAACACATTTAATATTCGTCTAAGTAAAAAAAAGTACACTCAAAGCGAAGGTCGCAATATTATCAACTCTCCCTCACATCCTGTGACATACAATTATGACAAGGTGTTATATTCAAAACGATCCAGAAATTCGGGCTATGTTAAAATCTTACGTACACATTGATTTAACGTATATCCGCCTACCCACATTCATTGGTCATTATATCGCGGAATAGGTACATTTCCCTCTTCCTATCCGAGCATTTGTCCTTGTTGGCATAATCCCTGCTGTCAAATTATTTGCATGTGAAAGAAGCCATCCTGTCATTTTTCACACCAGCCGAAGCAAAAAAAAAAAAAAACGAAACAAGGATCACCTCATCATCTGAACAAGTAGCTAAATACCAGTAACCAGCAGACGTGCCCAGGTACAGTTTTGAGGTAGGGATACCAAAAATATGACATTCAACGTAATGAGAGGTAGCAGAAGATCCTGAGAAATCGTGTCATTTGGCACTCTTCGGCCTTTTCAAACCTGAAAGAAATTCGCTTTGGGTTACAAAACAAGGGAATTAAAATAATCCTCCATCCATAATTTCCATAATTTCATGCAGACTACGTTCAACACGTACAGATATTGATGCGTGAAACATGTCCGCTTTTAAGGGGTTGCTTACACACGAATATTTTTGGATAATTATAATTCACTCTTAGTACAGAGTCCTCGGGGCCACGTAACCCGAGCGGAACCATGAAATCTAATATTAATTTAAGGATAAAGCTACACGTCCTGTAACACCGCTGTTAGCAACGAATAAATGAGCTCCCTAAAGAGGCAGAAGTTTAAAGTGGGTAATAATTTCTGGAGACACAACTACAGGATCTCTTCAAATTGTCCATGGATAGTCGAAGCTACCAAGGGTGTTCTTCTGGAATATTATATACTGCACACCTTTCTACAGCCTCCAATTGAGAGATAAGATGCATAAGCTGCCTCTCTTTATGAGTTTAATATCTTTAAAGTTCTGAGTAACTTCTATGTACTTCTTGCAGACGTTCAACATTTTGGGTAGGCTTTTAAGTACAGCAACACCTTTGTGAGGTTTGTGAGCTGAATTTAACTACGGGGAATGTCAGATAACGCGTTAACAAACGTAAACGAAGACCCTGACTGATATTAAGGGACTTCAAGGTACCTTTCTGATGTTGACTTATCGCACAGATGTTTTAAAGGGACAAACGTGAAAACAGTGTAAAAGGTTATAAGCTGAAGAAGTTTTAGGTGTTTTGACAACTATGAAAATTAACAGGCAGACGGATTTTTAAGAATCTTATCACTTATCCAAGATCTTTTAAGTCAGTTTTAAGGCACCAGAGACACACTGAATAGAATAGGTTTGTTTTTTTTTTGTTTTATCTCCACATTTATTAACAATTCAATTACAAATTTTACTTAAGACTAAATGTTAACTTCTATTTTACAAATATCGTTCTTACATTAACTTACTAACATTCGCAAGCCCTCTAAATTATACAATATCAATTTTGTTTTTCTTATGCCTTTCGGCGTACAATTATAGGTTTGATATATTGAGTCAGAAATGCCCAGTTGATTGTCGGCAAGGACAAGTCGACCAGTTTTATTATTATGCTACAAACAAATATGACACGAAAATTTTAAACGTTTGTGAGCATGACTGAATGTCTGGGAGTGTGCGCAGTCGAGGGGGAGGTATTAGAATAACGAGGTAGAAGGCCGTCTAGTATGGAATGTGTAGGGTGACCGCTAAGAATCAGGGGTGTGATAGGGGGAAAATGATTTGAAAGGAGGTGTTCGAGTGTATGGGTACTGAGGTCGAAATCAAACGAGGTGGAATTGGAATTGGCGTTTCTCAGCATCCGTGAAAAGGGGTTTGTTGAAGCCATATAATGTGCAGTAGGGGGGGTGTAGAGAAAGCGGTGTGCCTCGAGGGTTTTTATTTAGGAAACTTAAGTTCAAGATGTTTTCGTCCGCGTATTTGAGAATAAAGTTTTAAGGAGTATATTTGGCGGTAAATATGATGGCGAGGTAGGGCAATGGAGGAAACTGCATAACCACGAAATGGAACAGCTATACCGAAAAGCTACAATAGTGAGAGTAATGAGGTCACGAAGAATAAGATGGCCCGGTGTTGTAAAACGCAACATGATCACGCAAAAAATCATCATTTAAAAACGTATCACGTAAATTGCATTTCGTGTTCAATTACGTGATCACGTGAAACCATGATCATGCATCCCCCTGGGCGAAGACCTTAGGAGACGCCTTCGACTAGCCAACTACCGTCGGCATAATACTTGCGTTATCGACCAAGGCGGAGACCGAAGAAACGTCTGAAGCAAACGGAAAAACTATGATCCAAAACATTCACATAGCATACACAAGCAACAGCCAATAAAAAGCCCAGCTTGAATTTAGGTCAACGAGAGAGATATGGGATGGAGAGTTGTTGTGAAGGGATTGCAGATCACTGGCCGATAATCAATGCTATCGTGAGTGGTGTGTGGGGATTCTCTATACCACATGGAGAACCAACCCACAATGCCAACCAATCTTTTGATCCCCCCGCTTCTCGTATCCTTATACCACGACTACTCAGCCCACAGCACTCCGCCCCCCCTATCAATTTTCTTTCAACTTCCGTAAAGCCAATTTCCGCATCATAAATGAGTACCTCAGCAATATCACACTCTGCGTAAATGAAATAAGTGTAGAGGACGCTACGGCCTCGCTCTACACAGAAATCCACAACGCCATATCCCTATATGTCCCATACTCCCGACACAGGTTATCATTCTCATCGCCCCCATGGTATAACCACAAACTACGCACCCTTCGTAACAAAAGGAATAAGTTGTGGAACACTTTCCTAAACACGCGTTCTCCCCTTGAGTACTCCAACTATCTGGGTTACTTTTACCAATTCACCGAGCTTTACAGCTCTCTCTACCACAATCACCTTGCCAAAGCTCAATTCAACCTGATCAACGACCCCAAATCTTTCTTCCACTTCATCAACCACAAACGGAAATCTGATGCCTATCCCATATCCCTTTTCTACGGCTCGCCTACTACAACGGACTCCCAAACCATATCCAATCTTTTCGCGTCCTTCTTCTAACTATCCTTCACGGACGACTCGTTCGAGCCTAACCCCTCCCACTTTTCTGGCATGTCTGAATTCTCCCTCGGCCCTCTCATCCCTCTACACATACAACAACACCAAGTCACAAAGAAACTTAAAGAACTGAAAGATGATTTCAGTCCCGGCCCAGACGGACTCCCTGCTGTCCTCTTAAAAAAATGTTCCTCTTCTCTCTCTCTCCCGCTCGCGTCAATTTTCAATCTATCCCTTGCTCAAGGTCTATTCCCTAACTTTTGGAAATCCTCTTACATAACCCTCATACATAAAAAAGGGAAAAAAGCGATATATCCAACTATCGTCCCATTGCTAAGCTTTCGCACATTCCTAAACTGTTCAAGGCCCTACTATATGAGGCGTTAAGTTTCCGCTGCGCACCCATCATCTCTCCGAACCAGCACGGCTTCCTCTCACGCAGGTCCATTACTACTAACCTTGTCGAATTCACATCCCACACACTCCTTGCCCTAGAAAACGGCGATGACGTCGACGTAGTCGCTACCGACTTTAGCAAGGCCTTCGACAAAATCTCCCATAACCTCATTCTCTTCAAGCTATCCTCCCTCGGTTTCGAACCCCTGTTGATTAAGTGGGTCTCATCCTATCTTAGTTATCGACCCTGCCGCGTGCGATCTAGATCCACCCTCTCCGATCCTTTTTTCCCAACCCCAGGTGTCCCCCAGGGCATTTACCTCGGCCCACTACTATTTATCCTAACCATAAATAACATAGGCTCCTGCATTAATCACTCCTTCATCTCGCTTTACGCGGATGATTCCAAAATTGTTAAGACAATCCGCTCTCCCCTGGACTCCTCACTTCTGCAAGCAGATCTTGACAGCTTCTCGACTTGGTGTTTTATTTGACTTTCCCGCTGAGTCAGCGCCCTAAGATACTATTTTTTTTTTTCTCGACTGGGTCTATCAGTCAAACTCCAAGCGATACTCAAGGATTTCTCCCAACCATTTCACGAACCTATAGCTTAATGGGGTGATATTTCACTAGGCGGCTGGGCTTTGGAACCCTACCTACCACTCAGTAAAAAGGTTAAAGTGGAAGATGTTATGGAGCTCAGTGAACTGGAAGTAACAGACGAGAAAGTTGGAGTAATCTGGAATGGTACGATACCGTAAGATGGCGGCCCACAACTTGTTCCTTTCATTACGCAGGGAGAGAAGTCTCTGGCTGTACCAGACGGGAGGTGGTCGCTGGTCTTTGTCTAGTATAGGGAACGTACAGGGAAATAGAATACATGATTTCAGTATAAAGGTGAGTAATGACTTCGTCGACGGTTAAAGAACAGCAAGAAACAGATAAAAATGCAAATGCCCTCACCAACACCTCCGTGGTCATCCCTCCAATGCTAGACAACACCTTAAAGCGATAGAAGAGAATCCACTAAACCGTCAGCAGGGCTGGAAAAATTATTTAAGTTATATAGTTAATTATTATTATTATTTATTCTTAGATTTCTACATACAGTTATATAGTTAATTATTATTATTGTTTATTCTTAGATTTCTACATACAGTTGTATAATATCAAAGACAAGGTTTTCTGCGAATCCTTAGGGGCTCATCTGCGGAAGGTTGTTTACAAAAAATATATATGTATAGGCAGTCGTTTTTGGTATAATATGATTATACATGCATATACGCAGCTCTACTGTTATTAACGTAAGCTGAAAGCATTAAATAAAATATGCTTCCTTGTATTCTTCTTTCTCGCATACTTTGACTGTACATGACATAGATTCCGAGGGAGTTGATTGAAGATTGTAAGTACTACGAATGAAAGTTGTTGTCCGTAAGATTTGTTAATTCTTGCCGTTTGTAGAAGTCCTTGTGCCCTTTGCCTGGTATTAACACCATGATGAATGCGTTGCTTAAAGCGAAACATTTCATTAATCATGTTAAAGATAAAAAGTTGTTTAACGGTTAGAAGATCCAGATTTACGCTGTAATTTAAAGAATTTTCTACGTACCGTCTACTTTATTTAGCTCTCAGCACAATCTTAAAGACACGATTTTGAATCCTTTGAAGTTCAGCTATCAAATACTTTGACGATTGCCCCATGCGATTACTCCATATTGCAAAACTGATTCAACTAATGAGAAGTATACTTGTTTTAGGACTGCCAATGAAGTGTAGTTGCTCAGGTGGTATAGAACATAAATAGACTGCCGCAAGCTTTTGCAAACATATTTTATGTGTGAGCTTGTGGCGGTTCCGCCATACCCCACTGTCTACTTACCGTAAAACCCCATAACATTCAGCCAATTTCCTAACTTCACTAATGCAATCGCATTAGTACCTGAAAATGCTTCACGCATTATATAGATCAAATCCAAAAAAAATTACAGTCCCTGGAAAGAAAACTTACCTTTTCATGCATCTCTTCGCATACAATTTTCCGTAAGATTTCTTGCTTTACTTATCTGGAATTACAAACCAATTCGGCACCTTCGGTACCAGACAAATTCTTGTAAACAAAATGATTCAGTTTGCATACAATGTAACCGCCATGACAGGGACCATAAATATTGCGCCGTCTATTTTCCCAGCCGCGCCATATATACAACAATGTTCCCTACATACACATTGGCTGGCGACTTACACCCAAGGGACCAAAGCAAATACGCATTCGGCGTCTCTTGACATCAATTAAATCCTATAGCATAAACAAATGCAAATAGGAATTCAATCCCTACCCTTACTAGCGATGCCATAAACACCATTTCCCAGTAACCTAGCTAAAACCAATTAGCACATTTCCACATCGCATCGTTGTCTCTTTGTTTAGCCGCGACGCAGATTTCCAACAAAGATCCCATTGGCATCCGACGAGTTCGGTTTTATTTGCTTTACCGAAATCGTTTCCCAAGCATGCACTTTATGCCCTTTCATCCATGAAAGAACCACGCACACACACCACTGCACTGAACGAGTGCATTTCTGTGGCGGTCATACCCCTAAGAGAACAGTTTTTCTCTCTCTTCCTTTTTCTTAAACCTAACCTAGGATGGAATTCAGGTCAGGGTTCTATCCTCGGTGAGTCAAATTCCATCCGCTGACCATCATGGTCATGCGATCTTCCGCTCTCCACCGGCTGCGGAGATGCGTAATATACCTCGGGGTCATGTCGAATATTATATTTGCGGCAGTCTCCAAAGATTGTGTTTTCTTTATTGACTTCATAATGTAACCTTCACGCAGTGCTACCGTAAAATTTTAGTATCTCAATAAGAAAATACAACAATAACGGAACCCTTAATAATAGAAGAAAAGTGTGTTTCATATTTTTACGTGTCCTGTGTTGGTGTTTGGCTTTCCCTCGGGTTGTACTAGTCGGAACATTTAGAGGAAGTTGTCCGGACGAGGTAGAACTCTCGCCCATGCTGGCGTCGCGACTTCGTACCTCCACAAGGTGCACTTGAAGTTGCAGTTCACTTCTATACACATTCACATTCTCAATCAAATCCCTGCAGTTATCCGGTATATCCAGGCCTTGTTGGTTCTTATTTTTGTGTGAGCATTCAAAGTTATGTAATTATATCTTTATTTGTGTTTTCAACATATGCGGAGGGTGGATATGCATCAGGTTTGTCCTTTTAGAGTTTATTATAAGTTTGTTGTCATGACACTGTGGGGGTTCTATATTACACGAGGAACCAACCCACAATTTCTACCCAATTTCGCCCGCTAACAGCGCACCAACTCAACCCCAATACCTTCCGTCAGCTATTTCACCTGAAAAACGATATATCCCAAAAGGACGCATAACTGAATTCATTATTTTATGCAGATAATGCATAATTGAATTCAGCTCTTTCTTGCCATACAGCAACTCCATTGCATTAACCCCATGAGACTTCCACCGGAAATCACAATTCATGTTGGTTAGCAACAGCAAAGTCTAACCAAACGATGCTCTTACGTCATCGCGCAACGGCTTGGGTTATCGAATTCTCTTAGTTTGTTCCTACTCTAAGATATTCCCAAGCCGTTGCAGCGTCCCTTCGACTTCCCCCAGACACTCAATTCGTTGGGGATCAATAAACTCTTAAGTCAGGTGAATAGCACAAATACTTTTCATCCCATTTCATTTTCCCCTTCTCAGAGTACATTGCACTCTGAGATCAATCCAATCTCCAAACTAGGTCACTCGGTCAGCATTGATTTTGCGTTAGTGCATGCAAAAAGCAAAATTATCCCCGGGATAATTGCGCTCTTCGTTTCGGTTCCCTCATTCTCTCTAGTCCATTTGAATTAACCAAAGGGTTTATTCACCTCGATGGGCGGGGAAAATGAGAGAGCACAGATGAGAGTATGATCTCGGTTGGTTGATCGTTCTGCATAGCTAAGGAGACAATTTTCATCCCTCATTGGGATCAGACGAATTTGAACCACCACCCGGATCGACCACGCCATATTGCAGTCGAATATTAATCACCAGCGTGCACACTCGTTTTTATGGGAGTGCGAGTTTTGTCCTTTTTTGTCTCGAGGAGATAAAGTCGATTTTAATGAAGTAAACATTGTTGCAACAATATAGGCGATTCCGAAAGAACTTGAAGGAGTACATCAGCAAAGAATCATGTGTTTTTAATAAGAACTTAACAATATATCAAATTCAAACGATACATTAAAGTAGTCAGTGATTGTGAATTAATTTATAAACAATTTTAAGTGAAAAAAATAAAAAAGAACATATCAAGAACATAACAACAACAGTGCAGTTTATTTTATACCCTTTTGCGGATTTATGGATAACTTTGAGAACTTGTATTCGTCGAAACATCGTTGGGGATTTAAGTGAATCCGTGTCGTGCCGGCACACTACGTTAAACCCCCACAACACCAACGAACTATCTCATTGAGAACTGCTTGTATTATTTGGGCGGCACAATTTATATTATTGTGACTCACAACTATTGCAGTGTCGTCAGCATATTGAAACCCGATACTATTTTTTAATACTGATAGCATATCCATGACGCTCGTTTTCGTCTTGCCTTCATATCAGACTGAATCAGATTTGCCATGAGAGGTAAACAGGATATATGCGTACATTTTCGTAGGTCACTTTATTTCTGAGCTTAGAAAGGGCTTCGCGACATTCAGTTGATTTAAGGGACTGCTGTGTGATCTTAACAGGAGTTGGTAAGAGGAGATCAATAGTTGGGAGGAGGGAGGCGGGTGTAGGACAGGAGCGAGATGAGGATGTGGGGTGGAGAAAGTTCCATGATTTCACAAATTCAACTGTTCCACCGTTCGCTGTTCTGCGGACGGCGTCTTCCGGTTTTATTTTTAATAATGTTCACCCCAATTTTTAAACTTCTAAATTAAACACCATTTATTCATAAAGACCAGTTGCAACAGAGCTACGCACACTTCCCTACTTGATTTCTACATATGGTATCAGTTTCGACTGCTCTCATACTTTCGAAAAGTATTCCCACAAAATGTTCCGCAATATGTTGTATAATACCCACTTAATCGGTACAAGTTGATTGCTTTGGTACTTTCGAAATATATTCCCGCAAAATGTTAGAGCAATATGTTTATAATTCACAATTAACTGAGGCAAACTGTGGGTCTTGCTCCAACGCTAGAGTATAAAGTTTCGTGTCGCCCGGAGAAAATTGTTTTTTAGAAGTAATAGGTGTATTGGCACTTATTGACCCTTTTGTGTAGTATAAAATCCCCCTTGCCGATAATTATTTGACAAATTCATGTGGAATAAAGGAATCAATTCAGCGTCTTTCGCAAAAGAATCACGCATTACTTAAAATTTTATTCTTTCTAAGTTTCTCTTTTTTTACGGTGACAAATGTCATCAATTTTGATCGATATTGATTTGTTTAGCCAACCGGAAGTTGATTTCACTCTACTACCCCATTGGCAAACATCTGCTGCTGTCATTGTAGCCCTCTAATGACACAACTTTCCCGTTTTGCCAATGATACAGAACACCGAAATTTGTTCCAAACAACCATTTACGTGCCACATCTCGAGCTTCTAGTAATCAAAATTCTGGATACGAATATCTATTGAAAGTCGAGTGACATTGTCTTTGACGTACCCATCCGGTGACGGCCTTTGCATTAAAAATTAATGATCCATCTACTAGGTTGGAAATAAATCACAGATACACAGATACGCAAATGCTCGGGGGTTTTTTGTGTATTCCCCCGGGATGGGTTCATAGGGTAATATACACATTTATACTGGTTGCCTAACACCGGGACGAAAGTTTTTGACAGAAGTTCCTGGATCTTTACTGATATCCTGATTTCCAAGAAACATGCCATTTTTTAAAGCTCTCCAAGCATTCACATTCTTTTCTAGCCGATTGCACACATCAAAAGTTGTAAGAATTCCTGACACGTACAACAAGAAAATGATGCGCCTTAAATTTGTTGGGGATATCTACGTGTCGGTCTGTTGAAAACCTATTCAAGTGTCAGCAACGAATTGTCTTGCAGGCTACAATATTGACAGAGGTCATTCTCTATGGTTTTTTGTTTTCATTTTTATTTCCAGTTGGTGTTGTATTTTGATGCTACCATCTCTTGAAGGTTGATGGATGCACTGATAACCAACTAAAGTATTCTCGTACTCTCTCGCTAGCCACAAAATTCCCTACTTACCTGAAATGGATCCGAAAACATTCCAAATATTCCCACTGATGTCATCTCTCTGATATTCAGCTCTATATCATTGTATGACGAAGGTTTGTCTTACCTGAAATCTAGAAACGACAAAAAAGATTTTCTCTGCTCCCCTAACACTCAGTTGAAGTTTTTCTCTGTCATTCAGCTAAGATTTCATTCGTTAGAAATTCTTGTCCAAATAAGTTTCGTTGAAATTTGTGCCGGTGCCTGTCGTGGTAGTTACACAATAAGTCTAGTCCTTGGTCGGATTCCCCTGCCTCTGAACAGAATTATTATTTGGCAGTTTCAGTAGACACCTCAGTAAACTTCATTGGAAGTCTTTCATACTTTGAAAGACCATCCCCTTCTGTTGTGCCATTATCTAGGTGAAGCCGACAGCTCTATGGCAATGGGGGAAGGTAGGTGTTACGTGAGACCTTTCAATATATATTCGGTTTATTTTTCTGTTTTTGAAAGTATCGAAAATCACATTATCATAAATAAGAGCTCTCCTTAAGTAGGAGAGAAATTGGCAGTGAGTTGAATCTTGTCGGACATCAATTTGGTGTAAACCAATATGATGAGATACGGCCTTTAGAATATTTATGGCCGCACAGTAGCCAAGAGGGAATAAGTCGAAAATTGAGAGGGAGATTCTTCGGAGCGCCAAGTAGCTTTCGGTGTATGGTCACGTCTCTCTTCTCCAATCAGGGATACCACATGCACGTGTAGCGATTGACTTATAGCTTCTATCTAATAAGTTTTTGTAATCAATACAGTCCGGTGTGTATTTAATTAAACAACCCGCATCTTAATGAAATCTGTATAGGAATCGGTGGGAATGGTAATAAGTTCAGCTTCCAATATTTATCTCCCTTTGGGCATAAATCGGATAATTTACAGTCTGTCTAGAGGCAAGTGTCACTTGTGCTCCCTTTACGGGGAGGATACTAGCTATAAGTAAATATAGGGGATGGATTTAATGGGAATTCTGATTTTTAAAGATTTTAGGGGTTTCACAAAGCCTGTAGGGAACTAAACTGTCATTGATAAGATAATTTTAATCGAAAGCAAAGGAACGGATTAAAATCACCTGAGGAATGTTTAATCCAACGTCGGTATCCTAAACTAATTAAAATGTATACCCACTTTTACTTGCCGGTTTATGCCATGAATCCCGTTTTGTTTTTCTACAATATAATTTACATATTTTAACTTAAATGTCAACGTCTCCGGTATTACACTCCGCGACAACTGGTTGAGAGTTGTCGCGCAGTGTAGGTGTTTCCGATAGTCTAGGTAATAAATAGTTTGAAGATGCCTTTGTAATTGCAAAAGAATATATTTATGATATTGTAGCGAGCTTAGGGTTCGCTGGATTAATTATTTTTAATAAATAAGAGCCGTTAAATCGATTTTGAATTAATGTAACACTTTTACCATACACTTAACAATTTCTTGACTTATCGCTTCCGTACTAATCGTGTCTTTGACTGCTTGCTTCTTACTTCTTTCTTACTTATCGCTTCCTTACTCTGCTTACTGCTTACTCTTACGTCTTACTTACTTCCTGATCTGCGTGCGACGTATTTATACCGTTTTTCCTCATTCTGATTCGGCGTTTCGTTTCCGTCCGTTCCATAGCCTCGAATTTTCTATTGCTCATAGTCTCCAGTTTTCCAATACTTTCTAGAATATTCAAGTACTTTGTTTCGGACTTTCTAGAATATTCTAGTACTGATTGTAATATGCGTCACAATATAGTAAAAACAAGCTACACAATTAAAAACTTTTATCTCAACATTAAAAAACTCTAATTAGGACCTTAATATTCAAAGCAAGTGATGTGTGATCTAACGAGCAAAGTAATTTAAGGTACACCAAAAAATATCCTAAAGCAATTAGTGCGATTCAAAGACAGAGGTGTTGCGTAAAGGGGAAACTAACTTAAACGAACAAATATACAAGTTAAATATTGTTCATTGTGCCATAACTTGACTCAGTTCGTGAAGGAACCTACGCGAGTGCCGGATATCCGAAGTGATTATGCGAACACCCTGGATCTGTTTTTGACATCCAAACCGGGCATTTATATCGTGGAGGTTTCTGCGCTACTGGGAACTCAGATCACTGTTTGGTATCTGTCGCGCAACCACTTGCATTTCAAACGAATAACCGACCTAAACAGCTTCGCCATGTATGGAGGTATGGGGCTGGTAACTGGGACGATTTGCCAGATTTCTTCGCATCCTTTCCATGGTCGGAGGTGTGCTTTGGAGACTCCGATGTTAACGCTTGCGCGGAGTGGGTCACAGAGATTATTCTTCTCGGGATGGAGATCTACATTCCGCATTCCATTAAACGAAGTTCACCTGATAAACCTTGGTTTGATAAAAAATGCGAGCAGATTACAGCGACAAAAAATAGAACTTTTAAACAATGGCGCCCCAATTCCACCGAGATTAACAGAACGAATTTTGTTAGAATCAGGAATGCGATTGATACCGCGAAGAAGGCCTACAACGACAGAGTGACCACTAAACTCCTTCAGTGCCCGACTGGTTCGCGCTCTTTCTGGTCAATGACAAGGGCTGTCAGCAGTAACTTCGCTTCCTCCTCTTTTCCTCGGAATGTTAGTCACAAATTCAAAATATAATGCCGATATGTTCGCAAATTTATTTTCCGCGAATTCAAACCTCGATCCCGGTCTTTTGAAGCCACCTGTGTTCGCGTCGCTATGGTCTTCGATGCGGGATCTGAAGTTCCGCCCGCGTACTATTCAACGCATTCTACAGGAACTGGCAACCGACCCGGACGGAACACCTGTAATAGTCCTTAAGAACTGTCGCCGTTAGCAGTAACTTCGCTTTATGGGATTTTTGATTGCGATCTTGGTAGGGTGCCGGTCCGACAGAGGTTCACCAAGAAGTCCCAATCTCACTATTGTCAGGCTAAGCTGGTTTACCACTGTCTTACGGGTTCGGAAAACAATCGTCTCCGGTTCGATATTTTTATTGTTTTTTTTTATCACACTTATTAACTCTGTATGGTAGTTCTTGAACTTAACGTAAACAGTGTTTCGAGTATTACTTGTAATAACTCACTATGAATTAAACTTACAGCGTACTTCCAAGTATTAACTTTAATAGTAAACAGTCCTTAATGTATTCTATTTAAGAACATAAGGTATTTAATGTATTAAATTTAGGAACATAAAGTATTTAATATATTGTATTTACGAACATAAAGTATTTAATGTATTAAATTTAGTAACATACAGTATTTAATGTATTGTATTTAAGAACATAAAGTATTTAACGTATTAAATTTATTATATTTAATAACTTACAGTATTTAATGTATTAAATGTATGATATTTAAGAACATACAGTATTCAATGTATTAAATTTAGTAGCATACAGTATTCAATGTATTATATTTAAGATTATAAAGTATTTAATGTATTAAATTTAGTAACATACAGTATTTAATGTATTATATTTAAGAACATAAAGTATTTAATGTATTAAATTTAGTAACATACAGTATTTAATGTATTATTTTTAAGAACACAAAGTATTTAATGTATTAAATTTAGTAACACACAGTATTTAATGTATTATATTTAAGAACACAAAGTATTAATATGTATTAAATTTAGTAACACACAGTATTTAATGTATTATATTTAAGAACATAAAGTATTTAATGTATTAAATTTAGTAACATACAGTATTTAATGTATTATTTTTAAGAACACAAAGTATTTAATGTATTAAATTTAGTAACACAGTATTTAATGTATTATATTTAAGAACATAAAGTATTTAATGTATTAAATTTAGTAACACACAGTATTTAATGTATTATATTTAAGAACATAAAGTATTTAATGTATTAAGTTTAGTAACATACAGTATTTAATGTATTATATTTAAAAACATAAAGTATTTAATGTATTAAGTTTAGTAACATACAGTATTTAATGTATTATATTTAAGAACGTAAAGTATTTAATGTATTAAATTTAGTAACATACAGTATTTAATGTATTATTTTTAAGAACACAAAGTATTTAATGTATTAAATTTAGTAACACACAGTATTTAATGTATTATATTTAAGAACATAAAGTATTTAATGTATTAAGTTTAGTAACATACAGTATTTAATGTATTATATTTAAAAACATAAAGTATTTAATGTATTAAGTTTAGTAACATACAGTATTTAATGTATTATATTTAAGAACGTAAAGTATTTAATGTATTAAGTTTAGTAACATACAGTATTTAACGTATTATATTTAAGAACGTAAAGTATTTAATGTATTCAATTTAGTAACATACAGTATTTAATGTATTATTTTTAAGAACACAAAGTATTTAATGTATTAAATTTAGTAACATACAGTATTTAATGTATTATATTTAAGAACATAAAGTATTTAATGTATTAAATTTGGTAACATACAGTATTTAATGTATTATTTTTAAGAACACAAAGTATTTAATGTATTAAATTTAGTAACACAGTATTTAATGTATTATATTTAAGAACATAAAGTATTTAATGTATTAAATTTAGTAACACACAGTATTTAATGTATTATATTTAAGAACATAAAGTATTTAATGTATTAAATTTAGTAACATACAGTATTTAATGTATTATATTTAAGAACATAAAGTATTTAATGTATTAAGTTTAGTAACATACAGTATTTAATGTATTATATTTAAGAACGTAAAGTATTTAATGTATTAAATTTAGTAACATACAGTATTTAATGTATTATTTTTAAGAACACAAAGTATTTAATGTATTAAATTTAGTAACATACAGTATTTAATGTATTATATTTAAGAACATAAAGTATTTAATGTATTAAATTTGGTAACATACAGTATTTAATGTATTATTTTTAAGAACACAAACTATTTAATGTATTAAATTTAGTAACACACAGTATTTAATGTATTATATTTAAGAACATAAAGTATTTAATGTATTAAATTTAGTAACATACACTATTTAATGTATTATTTTTAAGAACATAAAGTATTTAATGTATTAAATTTAGTAACATACAGTATTTACTGTATTATTTTTAAGAACACAAAGTATTTAATGTATTAAATATAGTAACATACAGTATTTAATGTATTATTTTTAAGAACATAAAGTATTTAATGTATTAAATTTAGTAACATACAGTATTTAATGTATTATTTTTAAGAACACAAAGTAGTTAATGTATTAAATTTAGTAACATACAGTATTTAATGTATTATATTTAAGAACATAAAGTATTTAATGTATTAAATTTAGTAACATACAGTATTTAATGTATTATTTTTAAGAACACAAAGTATTTAATGTATTAAATTTAGTAACACACAGTATTTAATGTATTATATTTAAGAACACAAAGTATTTAATGTATTAAATATAGTAACATACAGTATTTAATGTATTATTTTTAAGAACATAAAGTATTTAATGTATTAAATTTAGTAACATACAGTATTTAATGTATTATTTTTAAGAACACAAAGTAGTTAATGTATTAAATTTAGTAACATACAGTATTTAATGTATTATATTTAAGAACATAAAGTATTTAATGTATTAAATTTAGTAACACACAGTTTTTAATGTATTATATTTAAGAACATAAAGTATTTAATGTATTATTTTTAAGAACACAAAGTATTTAATGTATTAAATTTAGTAACACACAGTATTTAATGTATTATATTTAAGAACATAAAGTATTTAATGTATTACATTTGGTAACATACAGTATTTAATGTATTATTTTTAAGAACACAAAATATTTAATGTATTAAATGTATTATATTTGATAACTTACGGTATTTAATGTATTAATTTAATGTATTATATTTTATAACGTACGGTATTTAACGTATTAAATGTATTATATTTAAGAACATAAAGTGTTTAAGGTATCAAATTTAGTAACATACAGTATTTAATGTATTGAAGGTTCCAAAAGTGCACTGTGTTAAATGTATTTATTTAAGGATCAAAAATGCACTGCGTTAACTGTATTCACACCACCGTATACAATCATTTAAAGATCAAGAGTGCACTGCGTTAAATGTATTTATTTAAGGACCAAATGTGCACTTTGTTAACCGTATTTACACCACCGTATACAATCTTTTAAAGATCAAGAGTGCACTGCGTTAAATGTATTTATTTAAGGATCAAAAATGCACGTTGTTAACTGTATTTACACCACCGTATACAATCTTTTAAAGATCAAGAGTGCACTGCGTTAAATGTATTTATTTAAGGATCAAAAGTGCACGTTGTTAAATGTATTTGTTTAACGTCACCAGCAGCGGAACAAGGTGTTTTTCAGTGATCGTGGTGACTCAACTCTCCGACCGTAACTAGCATACTACCTTTTGCTGGATGTGCACTTATCCCTTCAGGGTTGGCACACACCAGCACATCAACAGCCATCGGCCCGACGGCCAGTTCGCGCGGAGATCATCCCTTGTGTCTCACACAACCAAAGACGATCGCACCGTTGCCCTGTGCCGTGTAAGTCGTCGCGGGGGCGACACACCGTGCTGCCAGTGGTGTTGGTCACCACATCGTACCCCTGCCTGTGTGCACTTTGCATATTACGTTTACAGTGGTGGGCGCTATGTGTGTGGCTTTCTTTTCATAGATACTTATTTCATATCAGAGGTCGCCCGTATAGCCCATACGTGCGACTTGATGTGTCTTTACACGGGCATGCGTTGTATCTCTCGTGTTTGTATTATTTGGGAGATGTGTCCTTTTAAGGGCATGCGTTGTATTTCTCGTGTTTGTATTATGTCGGAGATGTGTCGCATGCTTGTGCGACGGGACGCTATTCTCGTTGGCTGTACTGCATTGTCAGATCGCCGCATGTTGTTTTTGCTAGATCGATGTGCAGGTGTCCCGCGCTTGCTTATGGTATCGAGTTTCATACGTTTGCAACTACCTTGCCGCTTGAAATCGATGTCTTGTTTTTGAATTGATAATGTCACCTGCATAATTATATGAGGGTGAGTTTTCCTCATTAAATAGGTTTACAATTACTTGCCGGCAAACTGTGCCGAACGACCATCGAAATGTTTCATTGCGCGTACCCGTTTATGTGATTTTTTCACAGGTTAGGTGTGCGCCCCTTAGGTTACACCTGAGTACTCTTCCCTGTCTTTAGGTAACTTACTTTTCCGGTGGTGATGCTGAGGTGTAGGATCACTCGGTGGGGTTCGGCGCGAACGCTACAGCTTCCTCCTCTTTTCCCCCCTTAGTGACGGGCAGCGGGAGACTAGTCACAAATTCAAAGGATAAAGCTAATGGGTTCGCGAATTTATTTTCCGCCAATTCAAACCTAGATGCCAGTCTCTTGGAGCCACCTGTGATTGCACCGGTACGGTCTTCGATGTGGGAAGTGAGGTTTCGCCCGCTTACTATTCAACGCCATTCTACGTGACACTAGTCACAAATTCAAAGGATAAAGCTAATGGGTTCGCGAATTTATTTTCCGCGAATTCAAACCTCGATGCCGGTCTCTTGGAGCCACCTGTGATTGCACCGGTACGGTCTTCGATGCAGGATGTGAGGTTTCATCCGCGTATTATTCAACGCCATTCTACCTGGGGTGGACTGTAGGAAGGCAACGGGCCAGACGGAATACCAGCAATAGTCCTTAAGAACTGTGGCCCAGAACTATCGCCGGGTCATGGCAGACTCTTCCGCTTATCTTATGAACGGAGGACGTTCAGCCAATCCCAAAGAGAAGAAAAGGGTGTCTTCCACAAACTTACCGACCGATAGCATTACTGTCTGTGTTATCTTAGGTAATGGAAAAAGTCATCAATGCCGAGTTAATTAAGTGCTTGGAGTTCAGCGGACTTCTGAATGATCGTCAATACGTTTGTGGCGATTCCGTCAAACCCCACTGTTACTTACCTGGAGAACCCCCATAACTTCGACCCAACTTTTAAATTTCGCTAATGCAATCGCATTAGCACCTTAAATGCTTCACCCATCAAATAAATCAAATTTATACCCTTAAAGTGCCTGTAAAAGAATTCTTACCTTTTCATGCATTTCTTCGCATACAAATTCCCTACAAGAATTTTTTCCATTATCTAGGTGCATAAACCAAAACCTATTCGGTACCTACGGTTGTCAGGCAAATTCCAACCTTCCCACACCTGCACCGCAATCTCCCAGCAGCAAAAACATTTCCTCCCCAAGGATAATTAATGTTTTCAATGCATTACCTGGAAATACCTGCAAAGAATTTTTCCTACAAGGGCATTCATACACGTATCAATGCATTTCTGCATTAGCGACCCAGAATCGAATTTCCAATTAGTGTAGATATTCACACTAGAGTTCGATCCTGACGTCGCCATAGATGCCATGTACAATTGACACAGATGGTATATACAAACCGTCATTGTATAACCACATAATCTGCTTTGCAATGACTTGCAACTATCGATACAGCTGCAAGCACTTTACCCAGAAATACTTCTTTGTTTGAATCTTCAAACAATCACTAACGGCGCGCTTAGCCGCCGGATTGGATTCAGTCGCATAAACATATGCAAACAAAAGAATCTGATTCTCCCAGTCGGCAGAGATACGATATACGATCTCCATTATTTCAACCCCTTTTAGCATCTAATGAGTGGCTGCTATTTACTCAGCCGACCCTCATTACCGGACGATGCATAAGGTCGCTTCTTTCTTTGTCTGTATCCCTTGTCTAGGTTTCGTTTCGCTTTTGACCTGCAAGCGTTATGTAAACAACACGGATCTAAACGATCACACATATACCACCATGATCTTTATTACCAGATCTGGTTTTCTGTTCCACAGAGCGAGACTTTACGTCTCTCTTGTGGTAAGTAAAACATATCCTAAGTGGAGAGGATATCTACCACCACACCACCAAACTCACCCCAAACGAGGGTTGAATCAATGAGTCAAATTACATCCACCGTCCACCACGGTCGTTGCCGCTCCCGTTCTCCGTCGCGCGGCGGAGAAGCGTAGATATACAGAAGTCATGTCGGGATAGGAGTGTTTCACCGTGTTTAAAATTTATAAAGATCAATTTAGTATTAATAATAAGTTTAAGTGAAGTATAAAAACACTAACATATTTATTAACGACTGAGAACAAAGTGGTCTTTATTTAGAGAATAAAACTGAACAAATAAATTCCGTGCGTTTCATTAACCTTCGCTACGGTGTCGTGTGTTTCCTTTTCCTGTTGTGGAGTTTCGCTTGTTTTACTCTCCTGTGCTGCAGTTTCCGGGATGTTATCGTTATCCTTCTGCGTTTAATGAACCGTTTCCTTTCAGTGTTTGGCGGAACAGTTTTTGGAACCTTAGTGACAGACGGATGGGGATAGGAGTGAACCGAGTGTCCGTGTTTGGCACAATACTCCTAAACCCCACACGTTCCGTTGCGGGCGGTCTACGGGAGCCCTTCTGACACTTATAACCGATATATGGACATCTGCGATTGAGCGACATGGTGAGCCAAGAGCGGTCGCAATAGATATCTCCAAGGCTTTTGATCGCGTCTGGCATGGGGCATTGCTGAGCAAACTTCGTTCATATGGACTTCCCCAGCTGCTTTGAGACTGGACTAAGAGCTTCCTTGAAAATCGATCGATGCGGGTTGTTGTGGACGGCGAGTGTTCGGATCGGTATCCTGTTAATTCTGGGGTGCCCCAAGGTTCTATTTTGGCTCCAACCTTAGTTTTGTTTCACATAAATTATTTGTTGGCGACAATGGATAACAAAGTGTTCAGTTTTGCGGATGATAGTACGCTTGTTTCCTCTTTTACGAGTGATCGGCCGTTTAGTGCATTAACGTCCCACCATCTGAGATGTAGACAGATTGACATTCTGAATCGGGATCTTGATTAGGTCCTGCAGTGGGGAAGGGCCAATCTCGTCGACTTCAATGCAAGGAAGACACAGTATACAACATTCACGAAGAAAAATGGATCATCGGTTCCACAACTGATGATGAATGGTCAAGTCTACGAATCTAGGGAAAGCTTGAAATTGTTCAGGTTGACGGTCTGCGGGAATGTATCGTGGCATAAACACATGTCGAGCATCGCCAGGTCAGCCTCAGGAAAATTGAACTATCTTTTTAGAGCCAAGAAATATTTTACTCCGGCCCAACTTTTCTTCTTCTGTATAAAACCCAAATTTAAACCCGCGGTAGAATATTGCACTAATGTTTGGAGCTCTGCTCCTAAACATACCCTCGACCTACTTGAGAGCACACAGTGACGAGCGATCCGCCTGATCGGGGACTCGGCACTGACGTCGGGAGTTCAGTCGCTATCAAGGCGTGTAGCCGACCTCTCTCTGTTTTACAGATATTATCACGGGTACTGTTCTTCGGATGTTGGTGGCAATTCGGTGTATATGCGTTCCAATTGCGCCAATGTGCGGTTCATCTCCCGACGGCGCGATCATCCCTGCATCAGAACTGCATCCGTTACACTGCGGATAAGTTGTGGAAGTCTCTCCCCGCACGACTGTTCACGGAACGCTACAACTTGCAACTGTTGAAAAACAACAGCAACGGTTATTTTGTGGCATCTCGGGGCGCCCGCTCGGCACTATAGGTTCGCCTCTCCCGAGAGAAGTGTAATAACAAAAAAAAAAAAAAGAAAAAAGGGAACCAGCATGGGAATGATGCAACTCCTTTTCTCTACTGATTTAATAGCTAGATTTTAACTAACCCCGTCACCACCACTTGAACCTGATGACGGCATGAATAAGCTGACATGCCAACGTAGACTTAGATCAAAATTTTACTGGTATGATGTTCTGATTGCAAACTAAAGAGCTAAAAGATATTTTGTTTGTGAATGCTAATGAGTGTTTTTGTGGTAGAACTTGTTCTTTATAGTGCTGTGTAAACTCCATCCCGCTTTTATTTTTTATTTATTTCCATATTAATAGTGGCGTAATATCAAGTGAGCTGCCCGATAGTATAGTGGTTAGTATACCCGCCTGTCACGCGGGAGACCGGGGTTCGATTCCCCGTCGGGAAGCCTCTGGCGCGAGACTAATGCCTTTGCCTTGCCCGGAAAAAAAATCATTATGGAAAATTTAACCAGCCTCATGACTTGCTAAATAAGGCCAAGACCGGTTCCCGGTTGTAGTGCCGATGATGATGAATATCAAGTGAATCTACTGCCTTACGAATGTATAATCGCGAGCTATGACTTGACTTATTCAGTATGTTTTTCTCATATAGCGGAGAAACTTACTGATTTAGTAATCGAATTTCTAAGAAAAGCAATGTAGATATCTGTTAATGTCTTGAGGTTCACCACACCCACTTTGCACACCACTTTAAATAAAACACATTTTTTTAGAGAATATATTTAATATTATATTCTTTTGGAGTCACACACTTTCTGTGTCAATGTCTAAATTAAATTACATTGACAATATATTAGTACTTGTTAGAATCACCGAACACGAGTGCACTGCACCATTTTCTTTATTAATGTGTAAATTAAATTGCATTGCACTCTATTAATGTCTAAGTTAGATTACACTTACAATATATTAGGGATTATTAGAATCACCGAACAGGAACACACTGCACCGCTTTCTTTATTAATTTTCTGACCGTCTTGGTCACTAGTTTCCAACCAATTCCCTGCGGACGACCGTCTCGATCAAAAACTAAACCTAACCACCGACCGTTCCGGTCAGCTATCTCGAATCAACTCCATCGCCTTTTTCTTAATCTCCCCGAACGAAGACTTTTTTCTTCCATCCTGCAGATCGAAGGATGTGTCCTCTTTTCTGCCTGGCCCTTTTGCCAGCCGGTATTTCTTTCTTTATATTTCTCGGCTTAGGATCAAAAGAGGGAACACAAAGGAAAAATCAACAGAGGATCGTGCTAATGCACATTTATGATCCTTTATGTTGCTGGGCACTAAGACGAACGTGTGGTTCGTTTTATGGCGCAAGTTATTTGTTTTAGGAGAATGGAAAAAGATATTCCCTTTGGGAAATTGTTTGGGTAAACAAACCTTTAAAGGATGATACAATTCCAGACGTGCATTTTATGATTCTCCACAACTTTACTTGAAAGTTGGTCATCTGGTCCACAGATTTGGATCCAGGGGATTTTGCGTGTTGAACATATGGTTCGTTCTTTCACGTCTTGGATTCAAGTTAAATTCAATATGAGCAAATTGAACGTGTAGTTCAAGAAATGGTTTACCGTCAAGAATTCTACGGTTCTATCGTTGCCCATTCTCGCTACATGTCTGGCCCATCTTAATTTTCGCGACTTGATTACTCTCACTATTGTAGGTTTGTGGTATAGCTCTTCCAATTCGTGGTTGTGTAGTTTCCTCCATTCTCCTGTCTCCTGTTCATATTTACATCAAAATATGCCCCTTAAAACTTTATTCTCGAATACGAGGAATTCCTTTTCTTACCATTTTGTGATAGCCCATGTTTCGCATCCGTATGGAGCAATCGGCATGTTTATGGTTCTGTGGGGGTTCTTTTAAGCTTACCCAAAGAACCCCCCATAAATGCAATTGCATTGGCACCTGAAATCATTTCCTTTTCCAAGGCCATTTAATGCATACAACGCATTATCTAAAATTCCTAAAAAGAATTCATTAATGTGCATATGCATCATAAATCCCAAACCATTCGGCACCCTTTGCCATTATTAAAATGCTATGTCGGACAGCTTGTTTTTACAGCTGCAACAAACCGACCAGCGATTCAATTACAACAATTACTGCATCTCCAGCATTTCCTAAATACAAACAATCACCAATTTCGTGCTTTGCTACAAATGATTTACCCTGCATATACAAATGCAGACATGAGATCCGTTTCTTCCACCGACCCAAGATACGATATACAATTTTCATTGTATAAAGTATCCCAATCCATTAGCACCCTTTTCTAATGGCTATGCATCTATTTACGCAAGGGCAGCTCTTGTCCCATCTTTCCTTTTAGCACCATTTCCTCGATGCATCGCCGTCTATTTATTTAGCCGCAATGCACATCATAAACAATGATCACGATCCCTTTGTCCTTGCCGTTCTTTTTTGTTTTGTGTTTCCATGGCCTTGTTTCAAACCAATGTGATCTTCACAATCACACATACACCCATACACCATGATCTTCATTACGAGATCTGGTTTTCTATTCCACAAAGACAGACATTACGTTTCTCTTGTGGTAAGTAAACATATTCTTAGCCGAGAGGATATTCACCACACCATGAATTGAGGATTGAATTCAAGTCAGAGTTCTATCCTCGAAGAGTCTTATCCCAACCATCGGAGGGGTCGGTCGCGTCACCATCCGCCGTACCGTGTGCACCGGTACGGTGCGAGACACGAAAGTCGCGAATTAACACCCCATACTTAGTTTTGAATCGTGCAAGTCGCCTGCGCGAATAAAAATTAAAGTTGATTTTTATAATGGTACCTGCGTACCTTACCTGGTCCCCCTTGATGTGAATAATAATTATTCAGTGAAAGTTCGTACGGCGTTTCAAAGTACTATAAACATTTTTACATAAAGCAGAACGTGTAAACAATAAACATATAACAGCTGTAAAATAATACCCAGAACAATAAAAGCCAATTACAATAGATAATAGTGTTTCATTTTACTTTCTTTTCGGATGCATGTCTTGTGGCGGAATCTTACTCCTTGTGTTAGTGACATTTTCAGCTGAAGGATCGATGGCGTCTCATTGTTCTTCATTTGTGCGGCCCGCGGATGAAAACAGTTTTCTTTTGGAACATCGGCCAATCTTTTAATGACGGAGGGAGAAGAAGTGAACCCCGTGCCAAACGCCGGCACACAACCTACTTCTACCCCACAGTTCTATAGACACGGAGCTTTATGTTACGTGATAGCAGTTTGGATTTCAGCAGTTTACTGACTGCGTGCCAACTAGCGTTGCCGGAGTGTAGTCTTTTGTTATTTTCCTTCGACATTTCGTTACTGGCCGTCAGTATCGTTCCCAGATATTTAAATTCCTTAACTTTTTCAAATATCTTTCATCTGAGTTCCACCTGCTCTCGCCGTAATTATGTATTTTGTTTTGTCTTCATTGATTTGCAGGCCCACCTTTTCTGCCGCTTGAATTATGATTTCACTGTTTTTACTTACAGTTTCTAGATTATCGCCCAGAACAGCGATGTCATCCGCATATGCGAGCATTTGTGTGACCCCGTTCAGGGATGATCCGGCTATGTTGTCGTCTTGTACCTTTCTGAAGACATACTCGAGCACATGGTTAAAAAGACATGGTGAGAGGCCATCCCCTTATTTTAGTCCGTCGCGGATTTCGAATGGTTCTGAGAGGTGGTTTTCTATTCTAACTCATCCTTTCTTTTCGTTCATGCAAATTTGAATGAGGGCGACATATTTTTTCGGGACTCCAAGTTCAACTAGAATAAGGCAAAGTCTTTGCCTTTCGACTGAGTCGTAGGCTTTTTTTGAGGTCAGCGAACAGTTGGTGAACCGTCTCTACGTATCCCCACTTCTTTTCCAACAATTGCCTTACTGTGAACATTTGGTCGCTCGTCGACTGCTTCCTACGGAAACCGCGTTGGTAGTCTCCCAGTATTTGTCCTGCATACGGTGTGATTCTCGCCAGTGTGCCATTTGTTAGAATTGTTCTACTAAAAACTATTCTTACTAATATTTTTCATTCTAAGGTTCTTCTTACAAAGACTGCCCTTACTAAGGCTGTTGTAATTAAGACAATTCTAATAAAGACTGTTCTTATGAAAGCTTTCTGTAGATTCTTCTTATAAAAACTATTCTCACCAACACTATTCTTTCTATGGCTCTTCTTACAAAGACTGTCATTACTAAGGCAAGAATCTGGCTGAACTTGGTGATAATAGTCCCTCTAGTTGTAATTCCAGAGTCACGGATTGCTTTCTCTAACGCCAGGTTGAAGAGGAGGCAGGCCAGACCGTCCCCTTGTCGGAGTCCATTAAAGATGTATTGGTTTGGACAGCAATCCTGCTATTTTTACTTGTCTAGTTACGTTGATCATGGTCAACCTTCAAAGTCGTATCAATTTGTTTGGAATGCCGAACTCTCTCATGGCATTATGTAGCTCTACCTTACCTATGCTGTAAAAAGACACGGTGATGGGCCACAGTGATACAAATATTAGTTTGGCAAAAAGAAATCCATTATCTTTACGTTTATTTCAAGACTTTATTTAACTTTCAGACTTTTCAATTTGGGTCAAATATGCACTATTATAGTAAAGCAGGATTTTCCGTCACTTACTTACAAAAGACTGATAAACGTCTTGCCTGCTACACAGTGCCGCTCTGCACGAGTCAATCTCACTGTTGCTCTATAGAAGTTATTCGTAACATAATTACTGGGAAGAAGCAATGTGGTGTTTGCCACCACACACTCACGCAATACCATAATGTAGAAGACAACAATAAAAGAGAATCGAAAAAATAATAATCATCAGGACCGTACACCAGGCCATTAACGTAGGAATTACAGGTTAAGTAGTGTGGTAATACATCCCCAGGCACACGCGGTGTTTGTTCTGGCTTCAATCCTTTCATAGTATGCATTCGAATCGCGTTCTTCACTACAATCACTAAATAGTATAGTAACTTCGAAATGCCTCTGTTATTGAAATCTTGACCTCTTTACGGAAATACTCGACTACGCGATTTTCACAATTCTCTTTTATACCAATTGGTTATCACTAAGGAAGTTCTTCAATGATTAGAAAAAAGATAATCGCTTTATACCAGGTCCGGGTTAAAAGGAGATTGTATCAAAACTTCTCATTCAAGCTCCCCGAATTTCTGGTGATTAATTATAGACGTATCTGGTCTGTTGTTGCCCTGATGGAATAAAACATTTCTACTGTTGACAGTAGAGGTCTTGACTTAGTATTTGTCCATATGGAAGTCGTAGTAAATAATTTTTTCCAATCCCAGTAAATGCACCATGAAACCTTCTGATTGTTAATGCTGGTTTGACTACCGCCTGATCTGTTTCACTGCGCTTTCACCACAATCGCCTTCGCGCGAAAGTGTTGTACGAGGGTTGCCTCTTATGTTTCGGGATTTGGCAACCCTAGCGTTGCAATCCCGCAATTGACAGCTCTGTCGTAAAGTTGGACATTTTTGAGGTTATACGCACTCAGAAAGTTTTGACATACGAGCGCTATTTGTGTTGTTTACAGTAACTTAAAAGATTCATCTCGGCCCAAAAATGGAATTAAATCGTCAACATTTTCGTGCGATTATTTTTTACAACTTTCGGCGTGGATTAACTCAGTAACAGTGCATGGTTGAACTTAATTCAATTTTTGGCGATGAAGCTCCATCAAGGACCAGTGTTTATCGATGGTATGGTGAATTCAATCGTGGTCGTAGTTCACTCCAAGATGAATTTCGTGAAGGTCGTCCAAAATCAGTTGTTGTTCCGAAAACCATTGATGCTGTGCGCGAACTGATATTGGAAGATCGTCATGTGACCTATCGTGAGATTGAGACAACTTTAAGCGTTAGTGGGACCAGCATACATTCAATATTGCATAAACATTTGACTGTCAAAAAAATTTGTTCGCGTTGGATCCCACACAATTTGTCAATCACCCAAAAAAAGGCTCGTGTCAATTGGTCGAAAGAAATGCTCAAAAAATACGGTCGCGGTGCTTCGAAACACGTCTATGACATCGTGACAGGTGATGAATCGTGGATTTACGCGTATGAGCCCGAAAGTAAACAGCAGTCGACTGTCTGGGTGTTTCAAGATGAGCCAAATCCAACAAAAGTTGTTCGCGCACGAAGCACTTCCAAGCAAATGGTCGCCTGTTTTTTCATGTCGCAACCGTACCACTAGAACAACACAGAACAGTCAATTCTGAGTGGTACACAACCATTTGTTTGCCAGTTGTCTTCCAAGAAATCAGGAAAACCAACCGCCGAAGACGGATCACTCTTCACCACGACAATGCGAGCTCTCACACATCGGCTGCGACAACTGCATTTCTGAGCACCCAAAACATCGATTTGATGGGTCATCCGCCGTATAGTCCTGACTTGGCACCGAATGACTACTTTTTATTCCCGTACGTAAAAAACAAACTGAGAGGTCAACGTTTTTCGACACCTGAAGAAGCGGTTGCTGCATTCAGAATGCATGTGTTGGAGATACCTCAATCAGAGTGGCAAAAGTGCTTCGACAATTGGTTCAAACGCATGCAAAAGTGTATAGATCTTCATGGGGAATATTTTGAAAAACAATAAAGTGATTTTCGATTATCAATATTTGTTTTTGTTCTCTAATCCCGAAATATAAAAGGCAACCCTCGTATGTGTCACTTCTTTGTTTGACCAACACTTCGTTGAAAACTCCATTCAATTTTTTTTTTTTTTGGGGGTTTTTTCTAATCACGTGACACCCAAATATCGAACATCCTTTCGAATCCATCTTCATGCAAATGGTTTTTAGTTTCGGTCTTTAGCTACTGCGCGATATTAACGCGCTAGTTTACTGTAATTATTTCCATGATTTTATCGAAATGTCTGACAACAGGCCTACTGTGTAGTATATCTTTGACATTGAATATACGGGAACAGAATCGACGAAATCAAAACTCTGCTTAATTGACTGTGATGGTGGGATTATAATTAGCATTCGCATTTATCAAGCAAAATTGTATATACCAAACATTATTTTACACTCTATAACAAACAATTGATTTTAGTAATCTTAAAACTGTCAAGTAATTTTTTTAATACAGAATGGCGCTATTTTTACGAACACTAATGTTTAATCAACACTTTTGGAGATGTGTGTCAGCGCAGCCGTCTAGCAAAAAATGAATTTTTTTATATCAAAACCAATCTATTGCAATAAAAAGGCACTTTCAACAAATATAATTTTCACCCGCTTCACGAAATGCTACACAATAAGCCGTTGCAAGGATAACTGCTAATGCTGAATTCGCCCTGTAAGACACATTTAACAGAAGTCCCTTTCGGTAATTTTTCAGCTTATGTTTAAAAGTTTAGAATTCCTTTTTGGGTATTTTCCGTTTGGCATAAGAAACTCTCCACGTGACGCTCAACTCTGTACCAAACCTGAATTCTCGAAAGCTTCTAGTGGGATAAAAAGCTTTATCTATCTTCAAACGAATTCCACAAAGCTCGCAGAGGTTCATGTCTGAAACAAGTTTCGGCTGCATGGTTTTATTAACTTAAGATATACTCCACCATAAGCTGTTAGTTTGCCCACACCGGATGGGATATATTGAATATAATTGTGATGTATATTGACGTTGAGTTCCTTTCCCAATGTGACGATGTAAGGACCAAAAAAGCTCAAAAAGACATTTTTATGTATGAAAGTCCTCTCTCTGGTGTTGCAATTTGTAAAGGAACAATTTCCTTTTACGCTGTTTCGGGCAACCTGATGTTCCAACCGAATACACCGCACGTACGCTTGTTGAATTGAAATCTCAAATTCAGGAGTTTCAATGTTTTAATCTGGGCTCATGATTAAATCTAGTCGCTGGAGATGAAAAGACTCGTAAAAGGAAACAACTTTGAATTTGATTTGGTGTTTTTAATAATATGCGGCCACCAAACAACCGATATCCTTATATATCACTATACACAGTGTGTATGAGACTGCCAGCAAGTGAGGAAAAGAAAGCGTCGTTGTACATATCATTGGATGCCTAAAGACTACAACTGCGATCGCAGTGTAGTCTGGCATTCAACAGTACTCAAAAATCGGCTTTTGTGCGCGCGTTAGTTGAAAAAAAATTGCAAGGAACATATGATTAGGTAAGAGGTTACATTCCCATGTAATTCAGAGTGAGCAGCCTCCAACACAAATTGAGCTAAAACATTGTTTTTCAACGACAGAGTGACCAATAAACTCCGGGAGTGCCAAACCTCTATGCCAGTCTCTTGGAGCCACCTGTGATCGCGCCGGTATGGTCTTCGATGCGGGATTTAAGGTTCCGCCCGCGTACTATTCAATTCATTCTACGTGGACTGCACTGTGAGAAGCCAACCCATCCCTACGGAATACCAGTGTTACGGCTCCAACGCCGTGCTTCCTCTTTCGAGGGAAGAGCGTGGAGGTTATTATATTTATTAAATTAAGGGGTTAATAAAATAATTAAAGTTTTCTTTATTAATAATTATTATTTGTTTTATTTTTATTTTATTTTATCGAACTCAGCTATCTCAAGCTGAGCTCTCTTCTTTCAACTTTTTTCGTATAAATTTACTTGTTTATATAGAACATTTTGTTCTAACTGACTGTGGCGTATAAACTGAACAAAACAATCTAGAAGTCTCTGTGACTTAGAATTTTGAATAAACTTTGAACGACAATGAAAGTGGCCATGTTTTGAAATGAAAAATGTGCTTGTTATGAAAAGGGGCATATTTATGAAATGTGGTGTAAGTGACTGGATATAGAATATTGTGTCTGTTTATTTATAAATTGTATTAACTGAGAATGTAAGATATGTGAGGATGTAGTTTTAAGGGTTGTGTTTGAAAGGACATGAGTTAGTGTTAAAGCGAATAAGGGTAGTATTCTGGAATACAACACCAGCAGTAGTCCTTAAGAACTGTGCCCCAGAACTGTCACCGGTTCTTGGCAGATTTTACCGCTTATCTTATGCAGGAAAGAAATTTGCAACTTGCTGGAAAATCGCCCGAGTTCAGCCAATCTCAAAGAGGGGAAAAATGTCTCTCACAAAATTACGGGTCGATAGCGTTACTGTCTATGTTATCTAAAGTAATGAAAAAGTTTACATTGCCGAGGTTATTAAGTATTTGGGGTGCAACTTATTATTTTTATTTTATTTATTTATTATTTATTGGCCTGTAGGAACCCGGAAGTTTATGACCTCCGCCATTGTTCCCTGTCCTGTGCGTTCTCCTTCCACGTTCGACCATCCGATCCGATGTCCTCGAGGTCCAATCTAACATTGTCCTCCCATCTTCGTCGCGGCCGTCCTGTCGGTCTCTTCCCCGTTAGTTTACCGTCAAGAATTCTATGCACGGTCCTATCATCGCCCATTCGCGCTACGTGTCCGCCCCATCTTAATCTTCGCGACTTGATTACTCTCACTATTGTAGGTTTGCGGTATAGCTCTTCCACTTCGTGGTTGTGGAGTTTCCTCCATTGTCCTGACTCCTCGTCATATTTACCGCCTCGAGCAGCCTCAATAGTTGGATATTGCCTTGCTCGGCGCTGTTTGCCTTAATTGGGGAGACTGGCTCGAGCGCGAACTGGGCTTCGAGCAGTCTCGGTAGTTTGGTATCATTGCCCTGGTAGGCGCGATCTGTGCCAGATCTAACGTCAGTGCATTCCACGAATATGCCATCAACTGTCCAAGCAACAGCAGCCATACACAATGTCCGCAGTGACCGTGACCAAACACAGAGTCCGTTTAATAGTCAGTCTTAGCAGCAGCATCAATTGCAACAGCAACAACTACAAATGCAACAGCAGCAACATTCACCAGGAAATGGCCTAGGAGCAGGGCAAACGCAGTGCCGGCAGCTTGTTTGAATGGTCTGTTTGGATGTGCCGCCCTTAGCGACGATTGGTTTTGCGCCTGGACCTCGGCGTGTCCCGCGACCTTGACGTTGGCCGGTCCTTAGGTTGGACCTTATACTATGCCGCGATTGTCGGCGGGCGGTCCTTAGGCTGGTGTAACACCATGGTTTGGACTCTGATATTAACATTTAATAATTGGTTATCAGACGGCTTATTGGCCAAGTTGTTATACTAGTTATTAATGTTTTATGGTTATTACAATGTAATACCTGAGCGTAACCCCAGATATTAACATTTATTAGTTAATTATTAAAATGTAACACCTGAGCGTAATCCCAGATGCTATCATTTAATATTTTGTTATCGAAAATGAAGTAGAGTTAGGTGGACAGGGTCCTGGGAAGTGTTCTATTCCCTACTCGGGAGCCACTGTAACACCGTTAGCTGAAAAGTATCTTTACCTGGTTGAGTTGGTCCTTTGTCCGTTTTGTTAAACAGGACTTTTCGTGGAGGGCAGGCTTCTCCTCTGTGATGCGGCTTCTTTAACTGTAGGTTATCGGCTTCGGCAGGTTTCAACGAGAAAACTAAAACACTTTTTACTTGAACACTTTTATATGTTAACACACTACACATTGCTAACACTTTGCTAACACACTGCAACTGCTCTGCACTCCTAACACACTGCAACTTGCAACTCATTTGCAACCACTTTATATACCATTTTAATCTGCTAAATGTGCAGATGATACATTTTTCCACACCGAACGTGTAACCTATTCCGAGGTTATTCGCCTGTCATTCGCAATTCGCAATTTTTAATGACCACTTAATTATCTTTACAAAAAAATGCAGCAGAATCAATTTAAATATTCATTCGGTTTGCAGTAGCAATGACTGAACCAATTTCAGTGCATTGCTCTACGTGCAAATCGTATCATACGATTAATCGCGACTTACCGCTGTGCTCGCCACTTTTGCCGAGCTCAGCGTTTCACCGACGTTCAACTACTTCGTAGTCGGTGGTCTTTGATAATGTCGCTTGTGCTCGTATTTCGTGTATTACACCTGTAAACATGTGTACTTGCAACATTATGTTTATATGAATTGATGATTGGATTTCTATTATTTGAGGATGGTTGTTTGAGAAGATGTCTGAGATAGTGTGAGGATGCTTGTAGTATTAATTGTTTTGTTTAAGATGGGGTGTGTAGCGAGGTGTAACACTGGACGTATGCCGCGATTGGCGGCGGTCGGTCCTTAGGCTGGACCTTATACTATGCCGCGATTGTCGGCGGTCGGTTCCCAGTATCCAGGGACCGACCGAGTCCCAACCGCAGCATTCGACTAAACGCTGCGGTCTCTCACGCCAACGACCGCATCTCGCCGGCCGCTAACTTCGGACGGGCGCCAGTGGACATAGCACTCGTCATCACCACTCGTCTCGATGTAGTGAGACCAATCACCAGTTAGCACGTGGTCACTGATCGTGGGTTACGACTTTACAACTCCAACCCAGATCGCATGGCCAGTTCCGTGACCACAGAAGAGAACGGCCTCCAGCGGCGAAAGGGACTAATCAGCATCCTTCCACTGGAGGAGGAACCCCCCGACCAAGCTCCGGACGACCACCTGGAGCCAGATGATTCGCTAATGATTGGCGAAGGTGGGCGGAATGTTGCGGATTCGCACTGGATACAACCAGCGAATTCGCAACTGAATGCTACCCTTAGCAACAAAATAACAGCCTGAATAAACATAGGCTGGTGTAATGAATTGCAGGCATTATTGAGATACGCGATAGCGAAGAGCGCCGAAGGAAGAAATAGGTTTCTGTTTCCTAAATAAACAGAAACGATATTTCAAGGTTCAAACGATGCGATACATATTATTTGTGATCTAGGCGATGCTATATGGGAACATCGGCTGTTAACATAGTTGCCCCAGACTTATGCGGCAATAGATATTTTGTGGGGATAAGCAAACCGAAGGTTTGCTCGCCTATTGCCAAGGCTATGGTGGCTTTTGTTTGCTCTAATTAAATGGAACATGGGTATGTTGGTGAGGAATTTGACTTGCAGATGTGCAAGCGTACGTCTCACCCAGGGGAACATGGACAGCGGTTGGTAAGTAAAATAAACACAGTGAGGTACTGTGTGTTTGTTTGTTTTACAGGCCGGACCATCAGTATGCATGATCATGGGTATGATTGTCGAACGTCAATCATATTCGTGCCCGAACCCCATGATCGGTAGATAACCGATAAAGGAAATTGGTCGCAACTGTGGCGAACCTTGGGATTGGACCAATATTCACTCATGAACCGTAGCAAAAATATCGGTTACAGCTGTGTCAACAATTACGCTGGCCAGCGAGAATTTATCTTTTATAATTGCTGACAAGCCGAGCCGATTGGGTTCGTACGGTTCATGCAATATGAATGAAATAATTTGTTTGATGTGCATGCTTGCTGGGGTTTTAGTTTCAGGTGAAAGCGAATGAAAGGTAGCTTACGCTACTCGATTGCAGGTAAGCAGGAGGAAGGTGATTTGGTCGGAAATGGATGGTTCTTAGAGAAGACTTTAAAGAACCGCCACAGAGGTATTGCCACACGACCCCCTCTCATTGTTATGTCTCGCTTAGTGGTATTGCTGTTATGCAGCAACTATAGATGCACTAGGACTGTCACCTATGACTCGCTGTTGTTGGCGGGTACCGATGTTTCCTTTCGTTACTCGGGTCTGAGGTGGAAGCTGGCGTTGAGGAAGCCACCTTCGCGTGGATCTTCAACAGGTGAATTTGATTCATTTCTTTTGTGTTATTTTTCTTTTTATTATTATGAATTTTCTTTCTCTAACCTCTATATGTTTATCTCTAGTAATTTTTTTTTTTCGACAGCTCGATTAGTAAAATCCGTCTTTGTAGGCATTCGTTTCTCTAAGTTGCTACTTGGTTTCTAACTATCACTTTTTGTAGCGCTGTCTTCACCGAGAGATCCTTATAAGTCTGCCAAGTTCTGTTACAAAAATAATAGAACAATCTCTTTAGTTCTTCTGTCTGAAGAGTGTCTCTATATGTTCTGGAAGATCCTTATATCTTCTCGTATGGTGCAAAACTTGTGTCGAATTAGTTTCCATTGCATTATGGATAGCTGAGTTGAAAGTGAGGATATGATCTTCTATTTCAACATTAGAGATGTTCTGGTTTGTGGGAGGTTGTAAACAATTTATGTCGCTGTCTATGTCATTCCGGAATTGCACCCAGTGTTTTTTCCTATAAGATCTATATTTTCTAGCTTCATTGAGCTCTGTCATCTGTTGTAAATTTATTTTTATGCAGAGAGGTGATCAGAAAATGGAGCAATGTTATTTACAGTTATCTCTCGATGGAGTAATTGGCGCGAAACAAGGACATCTTGCATTATTATGTATCCTTTTGAAAAAAAGAGTCAAGCGATGTCAGAGCATTTGCAGCACCAAACATTCCTGCAATTAATCCAACTTGATACAAATTTTCATAAATAGAAAATGTATTGCGTACTCGTCAGAATATCACAAACTTGTGGGTTGAACCAGCATCCGTGCAATCGCGCGGATAGCGTAACCTCCTTACCGACATACCCACTAAGGCGGTTGCTTGTAACCAAAATTGAATGGTCTTTCGAATCCCACTAGAAATACGCACCCCAATCCCCAAGCACACGAGCAAAATAGGTCAGTTCACTTCAAACACCGAAAACACTTCACGGACTATTAATTGTAGCACAAAAAACGCCCCTGCTGAAAAGAACTTCATCAAGTGTAATAAAAGACAATTTGGTAATCCCGTTCTGGTTCAATTGTGATGATAGGAAATCAAACAAGTTTGACTCCATAATCACAGTTCGTGCAAGTTGCTCTCCAATTAAGAATGTGCCAGCTCTCGAATGGATTTGGGTGTTTGCACAGTTCCCTTGCATCTGAGCATAAACACTTTGGTTGGCATTCCACTGATTCGGCGTTGGTCTGAATATAAAAATCTAAACGAATTACCTCGGCATCCTTCGCTTTAATACACGAAATGTTTTCATCTTGTTTCACGCCATTGGGCAGAATTATTTGGTTCACTTGATTCCTGGCGAGTGTGGGTGATAGGGTGAAGCGTTCGCTGGATCCTTCAAATTTCATTTCGCTCACATCCAGTTGTGTGCTTCCCTTTCAAGTTCTTTAGACCTCTTCAATCGTTTGAAGCCTCATGTTCTTTTGTGTAGGAAAATCCAATGCAGTAAGGACCCCGGACGTAAATGGCATCCTTTTCGGTTAGCAGGATACAAGACTGGTTAACAACTCGCTTTAAGTTCTCTCTTGGGGCTATGGGTCAAGGAGGATATAAGGCATCGATTTTTGTGGGAACCAATCACCGGATATGTCGAAAACAGAGTAAAAAGGGAAAAGCAAAATAAAATAAAAAACTAAACAATAACAACATGTTCGCATTTAGCTACGTTCCAAGTAATGGAGACTCTGATCCGTATGTGATGCAAGTCACATTGGATAAGTTCTGCTGCGTTACTTTGCTCCCTGAAAGATTTCACTTTTTTCTCGATAGTTTGTGGACATTTCGTTGTCGACCAAATAGACGAAGACGAAAAGAAACAAAACGCACAATCCTTCGGGATACCAAAGTTGATTGGTATTTGTTGTGCTAATAACCAAGGTGCCTCCTCGTTCGAATCCTGCAACTTGATTGCATGTTGTTTTCCATCTTCTTCCGACTATTACGAATGTTCTTTTTGTGTCCCTTTGGTCTTGTACTGCTTTTGTTAAGGCCGTCATGAAAAGGATTGTATTACACGAATTTTTCAGATTCGATTTACCGTTTGTCATTTAACGGTAAATGTATGTATTGTTGTTAGTGCCACTGAATATCCTTTATTCGTCGGTGATGTATGGTATTGGTGTTATGGAAGTGAAAGTTGGGACATTGGACATTGGGTTTTGTTAAGGTTCATGCATCTTGGTAGGTATGGTCAAATAACAGACTGATATTGATCAGGGAATTGTTGTGAATCTCGATATTTACTTTTTATTTTTCGAGTCAGTTTCTTTGTTCTGGAAGCTCGTTTGGGGCCATTGGTAAAGGATTGTTGGCTACTTCAGTGAAACTGAATTGATTTGTACACGTGGGAGTACGAGTTTTATGGTTCGAAATCCGGAGGGATGATAAAATTCAATTATCCAGATCAAAGGACTTGGCAACGATGAGAGAAGGTATTGAAAAAGTCAACATCTCGTTTGTTTTCCTATCGTCATAGCATTGCCAGATATCATTGTTGGCGGATTGCCTGATTGCAGATTAGATGAACGAGATTCTTCGGTTGTCGGGGTGGAAATAAAATTACAGTCAATTGAAGCTCTTTAAGTTCGATAAAGTTGCTATGTTCCAGGATTAATACTTGTCAGGTGACGAGACTCAGATCCACAATCCTTGTGGTAAACGTCGAACATAATAGAATAAAAACAAAATTATTATGTCTGGGACGAAGTTTCCTTTTTCTTACTCTGAAAAGCGGTGAATTAATACACCAATGGCATTACAGCCCAGTCCTCCTGAAATTAATTTCGTATTCCGCAATTTATCATAATTTTACAGGAATGCATTTTGAAATACTCTCCCAATCACTTAGTGTGGTTTAATACATGTGACAGGATTAATATCTTGCGTTGTCATTAAAAATTGGTCCTTATTCAAGAAAGCTTTCTTGTAACAGCTGTCTTTTAGTCACCCACCTTAAGGAGGAAATCGCTCAACTTCCGAATATCAATTGATGCCTCATTGTTAAAAGAACCTTAAGTCAAGCATTCAATGTAACTACACAAAAATACAGCAGAATATCCTTCTGCCCAGAATAAATTTGTTCCTATTTTGCAACTAATTGTAGTGCATTGCAGTTACCCTCAAGCCACACCAAAGAGCTCTGAATAAATATAAATTTTATCTGTGGCATGGTTTCGTTTTGTGGTTGACCTAACGTCGATTATCCTTTTGTTGGTGCATATGCTGGTAATGTATAATAGAATCCGTACTACTGTCCTCAAATAGATTCAGATATATAAATAGAGAAACAGGTCAGTTAAGAAAAGCTGCATGTCAAATAAGTTCTTTGTGTTCTTTCATATCCCTATCATGTTTCTCTATTAACAATAAGATACTTTTGCCTTTTAATTGATTAAGGGGCCACTTAACACAAGTTGATCATTTTGGAGAATCCGTTCGTCAAACTAGATTGCAATTAATAACGAATATTATAGCCCTGGCGCAAACAGGGAGCTGTAACCAGAAATAAGAAATGGAATATATTATATAACAGTAGAATAGTTGGGCTATAGTTTTTTTTTGTTTTTTTTGTAAGTTTAGTGAGGACAGAACCCTAATATATTTAGCTTAGTACAAGCGATAAAACTTAACAACTATCTTAAAACTATATATAAGAATATAAACTATGGTTAAAAAGAAAAAAAAGATGGTGGTGGGGGGGGGGGGGGGGGGGTGTTTGTGTGGCGAGTTGGTGATTGGGTTTATCCATCAATAGCGAGGTCAGGAGGGGAAAGAGAGGAGATGAAGTTTGAGAGCAGTACAGGTAAAGTTGAAATCGAAGGAGGTAGCGTAGGAGTTTCCCCCCCGCAGCATTCGCGAAATCGGTTCATTATAGCCGTAAGAAGTGTGGTGGGTGGGCTGATAGAAGAGATGAGGCTTTCGGAGGTTACGGGGGTTAGGCCAGGTCAGCCTCAGGAAAACTGAGCTATCTTTTTAGAGCCAAGACATTTTTCACTCCGGCCCAAATTCTTTTCCTATATAAGTCCCAAATTAGACCCGCGCTCGAATATTGCTCTCATGTTTGGAGCTCGGCTCCTAAACGTACCCTCGAGCTACTTGAGAGCACACAGAGACGAGCGATCCGCCTTATCGGGGACTCGGCGCTGACGTCGGGACTACAGTTGCTATCACACCGAAGGCGCGTAGCCGACCTGTGGGGGTCGGTGGTGCTGTGCGCCAACGTATGGCACTGGTTCACTACCGCCCTACTTACGTGTTCGTAGCAACCGTCGTTGGAAATTCGTGGTGCCAAGGGAAATAAAAATACCTGTTTTATCTGTAGACGTTCCTTTAAATGTGTTCTTTATTCTGCTCCCGCACAGTTCGGCTTAACTTGATACAATTAATTCACGCACTTAATCGCAAAGATCGCAGCCTTGTCACATGAATCTACTTAATTACCACCACTCGGCTATGTTATAAGATCTTATTCTCTCCACACTCTCGATACTAGAAGCACTTAATGGACAATCCAAATGATTAGTTATTTTACTTCAGTGCGTGACACTTTTCACTTTGCCAATTTCTTTTTACTACTCAAAAGCGGTTTAAACCAACGGTGAGAACCGACCCTCCGATCGCATATCTACGCAGCTTGAGGATTCAGAAAGAACGCGGACTCCCGGTCGACTCGGGTGAAGGTAACACGCGACTGTGTGCACTCGGTGGTACTTGGATTGCGACTCTTTGTTGCGGACGCCACGGTGGATAAATTGCGACTGACTCATGGAGTTGAAAATCCATTGCGTTGTGGTAGTGGCATCGTAAACTCATTGTCACTTCCTAAGAATCTAGTGGAAGATTTGCTATGCCTATGCATATGAGTTTAGTTCCAGCGAATCCTTGCCGTATAAGCTAAGTTGGATTCGTTGGTTGTGTATACCAGGAAATTGAAATTGCTTGGGTGCAAGAAAGGGGTATCGTTTAGATGGAAATGTTAACCGATAATTTCGGGGGAAATTGGTTTGGTATACTTGCGCGGTTTGGTATACTTGCTAATGTTCCGTTGAGGATTTGAATATACGCTTTGTTAAGGCATATGAACTTCGGAAAAATGTGTGCGGCTTGGTATACTTGCTAATGTTCCGTTGAGGATTTGAATATACGCTTTGTTAAGGCATATGAACTTCGGAGAAATGTGTGCCGCTTGGTATACTTGCTAATGTTCCGTTGAGAATTTGATTTTTGCGTGTTTGCAGGTTAGGGTTGTGGGTTGGTTCTCCGTGTGATGTAGAGAACCCCCACAGACCTCTGTCTGTTTTACAGATGTTATCACGGGTACTGTTTTTCGGAGATTCTTGGTATTGTTCCATGCAATTCGGTTTATATGCGCTCCACAAGACAATCCGATGGATCGCACCTGTTTGTGGTTCATCTCCCGACGGCGCGAACATCCCTGCACCAGAACTCGTTCCGTTACAGAGCGGGGAAGCCGTGGAACTCCCTTCCCACGCAAGTGTTCCCGGAGCGTTACAACCTGCAACTGTTCAAAAAGAACAGCAACAGTTATTTGATGGCATCTCGGGGCGCCCACTCGGTGCTATAGGTTCGCCTCTCCAGAGTCTAATAAAAAAAAAATTAAAAAAAAAAAGTAAAATGCAATGATGGAGAGCAAGCTTGGTCAGTTGATTGTGCCTGAAAGTAGACGGTGGACGAAAAGGTTATCATGAGTTCTGCGCGCCTGTGCTCCTCAAGTGTGTCGAACTTGATCAGATGTAGCCGGCTAGTGTAAATTGGGCGATGGGGGGGGGGGGGGGGGGGGGGGGGGGGATTAAGGGATATAAAACAGAATTGGAAAAAATTCGCCATGATGGGAAGAAATAATCCTCTCGGTTGGTCGAAACCTTGACGTGGTGCGGGGGCTTAAAGTACAATTAATTACTCAGGCATACTGACGGAACCATACGCTTCCAGTAGGGCCACCCATGTAAGACAGGCTAACGAGGAGTAATACACAAAGATCTACCACCCCTAATCCAGGATGATTTGCAGCCAGGGGTATACCGTCTGTATTATAACGGCACCTCTCTGACACCGGGTCGTATCAGAGCAGTAAGCAGACCTTACCATATCAAAGAGGGGCTCTGATGTGGCGGACTGTTTGAAACCCCAAGATTCGTGCGAACAAAAATGAATAATCAATATACAAAAACCAATCTCACGAAAAACCCGCTAGGCTTAGGTGTGATGAGCCGACACTACCATAAGGGAAAAAATCATCTAGAAAACACGGACTCGGCAAAAAGAAGACGTAGAGAAAAACGGAAAAAGCGGGATATACGCGTCGGGATTTGGAATGTTCGAATGTTATATAAACCAGTGGCGATACAGACTGTCGTAGAAAACGCGAAACAATATAAATGGATATCGTCGGTCTTTGGGAAATCCGACTCCCACATCAAGTAATCGAAACCAACGGGCTCACACTGGCATGTGGAGGTACCGATACACATAACCTCGGAGCCGGTTTCATCATAAGCAAGAAGATTACGCCCCATGTAAAAGATGTGAAATTCATTAATGATCGAATGTCGATGCTAAAAATACAGGGCCCATGGTATAATTATGTATTTATAAACGAACACGGCTCAACACGATCTACCGACGAAGAAACGACGGACACGTTCTACGAGACCCAGAGCGAGAGTATTTAATGGGATATAATCATTCGATGTTAAAATCCTCGTCGGGGACCTCAACGCGAAAATTAGAAAGGAAGATATCTTCCAACCGACTATAGGTAAAGAAAGCTTACACGACGTTTCCAAGATAACGGAATTCGATGACGATTGACGATGAGTGCAGGACGAAGATCGAAGAACATAAACGCCTCAGAGTGATCCGCTTAGAAATATATGATGAAGTCAACGCAGAAAGATACGCGACAATTCGGAAAGAGACAATGAAACTCTTCAAACGCGAATGGGAGAAGACTCGGATCGAAAAAATCCTAGAAAATACCAGAGCAAAGAATATCAGAGGTATGTATGCCGGCATAAACCTAATTAGAAATGGCTACCGAGGGAGAGCCCAAATAACCCGAGACACAAACGGTTGTCTGTTGACAGAAGCAAACAACACCGTGACGAGATGGAAGCAGTACTTTGAAAACCTGCTCAATGTGCGCACATATCAACCACAAATAAATGCACCAGACATACATACATCCGAGCCTCAGATCCCAGAGCCATTTTTCAACGAAGTTGTAGACGCAATAAATCGATTGAAAAGCAACAAGGCTCCCGGAGTCGACTGCATACCGGCAGAACTTATGAAGCATGAAGGAGCGGCAATCGATCGTAAGATCCACCGACTGGTCAAAATAATGTGGGATAAGGAAGTCACTCCGGAAAAATGGAAAACCTCAATAGCTATCCCCATTTTCAAAAACGGGGACAGATCTTACTGCGAAAACTACAGAGGAATGCCATTGCTCCCAACCACATAAAAATACTAACAAATATCATGTTGGCGAGCATCACACCGTCCGCAGAAGAAATACTGGGAGACTACCAGTGCGGATTCCGCAGGAATCGGTCAACGAGCGACCAAATGTTCACAGATAGGCAACCGCTGGAAAAGAAGTGGGAATACGGAGAGACCGTTCACCAACTTTTCGTTGACTTCAAAAAGCCTACGACTTAGTCGCAAGGCCAAGATTCTACCATATTGTAGTTGAGCCGGGAATCCCGGAAAAATATGCCGCCCTCATTTAAATCGGCGTGAACGAAGGGCGAGTTAGAATAGAAAACCAGCTCTCAGAACCATTTGAAATCCGCGACGGACTAAAATAGGGGGACGGCCCATCACCTTGTCTTTTTAACCTTGTGCTCGAGTATGTCATCAGAAAGGTATAAGACGACAACATGAGCGGATCATTCTTGAACGGGGTCACGCAAGTGCTCGCATATGCATATGGCGTTCTGAGCGATAATCTAAAAAGTGTAAATAAAAACTGTGAAATCATCATGCAAGTGGCAAAAGAGGTGTGCCTAGAAATAAATGAAAACAAAACGAAATATATGATTACGGCGAGGGCAGGTGCACCTCAGGCAACGCATATAAATGGCTGGGGAAACGTATGTGAAAACGTTCAAGAGTTTAAATATCTGGGAACAATAAGAATGAATCTCTATGTTTATTTGGGCGGCTGAAGTCCACTTTCAACGTAAACTGATGCGCATTCACAGATTGACGGGTATCGCGGGAAAATGTCTGAAGGGGCGGAACACATTCAGCAAGTTCAATTGAGCAACGACCGTGATAATACCTATAGAAAAGAGATAGGCATGATACGTTGCGCCTGTGCTCTAAAGACGGAATTGATCGACTTACGGCTGAGTCCCTAATAAGTTTCACTGCTCGATTTTGCATCCTGTCGAGCATATGTAGTGCAGTTTTGGCAACCAAATATGGGAGTTGAACTCCATTTTTGGACGAATATACGCCTGAGGTCTCCTCCATAGTATAGTGATTAGTATACCCGGCTGTCACGCGGGAGACCGTCTCCCCATCGGGGAGACTCTGGCGCAAGACTAATGACCTTGTCCGGAAAAAACGAATCATTATGGAAAATTTAACAAGCCTCAGGACTTGCTAAATAAGACCAAGACCAGTCCCCGGTTGTAGTGCCGATGATGATGATGATACGCCTTGTAAATAGTGGCCAGGTTGGATGGAGGGAAGGATCTTTTGCATCTCTTAAGGAACCCCATACATTTGGCTGCACTTTTCACAGCTTCCAATATGTGGTCATTCCAATTAAGAGTCGTATTAATTGGAGTGCCGTGGATTGATAGTTCCTTGGCTACGTCGATCCAAGTGGCGGTCACAGGTAGTATATTTACTTTGCGGTTCGCCTTTGACGACAAGAGGCTGCACTGAGTTTTTAAGGCATTGAATTCTACTCGGTTAGATAATCCCCATTGGTATATCTTGTTGAAGCCGGAATTCAATGTATCAAGCATAAGTTGCTGGTTGGTATTGATGTTCGAAGAGTTTGGATGGGAGTGTTCGTAGGAGTATGAGAAACTCAATGTGCTATGATTTGTAACGAACGGCTGAGGTGTTCCGCCGAACACTGTCCACAAATGAAACACGAATGGCCGTTTGTTTTATTGCTTTATTGTTTTCTTTTTTTTAATCATAACAAATAGTCGGGTTACAATGTAATATTACACACACTGCGATTAACGGATTGTTCTGTCTTAATAATAATCGATAGTCGGATCACAATTTTATATTGCGCACACTGCGGTTTCGGGTTAACATCGATTGGCACTCTCTGTACTAAAACACGCTGCGCAACCTTCCGTTATGAACACTTCCTGTAGACTGAATTAAATTTTCCCTTAGAGGATGATTCGACTCACAAGATAGTTCTCTTCTCATTTTTCGATTTTCTTTTAATCGAGAATCTCTCCACCAGGGAAGATCGTACTCTTTTGTCGGTCCTGCGGTTTCCTGTTTCGTCGCAGGCCAGATGTGCGGTTGCACTCACACACAGACGCGGATGTTGCTGCCTGTGTGGCCGGAGATCTTCCTAGGTTCGCCAGAATTTTCACACCTTCTGTTGAATCGGTTTTGTATATATTCGGGTGTGTGGTTTATTATTCTTGGCGATCCTGGGATCGCGGTAATTATCGTCGGTTACGATAATTGTATTTGCTTTGCCCTATAGGAACCGCGTTTTAGTTTATTGCTGTTTCTCCGCAATGGCTTTGTTTGGTCAAGTGCATTGCGGTAGGGTCAAAGGTTCAGCCGACAATTTATTTTGCGGCAATTTGCTTGTCGCCGGGGATTTGACGTTTGTCGACATCTGGCGCAGCTGTGCCAACCACTTGTGTTTATCCAGCTAATGGATCGGTACACATTTTCCATACTAGTCGTGTTCTTCGATCGCCGTGCAGGCATCGCGACATTTGTTTGAGACTTGGAGCACCGGTATGGATGTCACCTTGGTCAGGTGAAAAGATCGACTTTGGGGGCATGTGTGTGTAGGCACGTGAAGCTTAGTCATAGGTGAGTATGTTCCTTGGTGGAACGAAGGTATCTCAGCCTATGGTGATTTTTGCGTTTCATGGAACCGCCACACTATCATCAGCAATCGAGTGAATTGGGTTGTGAGTAATTGATAACAGATATTTTATAAAGATCAGGAAGAGAGCGGGTGAGAGTACTGAACCCTGGGGAACACCTGCATTAATTTGATGGAAGACAGATTTGACACCATCAAGAATCACGTGAATTGAACGGCCAGAAAAATAGTCTCTTATGCATTGGATCTGGGAATTGTCCACTCCATGCGAAGCAATTTTGATAAAAGGGCTGAACGACACACTTTGTCGAAGGCTTCTGAAATATCCACCGAGGTAGTGGATGGAATGGCTCCACTTTTCTGTAAGGTACGCCATCAAATCTCCTCAGTGAAGCTATATGATATTGGAAGCTGTGAAATATTCTTCCGGGGGGGTGGATGCGAACATACAGGGCAATGCCTCTGATTGCTTTCAACCTGGCGAAGGCCAGGACGATCCTTGTCCCTGTTCAATCCAAGTTGACATGCAGTCTCCACGTGACACCCCTGGATAGCTACTTTGACTCCCGCCAAGTAGTGAACCAATGCATGCAGCGACATCCTGCGAAAGGTTGGCGCAAGGCTAATAACCAGACCCGTAAAAATGAATTATGGCAAATTTAACAAGCCTCGGATATGGACCGGATACACGACGACGACCACGGAAACGAAAATGGCTAAATGATTTAAGAATTTTTACATGGAACGTACGCAACTTGGTCGTTGCGAGTACCAGGTTTCCGCGTAAAGATATCCACAAAGCCACCTGGGTATCACCTGATGGAGCCACTCGCAACCAAATTGACCACGTGTTGATAGATCGCTGCCACTCCTCAAGCCTGATGACGGTACGACCGTACCGAGGTGCCAACGCCGACTCGGATCACTATCTTGTTGGTACAACTTTCCGAGCGCGGATTGCCTTACGGAGACGTATTGCATCCGCGGATCAGGTTCAAATCAACACGGCTGCCTTACGCAATGAGAATACCAGTAACACTTATGGTCATGTGTTAAGACTCACCCTCGAAGAGCTCGACGGCGGGGGAGTAAGTCCTGGTGCCAGAATGCCGGGCGTAGAAGAGAAATGGACACGCCTTAAGAATACTGTCATTAGTACTGTCAACTCCATCTTAGGCAGCAGTCGTAGAGATCGGAACGACTGGTTTGATGATGAGTGTAAACTAGCGACTGAACATAAGAATGCTGCATACCGGGCAATGCAGCAGTCTCATAGGACGCGGGTACGCGAGGAAAAATACAAAGAGCTCAGAAGATCTAAAAAAGACTTCACAGACAAAAGAAAAGTGCCTGGGAAAAATCCTTGTCTGTGAAATAGAGAAAAGTAAAGAGCGAGGTCCGCACCAGGCGCGGAAGTTCTACCAAATAATCCGCTGTATGACGCGGTACACACCACGCTGCACTTACTGCAAGGATAAAGAGGGTAATCTGATCACCGATCCTGAAGGCATTCTGGAGTGATGGGAAGTGCACTTCAATGAATTGCTAAATGGTAAGCTCACAGAATAATTGGAGGCTCCACCAATGCAAGATCAAGACCAAATGTTGCCGCCACCAAGCATTGAGGAAACATTAAAAGCCATTAGACAGCTCAAAGCAAATAAAGTCCCTGGAGCTGATGGCATACCAGCTGCGCTGATGAAACAAGGAGGGACAGCGTTACATCACGCAATTCATGAGATCGTGGTGCACGAGCAAGAGGAGATGCCGGAAGATTGACGTCGTGGTATAATTTGCCCCATATATAAGGAAGGAGATATCACACTGTGCAGCAACTGCAGGGGTACAACATTGATAAGTACCGCTTCTAAGATACTCTCCTCTATCCTACAAGATCGGATAGCCCCATATCCTAAAGTCATCATTGGTCAATATCAGTGTGGCTTCATCCCAGGCAATTCAGCAATTGATTAGATATTGACCCTTAGGCAGGCGATGGAAGAATGTCAGGAATTTAAGATTCCATTATATCATCTGTTTTTAGACTTTAAGGCCGCCTACGATAGCATAGCCAGGCCAGAATTATATAATCATCATCATCGGCACTACAACCTGGAACCGGTCTTGTCCTTATTTAGCAAGTCCTGAGGCTTTGTTCAATTTTCCATAATGATCTGTTTTTTCCGGGCAAGGTGATTAGTCTTGCGCCAGAGGCCCCCCGACGGGGAATCGAACCCCGGTCTCCCGCGTGACAGGCGGGTATACTAACCAGTATACTATTGAGAATTATATAATGCCATGAGAGAATTCGGCATTCCAAACAATTTGATACGACTTTGTAGGTTGACCATGACCAACGTAACTAGTCAATTAAAAATAGCGAGATTGCTGTCCAAACCAATAAACATCTATAATTGACTCCGACAAGGGGACGGTCTGGCTTGCCTCCTCTTCAACCTGGCGTTGCAGAAAGCAATCCGTGACTCTGGCGTTACAACAAGAGGGCCTATTGTCACCAAGTCCAGCCAGATACTTGCCTACGCAGATGATATCGACATCATCGGTAGAACCGAATCGGCGGTACAGGAATCCTTCACCCAGATCGAGCAGGCGGCACAAAAACTGGGACTGCACATTAATGAGGGAAAAACTAAGTACATGGTGGCAACTTCTGCGAAGAGAAGACCTAACGTTGGTCAAACTATCAGGGTAGTGGAGCACGAATTTGAAGTAGTGCAATCATTTAACTACCTTGGGTCAATAGTATCAGCCGATAACAATATGGAAGAAGAAATACGCGAACAGCTGATCAAATCCAACAAAGCCTACTATGGTCTATCAAGGCTCTTTAAATCCCGAAATTTATCCAGAACATCCAAGCCACTACTGTACAAGACCATGGTCTTACCAGTACTCATGTATGGATCCGAGACCTGGGTGATCAATAAAAGGCACTCTGAACTCTTGGCCGCGTTCGAGAGGAAGGTCTTAAGGAGAATTGTTGGCCCTTAGCTCGAATGAGCCAAGAAAAGCCTGCCCGGAAAGTTCTTTGTGGCAGGATGTATGGAAGGAGACAGCGCGGCAGACCTTGTCTGCGATGGAGGGATGGCGTAGACCAGGACGCCCAGAGCCTGGGAGTGCCAAACTGGATGACATCGGCTCGAAATCGGGATCGGTGGAGAGATTTATTAAAGAAGCCCAAGACCGGATCCCGGTTGTAGTGCCGATGATGATGATGATGATGATGAAATATTCTTCCACCTGGGCGTTCCACATGACTTTGGATTAGGTCCAGTAATGTTTTTGGTGTACATTATTTCATTTTTTCCTCTTGTTTTCAGGGGTTCACCAACTACTTTTGTCAATGGTATTCGTTCTTCGGGTAGCTTAAACAGTTCTCTGGGCTTTTAAGCAAAAGTTTTTGTATCATAAATCAGTCTAAGTTATAATATGGAAATGGTTCAGAAGATTAATATAGTCCTATGTTGAATGTATACAATATAGGACTATAACCACCTCTTCATCAACCACTTCCATATTGTATCTTAGGCGGGAAATTAAAGGTCTATTTTTTCCACACTGATGCCAATTTAATATACCCAGGAGGCTATTTACTGCCCGTTCAACTATATCTCAGAGGCTTGGCGACGATAATATAATATTGTGTAATCGAAACCAAAGCTGGTCCGTAATATGTACCATGCGTCACTCCAGATTACAAGAAAAGATTCATGATTTTCAGAATCACGCTCAAACTGCTTGATATTCACTTTTACTTTTACCAAGCACAAAAAAAAACATCTAAAGAGCTTAACGACCACTCAGTACTCCAAGAAAACATAGGAGACAAATACGTGTATCATATTGTCTAAGCGACTTTACACTTTCGGCGATCGTAGTCACCTCCACCTAATTGGATGCCTGCTGCACGTTGGCTCCAATAGTGGAGGGAACAACAGACATTTATACAAAGGTCCATAATCTCTTATAAATCGGAAAAGTTTCGGTATTCAAAATCCTATTAATCCACTATAATTGGCACCATTGACATGCCGCTCGATTCAATACTGTCCCTTCACTTTTTGCAATTTTTTGTATGCAAAGACTTACCGCCATGCTAGTTTCACTTGGGAAAAAACGATCATCACGTTAAAACAAAATAACTTATTTAGATTTCTTTTTATATTTAACTTTACGATCTCTATACAAAATTTACATTAGCGTCTTAACAAGAAGATTTATGATTCCGAGCTAGTTTCTTCCGATCTGATCGACTTGTGCCTGCAGGTTGTTGATCACCTCTGACGGCACCTGATCGCCGAGGATCTCGAAGAGATTTATCTTCTGATTTCCAGGAATCTGCTCATAAGCGCCGAGTTCAATTCCCTCCTGCACCTGCTGAATTTGGGCGTCCTTGGGTATCAGGTATGTCTGTTGGGCTTGGCGAATGGCTTCACTGGAATAAGCGGCACCTTCGCGTTGTGGATAACTGACAACCACAGCGATCATGGCGAACAACAACACAATTGTCTTCATTGCGGACCGAGGAAACTGCCACTGATCGGATTACAATGTAACGTGAGAAGAAGGCGATCCCGTGTGGAGAGAGCGAACTTAACCGCGTGTCGCGTAATGCTAGACTGTTGGGTTGCGCTCCGTGGGTTACCTTATAACCATCTCCCACTACAAAAATTTGATGTAGAAAGTGAACACTCAGAAGCTTGTTTCCGAATCCGAGTTGTGACTCCGAATCGTGATTAATTGACTTTCTTCGACGCGGTCTTCTTGTGGAGTGGAATACTCCAGCAAGTCGGAGAGTAAGTCGCTTCTGCGGCTTTCCCCGATATGAATTCGTCTTGAATTTCAAACCACAAGTGACGCGGATGGGGGACAGACAAAATGTACCTTCCAGGATCAAGAGGGTGGCGGCGGGTTTGGAAGGGTGGATAATTTGAATGCGCGGGAGACAGTTACACTGCACCTCGTCTCATTTCGTATGTGTTCGGTGTACAATTAAACGATTCGTAGGTCTGTTTTGCTTCCCATTGTCGTGCTGTAGGGTAATACCTCGATGGGGATACTGTGAACACCAGAAACAAATCCACTAGGGTGCCTGTTTATTGCGTAATCCATATTCATAACCGGTGTTTATAATCGGCGGGCCGATGAAGAGGAATTAATCCGAATGAAGTGAGTTTTTGAAAACCATATTTCGTAAGAGTGGTTAATGTTTTGTGGGGCGATTGTTAATGAATTGCCATGCGACAAAGCACTTCGATCGAATAAATGCCTTGAAGATGATCGCATCTAACACGGCAGGGGTTTCGGAGCAGTTTGTTCGCAAGCTATGTGGGTTATTATGGCGTTGGTGTCAACGGTGAGATCCTCATACGCAGGTATCGCAATAACTGGTTACGTAAAGGAGATTCTCTGCTTCAAGCAGACGTTTCGCAAGCGATTATGTGCAAGTAGAGAACTTGACCAGGTCTTGAACAGGTTTTACTTTTTCCTCAAGCCGTTTGAATGGACATTGGGAAGGCATAAAGTCATGACCGACACTCGTGCTATTATTTTGTTAACACAGTTGTACGAAACTTAAACAGGATTACACAGTTTTGGTTGTAAGTATTATTATGCCACATCGCAGTAGGGTGTGAGGCATCGTTGGGCAGTTCCGTCTTCTTTTTTTCTTCAATTTTGACACGGTCGTGAGAAAAGAAGAAAAAAATTACTGACAAAACTGAGTGTATTTTTAGTCCCTCGGGTCCAGTGGTGCCCACGGCCTCATCTCGTTGTAATGAGTGTGCTTAACTCGGACAGAAGTGCAGTCGAATTGCGGAATTTTAAGTTGAAGCTTCATCTGTTTGCCATCTGCTTTCAATAGGCCCCCAAGTAATTGCATTCGTTTGAGAGGTCTTGATTAGATTTGATCAGTGGGCCTGAGATGAAGTGGTCACATAATTTACTGGCTGATGCACAGATGTTAGAAAGGATCTGGACGGATGACTACATAGCAGTTGGACGATTGCAATATCTAATTGGTATTCACTTTAATTAATGTTTAGTTGTACCGTGTGCGTATCCAATTATTACCACCGAGTTACGTACTTCAGTTGGTGGTAATGGCTTAGACACATATTTGAACAGTGCCTTAGCTAATCGTTTTTGTGGGCATTCTCGTGGTTGACCTCATCGGGTTTAGTTACTGCGACGCGTTAGCAGTTTTATTAGTCACATTAGCATAAGTACGCATTAGTTTCGTTGGCGTACACTATTTTTGCTGGTTTTACAAATCCCTTATCCGAAGTCTACACGATTGGTTTGTTTCCATTATAAGGTTTTGTTAAGATTTCAATTTATGAAGTCCATCTAGTTGCATCTCAGCTGGTGCTACGTTAGTGCGTTAACCAATCGACCGTTTAAAAATGAAGAAATCGATGTATTATCGTTAATAAGACAGAATATTATCTTACCCACTGATACTATCAATCCATTAATATGAAACAGAAATAAGGTTGGTACCAAGATGGAACCCTGATGCACGCTATGATTTTGTTCAGATTTCAATTTATGAAGTCGATCTCGTTGCAACTCAGCAGATGCTACGTTAGTGCGTTTATCGATCGATGGTTTAAAAATGAAGAAATCGGTGTGTTATCGTCAATAAGACAGAATATTTTCTTACCCACTGATACTATCAATCCATTAATATGAAACAGAAATAAGGTTGGTACCAAGATGGAACCCTGAGGCTCGCCGGCATTAATAGAAAAGAGATCCTAAGCAATGCCGTCTACAACTATCCAAATTGATCGAATTTGAAATGGAAGATAACCAATGCGACTGTTTTTTAAATTCAAAAGTCCAGATGCTAGCCACAAATGTAAGAGAGACTCCCGCGGATCGCCTGCTGGAGAATTCATAGTAGCGATTATTTATGAGTCTGTTGCACTCCAAATATTCAATAAACCGGTTATTGATAACATTCTATTATGTTGAATAACAAGCAGAGTAAGGCTATTGGACAGTGATTTTATGGGTAGCACTTTTATCTTTATTTAGAATTACTCAATTCGGGCGGTTTTCCAACAAGTTTTCGATGCATAAAACATGTGAACATTTTATGAAGAACTAGCGACAATTCTAGAAGACAGTTTTTAAGGATTACTGCTGATATTCCATCCGAGCGGTTGCTTCTCTACAGTATACGCAAACGCGTTAAATAGCTCGTGGGCTGAACTTAATATCGGACATTGATGATTGAACTGGGGTGAGCACAGGTGGCTACAAAAACCTACCATCCAGGGTTCAATTCGCGGAAAGCAAATTTGCGAAAACATGGGTTTTATCTTTTGAAGTCGTGAGCAGTGTCTCTCTTCTCATTACTAACGAGGGGGAAGAGGACAGACAGAAGATAGTCTTAATAGCCTTTACCATTGATCACAAGGGGCGCAAACCAATTATGCACTCAAACAATTTCGTGGTCCCTTTGTCACAATTGCATGCAGTTCAAATTCTGACACAATTCATTCTGGTGAGCTTAACTTGGTTAATCATTTGAGTCATAATTGATTGCACAACAGATATCAAACAGCAGCCCGAAATTGTCTATGGCGCTTTGCTAGGTTAACAGAAACAGGTTCAGAGGTTTAGCAGAATTACTCCGATTATTCGGCACTTGTGTAGGATCCTCCTAGTTAAATCAAACTACTAATGACATTGTGGGGGTAAAGAGGTATAAGGCCAACGTATGACACTTGGTTCACTTCCTTCCCACTTCTAGTTCCGCTGAAATCCAAGTCGCCAATTAAATTGTCCACAAAAATATATCCCAGTGTCACGGGAAGAGTAAATGAAACGCTGGAGCACAGGAATGTTGTTTTGATATTAATCCGTTTTTTTATTGTTCTGTCTTTCTTTTAATTCACTTAACTTAGAACTTATGATTAATGTAATTGAATTGAATTTTATGTATTTTATACTAGTGATGAAACTCGACACTGTAACCGCAGTAATTAATTATTTGACTCTAATGCATGTGAGCACTATTGAGTTAAGATGTCACTCGCGAAACTTGTGTGGTCACGACCGTAGTTGAAGAATTAAATTAAACACTAGCGCGGCAGCGTAACCGACCGCGATGAGAAATGACAAGCGACTGAATCAAACAGGGATGAAGGTGGGTAATTTTGCTTTTGCACAGGACAACCAAAAGAGATCATGCTTCTGCTCTTTCATTGCCACGCCCGTCGATGTGTGGTGAATACATTGGTTTATTCGATAGTCGACGAACATGGAAGAATGAAAGAACAGAAACACGATGTACGGTGATCTCGGGGTGGGTTTGGTTGTGTGTGCTGGTATCAAATGCAGTTTCTGAGAATGACCTACTGCCCTAGTCTTACAGCTGTGGTGATCTCAGAGTGCATTGAACCGTATGGAAACAGAATTATGGAGGAGAGGAAATGTAGTCGGCGCTATTCACCTGCGAAAAAAGTTCATTGATCCCAAGCGAATGGATGATCTGAAGAAAAGCCGAAGTGACGCGAAATTGGCTAGGGTAATTTATCATGAAAACCAAACTTCAATTATTTGGAATTACCCCAGCCGTTGCTTGGTTATGCAACAGCGTCGTTTGATTTGACTTGTGGTTGCTAACCGACATGATGTGATTTCCGATGGAAATCTCATGGGGTGGCAAAAATGGAGTTGCCGTATGGCGAAAAAAGATAGCTAAACTCAATTATGCATTACCTGCATAGGATAATGAGTTTAGCTATGCGTCCTTTGGGAAATATGATATTTCAGGTGAATAGCATGAACGGTGGGATAGGGGTTGATGCGACGCGCTGTTAGCGGTCGAAATTAGGTCAGGATTGTGGGCTGGTTCTCCATGTGATATATAGAACCCCCACAACATACTAATAGCGAACATTTCGACTAGCATCACACTCCCGTCTATTCTGTTAGAATGTACTAACCAGCTTGAGTTGTGTTCATTAAAATCGTCAAGCACGACAATTTCAGGAGTTGGGGAGTTGATTTGCATCAATGTTACGTAGAAAAGATTGCAAAAATATCCAAAATCGGCCTTAAAAAGGTAATTACGCTGTAGACTCCGTGAAATGATTGGAAGACATCCTTGACCATCTTTCAAAGGTTGGCTGAAGGACCCGGTCGAGCAAAAATTGCATCTCAGAGCACTGAATCAGCGCTATAGGTTCGCCTTTACCAGGAGAAGTAAAAAAAAAAAACAAAAAAAAAAAAACTCATGTTAGTCGTATCCCGGGCAACCAGAATATGTTTACCCGGTGGACGAGTCGAGCTGAGTCTTGAGTAATGCCAAAATAAAGAGATTCTTTGTTAGTAAATATTGTGATGGACGGAATTCATTTTTGGTAGATGAAGGTTTCGCAGAGTAAGTGGACCCGATTCTACAGAGTTGTGTAGAGTTCATTCGCATTTGATTGGCTCTACGTTAGTCCCCCCGGAGTAGTAGGAGAAGTCCCCTTTAAAAGGGAACTAATTTACTTAGCTTGCTCAAGGAGTATCATTCTCTTAATTTTAGTCCGGGTCATCAGCCACTCCAAAACATAGTTAAAAGTCTCGCCCGACCACACGACGGATCTTACAGGTTGGCATGGCGGTATTTCATTTTGGGACTTCCGCGAATTTCGTCGCGTTTACCGCCAAACAGTAAAATAAAAGTCATTGAATAGTAAAGCAATTAAGTTCTTTATTATTTGTTCAAACGCCTTTGATCGCGAACATATAGACGTCTGGATAATATATATATATATATATATATATATATATATATATATTGTTATGCCTCCGTAAGGCAATATGTTCGGCACCACTGAATCTTCAGGCCGGATGCGGTTTGTGGGGAAAACCTCCGGTATTTCCTTTAGATCAAGAGAGACTGGAGCGAAGGGGAGAAGCCATGCACGGTGGATATTTTTTTTTTTTTTAGACGATTAGATTTTTGCTTTCACTTAATCTTATTCAAATCTGTTCAAATCTGTTCTTCTATTTAAAACTTAGTTGATCGATTCACTTTTTCAAAAACGGTTACTTTTTCCAAAACTGTTCTTCTATTTAAATCTTAATTGATCCATCTACTTTATCCAAAACGATAACTTTTTCCAAAACTGTTCTTCTATTTAAAACATAGTTGATCGATTTACTTTTGCAAAAACAATTACTTTTGCCAAAACTGTTATTCTATTTAAAACTTAATTGGTCGATTCACTTTTCAAAGACGATTCCTCTGCTTAAAACTCAGTCCGGACTGGAGACTAGCCATTCTACTTCTAATTTCGCTTTACAATTCTTTATCCACACTATGCCTCGCCAGCCGCCCATGATCGCGTTGCCTTTTTGTCGATCAAGCAAAATCGTTCGTTCGCGGCTCCCACGGAGTTTTGACCTCGGAATAAGTTACTTGCAGATCAAGCAAAATCGTTTCTTATGGATCATGTGACTATGAGACTTGGAATATTTTGAACGAGGGTTGCCTTTTATATTTCGGGATTAGAGAACAAAAACAGATATTGATCATCGAAAATCACTTTATTGTTTTTCAAAATATTCCCCATGAAGATCTATACACTTTTGCATGCGTTTGAGCCAGTTGTCGAAGTACTTTTGCCACTCTGATTGAGGTATCTCCAACACATGCATTCTGAATGCAGCAATCGCTTCTTCAGGTGTCGAAAAACGTTGACCTCTCAGTTTGTTTTTTACGTACGGGAATAAAAAGAAGTCATTCGGTGCCAAGTCAGGACTATACGGCGGATGACCCATCAAATCGATGTTTTGGGTGCTCAAAAATGCAGTTGTCGCAGCCGATGTGTGAGAGCTCGCATTGTCGTGGTGAAGAGTGATCCGTCTTCGGCGGTTGGTTTTCCTGATTTCTTGGAAGACAACTGGCAAACAAATGGTTGTGTACCACTCAGAATTGACTGTTCTGCGTTATTCTAGTGGTACGGTTGCGACATGTCCAGTTTTTCCGAAAAAACAGGCGACCATTTGCTTGGAAGTGCTTCGTGCGCGAACAATTTTTGTTGGATTTGGCTCATCTTGAAACACCCAGACAGTCGACTGCTGTTTACTTTCGGGCTCATACGCGTAAATCCACGATTCATCACCTGTCACGATCTCATAGACGTGTTTCGAAGCACCGCGACCGTATTTTTTGAGCATTTCTTTCGACCAATTGACACGAGCCTTTTTTTGGGTGATTGACAAATTGTGTGGGATCCAACGCGAACAAACTTTTTTGACAGTCAAATGTTTATGCAATATTGAATGTATGCTGGTCACACTAACGCCTAAGGTTGTCTCAATCTCACGATAGGTCACATGATGATCTTCCAATATCAGTTCGCGCACAGCATCAATGGTTTTCGGAACAACAACTGATTTTGGACGACCTTCACGAAATTCATCTTGAAGTGAACTACGACCACGATTGAATTCACCATACCATCGATAAACACTGGTCCTTGATGGAGCTTCATCGCCAAAAATTGAATTAAGTTCATCCATGCACTGTTGCTGAGTTAATCCACGCCGAAAATTGTAAAAAATAATCGCACGAAAATGTCGACGATTTAATTCCATTTTTGGGCCGAGATGAATCTTTTAAGTTACTGTAAACAACACAAATAGCGCTCGTATGTCAAAACGTTCTGAGTGCGTATAACCTCAAAAACGTCCAACTTTACGACAGAGCTGTCAATTGCCGGATTGCAACACTAGGGTTGCCAAATCCCGAAACATAAGAGGCAACCCTCGTATTTTGTAAATTAAGCAAAATGTCTGTTAGTGGTTTCTATGGGATTTGTATTTCAGAGTAGGTTATTTGCAATCTAGGCAAAATCGTTTCTTACAAATGACTATGGGACTTGGAATATTTTGTAGACTATGCAAGTATTTGTTATGGATCATGTTATATCGTTGGACTGGAATATTCTGTGAGTTAGGCAAAATTCTTTTCTTTCTGATTATAGGGTTGGGATTTCAACTTGGTTTTTCTATGATGGATTCGCAGCATCCATAACAATATATACATATATATATATATATATATATATATATATATATATATATATATATATATATATATATATATATATATATATATAAATTTCTGATTATAGGGTTGGGATTTCAACTTGGTTTTTCTATGATGGATTCGCAGCATCCATAACAATATATATATATATATATATATATAGTGGGCTTCTCGATAGTATAGTGGTTAGTATACCCGCCTGTCACGCGGAAGGACGGGATTCGATTCCCCGTCGGGGAGCCTCTGGCGCAAGACTTAATGACCTTGTTCGGAAAAAACAAATCATTATGGAAAATTTAACAAGCCTCAGGACTTGCTAAATAAGGCCAAGACCGGTTCCGGGTTGTAGTGCTAATGATGATGATATATATGTAGTTTTATTTAATTTGGTCCTTTACAAACCATTTGGACTACTTTTTAAATACAACACAAATCAAATGACGTTCTCTATTGACCAAAGCAAATGTGCCCTGCTTGCTGCGTTTTCCATCACTTTTTCCAGCATCTTTGGCCGTATAGCGACGATTTCGGCACGAATGTTTGCCTTGAGCTCGTCAATGGTCAGAGGCTTGCTGGGTTACACTTTGCTTCTAAAATAGCCCCACAAAAACAAGTCCGGAAGGGAATCTGGAGATCGGCGTGGCCAGTCAATGGCGCCTTTTTTGGCGGCACATGTCCAGGTAATTTTCGTTGCAGAAACTCCATTGTATCTTTCGCAATGTGGCATGGCGCATTCTCTTAGTGAAACTAGTTACCGTGATGACCTTTTTCACACATTTGTGGGTAGACATAACGAGCCAACATTGGTTTTTTTTGTTTTAAATCCACATTTAATTCCAATATCATTACAGATTTTACTAACACTAAATGTTAAATTCAGTTTTATCCGTATCATTCTCACACCAACCCGCTGGCTCCTCGCAAGCACTCTAAATTATACAATAATTTTTTTTTTAACTGTGTTAATATAGCGTTAAATAAAAAAGCGACCACCAAGCCGTGATGTACGAAATATTACCACACCTGGGGTTCATCACTGGCAAAGAAATCCCAGAAAAATGGACGGAAAGAGAAGGACCTCGATGCGGAACTGCTCGATTATATACTGGAAGACCAAATCGAACAGTACGACGCAGAAGACGTTGCGAACTAACAGGCTGAAAAAGTCATAAAGTGGGTAACTAACGGATGCGATGCTTCTATGCCAGGACAAAAACAACCAGCAGGGGCTATCAAAGCAGTGTATTGGTGGAACTCAGAAATCGCACATGTGTGATCGGAGAGCAACAGGTTATGAATCTTGCAACAAAGAGTAAGAATTCCTAACACCCTAACAATTCGTCAACAAACGGAAGGAGTTCATAAAGTGATCCACAAGTGTAAATATGACACATTCTGCTCCCTAATGGATGAATTAAATCACAATCCATGGGGCAGCACCAACAGGATAGTCATGAAAAGACTACACAACAACTGTAGTCAAATGCACTAGAGTAAAAATGACATGGCCAGAATCGCTTCTGTCCTCTTCCTCTCGAACAATTCACTGAGTGGACATCGGGGCTCTCTGAATGGCAGCATGGGTTCCGGAAAGGGGCATCAAACGGGAGGACACTGCTGGCTAGATATGGCCGGACGAAACCTCAGGCCCCAAATAATCTGGCCCCACATAAAAAAAAAACGGATAACCAGCGTAAACACCTCCGTTATAATGTATGCAGCCCACATAAGGGCAGGAAGACAGAATAAGTCGTACATGAGGGAAGTGAAACCAGCACATAAGTTGTCATCATTAAGAGTATGTTGCGCATGCCGAACCGTATCCGAATATTATTGTAGTAATAATTTAATTTTGTAGTCGGCTTCCGGTTCGTTGAGCCCATGCGTTAACCGCTGGCTGTTCTTGTTCGGAAGGTACATCCGAATTGAAGTATACACTACAATACTTTTTCGTTTGGTCCGCGGCTGCGGTGAGACTTAGTCTTTTCCAAATGTACTTAACCAACAAGAAAGTAAGTTCAGGCCCACCATTGGCGCTAGCCCTTGATCCCAGCAGTTCACTTAACTTATTGTTTTCCGCCTCTAACAGCCCCCCTTAAATATACCTAATGTCAAATCTGATTTCTTCCCACGATCGCATCGTTCATCTTGAGATCGTTATTCGACGTTAGTTTAGATGGAGGCCATGCTAATGACGATGGGAATTGCAACCTTGCAATATTGTCGCCATTCACCTTGAGACAACAAAAGTACGCCTACTCTGGCTGTAGCTTACCCCATTGCTATGTGAAAATTTCGGGCAACATATCCAGAAGCACACCAATTCAAGGTGATGAGAACAAAATGCATGTGCTATTTGGTGGTTAGAATTGGGTATAGCAATATCATCGGGCCTTAGCCATAGGTATGCATGCATGTAATGGGATGGAATCTGGGAATTGCAGAATTGCAATTCTGTTGTTACTCAAAGTAACATTATGCCCACCGTGGTTATACTATTACTATTATTTATTGGCCTGTAGGAACCCGGAAGTTTATGACCTCGCCGAATCGAATCCGCCATCGTTCCCTCTTCTGTGCGCTGTCTTTCCACGCTTGACCAACCGATCCGATCTCCCCAAGGTCAAACCTTACATTGTCCTCCCATCTCCGTCGCGGCCGTCCTGTCGGTCTCTTTCCCGTTGGTCTTCCGTCAAGAATTCTACGCACGATCCTGTCGTTACCCATTCTCGCTATATTCCCGACTATCTTAATCTTCGCTACCTGATTATTCGCACAATGGTTGTTTTGGAGTATATCTCTTCCAATTCGCGGTTGTCGAGTTTCCTCCATTGTTCTGTATCTTCGTCATATTTACCGCAAAAGAAAAATGTCTGATATGCTTTTAGGGGGAAGGTGTTTTCTGTGTTTTGCTTCGTCTTGTTTCAGGTACCAAGGAACGCTTCCCCACCAGTGGTAAGGCGCGTTCAACCGTATTTACTTTACAGGTACCCCAGGGCACTTCCAGACCACCAGCGGTAATGGGTGCTTGAAGCATATTACTTCCGTTTTAGGTTTATGAAATGCGGGTTCTCACCACCGGTGGCAACAGCATCGCTGGGGAAATATATTAAACAGATACCACGGCACATCACACCGGTGACAGTAGGTAGAATCGGCCTTAGGGCGTAGAGGGAAGGCGTTTTCTTTTTCCCCTACTTTGTATTCCGGTGGTTTTCTTTTTTTTCAAGTATCCTTAACCAGCTGGCGCAGAAAAACATTATATAAAGTTCACTAAGGTCAACAACAGTCGGTCCTTCGAGCCGGATCAACAACAAATTTGGTTCTTCAAGCTGGACCAACATATTACAGTTGTTTTATGATATCGTGAATATATAGTTAATAATATCTCAATTTTGTAATGGTGTTTCATATCAGAAAAATATTATTCGCGTCGCTAGGAACAAAATTGGGTGGGAATTGAATCTGGTCACTATAGATTCAAGAGATGATGAAGGGTGCAAACTATTACCAGGCCTCGATATCACAGAGTAACTACATGAACCGAAGCGAGAAGTTTGTTTCCGATTTTCTGTATCTGAAGTGGATCTATTTTACCCCGTCTTTATCCGATTTCACTGCCCCTACCACTAGTACCGTCAACGTCTCCAACATCTAGTCCATCAATCACGCAATCAGCTACGGTTCGTGATAGGAAGATATGTAAATGTTTTGGATTTTTAAGGTCATTAAAGAATGTACTTCTGTCATTCCATTTTTTATTAGTTCGCTCTTATAAAGGTTGTAATGAAATACTTATGAATAATTCAGGGATAAAAAAATATGTTCATACATGTAGACCGCGTGAATATGAGACCGCGAAATGCGACAAATCCTTCAAGAATTCCCGCTTAAAATGCCTTCGAGAGATGTCGAAAACGATTCGCTTTACATTTTAGATTAAAGTAAATGCGTTTTGCCACCTAAAAGGAATAATAATAATAAACTTTTAAAATTATCTTCGTCTATAAAAGTACTCACGTCCGAATACATACCGGTGATAAACCCTACGTATGTTTTTGCTATGGTTGCAACAAGAAGTTTACTTACTGGAAAACCCATTTCCTTTTTCCGGCCAAGACGAGTTGTATTGTATATTGAGTTGATATGCATTTCTAAGATTTGTTTAAATCATTCGACTTAATTCGAACGAACTTTATGAACTAATGAAATTAAGGAAATTTTCATTGTTTGACAGTATTACAAAAGCTACGTAGATTTTTTTTTTTTCATTTAAATTGAAAAGGGAAGACTTGATTTTTGTTTTTAAAGGTGATTTGGATAACAAGTCGTATTCATTTTTTTGTCTATCTTTAATCTAATTAATTTAGTGTAAAAAAACTGAACAACTAAATCTGATTTTAGCATGCGAGTACTTTGTAAGGAGTCATTTAATTAACAAAAACAATAAAAATATTAAATTATCGGTGGATGCGCAGGAGTAGATATTTTTGAAAATATGCAATAACCACAGAGATAACCCTGAAGTTACCGTTTATTTTCCAAAATATGAACACTAATGCCCTTACCAATAACTCAATATTTCAATTGTTCGTCTTAATTAAATTCATTAGTAATGTTTCTGTTCGTTTCTCGGTTTACAGTTCTTTGTTTGTTGCATACAAAATCCCCCTCTGCTAAATGAAGAGTTTCGATCCCTATAGTACTAGTAGTGGTAGTATTGTAATTTTATTTCTTATATGATCATACACATTAAATTTTACATTAAAATGACAGATATTGTGGGTTAATAATAATATGATGGCAGGTCGATAAGTCTTTAGAAAATGAGTAGAATCTTCTTTTATTTTCTCATTTAGCTGACCTAATAATGACGCTTAATACTGTTCAGTTATCGTCTGTCCCTTTTCAAAATAGTCAATGAAGATAATACCACGTGCATCCCAAAACACTGTAGCCATAAGCTGATTTCACCATCTTTCCCTTCGTTGGAGCCCGTTCGACTTTAACAATCCACTGTTTTGGATGTTCTTTCGTCTCGAGACTGTAGTGTTGTATGTATGTTGGGGCGAAGTCGTGGTGCCTGCGTACGGCACAGGGTTCTACTTCGTCCTCACAAATTACTATAAGAAAGTTCCGCCGCAATCATTCACGAACAAAAGGACGAAACGCCGCCACTTTTGTCCACAACCAGGAGTAAAGTCAAAAAGGATAAGCACACATGTTCGTCACCAGAAAAAATAGTACAAATGAAACACACTGATTTGTTTAAGTTAAGCTTATTTCGAAATCAAGGAAAAACACTACTATTGGAATAACTTGTTTGAATTAATAGATTATTGTTCCGTTTCATTTTCTTATTGATACTAAAATTTTACGTCAGCACTGCGTGAAAGTTAACTTATGAAATCAAAAATAACACAATCTTCGACGACTGACGCAAATAAAATATTCGACATGGAGGTTGCAAACACTTCGACACGACCCCGAGGCATATTATGCATCTCCGCGGTTTGCGAAGTGCAAGAGAAAAACCTACCGTCGCGAGCGGTGGTTGGGATGGGACTCCGCGATATTAAGTCGCTGTTAAAAGAATTTTTGGATGCATTTACTTGTAGTGATAACCGGATCTCATTGGAGGAGGTCGTCATGGTACACATGTATGGGTGTACGTCGTTTCTTTTCAAGGATCAAAACCATTAGAACGAACGCGGAACACAAAGAAGCGCATAATGGACATCCAAGAGATGTTTGTAGACAAATCGAATCTCGTCAGATCCTAATGGGTTTGCTTATGCATCGTTCGGTAATGAGGGTCAACTAAATAAATAGCAGCCGCTCATTAAATGAAAAAAATGTCTTTCGGCTACCACAAACGATATGAATTGTTTATGGTATCGCAGGAAACCTATGTAGGAACGCGTTCTTCTGTTTACACATGGTGCGAGTTAGAGAATTTTATTGCTGGGAGAAAAAGGTCGCCGGCCAATGTGTTAAGAAATTTATCGTACACATGGCGAAGTTGGAAAATAGACGTCGCAATATTTATGGTCGCTGTCATGACTGTTACATTGTATGCTAACCGAATCATTTTGTTTACAGGAATTTATCTGGTACCGAAGGTGCCGAATTGGTTTGGAATTCCAGATAAGCAAAGAAAGAAATCTTACGGAAAATTGTATGCGAAGAGATGCATGAAAAGGTAAGTTCTCTTTATAGGGACTTTCCGATTATAGCTTTGATCTAATTAATGCATGAAGCATTTTCAGGTGCTTAATGCGATTGCATTAGCAAAAACGTATGCGACTTGGGGTGAGGTTATGGAGGTTTTTAGGTAAGTGTACCGTGGGGTTTGGCGGCACCGCCACATGTATGTTTCATCTACAGTTAGTAATCTGCACGGAAACTCATCTGGATGCGACAGATGCGCTCCAAAACAACCTTAGAAGACCACGAGAGAGGGATCTTAACTCTTGTCGATGATAAATGAGGAACTGAACTTGCCATGCCCGGTCGCACTGTGCTCTAACTTTTCACTGCGACTGACATCCCTTATGTGCGCACGTCAGTGTATGAAAAAATACAACCAAGTTCTATCGCATTGCGAGCGATATCGCACCCCACAGATGATGCCGTACCGGTTGATCTACCTTTCCGGAACCCACCCTGCCATTCAGAGAGCGCCAATCTCCCCTCAGTGAATTGTTCCAGGCGAGTGGCAATTACTCGCTCAAACAGTTTCCCTATTCTGTCCAGCATGCACAACGGGCGGTAGACGACGGCGCTTCTTGATTTTTGACTCCTTTTGGTATAAGCACAAGCTGCAGCTTGTCCTGTTTAAAGACAGGTTGTGAAGACTTCCAGTTTTTTTGTTAATGCAGTCTGCACTACACGTTAGGAATACCACCCAGTCCCAGGGTTTTGCTTTTTTAACAACGCTTGCATCCAAGAGCACCTCTTCGGTGGTCACGGGAGGTATTTCTCTTTCTGTGATATTCCACTCCTCTTGTGCTCTAACACCTCATCACACTGTGAGAAGAGGACAGAAACGATTCTGGCCATGCCACTTTTACACTTTTGCATTCGACTACTGTTGTTGTGTAGTCTTTTGATGACCATCCTGTAAGCGTTGTCCCATGGGTTGTTGTTTAATTCATCCCTTAGGGAGCAAAGCGGGTCATATCTACACCTCAACTCCTTCCAATTATTGACGAATTCCGCATGTAACTGTGGGAAGGTGTTATGGTTTCTTGGTCTTTGTTGCAAACGTTGTAACCTGGTCCACCCTGATCGCGCGTGGGTGATTTCTGGGTTCCACCAATACACTGGTTTGAAACCACTGCCGGCTGTCTTTGTCGTTACATAGAAACATCACATGTGCTATTTACCCACTTCATGACTTCCAGCCCGGCTGTTCGCATCGGCCTCTACGTCAAACTAGTCGATTTGGTCTTCCAGTATATAATCGAGCAGATCCACATCTATGTCCTTCTCTTCCCACCAATTTTTCTGAGCTTTCTTCGCCAATTTGCCAGCGATGAATCCCCTGCGTCGTAATATTTCGTACATCACGGCTTGGTGGTCACTATGGGTGTAGGTGTCCAAAACTCGCCGCTCTCTACTTCTTGCCAACATGGAGCTGGCAAATGTGACGTCGATTTTGGACCGGCTTCTCTGAAGGTGTCATCAACACTATCATTAAGTAACACTACATCTAGGACTGCGAAGGCTTCGAGTAGTGGCTGGCCTCTACTGTTATTCCTAGTGCTTCCCCATTATACCACCCAAGCGTTAAAATCATTGAAATGTCCAGGCATTTAAGACCAATGTACATCGATAACTGACATTTAAGGGTACTCCAAAATCCCCTTTTGTGCGCGCGTTAGTGTAAACCTCCAGAAATATTAAAGGGCTACTAGTTCTAGCTTCTTGGGTTACTCGGTCCATAAAAACATTGAATTCTTCTATTTCCCACTTTTGTGGAGCGTAACAACAGTAGAAATTAATTTAACTGATCTTATCACAGGCGAACCCTTCCTGTCGCTGGTCAATTCTGTGTTCTTTGGTGGAATTTCCAGTTTTCCAGATGGCTGCTGTTTTCTTCCCATGTAATTGTACCAGTGCCAGGCATCCTGTACTGCTCATTGCTGAGTACCATCATCATCATCGGCACTACAACGGGGAACCGGTCTTGGCCTTATTTAGCAAGTCCTGGGGCTTGTTAAATTTTCCATAATGATTTGTTTTTTCCGGCAAGGTCATTAGTCTTGCGCCAGAGGCTCCCCGATGGGGAATCGAACCCCGGTCTCCCGCGTGACAGGCGGGTATACTAACCACTATACTATCGCTGAGTACCACGTCGGCACTATATTCTTTAACGGTTTTGGAAAGGAGATCTTGTGCGGCTCCACAATGGTTTAAGTTAATTTGAATGCACCATTTGAATTCAGGAAATTGGACATCGCGTTTTTAAATGCTCGGCATTTGTAACTACCTGTTGAGTGATGGTTACCGCCTTCGCACCCTGATTTGCAAAACAAACGTTTGGGTTGTGCTTGGCAGCCCATCACTTTGTGGCCTCTTTCATTGCATTGCCGACAGTTGTCCGATCGATGCTCTTCGGATTTGCAAGATTTCGCCACATGTGCGTATTGCCATCATCTGAAACATCGTGTGGGTGTGATGTGTTCTCGCAGTCTGCATCTCACCCATCCGACCAGTAGGAAACCTGTGGCCAGCAACATGTTTGCCTTTTCTCTTGGTAAGTCTGCCTGCCATATGGTTTCCTTCTTAAGCGCTTTTACCGCTTCCTTTGGGATCGCGTTCAGTGCAGGAAACGCTCTAGCGATCGCTCACAGGATTTCCTTCACAAGGGTAACCTCATCTAAATCACGAATATCGACCGTGATTTCCCATGACACTGTTTTCACACTAGCATCTTTTTTTAATACTTGTTGCACTTTTGTTTTGAGGGTCTCAGTTGTGACCTCTGGTCGGCGGTGTGTGTGTGTGTGTGTGTGTGCGGTTCACTTGCTCAAACTGTATATATGGCGTGTTGCAGCGAAAACGTTTTACAGTGTAACAGACCTCAAATTTTAAATTGTTTTTTTTCTGAACGACGCCACTTCCGCAGTGGTTTAGCAAGTGTTCATATTTTCATGAACGAAATTTGAAAATACAGCAAAAGAGAGAAGAACAATAAGGTTGTGTCGAGACGAGCATATTGGCGGTTGTTGTTGTTCACTCGTCGTGTAAGTCTGAGATAAATGGTCTAAAGTTTCAAGCACGGTGGTACCAGAGATCGTGTTTTCATATCTTCTTCGATATTGTCTCAATCCCTCGGCTCCGCCATTTTTTGCTGCATAATTCTCTAACCGCATTATGTCCAGTCGAGTGTAAATTCCAGGGTTGTGAAGTCGGGGTCGGAGTCGGAGTCGGAGTCTGAGTCGCGGAGTCGTGGAGTCGTGTAGTCGGAGTCGTGTTGTTGGTAAATATAGGGATCGGAGTCGGAGTCGGAGTCGTGCTATATTCTTTCGACTCCACAGCCCTGGTAAATTCAATGATTGCTTCTGATCGTTGGAACTCAACAAGCTGTTCAAATCAGCGAGAACATTTCCAAGGACTTAATACATTTACCTCTGTTGGAAAGGGAACGTTTACAGAGTGTCCTGGTAACAACCTTAGTAGTGGGGCATATATAAACAGTGGCACCGATGACTTTCTCTCTCTCTCTCCTTTCGCCGCTGAACCTGTAGTCAACACAATTTAATTCAAGATTTAACTTAAGACTAAATGTTAACTTCTGTTTTACATATATCATTCTCACAAATAAAGTCTCATTTCCAACAGGTTATGGGGCCAGTCTAACGCCGGAATAAATAGTGAGTTTAAAGCACGCGTCGACGGAACAGGTGGCGACAATACGTGAAGACCCAAAAGTGACGCCAAGTAATCGGTACGATGCAGGACGCAAATATTCCGTTGTTAAACGGAGGAAATTACATACCCTGGAAGACAAAACTTAAAGCAGTCCTGGTTCGAGATGAGTTATGGGAAATGGTGAGTGAGCCGGCACTCACGCCGAAAGACACCGAGTGGAAAAAGAAAAACAACAAAGCCATGGCATATATAACTCTGAGTGTTGAAGATAATCAGTTAGTGCACATCCATCATACGGAAGAAGCGTACAAAGCGTGGCAAGCGCTAACAAAGAAGTATGAACGTTCAACGTACGGAAGCAGGCTATATTTGAGAAGGAAACTGTACGGAATACAGTACAAAGGCGGCCCAATGAGTGACCACGTGGATGCCATCATGACAGTGATTGTACTGCTCCGAGGATCAGGCAAGCCACTCGAGGATGAGGAAGTCGTAGCTATTCTACTGGTGAGTCTTCCGGAATCGTACTCGGGACTAGTCACTGCGCTTGAGGGCCGTGACGAGAAGGATGTCACAATCGAGTACGTAACAGGGAAGATTATGGACGAGTACCAGAGAATCTCAAGGCTCGATCAGCGGAGGTTCAGAAGTGGCTCTCAAATCAGCAGATCCAGGTAAACATGACCTAAAGAAGGGACATCTCAACAAAGGTTCAAACTTCCAGACAGAAAGGAAGGAGAAACAGGAAACTCGTACATGCTACCATTGCCAGAAACCAGGACATCTGAAACAGGATTGCAAATGGTACAAAGCAATGAAGGGGGAACAAGCCAGGGCAGGAATAGAAAAGTCAAAGACGCCCAGGGCTGACGCCAATCAGAAGCGGTTTCTCTTCCAAGCGAGAGATGACACGAGGATCCAAGACGGTGGACAAGAGGGCGGATAAGGTGGCTGGCTTGTGGACTCGGGAGCAACGAGCCATATGAGAAACAACTCAGCCTTTTTCGACGGCATCCGGGATTTGAACAAACCAATTTATTTGGCGGATGGATCAAAAATAATAGCAACTGGGATAGGAAATGGCTACCTACCATGCATCGTGAAAGACGGTCAAGTCCAGAAATTCGGAGAATCATCGATAAAGGATACGAAATAGTATTCAAGGACAACGGATGCCAGGTCCTTCAAGGAAAGGAAGTAGTAGCTGAAGCAGACAACGACGGCAGTTTGTACAGGCTGAAATTGGAAGGAGTAAAGGAGCAGGCACACCTGACCAGAGAAGCAGCGTGCATCCACGATTGGCATCGGCGATTGGGAAATCGAGATTTACCAGCTATCGGACACATGGCTGGCTCTAGACAGATAACCCGAATACGCATCTCTCCCTGCAAGTGTGAATCAACCTGTGAGAGCTGCATCAGAGGAAAGCTGAGCGAGAAGAAATTCCCACAGGCACAGAGGAGAGAAAGGAAACCAGGGATGCTGATCCATTCGGATCTGTGCGGGCCGATGCAGGCACAGACACCGAGCGGAAACAGATATTTCCTGACCCTCATCGACGATTTTTCTCATTTCACAGTCGTCAGGCTAATGAAATCAAAAACCGAGGTAACCGATGCAATTAAAGATTCTGTTGCAGCAATTGGAAACAGATACGGCAGAAAACCAATGGCAATCAGGTCGGACAACGGAAATGAGTACGTCCCCAACGAATTGCAAGACTTTCTTCGGCGAGAAGGAGTGGAGCAGCAATTCACGGTCGCATACACGCTACAGCAAACGGGGTGGCGGAACGGAAGGATAGGACGCTGGTCGAGTCCACTAGGTGCATGCTGTTTGAAGCTGAACTGGACAAACGGTTCTGGGGAGAAGCAGTGCTGACAGCGACATATCTGCAAAACAAGATGGCGAGCAGAAGCATCGACAAAACACCGGTAGAACTGTTTACAGGTGAAAAGCCAGACCTGTCGCACGTAAGAACCTTTGGCTCCAAGGTTTCTTCGTTCATCCAGGGAAGAAAAACGAAGAAAGTGTGATGTCAAGGTACGAGAAGGAGTTCTGGTGGGGTACCATGGCAACACTACAGGATATCGAGTTCTGGACCCGTCAACGAACGAGACCTGGATTAGCAGATCAGTCAAGATCATCGAAAACTCAATTGAGCGAAAGAAGAGCTGCCATGAAGAGAAGAAGAACAAGAAGCTACCAGAGCGATACGTCGCATACGAGATGCCAGACAGTGGGGAACCAGAAGAAGAAACCGACTCTGGGGAAGAAAACCAAGACTCAGATGGAGAGACAATGGACTTGAGAGGTCGGGAAGAGCGAAGGGAGGTCGATTCCGCAGACGAACAATTCCAAACATCCCCATCAGTACAAACAAGAGTTTCTCAACGAAGCAACAAAAATGTACCACCACCGAGGCTGGGGTACAAGGTGAGAGCCTGCATCGTAAGAGAACCAAAGGATTGGAAAGATTTGTTACAGATGTCACCCAGAGAGCAGAACCCGTGGCGAGTGGCAGCCGAAGAAGAGATGAAGTCACTGAACGACCACCAAGTCTGGGATATAGCAGATCTTCCTCCAAACAGAAAGGCAGTTTCATGCAAGTGGGTTTTCAAGGGCAAGACCGATGGCAATGGAAAAATCTACACCCACAAAGCTCGCTTGGTCGCGAGGGGGTTCTCGCAGCGGTACGGCGAAGACTACGACGAGACGTTTGCTCCCGTGCTCAAACACGAGACAGTTCGAGTCCTACTCACACTGGCAGCGCAGCATTTTAATGTCCGGCACCTGGATGTGAAGAGTGCGTACCTGAACGGCGAGCTAGACGAAGAAATTTTCATGGAGCAACCCGAGGGATTTGTTATGCCAGGACAGGAGAAGAAGGTGCTAAGACTCAAAAGGAGCCTCTACGGTTTGAGGCAGTCGGCAAGGGTCTGGAATTTGAAGGCAGCGGCGATCCTCGGCAAACTGGGTTTCAGCTGTGGTTGTGCAGACAGGTGTCAGTACTTAAAGGAAGAAAAAGATGGAAGGTTGCCCTACATTCTACACTACGTTGATGACTTGCTGGTGGCCGGAGCAACGCCTGAGGTGACAAGAGCAGGAGCGGACATTTCCAGATCAAGGACTAGGACTGCATAGACCGGAACATTCTGAAGTGAGAAGGAGTGTTGGAAAGGGAACGCTTACAGAGTGTTCTGGTAACAACCTCAGTAGTTCTAGCGCCGGACAGGTGGCGCTTAAGTCAACAAGCGAGGCATATATAAACAGTGGCACCGATGACTTTCTCTCTCTCTCCTTTCGCCGCTGGACCTGTCGGCAGCACAATTTAATTCAAGATTTAACTTAAGACTAAATGTTAACTTCTGTTTTACAAATATCATTCTCACAAATAAAGTCTCATTTCCAACAACCTCTTACCACATTTTTTAAATGTAATAAGAATTTCCGAGGAATATCCGAATGTTGAACCGACCACTAACATTATTCTAAATAAAATATGAATATAAACATTGGTCATAGTAACACGAAGTGGTCATTTGAACATACGTATGGACAGCCAAAGGTTGTAGCCAGTGGTGCATCTCTTATACATCGCTCGAGTTGTTCTTTCTGTGAGCGTTTCCTGAGGTTCTGCCCTAGATAATTAATGTTCACTTTAAGTAGTTAACTTCTATAGCTATAAAGTGCGGACAATATTAATTTCTGAAGGGCCTTTGTAATGTTTCAGTAAACAAAAAGATTAATATACGCTCAAGTAGCGCATCAATTAATTTGCTACATTGTGGGTTCTTTTTTCATCTGCTCGTAGGAATATTTTGCTGTTGGGCAGTGACATCTTACATTTTCCATAAGTGAACATTATTCACTTCACTGCCTTTTCGGTTTTCATCCTGTTAATGTGATGTTACATTCAGTTATTGCATTACTCGTCCTTGATCTCATTTTACCGCAGTATCATTTTTCCGAGGTTTGTTTTTCACCATAGTGACTGCACACAATAAAATACGGAATCTACTTGATTCTTCTCCATCGTTTCCTGCATTCCGACATAAACAATGGTGAATGCAAATAATTGTATTTTAAATACATAGAATATACCAGAATTCGTGGCAGTTATTTATGGTCCTATTGAGCAGAAAATGAGCGGCAAATCCTTTTGTTTTAACAAGGATACAACAAAACTCCAACAGAAACAGTGCTCTTTCTGTATCTGATTTATAATATGCAACGCAGTTTGTCGTCCTATAAATGTCTGCTACAAGGATTGCAATCAGAAAAATAACAAACTGTATCCTTTGAGGAATAAAAATAAAATCCATTTCATCCTTGTACTTCTTTGATGCGCAACGTTCATTCCATCTTATTATCCAAGAGATAAAACTTTTTGTATTCTGTCCTTTCATAAGGTTTACAAATTTAGAACAGCTGCACGCAGAGTCGGACCGGATGTACGTATGCAACGACAAAAAACGAATTTCCTTGGAGTACTAACAAGGACATCGTCGCCTTCTCTATGTGGCTGATGTGCGTACTTAAGTTGCACTCTCAGACTTACAGTCGAAGAATGAAATGCAGTAGATTATATATGTTACGTTAACAGCAAAAAATCACAACTGTATCTGGCAGAAAACTTCGGGTCAATTAGCAGTATTTAGTTCCTCTTTCATGTGACAAGGAGCCCTCCTTCCCTGTAGGGGATGTAAGGTTATTCTCCTCGGGCATAATTGTTCCCCGGTTGTTTGCCAAGCAATTAGAACGAACGAGTTGCACTCAAGCAAAACGAATTAACGCTCGGGTACATTTCACTTGGTAACATCGAAAAGGACAATTAATGCGGGACTCACACAGAATGATGATGGTCATTAACAGGACTAGGTCGATGTTGTACAATTGTGTATGTGCAGAGACATGCTAATATCCTTTATCGTATCTCGTTCTTCCTAAAGCAGAACAGTGTCTCAATTGGCACTTCTTTGTGATTCAGATGATTGTTTTCGAATGCAAATGTTTCGAAGGATATCATCTCACATTCAGACTGCGTAAACACAGCAGGTGTTCTAACCATTATCCTGCAACTAATTATTAAATGAATTAAATTCAATTCGCTCCTCGTGCGTTGTGTGCTTTGAATAACTGTCTTATCCGGTAACAAAATATCATTGTGTGGGAAGTTTTGTATTTAATACGACCCTTGCGAAATGCTTGAGTGCTCAACAGGAGCGAAGTGAGGAAATGCAAATGAAAACTATTTGCATAAAATAAACATTCGGTTGCAATGTTTTTGAAATTGAAATCCCACAAAAGGAATCATAAAGGATACATGAATTTGAAATTTTCTTCAACTTTGTTTATTCTTCTCGAGTGTCCTCCTTGACGTGGGGAGGTGTTTGAAACATTTGTGTACCGAGAACGATGAGAAAGGATGAGCAAATAGACCGAGATGAAGGGACCTTTAATCCTTTGTTAGGAAAATAATACCCCACCCCACTTAGATTTCAATTTGACCCTTTTTATGGCTAATTACACAAAGGACTCTATTATGCCATGAACAAGAAGTCCATGGATGAATCGAATGTCCCACGGAGCAGCCCCTAGGGTAGGTGATAAGATTTTCGATTGATAATTTGGATATTCAACGGTCAGACTGAAGGAACTCTGTTGATCTCTCCTCTTTCTTCAATTATCGATTTATTTTTGAAAAAGTTTTCGTTCCTCTCATCCCAAATTAACCGTACAATTGATTTTATTATATTTTTTTTTCTTCTCTTTTGCCTTTTTAGGTAAGTCTTTTGGATGCTGGCAGATTGGAACAAGTTGCTGGAGGTCCCGTGGGGCAAGTATTTGTAAAACAAACCTTTTTTGCTTTTAATCTGGAGATAAAGGCTCAAGTTTAAATAACCTCCTTCAGATAATCTTCACTTTTGTTTTGTTTTGATGTTTCAATTTAATTCCCTTTGAAAGAATTGGATATTGATAGCGAATTCTTTTGTGTGAATGGATTTTGGGTTCTTTTTAATGATTTCATTTACTTACGTGTTTATTTTGCCCTCCAACTGGGTTCGGGCCCTGATCTTCGGCAATTGTGTCCCCTGATAGATATGATTCCGTAATTTTTTTATAGAATATCTTATCACTGAAGCCGGTGTATACAGTTCTACATGTTGTTCATTAATACCACTAATATTATATCTTTTATTGTAAGGCTAGATGCACAATTCCTGTTTCATAACAATGTTTGTTTTACTGCCTTTGCACACATAAGCAGATTCTCTGGGTGTATCACCGATACTTGCTCTGATGGGTTTTTTTGGGCAACCGATTTTCGAACGAACTTCAACACAGACATTTAGCTATTCCTTTGGGTAGGTATCAGATGTAAAGATGTTGATGTCAAAAGTAGTTTGATGGCCCCACGTTGGGTATCAAGTGTAATATGTTTGGCTCCAGGGTTTAGAGTAAAATAATTAATAAGGTGGCTCCGAATCGGGAGTCACTTATAGTTCCTGGAAGAAATGGAGAAAAGAAACCGGTCGTATAGAGTATCTTCCTTTCAACCTAGGGGTTTATCTGACTTCTTGGTGAGGGCAAAGGAGCGTGGGTTGAAGATCACAGCGTCGAAGGGTTAGCCCCGCGATAAGTCCCTGGAGCGTCCAAGATCCTGTCCCAAAGTCAACCTGTAACACCAAAGTTAACCGGATGTGTCCTCCTAGGAAAACCTTAGAGTGGCAGGTGGATCAACCCCTGTGCCAGGCTGGGTAATTCCCTAGTGTAGCGCAGCAATGATGGCCGGGTTCGCCCTCCTAGGAACAGGTTAGAGTGGCGAGGCTGCCGATCCCTAGCCTGACGCAAGAGCGGAATCATAAAATTCGAGAGTCGATCATCCTTAACCGCAAAGTACATAGGAAAAGAAAAAATGGAAGGGGGCGGGGTCTGTATGTAATCGCATTAGCACCTTAAATGCTTCACGCATTAATGAGATCAATCTGTAATCAAAAAAGCCCCTGGAAAAGTAAACTTACCTTTCATGCATCCCTTCGCATACAAATCCCCTGTAAGAATTTCTTTCTATCTTTTCAGGAACCCCAGGCAAATTCCAACTTTCCCACACCTGCAACGGCAATCTCCACCCAGCATACCTGAAACATTTCCTTTTACAAGGACATTTAATGCATACAACACATTATCTAAAATTCCTAGAAATAATTCTTTAAAGTGCATATGGCATCATGAATCCCAAGCCAGTCGGCACCCTTTGTTTGTGTTAAAATCCTATGTCGGACAGCTTGTTTTTACAGCTGCAATAAACCGACCCGCGATTCGTTTGTACAATCGACAAACAATTCCCGCATGCCAATTATTATCATCGAAACTGGATCCTCTAGCATTTTCAAGTATAAACAAGAAGTCAGTTCCTGTACCAGTCCGAGATGCGATAAACCATATTTCTACGCATGTAAACATGCATAAGATCCAGCTCATCGTTTGTTTTCCCACTAACAAACAATCTTCAATTTCTTTCCCTGCCGCAACTAATTACCCGGCATATACAAAGGCATGCAAATGATTCGTTCGGCCACCAATCCCATTAGCACCTTTTCCCAACGTCTATTGTAGCGACGATGCATCGCGTAAACCATGACCCGCATTACCAACGTCGCATTTGGTCGTTTCTCCCTTTTGTCTTTACCGCCTGTCTGCTTCGTTTACCCATTACCTTCGAGCACGTGTAAACAACACAGATCTGAACGATCACACACATACCACCATGATCTGCATTACGAGATCTGGTTTTCTGTTTCACAAAGAGAGACTTTACGTCTCTCTTGTGGTAGGTAAAACATATCCTTAGTGTAGAGGATATCCACCACCACCAAATCGAGGGTGAATGAAGAACCAGATTGTAACCCTCGTTTTTCATTGGCAGACCAGCGCGGTCGCGTCCACTCCCGATCTCTGTCGCGCGGCGGAGTAGCGTAATTAAACCGAAGTCGAGTGTAAAGTAAATAGAATTTGTCGTGAGTTATCGCTTAAAAGTAATACCATAAAATTATTAATTACGTCCCGCCTAATCGAGCGGAAAGTGCACGTTTAGTTTGTGTAAACCTAGGTTACAATTAAAACTGAATAAACCTTTTCAACATATACCGACAATCAGTGTGTTTCATTTGACTCTTCTCCTGGGCTGCAGTTCCTGAGCGTGTTTCTTTGTTACATTTGTGGACATTGTGTTGTGGAGTCCCTTTTTGTGTTTTTCTAGTGGCCTTCGGCAGATCTTTCGTTGATGGCGGAAGAAGGGAATCTCGTGCCCATGCCTGGCACAATACTTCTTCCCCACAGGTCCATGGAGTTGACCACATTCCCGTCGATCGGGCTCGCCCTCCTGGGTAAAATCTTACAGTGAGAAGGCGACCGATCCCTACCGCGAAGTAAATAGACCAGTATAACTCTTTCATGGGGCGGAATACATTCCCTTCGATCGGGCTCGCCCTCCGAGAAAACCTTTAGAGTAACGAGGCTGCCGGTCCCTACCACGACGCGGACCGATGCAAAACCTGAAAAGTAGCGTGGAGTGCAGCCGAGCGGCTTCTCCGGAAAAATAAAACCCGTGTCTTTGTAATTAACAGAGCCAGGGTGGAGCTACACTGCCAGTATAACACCAAGGAATCCACACCTTGCTGGAAGCGTTAGCCTACGTATCCTTGTATCAACGTAAAGTATTTATTTGACACCGGCAGTATCCGGCCGCCTGCGCCAAATAGTAAGGTTGCTGATCAAAACCTTACCTGACTGGATGCGGGGGGTCCACCCTTGCTGTTCCGGCCCCAGTGGAGAGTCCAAATAATTAGAAGTTCGTTTTTTAGTAGTTATTATTTTATTTAATGGAGTACTTAGTTAACTATACTATTTTATTTAGAGTAACAGGCCCGCTGTTCTAGTGCTAGGCTGCAACCTGTTACTCTTTTTAATTGACTGCCCATTACTCCGTTTGCAACCACTCTTTATATACTCAAATTATGGGCGTAGAAGTACAAACGATGCGTTTCATTCGGCTTGGACTGTCATCCAGCACGTATTAGCCGTATTAACACCGATTTCCCAATATAAGCCGTCGATATGGCTCAATTATCATTTCAATTTAATTGACCTTCGCAAGGTGCAACGGCTGACATTAATTGCACTAAAATCACAAACGATTACCCTTGCTTAGGTCATTTGCACCGCAGAAACGTTAATTACGCTTGACCAAACCAATTGAAATATGATAGTTCTCGTTCGGACCATTTGCTCCGTTCGACGGATCGACGCTTTGTCATTAAGTTCGACTGGCAAGCGTTTTGTCCGGTGTCGGTTGCACTTGCTTTGTCGTTATGTTCGACTGGCAAGCGATTTGTCGCAGTGTCGGCTTGCACTCACCAAGCACTTACATTCTCGTGGTAATGCCGCTTGTGTCTTATGACTACCATTGGTGCTGGTGTTGAGCGTGAAGCCACTGGCTGTGGGGTGTGCGGCAGTAGGTGGCAGTTAATTGGATTGCGCGCAATATGAGTATGCATTTATGATACGATGAGCATGTAGCTTTAGGAAACGAGTACGCGTCATGTGTGGGCAATTAAAGGGGTATTCGAATGACTATTATGACTATCCCAACGTGTGCGATATGAACATTAATTGATTGATGAGTGAGGCCGTCTATGTAGCGAGATGCGACACCAGTGTTGCTGCGTCAACGCACCAAGCCCTCCTACGAATCGCTTTAGAGAGACTTGCTGAGTTGCCCTGTGTGTGGAACAAGTGAGACTCAAATTGCATAAAAAAAGTATGGCGGGAAGCCGGTTTAAACGAGACAAGGACAAATGTGCCCTTCATTATGTCTCTGGCTTCTAATCATCTTGCGACAACCAGCCAGAATCACCCACGTCCGGGAAGATGTCGGGCTCGGTCTCAAGATATCTTAAAAATAGAAAGAATGTGGGGGGGGGGGGGGGGGGGTATCTAATGATAGTGTCTACAGGGTTAGTTTAAAGCTCTCTAACTACTTGGATGGGAGGATGATGGGAAAGAGATCATACAAGACTGACAGGTCTTAAGTACTGTAGTAAATGCAGATTACGTTTTTGGCGTCTGATAATCTGGGCTTTGGTCGGGGTGTGTGTGTATTTGTGCTGTCTTGTACTGTGCGTGCTTGTTTGTAGTGTATAAGCAGTAGACCCTATAGGGTGGGTCCAGGAATCCTCTATAGTGGAGAATGTTGTTGGGAAAGGTGCTTTCTTCAGTTTTGTACCGGAGAAAAAATTGTGGAGGTCGAATCCGAAGACATCGAAGGAGAAATGGGTCAAGAACGCAAGACTCCCGTACAAGTAAGTTCTCGGTGTTTTGAATACTTTCGAGGTGACTTGAATTGCAAAACAAATAAAAAACAAACAAAAAAATGGAGAGGCGATAGGCCGACGTAAGCGAGACAACAGCAGATGTGTCCCTCATCATGTCTCTAGCTTCTGGTCATCTTCCGATAACCAGAATCACACACGTCCGTTAGGACGTTGGGCTAGGTCTCAAGATATCTGAAAAGCAAGAGGGGAGGAGATATCTGTGGATAATGTGGACAGGGTTAGTTCAAACGTTCTCTAACTACTTGGTTGGAGGGATCGTTGGAAAGAAATCACACAAGACCGGTAGGTCTCGAGTGCGGTAGTAAACGCAGATCACGTCTTCGGCGTCTGATGATCTCCACTTTGGTCGGTGTGTGTGAATGTTTGTGCCGTCTTGTATTATGCGTGCGTGTGTGTGGTGTGTTAGCAGTAGACCGTATGGGATGGGCCCAGCAATCCTCTATTATAGACAGGAGTGTTGTTGGGAGGGGCGCTTTCTTCAGTTTTGTGATGAAGACGAAATTGTGGTGGTCGGATCGGAAGAGATCGGAAGAGAGAAGAGTCAAGAAGGCAAGACGCTCATAGGTTCTCGCCGTTGTGAATGGTTTAATAGTTTAGTGAGGGCAGAACCCTCATTTATTTAGCTTAATGCCGGCTTAAATTAACTTAAATTAAATTAATTTAAAAACCTTATAGACTATCTTAAATCTAGAGTAAGAAGGAGGAAAAAAACAACCAGGTTGGTGAAGATGACTGGGCGATAGGGGAGGTAGGAGGCTAAGGAAGAGCGAGTGTATGCGCCGCCCCTGTACGTACTGGTAGGGGCGGGGGTGGTGAGCTGGGGGAGAGGTTGAAAATGTGGGTGGGGCTGGAAAGGTATAGGGTAGAAGAGGAGAGGTAGGATTGCAGGGTAGAGCGGATTATTGGAGGGAGCGGGGTTAGGACGGGTTTCTTCTAAGACGTCGTTTGAGAGCAGGAGGGGTGAGGTTGAAATCGAAGGAGGTGGGGAAGGAGTCGTCCTGTCGTAGCATACGCGTGATGGGTTCGTTAGCGCCGTAAGAAGTGTGATGAGCAGGCACGTAAAACAGTTGAGGGTTTCGCAAATTACGGGGGTTTGTATGAAATGTTAAAGTGGAGAGCAAGCTTGGGCAATTGATTGAGCCAGACAGAAGGCGATGGACAAAGATGAATTTTCGAGATACTTGTATGCTAATTGCAGCAAGTACTCGTCGATAGGGATTATAATGGAGGCGCCTTAGTATAGGTGAGAGTTGAGTTAGTGGGGACCGTTGTGCCTTCTAGAGTGGTTGATGCATCTTCTGAGGAGTTTCCTTTCGAAAACTCGAAGTCTTTCCATTTGAGCCGAAGATATACAGGACCATATTGGAAGGGCGTACGATATTCCAGATCGGATTAGCTGCTTAAAGCAGTAAGAAGCTTATCTTTTGTCTCAACTTTGTTGCTCCACTTCAAAATGTTGTACAGTTTGTTAGACCGACCGAGACCACTTTGAAGAATGTGGGTCACATATTTGATGAAATTCATTTTTGGGGTATAAATGACCCCAAGATACTTCATCCTGCCCTGTGGTCTAATCGTAGTACCTCATATTTGTATCCGAATATTCTGTGAATATCGATAAGTACGTTGAGAATCTTTACTACTCAGTTCCATCGTCTGTAATACTGATACAGTTCGTCCAGATGACGGTTGAGTCGATTTGTTCCGGGTTTAGGCGTTTTGGATGGACTGGAATTGCACGGCTGGCGTCACGCCTTTGCTACTCAACTTAATGGTACTTGTGAATAAAATAGGTTTCGTACTAAGTTTTCGCACATATAAATTATCGAACTTAAAACTATGCTTTCGAACATATAAACTTTCGAACATAACAAATTTTCGAAGGCTTTTGAGTTTTAAAATATAAACTGTCTTCAGTTATATGAATAATTGTATGTGCCGCTCAATGCAAATCACCAATTTCTTTTTCTTAATTTATTTCTCTTATGAAAAGCCGACCTGTAACGCTGACTCGGCATCCTGGGGTGTTTCTCGCTCGGTCCCTTCAGCAAAAATCTTAACCATTTTACGGAGCCTATAGTTTAATTGTGTGGTATTTCCCCGGATAGTTGAGCACTGCAACCAATCTACCACTCACTAATTATTGTTATTGTAATCGTGCCGAACTGAGTCATCAGTTGAACCTTTAGCTAACTTTGAACTCTGTTCACCACCAAATACAAAGATGAAACCCACTCTTATTTGTATTTCGAATAAGGATTCGTAGTTTTTATTTGTTCTCTATCTCCCAATACTTCGCGTACATGCTTGCCTACACGACTCGGCTGGGGGTCGGCTCTCAATCAAAGACACTATTCCTGGTTGCTCTTCAATCGTTCTCCCGTTCCATTTCTCGTACCCGGGAATCCTCTCTCTTCCAGGGGTTTCCATCCTTCTTTTTACTCTCATATTCATACACAAAGATAAGGTGTGGGTGCACTCAAAAACAGACGCGAAAGTTGCTTGTCTTTTTTTCAGTAGAAAGATTACCGTCCGTGTGGCCGAAGACGGCCGGGGGCCACTTAGGGTTTTCAAACCTTAGTGATATCCCTTTTAGTTAAGTTCCCCGTACATGATTTATCACATTTGATAACTGTCTCGGCCGGAATTGTTATTCTCAGACGTTAGTTTGCTTGATTTTCTATGGATAGACCTAGCGTGGGTTGTGTATCCCATTTTCGCAACAGAGTTGGTTTATATCGATTGTTTGTTTTGGTAGGATCACCAATTGGGATAATTTCTATGTAGAAACCCTCAACGACTTGCCTGAGAAGGGGTTATTTTGATGGTTTACGTTTGTCTGGTCGCGCTATAATCGTTTGAATTTTTTAGTGGCTATTGGCATCCAACAAATGGCTGGCAACATAGTTAAGGTTCAACGGCCCTACATTCTGCAATAGCCCTACATGCATTGTGAATTAAACGAGAATGCACCCTGTGTCCAAGGATGGTGTGAGGCGTAGGACACATGGGTGAATCGCCCCCTTTGCTGGGTGTAAAATATGGAACCTACCAAGCGATTTGGTGGGGATTCGCAGAAACACCAACAACGTACGTATTTACAATCAATCATGTGGCACAACCTCCTTACCAACATTCAAGCGACTCTTCCATGTATCATGCGGAGTAGCCCCGGAGGAAGATATCTACGGTGAGGATTTTAGCATGTAAAACCGATGTCGACTCCACAGTTCAGTACGCTATTGGTTCCTAAGAATCCTTCTAGCTACTGTAAAAAAGCCGATATAACAAAACAAGCCTACACAGCTTAACTTTTTTGTTCAATTAAATGTTTGGTTTTTATTCGACTCCACTACTCGACTCCGGGTTGGAATAGACGTCTCTTCTAGAGGCCTCGATCTTGAGCTGATGTCAATTAATTTGGCACTCCAATACGCTGTGCGCCAACCATGTATAGACACTTCCTTTTCCACGTTAGCATTTACGGGAATAAAAATTCGCTTTTGTTTATAAAAAATTAAAAAATGTGACAACGTGAACACGCGAAGTGTTATGGTTTTGCGGGGGTGAAGGTATGCGTGCCGACGTACGGCACGGATTCACTATCACCCACCGATGGAAATCCCAGGAACGACAAATAGTTGCGGGTAATAGCACAGGTAATGGTAACCTCGTTCGTACTTTGTGTTTTTTTATTTTCCTTTTCTTATTCAGAACTCGCAGCCAAGGGACATTCACAACTGAGTCAGTTTAGATCGTTGACAACTATTTTAAAAGTTTGATTAATTGGATCGTACCTCGAAGTTATTCACTGGTAGCCATCCGCTAGAAGATCGCACTCCGGGCACGTTACGAGCACTTGAAGATCTGATGCGAAACTGTCATCCGCAAGGAGGAAACACCACAAATGAAACACCCGAGCTTCGCTGAACTTAGTTTTTTTATTTCTTCAATATTCTGTACAGTATGAAAATATTGCGCCATTACCGCAATTTACAAGTCAGTAGCGCTTATGCACATGGAGTACAAGGAGTAGTTTTACAGACAAACCTTCGTATAGAAAGCTATCGATCTCTGTTAATTTCCGACTTTATTTTATCCACTGAGTTACAAGGCTTCAACAAAGTATTATATTGTTTATTAAGTTTTCTGTCTTCACGATAATTTATTTTATAATTGTTGTTCACGTGTACACTACCAATGCTGAATTTGTTTTTTGATTCTCTTTCTTTTAATTAATACAATGGTACGGATTTTCTGCTCCACTCGGGTGTGCGTGCTTCGCAATGTATCAAACTCGACTGACTAAATGGAGGCAAGAATCCATTCAGGGTGTCGTGGCAGTGGAGTCGTCGCTAAGTAAACTCGCTGCCGCTTACTAGGAATGAGAAGAAGGGTTGCTATGCGTACATAGAGAATCTACTTCGGGGAATTTCTGCCGTACAGGCTGAATTAGATTCCTCTGTTGCTGTGTATACCGAGAAATCGGTTTCGGAGGAATAACCAAGTATGGGCATGGGTTGTCGGTTAGACAAAGAGACGTGGGTCTTGATCGTTGTGATGGTTGTTTCGTGGAAATGCAACGCATCGTGCTGGAGACTTACCAGTAAGGAGTGGTGGTATTATTTTAAATAGTTGGGGTAGGATGGGAGCCGAAATGGTTTTCGGGGAAACTAAATGCTGCTTGGTTACAAGCGAGAAAAATGGTTCAAGTAGAATGGGAATTGAAATGGTTTTCGGTGGAAATTAAATGCTGTTTGCTTGCAAGCGAGAAAAATGGCTATTTGGGAAAACCAAATGCTGCTTGGTTGCAAACGAGAACATTGCTTTAAGTAAGAAAGGAGCCGGAATGGTTTTCGGGGAAACTAAATGCGGTTTGCTGTAGATGAGGGAGATGATTTAAAATGTATTCTGTTGTAGGTTTTGAAAATGCATTTTATTACAGATTTCGAAATAAATGCTGTTGCAGATTAGGGAATGTATGCTTGCAAGTTGAATATGGGACGATGCTGACGCGCTGTTAGCGGTCAAAGTTAGGTAGATTGGTTCTCCGTGTGGTATAGAGACCCCGCCAGTGACGTACGAAATGGAGGTAGGGCGGAAGGAGAGTTAGGTGCCTAGGTATCTGGTGAACTTTGTTTGCTCCAGTAGGCGCGGTGGTAGGACTTGGAACTATCGCGTTGACGCGTTCCTGGATTGTGGCTGGGCTTGAGGCGTTATTGTGAGTGGACCTGGTTGTTGGTACCGCGTGTGTTGCCGGCGGGGGCAAGGGGATTGCGTTGCGGTCCACTGGCCTGTTGTGGGTTGCATGGAGCAACAGGTATGATGTCCGAGTAGGCCATGGCCTATCGGTAGCTCGCTCGCATCCGCCGTGACGAAGATGCGTGTGCGGGGTGGAGCAGCGTCAAGCCCAGAATTTATTCTTCTCCGCAGTGACGGGGTGCTGTGTGCGGGATGGAGAAGATCCGGGTCTAAGGTTGACATTTTTCGTCCATACGTTGGTATGGAGAATTGTTTGCCGCCCTTGGTAGAAGAGCTGTTTTGTGGGCGTTAACGTGTAGTCTTAGTCCTGCGAGTTTATGTTGGGATGGGTGTTACTGAGGGATTTCTGGTTTTTATCCCCCTTACTCCTTTTCCGCATTTGTCCCACGTGTGGTCCGTATGGCCATACGCCCCGCCTCCAATTTGGCTGCTAGACACTCGGATGGTCAATGTGGTAGGGTTTTTGGCAGTAGAGGGTTGGTGTGGTCCCGGATGTGTTTTCTTCTGGGACTATCTCTGTTGGTGCCATGGCCTATTCTTTGGGAGTGGAGTATAGTGCGCACTGTACTCTACAATGGCGTGGCCATACTGCCAGCACTCCCCACAGAAAGGTGTGTTTCGCCTTTTTAGGCACTCGTCGTATAGGTGGCCTTTTTTATGGCAAAAACTGCACGTGATGCGTGCAGTCACCTGGTACAACCGACGAGCGCCTTGACCCCTCGTGGTTTGATCCACTGTGGTGTTCTGAGGGGGCGAAGGTCGACCTACCCGTTAGGTATGCGTGTTTTGATATGCGCTTCTAACCTCCGTGTGAATTTAGTTTAAATTGCGGCGGAGTGAGGCCTGGAGCGCCAGGAGATCGGATACGGTGACGTGTGCAGGGGAGTGGTCTGAGGGAGCCTCGCTGGGTCTGCGGTCTTGGGTTTGCTGGGGAAATTGAGTTGCGCTAAAGGGGGCGGGCCTTCTGGGGGGTGTGGGTGGCTGTGACGATGGCGTTACTGGAGAAGTCCGGGGTGCTGCTAGTGGCAATGGTGAGTGTCGTGTAGGCGGAACGGCGTGTTGATTCACCGCCGCGATTTGGTACGCAGGGAGCTCTGACTGCTTGCCTGAGTTTTCCATAATCGCGTCGGCGATTTTGGATAAGTAGCCCAAGTTCTGGTTGGGTTGGGCTATTTTATTACAGATTTGGAAATAGATGCTGTTGCAGATTGGGGAATGTATTCTTGCAAGTTGAATGGGGCGTTGGGCTATGATGACGCGCTGTTAGCGGTCAAAATTAGGTAGGAATTGTGGGTTGGTTCTCCGTGTGATATAGAGAACTCCCACAGTTTTTCTGGTTGTTGTATAACCTAAATATTATCCTATCGCTGAGACTTTCAGACAGGCTTTTTTCCGATAATACCAACTACAATAAGTTGGTGATGCTACTTTTGTTAATATAAAGGATGTTGATATTCCAGTTAGCACACATAATTCATCATCATCATCGGCACTACAACCGGGAACCGGTCTTGGCCTTATTTAGCAAGTCCTGAGGCTTGTTAAATTTTCCATAATGATTTTTTTTCCGGGCAAGGTCATTAGTCTTCCGCCAGAGGCTCCCCGACGGGGAATCGAACCCCTGTTTCCCGCGTGACAGGCGGGTATACTAACCGCTATACTATCGAGGAGCACACATAATTAGTCCGTGTATTTTCTACACGCAACGTCCACACAAGGAGTTGTAATATCCGCTTAAATGGCAATGCATAATACAAGTGGAAGGTAACCAAAAAAAAGAAGGGGAAAACAACAATCGATGGTCACTGGTTTGAATACTTGTATATAATAATGACGAGATAGCACATGGCCTGGTAGCAAGAACTAAGAAAACAAATGGCCCCCGCAATTTTGACTGTTAACCAGTGCAATTTAAATATTGTGAGCAAGAGGAAAAGAGTCTGTTCTCTTTGCTGGTCAGACACAAACTCATCACTTCTTATTGATGGCTATGCATGAAACGCCTATATACATTTTCACTTGCAACGGATGGATTATGAAACAAAACAGCGAGTAGTAAACTAAAAGTGATTACTTGGAAAGCCCCCAAATTCGCTTTGTCGTACAAGCATAAATTTGTGTTTCGAGATCTACATATATGACATATTCACCTTCGTTTTTTGCTTACTGATGTTTTCTAAATGGCTCCTCGATAGTATAATGGTTAGTATACCCGCCCGTCACGCGGGAGACCGGAGTTCGTTTCCCCGTCGGGGAGCTTCTGGCGCAAGACTAATGACCTTGCCCGGAAAAAACAAATCATTATGGAAAATTTAACAAGCCTCCTCAGGACTTGCTAAATAAGGCCAAGGCCGGCTGCGGGTTGTAGTGCCGATGATGATGATGATGATGTTTTCCTAATATTGTGTAGTGGTTCATTGTGTGGCGGGTTTTTCTGATGAATAATACCAAAAAACCTATTACTGTGTGCAGAGGGCGACAGTTTTAGAGGGTTGTATTGTGTCACTCAATGCTTTCTATGCTGTTTCCCACTTTCTTTAAGCTTCCTTTCTTCACCGTCGCTTTGACTCGTTCACACCTATCTCTTATTCTAAAAATTTGAACAATTCTCTTTGAATATATAATGGGTTCTCCAATGGGGACTTGACAACTTTTTTTCGGTAGGAAATTTGTATAATTTGCAGACATTGTCCGTTCGTGTACTTAACCACGATGAAAATGTTGAGTTTACTGAATAAATTGACAGTGAGAGTTCGATGATTAGTGAAAGGGTTCACAAATTAAGTTCAAAGTTGTCAAGTCCCTATTGGAAAACCCTATACAATATAAAAAATTAGAAAATATTCTGTTTATAATGCCGTTGCCTGACCGAGGTCTAGATACCACCCACGTCATGCTTAATATCCTCTTTATTTGCTATTTTGCTGAACATATTGCCGATACAAAAAAGCTATACGATGTTTTGAAAAGCATTTGAAGAGTGTTCATTAACCGATAATTGCCCCCTGTACCATATCGATATTTTTAAACGGACTGTTTTCATTTAGATTGATTACTTATTCGTGTCTTCAATTTAAGAGCTCCTTGTCTCATCCTTGAAGTGTAAGTATACACTCAATCATTTTATAGGAGGAAAAATAAAACCAAAATTATTATTTCGGGGCCTTTTCACGTATCCTCTTTCAATTGGCAATCATCTAAATGAGCCTATTTATCAATGCCTACGTTTGAAGTCCTTAAGGACCAAACACTTTCCACTCCTTCCGCCGTTATAAATCATTAAGATGGCAATTTCCCCTCGCAACTAAATAGAAGAGGAGAAGAGGACCACTTCAGAATTCAATTTCGTTTTTCCATTTTCCCCATTTCATAATACCAAGAGGTGTGTCTCTTTGTCGTTTCGCTTTTTGAAACGGTTGCGTCTGTCGGAGGACGCTATTAGTTCCCTTCGTCGGCAACTTGGGTCGTCCAACGTACTAAAACATGACCCAGCCAAGTGAACTTTTCACCAATTGAATTTCCGCAGTTTTATTTATTTCCACTTGACATCCATTATGTTACATTATTGGGTACATTCGGTGCGCCTATTTACAAGCTGGCTGACTGGGCGTCGATGATGGTTGGACTAGAACAACTCCGAAGGGATAACCGAATAGACGTTATTCAATTTCCTCTCAAGAACACACTTGTCCCGGCGGTGATGGGATATTCATGAGTCAACCAAGAAGGTGAATGAAACGTGCCATGAGATGTCGTCGTGTTACCTATGATCGCGTTGTGTACACATTGCTGTGTCTATTGTACAATGGATTGGGTGCACGACGGTGGCATATCGATAAATTCTCATAGAGGGTGTCGTGTCAGTTCCCTTTGAAATCCTAATCGGAGAGTTATAATAAATTCAACATTCTATTTGACTTATCATCTTAGAAGGTTTCCACTTTATAGGGAAGTTTGTATGTGCAGAATATGCACAATTCTCTGTAGAAACATGCAGTAGGTGTACAAAGAGAAGGATGGCCAATACGACAAACAAGCCGTCAGTGCAGCGATGGGAAGGATATTAAGAATGAAATTGCTAAGGACAAACTTGCAAGATTTCTTGGTATCCTTCCAAGCCCGTCAATTGTTGGCCTCATTCATAACGTACATCTCGGCTCATTTGAAACGCAGGTGAATTGTAGGATAAGACGTATTTCAGGCTCTTAAAGTGCACATACTCGAAAATACTGCAGCACATGCGACTGAAAACAAATTTGCTTCGGGTAAGGGTGTCGAAGAAAAACTCCCTAGAAAGCATTCCAGGGAAAAATTAGTCCTGACGTGTGAATAAATGAACTCTCCATGCATATGTCAGCGAATTCCATAGATGAGAGTAAGCAACGAGGGTACATAACTCGCCTAAGTGCTTGAACTTATGACGAAGTATCCGTTAAAGGTTGTATGGCATTTCGTATAATGAAGTTTCTCCCTGTCGCTAGACTAAAGTGTACTGGGTCTTCTGTTCTATCACACTTGTCGTTATGTCTTTTGGGATAAAACATTAGGTCGAGTGATAAATGCATTTAATTTAGTAACCACGTTACCGTTGGCATATGCAGTCTACAGACGAAAGAATTGGCTGGTCAGCAGAAGAATGGATATAACTTTGGGAGATAAACAAGATGTTGTTGAAGTAGTCCGTAGCTCTGAGAAACACCAACATTGATCTAATGAAATTCTGATTTAAGAAAGGTAGTCTATTACCAATTCTATGAATGGCGCATCATATGACGAAGTGTCGAATGTTGTGAAAACTGCGTACAACTCTTGTTGTCGTATTTCAATAATAATAAACCTTGTATTGTTGTAATAATTATAATGGTAGGAGGGGCCCCAATGAACTGCCGCCCGGTGAAATGCCACCCCATCAAAGTATAGTAAAATGGTCGGGAGAAACCCCTAAGCATCTTTCGGAGTTGATGGACCGGTTCGAGAAAAGGTTGGTTTAGGTGGTAGTCGGTACCAAGATGAGATACCGCCCCGTTACGCTGTACGATATTTCGCGATATCGTCGGGAGAAATCTTCGACCATGTTTCGGATGCATGGCTGATGGCCCGGACTGACACGCAGACAAGTCATGATGGTACCTTCTGAGATAAAAAATTCCGGAGGTAAACTAGTTTCCCATTCGGATCTCCGGGGGGACAATGTCAGGGGGCACATTATGCAGATATTATTATTATTTTTTTTTTGCTAAACTGGATGACATCGGCTCGAAATCGGGACCGGTGGAGAGATTTGTTAAATAAGGCCAAGACCGGATCCTGGTTGTAGTGCCGATGATGATGATGATGATGATTATTATTTTTTTTACACTAACGCGTGCACGAAAGGGTATTTTGAAGTACCTTTAAATGTCAGAGCACAGTGCGAGCGGATGGGGAGGAAGTGAATAAGGAAAGGAGGTGTCGATGTATATTGGTCTTGAATGTCTGGACATCACTCAACGACCAGGAAACACATGATCAGGCAGAACATTCCACATTCGTGCAGTTCGTGTGAATCGTGTGGTAATACCTATAGAAAAGAGATAGGCAGATACGTTGCGCCTGTGTTCTAACGACGGAATTGATCGACTTACGGCTTAGTCCCCAATAAGCTTCACTGCTCGCTTTTGCATCCTGTGCACGTGTAGTGCAGTTTTGGATGCCTCTGACTAAGTATGGGAGTTGAACTCCATTTTTGGACCAATATACGCCTTGTAAATAGTAGCCAGGTTGGATGGAGTGAAGTATCTTTTGCATCTCTTAAGGAACCCCATACATTGGGCCGCACTTTTCGCAGCTTCAACTATGTGGTCATTCTAGTTAAGAGTCGAATTAATTCGAGTGCCGAGGATTGATAGTTCCTTGGCTTCGTCGATGCAAGTGCCGTTCATAGACAGCATATTTACTTTGGGGTTCGCCTTTGACGACAAGAGACAGCACTGAGTTTTTTGGGCATTGAATTCTACTCGGTTAGATAATCCCCACTGATATATCTTATTGAGGTCTTAATTCAATGTATCAAGCATAAGTTGCTGGTTGATAGTGACGTTCGAATAGTTTGAACGGGAGTGTTCGTATGAGTATGAGAAACTCAACGTGCTATCATCAGCAAACGAGTGAATTGGGTTGTGAGTAATTGACAAGAGATCTTTTATAAAGATGAGGAAAAGAGTGGGTGAGAGTACCGAACCCTGGGGAACACATTGTGATAATTAACCAAACTTTAAGATATTCGTAATCGCATAATCGGTCTCGTTCTCGAGCCTCTGTCGAAGTTCAACTGATAACGGCATTTTGTAACAACAGGGGCATCGGGTTCACCAATATGAATGTAAACGCCGTCCAATATTTGCAAACAGTGAAACGTGATAGCCCTAACCTAACAACTGGTTCGACATACCTTCGCTCATCAGGATACGACTGACATCCGAGATTCCGTTTTAAGGGCGCAGTCTGCGTCTTCACGCGGCCAAAGAATGGCGCTTTAGAACCCAGCAACATGAACATCATGTGGTTGAAGGTTGTGCTGAGGAATTCTGTTAAATTTCCTCGTAGTCTTTACCGCTCCTCGAGTGACGCTCGACCAACGACATTTTTCGTACATCTTTCACGTACCGTCGACTAGATACAGATCAACCATCCGCCTTCTGAAATTATCGTCCTTGGCCATTTTAATGTATACAATTCCGTCTGGTTGGTGCATTCTAACAGAACCGACGAGGCTGGGAGGCTGGCGGAAATGTTCGCTGTTAGCCCCAATTCGGCTCAACTCGTGGAGGAACCTACGCGAGTGTCGGATACCCGAGGTGATTATGCGAACACCCTGGATCTGTTTTTTGACATCTGAGCCGAACATTTATACCACGGAGATATCTGTGCTACTGGAGAACTTAGATCACTGCTTGGTATTGGTCGCACAATCACTTGCATTTCAAACGAATAACCGACCTAAGCAGCTTCGCCATGTATGGAGGTATGGGGCTGCCAACCGGGACGATTTGCGAGGTTCTTTGCATCCTTTCCGTGGTCAGAGGTGTGCTTTGGAGACTTCGATGTTAACGCATTCAGTCACTGTGATATTCTTCTCGGGATGGAGATCTACATTCAGCATTCCATCAAACGAAGTTCATCTGATAAACCTTGGTTTGAAAAAAACTACGAGCAGATTATAGGGGCAAAAAATATAGCCTTTAAACAATGACGCTCCAACCCCACCGATATTAACACAACGAATTTTGTTAGAATCGGAAACGCGTGCAACCAAGCGATTGCTACTGCGAAGAAGACCTACAACGACAGAGTGACCAATAAACTCCTCGAGTGCCCAACTGATTCCCGTCCCAGCTGGTCAATGACAAGGGCTGTCAGCAGTAACTTCGCTTCCTCCCCTTTCCCCCCGTTAGTGGCGGACAGCGGGACACTAGTCACAAATTCAAAAAATAAAGCTAATGTGTTTTTGCGAATTACTTTTCGAATTCAAAACTCCATGTCGGTCTTTTGGAGCCACCTGTGTTCGCGCCGGTGGGGTCTTCAATGCGGGATGTGAGGCTCCGCCGGCGTACTTTTCAACGCCATTCTACGTGGACTGGACTGTAGAAAGGCAACCGGCCCGAACGGAGTAGCAATAATAGTCCTTAAGAACTGTGCTCCAGAGCGGTCGCCGCTTCTTGGCAGACCTTTTCGCTTATCTTATGCACGAGGGACCTTTTCTACCTGTTGGAAAGTCGCTCGAGTTCAGCCAATCCCAAAGAGGGGAAAAAGTGTCTCACAAAATTACCGGCCGATAGCATTACTGTCTATGTTATCTAAGGTGATGGAAAAGGTCATCAACGCCGAGTTAATTAAGTATTTGGAGTACAACGGACTTTGAATGATCGTCAATGCGGATTCCATGGCAAACTGTCCACGGGAGAGCTTTTGACCTTTATAACCGATATGTAGACATTTGCGATTGGGCGGCATTGTGACTCAAATGTGGTCGCAATGGATATCTCCAAGGATTTAGATCGCGTCTGACACGCGGCAGTAGATATTTCCACGGCTTTTGACTGCGTCTAGCACGTGGTATTCCAGAGTAAATTTCGTCCATACGGACTTTCTCAGCAGCCTTGCGACTGGACGAAAAGCTTCCTCGAAAATCGATCGATCCGGATTGAAGACGGCGAGTCGTCGAATCTGTATCCTGTCAAATCTGGGATATATTTTGGCTCCAACTTTGTTTTTGCTTCACATAAATGATTTTTTGGAGTCAACGGATAACAGAGTATTCAGTTACGCGAATAATAGTAAGCTTGTTTCCTCTTTTTCGAGTGATCGGCCGATTAGTGCATCAACGTCGCACCACCTGAAATGTAGCCATATCGATTCTCTGAGTCGGGATCTGAATGATGTCCTGCAGTGATCAAAGGCCAATCTCGTCGATTTCAATCCAATGAAGACACAATATACAACATTTACAAAGAAAATGGATCATCGGTTCCACTGCAAATGATGAATGACCAGACTCTCGAAACTCTGGGGAAAGCATGAAATTGCTCGGTGTCATGGTCTGTGGGAGTATATGGTGGCATAAACACGTATCGAACATCGCCAGGTCCACCTCAGGAAAACTGAGTAAATATTTTACTCCGACCCAACGTTTTCTCCTCTATAAATCCCGTATTAGAGACATCTTACTGCATCAATCACTCTTTGCGAATGAGGCAATTTCTGTGCTCGGGTGAAAGAGAGGGAAGTGTCTACAAAAGATCTTCTAAATGGCAACCATTCTTCACTAGCATAGCTGAGGTACGGTAGCTCGATTACCTGTTATCTCCGATGATTTTTGAGACAGATGGGCCTGAGCTAACTCGTGGATACCATTCTTCTATATTTTTCTTGTGACTCGGCATCCTTGTTGGTCCTCGAGCGGTTTCAATTGATTCAGTCACTATTCGACCTGACAGCGGTAGAATTATTCTCTAGCAGCTTCGTCATACGTTTGTGCTTGTAAAAGTCCAAGGCTTGCTAGTATCAGACTTGCCCTCGCTTTAACTATTTCAAGTTCTCGTCTGGCATTGTTCTCCTCGATCGCTCGTGTGACTATGGGTTGAATCTTTGCGACGCTACTGTTGTATCCGTAGTAGAAGTTGCAAATGGCAATATGTGATCCCTTTACTTCGGCATTGTAGGCCAACAAGTATTCTTGTCGGACCGGGTCGGTTGTTGGCACGCAGTTGTGTATGTTTCTTTCAAGTCTGGTGACGTTAATATGCAGTGATTCACCTTTACATGAAGCACATCGGAGGGTACGGTATGATCTCCCGCGTTTGGGATGGGGGCGCTTCTTCTTCTCTATAGACGGCTGCTATGAAGCTATATACCTCAAGTTGGGTAGATGATGCTTCTCCAGCGAAGCCCGACGGCGTCCTCTTCGATTTCGCCGCCTAAGTCAAAGGCAACCTTCTTATTTCAAGATCTGGGTCTAGGGACCAACAAATTTTGTGCCAGAAATACTTTACTCCATCTGAATCAGGTTAGTATTCGTCCGTGAAAGTTGTCAATTAGCAAGCGCCCACTGTTTCACACTAAATATTGATTTCATACAGGGAGATAAACAATGGAAATCGTTCTTCAGCCGTACAGCACGAACATGGGACGTTCCGGATTATATGATCCCCTGCCGTTATATATGGACAGAAAATAAATATAAATGAAAGTCCGAAGATATTTATAATCCCTGTGCCGCGCGTGATCTGTTGATGCTATAGCCTATCAAATCTAGTCCGTAGCTGAGTTAATAAGGAGTTTTCGATTTGGGTATATGCAGGTTTATTTCTTCAGTTATTGTTTGACTGCTTCTATATCTAAGAAGTTGCCACAAGTTGTGGAATATAATTTGCCCCTGTTAACACTTATACCATAGATTTTCGATTTAAAAGATTATTTTTTCTTGAATTCAATTGATATTCGGAAGACTTACCTTTTTATTTTCGGTTTTAATGTCAAACCGTCACTTCAAGGAGGCCATTCTGATATTAAAAAGTCATCATCTGGTACAGTAAGACATCATTTCTAATGAAAGAGGCTGAAGTAGTTATTAGAAATGTCATGATCTTATGTTAAATTAGAAGCCGCTACATATGAGTTACACCACATGGGGAGCACTTTCTCAAATAATATGTGACATCGTGTTCCAGATTGAACCGTTTAACCCTCTTCGTTATTGAAGACAGATTGCCAATCTCTCACTAGTAGTACGTCAGAAACATATCGTGTTTTCCATCTTGACAGCAAAATATTTCATCCCTTACTATGGTGTAAAGTAAGGAAAAAAGGAATTACAAAACAGCTTTCGTACCATGAGGCAGGACAAACACACGCTTTGACACGCATCTTGTAAACTACTAACCTATCAACAAGAGAACAATCCTGCTGTCGACTGCTAGTGTCACGCTTGGCGACTTCAGTATGCTCCCATCACTGGCGATGGTTGGATTAGATTAAATTACTATTTCCCTCGGTATTATTTCAAGGGCAGAAGGCTTGTCCACAAGTTTGTCTTATCGTTGTACCCTTGATACGTTTTCAAAACATCCCACTGTACTCGTGATATCCTTGCAAGTGACACAGTTATGGCGACGAAGGGTATTGTTATTTGATGCTGACACTTTCACAGTCTACTGGTCAATTAATCACCCTAAACAAGAAAGAAGGAGGAAATATATTAACCGGGAGCGAAAACTACGCAGATAACAACCAACAGCTAAACTGACATTAGCAGGTGGATACAACGAGACAACAAAACAACATGACGGTGGTCTCCCAACTCGCCTCATTCGTTTTCTTAATACGTCGTAGCACACAATCTCACCATTGTACACCCACAATAATTATCCTGTTCATTAATGCAAAGCTTTGGGCTGGTAAGTGAATTCGGATGACTTTTTCGGCTCAACCCCGAAGACGGAGGGCGTCCAATGAATATTCAATGAGAATGAAAACTCGCGTAACATATATTTTGCCAGCACGTCCCGCGTCTTTACCCACGGATTGATCTAAATTATTAATTTATGGTAACGCCATTGCTCCTCATCGCACCGGCATAATATCCTAATTAGTCTCCGTCATGAATTGAACGACAAATGCTTGTTAATAACTCATTTTGCTGTGGGTTGGACGCTCTGTATATCTACGTCAGGGAATCTCTATAAAACTTTCGGGTCGGCTTCTCTACATCCTGTGAGTTGGTCCACGTGCTGCTCGTGTAAAATCACAATAAATAAGTTGTCAATCAAAATCCGGCGAATCCGTCAGGCTTCAGGGATGCCCACGGGCCTCGCGCATCGGATGAGGGCATTTAAACTGTAATAATAACCGGAATATTCAGGACTAAAGGCCTGTGGGGTTATTTGTTACTATGTAAAAGCTTTAAAAACTGATTTTAGGAAGGATACCCCCAAACATCAACCGGAATTAAATTTAATTGCCCAGGTCCTGGGGCATCACTGCTTAATGGAGTTGCTTTCTTATTCGCCGACAATGTGTTTTGCTTTTTTGTTCGAGGCTATTTAGCTCGAGACAACCTCTGTCTATTTTCAAATGAGATCCTATAGAGGAATTGCGGCTAATATGAGGATGGGATTTCGTTTCGTTTTGAAGTTTTTGTTTGTTATAAAAAACAAAAATAAATAAAAAAAAATTGTAATAATAATGTATACATATAGATGTAAACGAGGAGTCCCTCTAATATATTACCTATTTGATGTTCATGTATATATATGTTGCGGATTCACTGGATGCAACCAGCGAAGTCGCAATGGAATGCTGCCCTTGGCACCAATATAACAAATGTCAGCAACTAGCTGGCTTAATCGACTTTGGTTGTCAAAGAAACGACATAAACAAACTTTTGCTGACACTTCTTCGTTAAACCTTCATTGAATCGACACATTGTTTTTATCTGTAAAATCTAAATCATTGGAAAGTTTATCTGTAAAAATCTGTATCGTCAATTAAACTTAAACCTATCTTTGGGTATCAATCCACACGAATTGTTTTATTGTTGTGTAACGGACAATTCTTTAGTTTGCAACAGGATTCTCGCCAGGAGTGCGACAGCAATTTACAAGTATTCGGTGTGGTTTCTTTATATTGAATTCACCTTAGTTTCAGACCTCATTATGATTGACGCAATTGCGGTGGATAAACGAGTCTGGAGATTACCCAACCACGTAATCAACGTGCACGTCAGGAGACCGAATTGTTCCTGACGCCAGCCCACAACACAACAAGAACCCGGTGTTAGTGGAAGGCGTGTTCAACGCTTGTTGTACACACAATATAAGAAAAAAAAAAAGTACGCCGAAAGGCATAAATAAAAATCAATTTATACTGTGTAATTTAGAGAGCTTGTGGGGGTAAAAGTATAATGCCAACGTATGGCACAGGATTCACTTAAAATCCCCCGACACTTGTTACTCCGAGAAGAATATAAAATAAATGAAAACGCACAGGGGGTTCTTTTATAGATAATGTTTTATTATTATATTTTAACCGGAATCTCCTTTATTTAGCTTTGGGTGGTGATATCTGTCTATTTTTGTTACAAGTGAATTTATTTTTTATAGTGCACAATTTAATAGGAAGCTTTAGTGATCACTTAATTACTTTATGACGTTTATACCGGACGGAACTAATTCCTAGCAGAGACTCGTGCGGCAGCGTGTCTGACCGCGATGGAGATTGAATAGCGACTGTTGTGAATTAGGGTTGAAATTCATATTTCTTTCTACACACAGGACAACCAAGAGAGACCACGCCTCTGCTCTCTCAACCTCACGCCCGTCAAAGTATGAGTAACTTTTGTTAATAGGGTAATTGACGGACATGAAGAATGAGAGAACAGAAAACATGATATGCTGTGATCTCGGGGTAGCTTTGGTTGTGTGTGTTGGTATCAGATGCAGCTACTGACACGACCTACTGACCCAGTGGTACGGCTATGGTGTAGTTAGAGCGCATTGAACCGTGGAAAGAAATACGAATGAGAGGGAAGATGTTACTCCCCTGCAAAGAGAGATCATTGATCCCAAGCGAATGGGTGATCTGAGGGAAAGTCGATAGGACGCCGCTGGTGTTTGGGAAATAATTCGCGTGAGAACCAGACTCTAAGGCGCTGAAATTACCCCAGCTATTTTGCTATGATGCAACAGCGTCGTTCTTTTAGACTTGTTGTTGCTAACCGACATTATGAGATTTCCGATGGGAAACTCATGGTTAGCAAGAATGGAGTTGCCGTATGACATTTATGTAGCTAAACTCAATTATGCATTATCTGCAAAGGATGATGAGTTTAGCTATACGTCCGTTTGAAATGTTTTACAGGGGAATACATATAAAGGAAATTGGTAAGTATGACGCGCTGAAAGCGGTCGAAATTAGGTGGAAATGTTGGTTGGAATTGTGGGTTGTTTCTCATGGAGAATAGAGAAACCCCCCACAAGCTCGCATAGAGCCAGTAAGTTAATTTAAGGACTGTAATTGTAAAAGAGAGTTTAACATTACCCCTAAAATTATACATAATATGTAAAAATAATTAGGAAAATAAATGTGGTTTAAGAACTAAAAAAAAAAAAAAAAAAAAAAAAACAGTTCTCTAGATTTTGTGAAAACACCCACCTCAATATTTGACGTCAGTCAGAGCCATTCGATCCATAGTTAATGTAAAGGTTAAAGAGTTCGTCCGGCAAAAAACATCAGCCACTATGAGAGATATTTCACCTATCTATTATTTAATGTATTATTTTCCGGTTTTTGTACCTTTTGTACGTTGCATTCATTACAAACACAAGTTCCGAGCATAGATTAGCTAATTTTATGGGTCATTTCATTTAATTAGTATCGCACATAAACTATGAGCGGATTATCTCCTAGGAACTCTGAAAGTTAAGCCAACATTCAACATAAATTTTCTAGAAGTAGAAGAGTTTTGGATTACCGAATTTTTTTCCTTCGGATGGAAACGTATAAAATTATTCGCTCAGGTACAAGGATCTGCCATTTGAAGAATTGTGCCCTCCCGTCTGGTGGGTGTGATGTTCATTTCATATTCTAGTGGGCACACATATGTGTATTGCCACTTAAGACGTGCCGGATGTGGGTGATGACAGGAGAGATGTCATATAATGAATGTGCTTGAGTCCTGTGGTGAATCCATATCGCGGTATGAATGTCTGATGACATCTAGACTTTGAAAATGTGATCATTGTGTACCACGAATGTATGTTTTGAAGTAGATAATTAACAGTAGCATCGCGGAAGAAAGAATGTGTATTGCTGGGAGACGTTTTACTGAAACCCCAAATGGAAAATTGGGGATTACCTTAATGAAGTTAGATTGCCCTCTCTAAGCCTTTTAGCCAGTTGACCTAAATTAGATCCAAATGATTTAATATACGATGGTATATTCGGTTTTGTTGGTTGTGCAGTAGATTGTCAAACTTCCTATGAATGCACATAAGTGCAGAAAGCAAAAATTGAATACAGAGGAAGAGAATGGAAATTAATTTTGTGGATTATAAGGTATCGGTGTTGTCATAAAAATATTAAGTTTAACAAGATTATGGGATGTACTTCATATACTGACAACATTTTTTATCGTGCTTTCAATGACCATTGGTATTGTAAGTGGTAGAAAAGATTGGTTCTGCAAGCCCTCAAGACCAACCGAGGAAGATTGTGGTATATTGGTATAAGATATTTAACATGGCAGAGTCGCCATGTAATGTATCTGGGTCTGCTGTCGCCAAATAATATGTTTTCTTGTAATACTTACATTTGTATCACTTGTGATATTATGATGGATTGGCCTATAACCCTGCTTCCCTACTGTTTGCTGTTTAAAGCGCAGCTCGCTGAAAATGGATGGCGTAGACGCCGCAGTGTTCGAATCAAATACTCCGTTGGTTTTTGATTGCTTTATTCTTCAACATGCTGGGGTATTTATACTCCCAATCAATCACTCAATTATTTACAATGCAATTTCATTCATAATTGAAAATTCAGTCATATAATTCTGCTTACTGTGCTACTTAATTTCTTATCACCAGCTTAGCGCATAGTGTAAGAACAATGACACGATTTGACCCAATTAATTTGTGAATCACTTGCTAGCAGTAAGCTTGCAAGCGATTGTTATATGATTCTTTCAAATCGTAACCGGAGCAATTCGTTTCTTTTATTCAATGAAAAGAATCGACCTTGAACTATTGTCGGCAACGAATGCTGATTAAAAAAAAATGTTTATTTATATTTCTTAAAATGTAAATAAATATTTGCTGGTGTCTATTTTTAGTTGTTACATCTAGAGTTAATCAAATTATTATTATGTATTTCATATTCCTTATTGTCTAACAAAGTTACGCTATTCACACCTCTTCGAGCTATTATTTTATATGAACATTTAATTGATTGGTCCAGTTTTTCTTATTTTGTACTTTTAAATATACACAGTCTCCTATTTTAAGGTTAGATTCATTTATTCTTTTTTGTATGTTATTTCTTTTTTGTTTGTCAGCTATTAGATTGTTCTTTGCTTGTTCTTGTGAGTATCTCAGTTTACATTTAAGTTCATTTAAGTAGTTATCTAAGTCATAGCTTTTTTCTTTATTGGCTAGAATTTCGCATGGTAATGTACTTAATTTTCCAAAAACTAATTCAAATGGAGAATACAAGGTATTACTATGTGGTAAGGTATTCTAACAGTATGTATAATAAGGTAACCATTCATTCCAATTTTCGTTGTCTCCTACAGTCATTAAGTAATCATTTAAAACTCTATGATTTCTTTCTATAGATCCTAATGTTTCATGCTGGTAAGGCGTTGATACTATCTGTTTTATATTTAGTAATTTGCAAATGTTCTTTAGCAATTCATTTGTAAATTCTGTTCCTTTATCCGTTTTAATATTTTTAAATCATCCATATTTCAATATAAACTTTTCTACTATAGTCTTGGCAACGACGTGGGCATCTTTGGTTTCCATTGCAAATGCCTTTACAAATTTAGTTAGTTCACATTATACTGTTAGTATATACTCGTATCTAAATCCATTTGAAGGTCTTAGTGGTCCTATGGTATCTCTTGATATTGTCTCAAATGAAGTGCTCGGTGTATTTGTTATTACAAAATTCTCTTTGGTGTATTTTGTTATTTTGACCTTGTTACAAATTTCGCAGTTATTCACAAATGCTTTTACCATTTTGTTCATGTTTTTCCAGGCATATTTTTGTTTTAACTTACTGATGCATTTTCGGATGCCGCAATGTCCTCCTACTTTAGAGTTATGATGTTAGTAGTAGGGTTATACGGGTTCTGGGACAATTTTCTGGCTCAAAAGCTCTTTTCTGGCTCAAAGCTCTATGTGAAGGTGGAGATGTGTGTGTTGTGTGGTGAGTGTTGATAGTGGTATGTGATTCATGGGTGGTGGGTTCTTATGTGAGGTGTAAATAGTAGTATTTAGTGTATTTCTTATGAGTATTGGTATTAATTGTGATATTTTGTGGTTGCGATTAATGGTTGTGGGTTCTTATGTGGGGTGGAAATAGTAGTATTGGTATTAATTGGGTATAGTTTGTAGTGTTCTTATCGCTGTAGTTGTTTGTTTGGGCTAGTGATTAATCGTTATCAGCGTGGTTGTTGGTTGATGTCGTAATCGAATGGGGATGTAGTTGTTGGATTTTATGCTTTTGATGCTATTGGGGCTTTTTTTGTAGGTGGTGGTGAGTATTGGGGCTTTTTGATAATGGATTTGTGGTTAGGTGGTGATATCGGTGCTTTTTGTTATGGGTTTATGTTTTTGCTAATGGATTTGTGTTTAGGTGGTGATATCGGGGCTGAATGGGTAGTGCTTTAGGCTTTTGTCTCGGTTGTAAGCTGTTAATTGTGGTAGAAATAAAAAAAAACGTTGTCTTTGGTGTGCTTTTTAATCTTATTGTCATTAAGCTGAGTAATATATACGAGAATTTTGTTGTTTGTGGATTTGTATGGGAAATGAGTTGTTTTTGCTGGAACTTAAAACTGACTTCACCTAAGACGCAGACCTAAGCCAGTATTCAAACAGATGCAATAACAAGGCGGGGGCGGGGGCGGGGGCTTTTTGCTGTATGATGTTGATGAATGGGTTGTGCTTTTGGCTTTTGTCTCGGTTGTAAGCTGTTAATTGCGGCGGAAATAAAAACAACATACAAACCCAGTGCAGAAAAAACGTAGATTTCTTGATAATCATAAATGAAATAAAAACAAATTCATATTTTAAAGAAATAACATGTTTTATTTTTATCGTCTTCCATTTAGGAACTTTTCCAACAGAAAAACATTTTGTAGTGCACAGCATTTATTGTGGTTTGTACATTTCATTTCATTGGGATAGAGACGCTTCAATTCCCTTAAATTAGGACATCCAACTTCTTCAATGTCCGTTACTTCAACATTTTCATTCTGTAGTAATTCCTTCATCCATTGAGTTTTTTCCATTCCTTTAACGTAAACAATAGAATCTTGTATATTATCTTGAAGATATTTTCTAACTTCTGAAAATGTTGTGACTCCTCCATTCCAGGTTAAACCATGATGATTGTGATAAAGCCATTGAGCTTGCCTTCTTAGCGATGGTGATAGCTGATTAAACTTGTATGGTGGTTTTAAGATGAAATGCTGATGATGTCCATTGCGCAGTACAGCTATTTCCTTTGGAATAAACTTATTATTTGATCCTCTGAATCCTTGAACGTCGAAAATAAAATACATTTTATATTGTGCGTGCGTATATGTGTTTCTTCAGCGAGAGCTAACAGACAAGTAACGATTACATTTCTCGAGAAACTATTTGACTCAATGGATTATAGTTTATAATGCGATCGTGTAACATCAAACAGTATGCAGACGTATTAGGAGGAATTATTTTTGATGTTTTAATTTCAATACGAATATCAACTGGTCCGTTTTTTATTATTTCACTTTGATGTCTGCAATCTATTACGAAAATTGTCGCTTGTGATTTGAATGCTTCTCTTGACAATAAAGGTTCAGCAACTAGGCGATTATAGAAGGTTTTTTGAAAGTTACAGTACATATTGTATAGTAAGCTGTAGTTATTTTTATCAAATGATAGATTTAAATCTTCACATGGATAAGCATCGGAATTTAAATAGGCTTTCACATTAGTAATGTTACAATGATCAAAATTAGCTGGATTTTCTTTAAGTAAATTACGTTTGTTGGTTTGCAGAGCAAGGATAATATAGCGCGGCTTTTCCATTTGAGAGGTTGTCTTCACATTCCAAATATGATGATTAGTACTAGGTAAGGCAGGATATTCATATAGATCCCAGTTCCGGAAAGCAATTTTCATAGATTGTCCATCATTAATAGGTTTGTATAGCTTTAATTTGAAAGAATCAGACAATGTAATGTGAGGAATTTTCCATTGTATTTTCAACAAGTTTATCCTTGCTTTTTCATCTGCGTCAGAAATTAATGAATTGTCATCTGTACGGGAGCGTGTTAGAATTAAATCATGGCGTCCGTTTGGAATTACTCTTTTGTAGTCTTCAGCAAATCCCAATAATTTATTTAGGGGTATGCAAAAATTAAAGTAGAAACCATTGACATTGATTGAGGAATCAGGAGACCAAGATGCATTAAACAACATATCACTTTCATTTTTATTTAAAGAAATATAATTTTTAATAGTTGATGTGATGCCAGCATTACGATTGCTATCATTTCCACACCATTTAATTCATAACGAATTTCGTCGAATAAGAAAGCTACTCCATTATTCACAAGTTTTGTTTTCTCAACTGCCGATCCATCAGTTTTCGATACAGTACCTTCAATATAAATGTAACTTTCTGACGGCAAGATATTAAGATTTTGATGTTGGACACAGATTTGAATGATGTCATTTTTCTCGAAATTATTCAAGTATGGCGAGTATGTATGATATTCCAATTTTGAGATACTCTCCTCAAATTCTGGTTCTTCGAAAATATTCAGCATGTCTTTTGTTAGATTTAATTTAATTTTTCAATCTGTATCCCAATGATAGCAGAAATTGTTGATTTTGTAGAGTAAGTTTTGATGTTCTCTTAGCAGAAGTTGAGAGTATATTGGTAGTGTTAATAGTAGCACCTGTCCTTTTATTATATGAGGGATGAGATGAGCTGTCATATATTATCATTGCTGGCGTTTAAGGTGTAATCGAGCTGTTACCGTTTCACCTCGAAAGTTTATAAAATTTCCGTTTTGATCTAAGAGATTCAATGTTATAGAACTTATCCTCTTAGCGTTCACTGGTAAATAGATAACATTGCGAGGAACTTCAACTATTTTATACCCCGGACTAACGTTAACCGAAAATTCGTGTAGTATATGAGCAGGTTGATTATTGATATATGATTCATCAATTAAATTACATTCAATTCGCACAATGTTTACTCTATTTATATCAACGTAAAGATCTGATTCATGCACTTTGTTTGCTTCTAGCTTTTTCTTGCTGAACCCCAGAAGCGATCCAATAGAGTTAGGTTGGGAAAAATCAATTTCTACAGTACTATAAATTACACATTTTAAAGTATTATTATTTGCTTGTATTTTGATTGATATTTTATTATCGTGGTTCTCATTATACAGTTCGATAATTTCTTGAATAATGTCATCTATATCTTCAATCTCATATGATCCAATAGGAAATTCTATTACGTCATCACCAAAATGAAATAAATTATTAAATACATCAACATTAGGTATAGAATTGTAGGTCTGGAAGTCAACTAACCCGCATACATAATCAGAATTTAGGATTATTGGAGGAAAGTACTCTGCGGTGAGAGTAGATTTGTTTCCGCTTAACGTTAGTGTTAACGACATTACTGTTTCGAATGAAATAAAACACAAACTCTAGTTTTCCTCTACTTATTTATATTTTTCCTCAATTAAAAACTTCAAACAGAGATGGCCACATATAAATGTATTGTAATTTTGATATTTGTTATAATTATAATGGATATTTTCACCCAGATATCTTACAACCTCTTTAGGCGGTCTTAAATTACCGAAACTGTCGAAATATTTGACGATATTTTTATGTTTACTATATGCTACCCAATGGGTTCCTGGTCCACTCTCATTGTCTAAATTAATTACACCACATTCTATGTCAAGTGATTTAATCGGTAATTTATCTCTCATGTAAACACCCCGAAAATTGGGTATATTGATTTTTCCAAATTTAGCAATATCAATATTGGTGAGAGGACGATTGGGTAGCAAATTTAAAAGTTTTTTGAATCTTGAGGTTTTAGGAAAAGACCAAATCCCTTTTTATAGGGTTGTAGATAAAGCCCTTTGCCATGATTAATTTTTATTCCTTCCATAGCTTGATTGTGCCGTTTGTTCTCTTCCAGCTGTTCTTTGGCTACTTTTGATTCTTTTATTGCTTTAACTACTCCTGCAGCTCCTCCAGATAAAGATCCAACCGCTGATAATGCAGCTAAGATGGGTAACAGCGGTAAGAAACCTCCCCGTTTCGGTAGCGGTATAACTCTGGGAATTGTAATGTTTCTTCTTTTATTTTTGATAATCTTTTTAGCTGCTTGTAAAGCTGTAACTGCGATTGTGTCTGGATCCTCGGCTCTTGGCTCCCTAATAGCGGTTCTAGCCTCTGTTATAGCTTTTTTGAATAAATCGCTTCGCTTGCAACGTGAACGTCTTTTCAATGTTTTAGATTGACAGCCCATGCCGAGTGTTGTTTTAGCCTTCATCACGTTCGTAACCAATAGGCTATTTAATTTCTCTGATATAGAAGAGTCTTTCGCCTTTACCCTCTGCCAGGCTTTTTCCGTTAGAATTTTATCAGCAATATGTCGATCGGACAAGTTTTTGTTATTATTGTATGCAATATCGTGTTCGCGACAAGCTTCATCCAATTGATTAATTCCACGATCTCCTCTAGCAAGACGTTCTTCTAATTTAGTTCCAGGTCCACAGAAATTATATGACGGAAGATGTAACTCAATCGGTAGTTTATTAATTAGGGAATTCACTAATCCGTGTCCTTGGAATGATTGTTTTCGACTGACTGGATACACTCGGTAGTCTATCATTTTAATAGCACTTTATTAGTATATGTGCTGATCAATGATTAAATGTCCACCTATAAAAACACTGTCTTTTATATTGATTAGATTCATTCAGTTGTAAAATGCGATTCATAAAACAACAACAACAAAATATTATTAAAGTTAAAAATTTTGATACTGAAATTCAGGAACATAGGAAACATGGAGCATTTTTCCCAAATAGTGTTCGAGGAATAATTGTCGGACCATCAAGCTGTGGAAAGACTAATGTCATGCTGAGCATTATTGTCGATCCCAATGGGTTAAAATTTGAAAACCTATACATATACTCAAAGTCTTTGCATCAACCAAAGTATGCATACTTGAGAAGGTTAATAAAGTCTATCAAGGGTATGGAGTACAATGAATTTTCAAATAATTGTGAAATTATGGCACCTTCTGAAGCAAAACGAAATTCAGTATTTATATTTGATGATGTTGCATGCGATAAACAAAACAACATTCGAGAATATTTCTGTATGGGACGACATAACGATGTGGATAGTTTCTACTTGTGTCAATCGTATACGCATATACCAAAACATTTGATTCGAGACAATGCAAACTATATAGTTATATTTAAACAAGACGAACTTAACCTGAAGCACATATACAATGATCATATAAATTCCGATATGACATTCAATCAATTCAAAGAATTATGCGCAAAATGCTGGAAAGATGCATTTGGTTTCTTGGTTATCAATAAAGATTCTAGTATAGATAAGGGACGATATAATAAATCTTTTAAAGAAATTGTATCTATATCAAACTGATCAGTCATTAATCAGCTGTTTATACGATAACATTGGAACGGTCCTCTGTTTTAACCGCTCTGTTTGAAGAAACCGCCTGTTTGAAGAACCCGCTCTGTTTGAAAAACCCGGCTGTTTGGAATCGCCCTGTTTGAAGAGACAGCCTGTTTGGAATCGCCCTGTTTGGAATCGCCCTGTTTAAAGAAATCGCCCTGCTTGAAGAAACAGCCTGTTTGGAATCGCCCTGCTTGAAGAAACAGCCTGTTTGGAATCGCCCTGTTTGAAGAGACAGCCTGTTTGGAATCGCCCTGTTTGGAACCGCCCTGTTTTTTATATACAAATATGGACGTTAATGAAAATTTACTTAAGGATCTCATACAAACTAAAAAAGTTCTGAAAAGAAAATATATGCTTCTCAAAGCTGGAAAAACTACGAAGGAAATGGAATTTGAAAATACTTTTAAGCCTATAGTCGAACCCTTAAAAGAACTCGTGAAAAATGTCAAAAGTGGTAATACTGATGCTGCCGATACCGAAACCGATATAATTGATAAAGTAAAGCATCAACAACTCAAACGACGCCGACTACAATTCCAAGACTCTCCAGAAACAATCCAAAGTTCTCCAGAAACAATCCAAAGTTCTCCAGAAACAATCCAAGGGTCTCCAGAATCAGTCTCCTTTCAACCATCTGACGGGGATCTTTCATTCAGAACACCTGCTAATTCCAATGATCTTAATCAAAGTACACCATATAACCGAGCTTCGCCATCAGATCAGAATCGTGATAAGATCTATGGTCCGTATTTCGACCTACAATCAAATTCAACGAAATTAGGTACATCAAGTTTTGTAATTAATGACCAAAAGGATTTCGTTATTGATGGTGAAATCTTCCATGGAACAGATGGTCTTTATGAATTAATTTTTAGGAAAATTCCTAGAAAAGCTCGATATGACAATGAAGATTTGGAACAATATTTTAAGATTTTACAAAAAACAAATGCACACTTGAAAAATCACGATAGTACCTCACAAGTTAAAGGTAACAGAGGACCCAAATATAAGCATATTATCCGACCTTTACTTCAAATGTCTAAGAAGAAGAAGACAATTGGAAAAGCATACAACGATAATTCATATTCTAATAACCCTGTTGATTATATCTATTGGGATAATGCTAATGAGCTCGTTGATAGACTAAGACTTTTAATTGCATCTCAAAGAGCGGGAAATAATAATCTCCAAAATGAAATAAACTCAATTGTTGAAGAACTTCGCGAAGCAAATATTATATATTAACATCAGTACATGACAAGTAAATAATTATAAGCAAGATGAGTGTTGACAAGTTCGGAAGGAGCTTCAAGCGCTCTCATAATTCAATTATTGGACCTCGAGGACCACCTGGAGAAGGATTTAAACTATTACCTAATGGTGATTTTGATATGAAAGGAAAATGTTTGAATAATGTCGGAATACCTAAAGCCGTACACCAAGCTGTCAACAAAGGCTACATAGACGATACCATAGATTTTCAAAATAAATCCATATCTATACTTCAAGAATATGTTGAGAGTAATTTCAATGCTCTTACAGAGGTAATCAATGCAAAAACCTTAAAACTACACTTAAATGGGTACTTTGATGGTGATCATAAAGCTTTGAAGAATATCAAAGAACCAGCTGATGCTGATGATGCTACAACAAAAAAGTATGTTGATGAACTATTAGAAAATTATCTTCGGGTCATGGATGAAAAATTGGAAAAAAATGATGAAATATTACGCACGTACATTGATGATCAAAATTTTAATACACTTGATTTATTGAGAAAGTTTAAAGACTATTTCCTCGATATACTTGAGAAATTTAAAAAGAGCAATGATAAGAAACTCGAAGAGCCCACCCCAGAATATAATCATAAAACAAAGAAGTATCCTCCAATTTAAGAGTTGCTATACTAGTACGTATTAGAAATTCAATTGGAAACCATGTCAACTTTAATCTCGGATGAAATTTTAAATTTTTTACTAAACAATCAACCCAACACTATACTTGAGGAACATTACAAAGAGATCTTAAATTGTATCGGATTTCTAAGGAAATTTGAAAACGTTCCTTCCGTCGAGAATATTCACGGACACCATTACACCAATTGCCCTTGGTCTTCCAATACATGTAAAGCGGGTCCCGATACTTGTTCATGTCATAGAATTGAAAGGGCGTTGACCCGAATAAATACTTTATTATCATTTTATAAGAACAAAAACCCCTAGTATGCTGTTGTGATTCGAATTGAAAACATGTCCAATATAAATACTACTGCGATTCTTAATGAGATTTTGAAATTTTTAAAAACCAAACAACACATTCTACTGGATGAGCACTATGATGAGATACTGGATTACATTTCATTTTTAAGGAACTTATCCTGCAACACGTGCCATTTTCAGGAAAATCTTTGCAAAAATAAATCAGACACTTGCGCTTGCTTTATGAATGAACATAAAATGGTTAAAATTAAGAAACTGATGTTACTGTATGAAAGATTAATAAAATAAAATTAAAAAAATTATAAAAGATAACAAATTTCGCTTTTTTATTCATTATTGTGTGGACGATGAGTAAACGAACTGTTGTTGAGGAATTGCATAAACCTGCACGAAGACATTTTATCAGACGGCGAGTTATAATCAAGGGGTTTGATGACACATGGCAAGCGGATTTGGTAGAAATGATACCTTATAGCAAGGAAAACAATGGACATAACTTTTTACTAACTGTAATTGATACATTTTCAAAGTATGCGTGGGCAGTTCCTTTGAAGAATAAAAGTGCATCATCCATAACAGAAGCTATGAAATCAATTTTCAGTAGTTCCAATCGAATACCAAAAAATCTACAAACTGACGATGGCAAGGAGTTTTTCAATAAAATCTTCCAGGTTCTAATGAAGACGCATAAAATTAATCATTATTCGACGTATAGTATATTGAAAGCTTCAATTGTTGAACGGTTCAATAGAACGCTTAAAGAGAAAATGTGGCGAGAATTCAGTTTTAATGGCAACTATAAATGGCTACCGATCCTAAAAGGCTTGCTCCACGCATATAATAACTCTATACATAGAACAATACATAGAACATAGTTGATGTAAATAAAAAAAATTCTAAAGATCTATTATCATCGGCTTACAATCACATTAAAATCGCTCCAAAGGCTAAATTTAAAGTTGGCGATAAAGTTCGAATAAGCAAATTTAAACATGCTTTCGAGAAAGGCTACACACCCAATTGGACAACTGAAATATTCACGATAAAAAAGACCAACCTAACCAATCCTATCACATATTTACTTGATGATTCTCAAGGTCAACCCATTCAAGGGAGTTTCTATGAAAAAGAATTACAAAAAACCAACCACCCCGATATATTCCTTGCGGAAAAAGTACTGAAATCTAAAGGCAACAAAGTATATGTAAAGTGGCTTGGTTTCTCAAATGATCATAATTCATGGATTAATAAAAGCCATCTGATATGACAAATCAAAGCATTATGGAAATAGCAAAAGACCTAATCGTAGAGTGTACTGTCACAAGAACATTTGGTGTAGGCTATCTTGTTCGCTTGCCTAACAATAAAGAAGGGTTATTGAATTGGAGCAACCACAAAAGAAGAATATATAGACCATTTGTTAATGAATTGATTAAATGTAAAATTATAAATGAAAAGGATGGATACATAGACTTGATTAATGTTGAATAAATAAAACACACACAGTTATTTCAATAGTAATATTCGTATTATTTATTTATATATATATATATGTGATTTCTTAAGATATATTCATGTGATATGTTTGTTTCGCTTTCCTCATATCTAACAATTCGTAATTTGATTTGTAATCTGTATCATATTTTGTTATGTGCTCGATTTCTCCATTGCTCAGAATTCTTTCAGATTCATATTCACGATATTCAAAGCATTTAATTATCAACGATCTTCTCTCAAAATTACTATCATAAGAACATCGGATTTTTAGTTCCTTGTCGCCGTCAAACTCCAATTTGAAATGTCTATAAAAGATGTGTTGACTTTCGATATATCCAGCAATATTCATTTCCTTTCGTATTAAATCTTGCCTGAACGCCTCTATTGCCTCCTCCACACTCACATATTTAAAGGTGTCAACATCTTCAGTAATTTCCTTGTCATTAGTTGTATTAGGCAATAATGTAGTGGCGGTAGTAGGACTAGTTGTTGTTGTTGTTGTTGTTGTTGTTGTTGCATTTAAAACTGAATAATTCTGATGTTTTAAAAGTATAAATGATAAATCAATTTGTATGCGATCATTATTTGGTAAGATAATATCAAATTCAAGGTTTGATGAACTGCTACTGCTATCATTTAATTGAACCCTTGCTGTTGGCGCCGCAAAAGTTACTCCAACTAAAATTATCAAAAAGAGTTGTACTGCAAACATTTTTTCTTTTTTAATTATTGATCAGTTTGCAGTGAATGTTCTTGAACGACTAAAATGCAATTAGTATTCGGATTCGTATTTATTCACGTAATCTTCTTCTACAACCATATTATCTCCATTTATATTTTGCTTTGTTTCGTTTCGAATTTTCATGTACTCCAACTTTATTTTCATTTTTCTTTCAGCAACTGTTTTGTTTTTCCTTTGTTCGTTTTCCTCGTATATTTCATCATCAACCATTAACAGTGGTGCAAGTTCCCAATCATTTTCATCGGCGAATGGACAATCTGGGAGAAAGTAATCTACTCTCGACCTTTTTCTACAATTACTGTCAGCCTGTCCCATTACCGTTATATTACCTCCAATTGCTTCTATTTTTATGTGCTGACCTTTCTCAATACCTCTGATTTGTAAATCTTGTATTTTTTTTGATGATTCACCATTTAACATTTTTGCTAATAGTGTTCGGTTTCCATCTTCTGGTGTCGCATAAATTTTTAATATATTTCCAATTACTGTGACAGGTCCAAATGATAATTCGCGCCATGATTGAGTACAAACACAAAATTTGGTAGCATCATTTAAAGTTTCACACCAAAACATGACTATTTAACAGCTCTGCACCAAATACAATTCTTTCGGAATAAATTATAGATTAATCTCCCCAACGATTTCACATTAAACCTGAACCGAACTTTATGCTCCTTAAAATGTTCTTTAAAATGTATTGAATCTCTTGCTACTTTGCTTAATTCAAACTCAATTTCTTTATCTCTGCTCTCGTAGAACATTAATCATTCTGTGTTATCATCATCATTCAAACATCTTCTTTTATATATAATCGTAAAACAAAAAAAGTGACACAATTAACCTACGACCCAAATTTTAACCTTGAACCCAAACAGCTGATAGAATAATCAAAAATTCTCATATATTAAGAATCAGCCAAAAGCCAAAAGCACAACCCATTCATCAACATCATACAGCAAAAAGCCCCCGGCCCCCGCCCCCGCCTTGTTATTGCATCTGTTTGAATACTGGCTTAGGTCTGCGTCTTAGGTGAAGTCAACTAGCTTAGCTCTGCGTCTTAGGTGAATTCAACTAGCTTAGCTCTGTGTCTTAGGGGAAGTCAGTTTAAGTTCCAGCAAAAACAACCCATTTCCCATACAAATCCACCAACAACAAAATTCTCGTATATATTACTCAGCTTAATGACAATAAGATTAAAAAGCACACCAAAGACAACGTTTTTTTATTTCTACCACAATTAACAGCTTACAACCGAGACAAAAGCCTAAAGCACTACCCATTCAGCCCCGATATCACCACCGTATATATTACTCAGTTTAATGACAATAAGATTAAAAAGTACACCAAAGACAGCGTTTTTTTATTTCTACCACAATTAACAGCTTACAACCGAGACAAAAGCCTAAAGCACTACCCATTCAGCCCCGATATCGCCACCTAAACACAAATCCATTAGCAAAAACATAAACCCATAACAAAAAGCACCGATATCACCACCTAACCACAAATCCATTATCAAAAAGCCCCAATACTCACCACCACCTACAAAAAAGCCCCAATAGCATCAAAAGCATAAAATCCAACAACTACATCCCCATTCGATTACGACATCAACCAACAACCACGCTGATAACGATTAATCACTAGCCCAAACAAACAACTACAGCGATAAGAACACTACAAACTATACCCAATTAATACCAATACTACTATTTCCACCCCACATAAGAACCCACAACCATTAATCGCAACCACAAAATATCACAATTAATACCAATACTCATAAGAAATACACTAAATACTACTATTTACACCTCACATAAGAACCCACCACCCATGAATCACATACCACTATCAACACTCACCACACAACACACACATCTCCACCTTCACATAGAGCTTTGAGCCAGAAAATTGTCCCAGAACCCGTATAACCCTACTACTGATGTTCTTCAATTAATCTGTGCTTTTCTTCTTCATTCGTCACCTGTTTCGGTGGTTCATATATTAATATATCTAAACATTCACTAATATTTCTCTTCTACTGCAGCTTATTAAATATTTCCTTGAATTCGTGGACGTTCACATTTTCAAATATTGAACTATATCTTGCTAGCGCTAGTTTAGCTACACCTGTATCAATTTCTTCAAAATCAAATTTAACTCTGATAGAGAATTAACGCTGTATTCCACAATTACAGTGTTTGCTGCTAATATAACTTTATTTCTTAAGGCCTCCTTGTTCACATTTCCGGTTTTTCTAAACTCAATTTTCTTCATACGCCTTATGTCAGTTAGTGATGTACAGTCCCATATGTGAAGGTGATCACTCTCCACATTTGAGTCTAAGGCTTCCGCACAGTATTTATTCATACTTGTTATTTCATTATTCTTCTTCATTGCTCTGGTAACAACATCTACATTATGTTTTGGCATCATTTCTTTCAATTTTTCAGAATCTATTTTTTTACCCTCGAAAGTGCATCTGCATTTGTATTCATTTTTCCTTGTTTGAACACAATGTTAAAGTCGTAAACCATTAGGTCTACACGTATTCTGGTTAATTTTGAAGACGGGTTTTTATAGGTGAACAAGCTTACTAATGGTCTATGGTCAGAGTAAACCGTGAATTTTCTACCAAATAAATAGGGTCTGAAGTAATTTATACAGATGTAATATAGTGTAAGAAAATCTTAATGTTTGTGTGCATCCGAGTTTACAAAATATTTTTATAATTTTTGTTGGTCTTTTGTTCCATATTTTGTTTACAAATGCTGGGATCATTGTATAACATTTCATTTACTTTCTTTTTAACGAGTTTTCCAATAGGGACTTGACAACTTTGAATTAACTTTCACTAATCATCAAACCGTCACTGTCAATTTATTCAGTAAACTTAACATTTGCATAATGGTTAAGTACACGAACGAACAACGTCTGCAAATTATAAAAATTTGCTACCGAAATTTGGATTCGGTGACCGTAACTTTAAGAGCGTTAACTCCAATTTTCGGTCGTAATTCTCGCCAACAGGCAATAACATAATTCTCGTAGACAGGCAATAACAAATTTAGTGCAACCATTAGAGTTGTGTGATGTTGCCGTGCCATTGAGACAACGGGTTGGTCGAAATGTCGAAAATATCGCTCCCGTTCAGGCGTCCGTAGCAAACGACCCAAATCTGTCAATTCCACGCCGTTCTCAAGAATTGGGCATTGCCAAGACCACTTTACGGTGAATTTTGCGGAAGGATCTTGGTGTACACCCATACAAGATCAAGCTGACTCAAGAATTGAAGCCGATGGACCATTTGAAGCGACGTACGCTCTCCGATTGGGCTCTAGAAAAGATGCGCCAAGATGATGAATTTCATCGCAAAATTATCTTCAGTGACGGAGCTCATTTTTGGCTCATTGGGTTCGTCAATAAGCAAAACATGCGTTATTGGTCGGGTGAAAATCCACATGTGCTTCATGAATCACCACTTCATCCCCAAAAAATAACTCTTTGGTGCGGTTTGCATGCCGGCGGCGTCATTGGGTCATATTTTTTCGTCGACGATAACGATCGTCACGTTACTGTGAATGACCATCGTTATCGCGCCATGATTACCGACTATTTTTGGCCCGAATTGGAAGATATGGACTTTGGCGACATGTGGTTTCAACAGGACGGTGCCACAGACACACAGCACATGATACAATCGATTTATTGAAGAGTAAGTTTGATGAGCGTGTTATCTCAAGAAATGGGCCAGTCGGTTGGCCGCCTCATTCGTGCGATTTAACGCCTCTAGATTATTTTCTTTGGGGCTACGTCAAGTCATTGGTCTATGCCAACAAGCCGACGACGTTGGAAGAGCTCAGAGCGAACATTGAGCGCGAAATAGCGGCCGTTTCGGCCGAAACGTGTGGCCGAGTCATCGAAAATTGGTTCCAACGAATCGATCGCTGCAAACGGGCCCGCGGTGGACATATGAACGAAGTCGAGTTCCGTTCATATATGTTTTGATTGTACTTCAATCCGATAATAAAGTTTTTGGAATATCTCAAATCGTTTGCGTTTTATTTTAAAAAAAAGTTGTCAAGTCCCTATTGGAAAACCCGACATATGTAGTTGCTATGTATAGGCGTACAGAATATTTTTATAATTGTTACATTTCTGACTGTGAGAAATTCTTTATTCTATTTTCTATATATTACAATATTTGTTTAAGTTTTTCTTAAACTTTATGGGGTTTTTGTTGATATACATGAATAATTTAACAATCAGTATTTCCTTAACTATTAACTAAAATGAAATTATGATTACAATAACATATTTATAACTAATATAGAGAAAAATACAAGCAAAGACTATGTTTTACTTAAACAATTTGTAAAAGTTAATTTACATAATTGTTAAGCGACGTGCATAGTTATTTACATCTTTATTAATTTAATTTCATCCGGCAGGATATATGATACTATATAATTATTACTGATTTGTTTCTCTCTTTTTTTGTTTATCATTGTAGACATGATTTATTCTGTTCTGCTAGGGAATCGTCCAAGGTTTCTGGTAAGAAAGTATATTGTGCATGTGGCTAAGGTAATGGTATATTGGTTGCTCGTCCATCTGAGATAATTCAATGCCAATTCTTTCGTACTTCATTTGGTAACACAATTAGCTTTTGTGAATGTTCTGGTATGTAATCGTCTTCGTGTTCGCTCGTGTATACCAGTGGCCCTTCAAGACTGCCAAAAAGATCATCTAATTCCTGTCGCGAATAAACCGCCATCCGGTTCTGGTCCGCTGCTTTGTGTGAAGTTGGCATCATATGGGATATAAACTATTGGTAATAATTGGTATGTAATAATGGCAGGATCTCATCAAGAGTCTCCAGATCAGTATAGGCAACGATCAAGAAGGTTCCAGATCAGTGCAGGCAACGATCAAGAAGGTTCCAGATAAGTGCAGGATCGCCATGTAGTATATGAGGGTCGTCATGTGGTATAATGGTATAAGATGTTTAGCATGGCAGAGTCGCCATGTAATATATCTGGGAATAATATGTTTTCTTGTAATACCTACATTTGTATCACTTGTGATATTATGATGGATTGGTCTATAACCCTACTTCCCTACTGTTTGCTGTTTAAAGCGCAGCTCGCTGAAAATGGATGGCGTAGATACCGCAGTGTTCGAATCAAATACTCTGTTGGTTTTTGATTGCTTTATTCTTCAACATGCTGGGGTATTTATACTCCCAATCAATCACTCAATTATTTACAATGCAATTTCATTCATAATTGAAAATTCACTCATATAATTCTGCTTACTATGCTACTTAATTTCCTATCACCAGCTTAGCGCATAGTGTAAGAACAATGACACGATTTGACCCAATTAATTTGTGAATCACTTGCTAGCAGTAAGCTCGCAAGCGATTGTCATATGGTTTTTTCAAATCGGAACCGGAGCAATTCGTTTCTTTTACTCAATGAAAAGAATCGACCTTGAATTATTGTCGGCAATGAATGCTGGTTTCGAAACGGAAAAAAGTTATTACTCGTTTAAAAGCAAAGTAATTGTAATTTTTTAGTTAAGTATTTCGTGTTATTATCTGGTATGCGAACTAAAACTATCATTTGAGATACACCTTTAAATACTCGTATAAATGAAATTTGTTGTTTACCTACAATTTGATGAGTTATAATTATAGCAATAACAGAAAACATTTCTTTGAACGCCGGGTCATTACTTGCCTGTTATAATAATAGAATAACCCACCACCTACCTCCAGTCAACCGAAAATTATTGAGGACTAATTTTGCCTTCAGAATAAGGAGGTCTTTAACTATCTCACGTACAAGGAAAATTATTATTTATTTATTATTTAAAAGATCAGAACTACAATCCACGATCCACAATCAACTTGGTTTGGACAATATAAATAACAACTATTTTGAGAATGACAAAATATTCAATTGTGAAGTGACTTATGAATTTAATCTAACAATTTACGATTCACTACAATCCACAATCCACTGAGTTTGGACAATATCAATAAAGACTATTTGGAGAGTGACAAAATATTTGTGGGGGTACGAAGTCGCTCCGCCAGCATGGGCGAGAGTTCTACCTCGTCCCCACCAATCACTGTCACTTTCCATTCGTCGATTGTTCCGCCGAAGCAAACCGTTCACCAAGGAGATCCAAAGGATTGGTAGAATTAAAACACACTTGTAATATATTTAATTCGTTTATTCAGACCGCGGCATATTTCGAAATGAACTAGGTGCACTTCCTTGTAAAATAATTATATTCATAAACGTATTATATTGGGCAGATGTCAACACAATGCCTCGAAAAATAGAATAAAACACGATAGATATCAACGACGCACTCGACTAGATTCGCGCCACCGTGCGCAGCGGTGAGCGGGAGATCGCCTGTGACCAGGCTGGTCAACGGATGAAAGACGACAGTGATTGGTGGGGACGAGGTAGAGATCTCGCCCATGCTGGCGTAGCGACTTCGTACCCCCACATTGGTGACCCCGACGTGATCTACTGTAGCGGTTCCGCCAAATTCTACGGTCTACTTGCCTGAAAAACCCCCATAACTAGTACCCAACTCTCTTTAGTTTCCTAATGCAACAGTATTAGTACCTAAAAATGCTGCACGCATTTAAGAGATCAAATCTATGATCTTTAAGTCCCTGTAAAGAAAACTTACCTTCATGCATTCTCTTCGCATACCATTGCTCCTTAAGATTTCTTTATTAACTTACCAGGAATTTCCAATCAATTTCGGCATCTACGTCGCCAGTCAAATTTCCCTAGAGGAATTCCGGTAAACAAATAATTAGATTTACATACATTTGTAACCTTCATGACAGGGACCATAAATACTGCGCCGTCTATTTTCCCAGCCGCGTCTGGCAACCTTTTTTGTTTGTCTTATCAATAAACAACCCAAGCAGCTGCATATAATTAGCGCAATAGACGCCGAAACCAAATTCTCCAGCATTTCCTAATGCAAATATGAACCCGGTTTCTACTGCAGCCAGAGATGCCATAAACATCCAATTTCCTTTTAGTACCTTTTTCTCCCAACGTCGAAAATAGCGACGAGGCATCGTGTAAACAATGACCCGCATTACCAACGGCGCATTTGGTCATTTTTCCCAATTGTCCTTGCCGCCTGCCTGCTTTCGAACACGTGCAACAATATTGAATCTGTTCGATCGCGCACATATACCACTGCACCAAAAAGATCGCATTTTCTTAGTGGTCACACCCTTAAGAGAAAAGTTTTTCTCTCTCTTCCTTTTTTTCTTAGCGAAATCATCTCTGCATGAGATGACGATCGTGGAGTCTAATTCCATCTGCTGACCACGTTGGTCGCACGATCTCCTGTCCATCGTTTCGCGCTCGGGGACGTAAATATGCTGTCAAGTGGAGTAAACGGATTTTCAATTAAAGTGAATTTAACGTCACATATATTGTTTCTGTGTGTCCTTTTAATCGTGTGTGAAGTAAAGTCGAGTCGAATCGCGTGAGTCTGCTGCGCGAGTTCTAATTGTTAAACGAAATTATCAATCGCGCAAACGCGAAATAAAAAAACATTAATAACAAACCAGTGCGTCAGTGTTTTATTTGTTCGGGTGATGACAATTTCTTGTGGACAGTTTACGGCGGCGCAATGGGCGACTGTAAGTGGATGTTGGCGGAGGAAGTGAACGGAGTGCCCGTGCCAGGCACAATACTTCCTCCCCACATATCCTATTATGAAGTTATGTAGTTGATCTAACAGTTTACCATTCACTACAATTCACAATCCACTTGGTTTGGACGATATCAATAAAGACTGAAGTGACTTATATTTAATATAACTTAAGTGATTGAAAATGTTGACAAAAAGTGTCGTATGCTCGAAGGAGAAACCGTTCAAGTCCTTTCCGTTGTACACTCCCAATCACTAGCATGAGGCCACAAATTTAACAATTGATTTTCTCTTCTTATCCCTTTTTGTACCCGGAAACATATACTACCTGTGAATAGGTACGTATTTTCCCAAAAGAAATTCATATAATTAAAGAGTAATTAGAAACGACCGTTGGAATTTCCCAAGATCAAATAAAAAACTACTTAAAAAGGGTATAAAAAAGTGCGTCACTAGGATGAGGCCATTGCGAATATTTCGTTGCAAGAATGCACATGAGCGACCTTTTTAAAACTTTTGTTTAGAATATTTAAAAGAGTGTTGAAAAGAACTGTTTTTATTTAATTTGAAACACAAATGGGTTCCGGAAAGACGTTGACAGCGACAGAAAGAGGACCAATAGATGCTTTCAAGGATTATAATCTTTGGTGAGTTTTTGGTGGCTGAGTGACGTAATGTTCGTCATGGAGAGGATGTGACCTAGATTTCGGCATGTATATAGTGGGACACCTACTACAAGGAAATAACACCTGTAGTGGATGCTTTCGTTTATCTATTGCTGGCCCCGACTTGCACTCTTTCCCGAGGCGGTATTGGTTTTTTGTGTAGGGCCATTTCAATGAAGCGGGAATTTCGCGTTGGTTTGTGTAACATTCGCGGCTTGAGATGCGATTTCTTTTCTGGGTCTGCCCACGTTTCTAACCAGAAACCAACTATCCTTGCACTTACTGAAATCCAGGTAATTACTAATACGGATATTTCCGATTTTAATCTACCTGGATATAACTTAGTGCCACTGTTCTTTCCACATCGTAGTATAACCACTTACATACGAAATGATATTGGTTATCAGCTTCTGCCACAATATGGGCTCTGCTCCAACCCAGAATTTAATTTCTCGTGGCTAAAACTTCACGTTCGTAAGCATATCATACATTACTACTTTCTTTACAGAAGTCCAAACTTGGATAGAAACGCATCATTTAACGAATTTGATGCTCTGCCCGATTCTATCGATAGGATCTTGACCCTATATCCCCACACTGAAATCGTTATTGTGGGTGATTTGATAATGTGCACAACTCTCAGTGGCTTTGCCACTCCGGACACACAACACCTAAAGGTCAATATGTCCAGCTTTTTGCTGATTCAAATAATTTAACTCAACTTGTCAATGAGCCAACACGGGTACCAGATATATATGGTCATTCCGCCAACACTCTGGACGTGTTTTTCACCTCCCACCCAAACAAATACACAATTGAAGTTTCTTCGCCCTTGGGCACTTCAGACCACTGTGTCGTGTCAGCTAAATTTCCTCTAATCAACAGTAACGTTAATGAGAAAGCTCCCAAAAGAACAGTATGGTTCTACGAGAAAGCCAACTGAGTGGGTCTGAACGTTTTTTTTTTTTTTTGGAAGCTTAAATTGGTCGTTATTTTTCCTCAATAACGATGTTGACTCTATAGCGGACACATTGACAGACATTATTCTACTTGGCATGCGGACCTTTAATCCACACAGAGTAAAGAGTATCAAACCCAAGAAAAATATGTGGTTCGATTCCGGGTGCAGAGAAGCAATTAGGGCTAAAGAGCTGAGCTTCCGGTTGTATAAATCAAAAAATACTGAGGAAAACCGGAAAAGATTTAAGAGAGCTAGAAACAACTGCAATGCGCATATTCAACGCGCCAAGTTCTTGCATGACCAGAGACTGAGAGAAAAAATTCTGTACTCTCCCACAGGTAGTAGAAACTTCTGGGCATTCGTGAAAAACATTCAAGACTCAATCTCTTCATCCATTCCATCGCTTATAGTCGATGACACACCAGTCACGAGTGCACTTGTGAAGGCGAATCTACTTGCTGCACATTTTGCAGCCAACTCAACGCTGCCTACCACATCAGTTCCGCTTCAACTGTTGCCCGCGCACTCAAAGAGGTAAACGCAAACAAATCCGTTGGTCCGGATGGCATTCCCCCAATCCTCTTGAAGAGACGTTCCTCTTCACTCGCTAAACCAGTGCGGAAACTCTTCTATTTGTCTTATTCTACTGGCCGTTTCCCAAATAGATGAAAGTCAGCGAACATCCACCACATCAGCCAATTCTGAAAAAGGCTGACAAATCATCCCTTTCTTCTTATCGACCCATAGCACTAACTTCTATTGTCTCGAAAGCAATTGAATCAGTTATCAACCGTCAACTTTCGAAATATCTGGAGTCAAATGACCTCCTCAATGACTGCCAATATGGCTTTCGTAGCAACAGGTCCACGGGAGATCTGATGACGTACCTTACCGAAAGGTGGAACTATTTCATCCACTACCTCGGTGAAGGCAAGGTAGTCGCATTGGATATTTCAAAAGCCGTCGACAGAGTTTGGCATACAGCCCTTTTGTCAAAATTGTATTCCTATGGAGTGGACAATTCCCTGTTCCAATGGATAAGAGACTATCTTTCTTTAATTCAAGTGGTTCTTGCTGGTGTCAATCTGTCTCCCATCGAATTAATGCAGGTGTTCCCCAGGCTTCGATATTCTCACCCAATCTCTTCCTCATCTTTATAAATGATCTCTTGTTAATCACTCACAACCCAACTCACTCGTTTGCTGATGATAGTGTGGCGGTGCCACTTAACACCACTACTCAGCTTCCCAAATTACATAAAAGCTTCCAGTCCTGAAGCTCCCATAGCCCCATTGTTCTTTGCTAATGCAACGGCATTAGCACCTGCAAACATTCCCCGCATCAAAAACATATGCGTTCTCAAGGACAATTAATCCATTCAACGCATTACAAAAATTCCATACAAGAATTCTTTCTTTCATGCAAATGCATTTCCTAAATCCCCTGAAAAGAATTCTTCATATCATACGGGCATCATAAACCCAAAACCATTCGGCGCCCTTCGTCATCAGATAAAATGCAATGTCGGACAGCTTGTTTTTTTCAGCTGCAATAAACCGACCCGCGATTCGTTTGTCCAATCGGCAAACCATTACCGCATCTCGCGCATTATCACCGAAACCGAATTCTCCAGCATTTCCTAATACAAATAAGAACTCGGTTCCTACTGCAGTCAAAGATGCCATAAACATCTAAAACCCCATTAGCACCTAATGAGATACAGCTCGTTTACTCAGCTGAACCTCATTACACACGATGCTCTTTGTCTTTCAATGTTTTAGGATTCGTTTCTCATGACCTTGTTGCATGAGTAAACAGTGATCCATTAGCACTTTGCTAAATCACCACATTCACACCACTGAGTAGCAGAGATCGCCTTCCAGTGGTCACTGGAAGAAAGGAAAGATTTCATTTCCTTGTTATAATACCATTAAGAGAGATTTTCTCTCTCTTTATCCGAGCTCACCATCGGACTCAGGGTTGAATGAAGGGACGGATTCCAACCCTCAGTTAAGTCGTGTTCCAACCACCGACCGAGCCGGTCGGTTTTTCTCCCGATCCCCGTGATGCACCGGGGACGCGTACCATTGAAATAAGTTTTGTATATTAAGCAGTGCCGCAATGCTAATAACCTTGCCCGGAATAACAAATTATTATGGACAATTTAACAAGTTTCGGATAAGGACCGGATACCGGTGGAGAGGCTTGCTAAATAAGGTCAAGACCGAATGCCGGTTGTAGTGCCAATGATGATGATGACGATATTAAACTGTTGCTTATATGAGTAAAACTAAATTACAGTGTACACTGACTGAAATCCGCTAAACTCTATGTACAAATAACCCAACCAAACAAACAACATTTTAAACAGTATTAATAAAATAAATAAGTGAACATTTAATAAATAGAACAATAAATTCAATTATACACAAAGAAAATATCGCCGTGTTTTATTCCTGTGTGGTGTTCGCTCCGTGCTTTGGAGCTCGATTCTTGGTGAACCTTTTGCTGCGTTGCTCAGTGTTGTATCCGGTGAACTCTTTAGTGATGATGGGAGTAGAAGTGAACCCGTGCCGTACGCGGCACACGCTACTTCGAACCCCACAATAGCACAATGTTTCTCATACTCATACCAACACTCCCGACCAAACTGTTCGAACGTCACTATCAACCAGCAACTTATGCTTGATACATTGAATTCAGACTTCAACAAGATTTATCAGTGGGGATTATCTAACCGAGTAGAATTCAATGCCCAAAGAACTCAGTGCTGTCTCTTGTCGTCAAAGGCGAACCCCAAAGTAAATATACTGTCTATGAACGGCACTTGCGTCGACGAAGCCAAGGAACTATCAATCCTCGGCACTCGAATTAATTCGACTCTTAGTTGGAGCGACCACATATTTGAAGCTGCGAAAAAAGCAGCCAAATGTATGGGGTTCCTTAAGAGATGCAAAAGATACTTCACTCCATCCAACCCAGCCACTATTTACAAGGCGTATATTCATCCAAAAGGGCTCCTCGATAGTATAGTGGTTAGTATACCCGCCTGTCACCCGGGAGACCGGGGTTCGATTCCCCGTCGGGGAGCCTCTGGCGCAAGACTAATGACCTTGCCCAGAAAAAATAAATCATTATGGAAAATTTAACAAGCCTCAGAACTTACTAAATAAGGCCAAGACCGGTTCCCGGTTGTAGTGCCGATGATGATGATGATGATGATGATATTCATCCAAAAATGGAGTTCAACTTTCATATTTGGTCAGGTGCATCCAAAACTGCACTACACGTGTTCGACAGGATGCAAAAACGAGCAGTGAAACTTATTGAGGACTCAGCCGTTAGTCGATCAACTCCGTCGTTAGAACACAGGCGCAACGTATCATGCCTATCTCTTTTCTATAGGTATTACCACGGTCATTGCTCCACTGAACTTGCTGAGTGTGTTCCGCCTCTTCAGACATTTTCCCGCGTTACCTGTCAATCTGAGAATGCGCATCAGTTCACGTTGAAAGTGGACTTCAGCCGCCCAAATAAACATAGAGATTCATTCTTTAGCCGAACCACACGAATGTGGAATGTTCTGCCTGATCATGTGTTTCCTGGCCGTTGTGATGTCCACACATTCAAGCCCAATATACATTGACATCTCCTTTATTTATCCACTTCCTCTCCATCCGCTCGCACTGTGCTCTGACATTTAAGGGTACTTCAAAATTCCCTTTTGGTGGCGCGTTAGTGTAAAAAAAATCTTACTATATCACCTCCCCCACTATTGACAAGGAATGTTTCTTCATCGACCAGTTAACAGATTCTAGCCTCTGTTAAGTAAGCAATATCTCAAATTAGAGAGGCAGGCAGCTAGACGTAATCGTCACATCTGATCCTTCTCAATCTTCTCTTCTTGGCCTATCAACCATTGACTTTCCGGGCAGGCTCCATTCGCTCATTCGATCTAGGTGTCTCGCCCACCGGAGTCTACCGATCTTAATTTTTCTTACAACGTTAGTGTCATTGTAGATCGCGTACAACTCATGGTTGTAGCGTATCCGGAATCATCCTTCCTCACATACGTGGCCAACAATTCTCCTTAAGACCTTCCTCTCAAACGCGGCTATGAGTTCAGAGAGCCTTGTATTGAGCACCCAGGTCTCGGATCCATACATGAGTACTGGTAAGACCATGGTTTTTACCTCATTAATGTGCAGTCCCAGTTTTTGTGCCGCCTGCTCGATCTGGGTGCGGGAGTCCTGTACGGCCGATTCGGTTCTGCCGATGATGTCGATGTCAACTGCGTAGGCAAGAATCTGGCTGGACTTGGTGATAATAGTCCATCTAGTTGTAATTCCATATTTTTATATATATTTCCATATTCCCATATTTGGTCAGTCGCATCCAAAATTGCACTACACGTGCTCGACAGAATGCAAAAGCGAGCAGTGAAACTTATTGGGGACTCAGCCGTAAGTCGATCAATTCCGTCGTTAGAACACAGGCGCAACGTACGAGGGTTGCCTTTTATATTTCGGGATTAGAGAACAACGACCACGATTGAATTCACCATACCATCGATAAACACTGGTCCTTAATGGAGCTTCATCGGCAAAAATTGAATTTAGTTCATTCGTGCACTGTTGCTGAGTTAATCCACGCCGAAAGTTGTAAAAAATAATCGCACGAAAATGTTGACGATTTAATTCCATTTTTGGGCCGAGATCAATCTTTTAAGTTACTGTAAACAACACAAATAGCGCTTGTATGTCAAAACGTTCTGAGTGTGTATAACCTCAAAAATGTCCAACTTTACGACAGAGCTGTCAATTGCCGGATTGCAACACTAGGGTTGCCAAATCTCGAAACATAAGAGGCAACCCTCGTATCATGCCTATCTCTTTTCTATAGGTATTATCACGGCCGTTGCCCAACTGAACTTGCTAAATGTGTTCCGCCCCTTCAGACATTTTCTCGCGATACCCGTCAATCTGTGAATGCGCACCAGTTCACGTTGACAGTGGACTTCAGCCGCATAAATAAACATAGAGATTCATTCTTTAGCCGAACCACACGAATGTGGAATGTTCTGCTGGCTCATGTGTTTGCTGGTCGAAAAGAAAAAAAAAACTCCCACACGAATGCAAATATGCGCGCATCTGCTCAAGCCCGAGTAGATGAATAGAGTCATGGCGCCATTGTGAGTTATGGTAGTACTCTTACCGTGCAAATCGGGCACGTATTTTCGTGGATATTATAACGATGTCCGTCTTTTCACGTGTATCTTTCTGCTCTCGTTACCTATTCTGGTAAAGCTTTTTGGGGCTGGTAGATTCATCCCAAATGTTATCAAAAATACCCAATATTTCTTCCTTGTTTAGGTTCTATTCAATTTACATTTGATCACCTTAAATGGAGCTGACATGCAGTACTCAAATCGCCATGCCACCCTATATAGCCTCTTAACTCCGTCTACGTTCACGTGTTTGTGGTGGTTCCGCCAAACCCTTCTGTTACTTACCTGAAGAACCCCCATAACTTTGACCCAACCTTATAAGTTTCACTAATGCAATCGCAATAGCACCTTAAATGTTTTACGCATCTAGGTTATCTAAGGTATAACCTAAAGGTCCCTGTAAACGAATTCTTACCTTTCATACATCTCTTCGAATACAAATTCCCTACAAGAATTCTTTCCATTATACTGGAGCATAAAACCAAAACGTATTCGGCACCTTCGGTTGCCAGGCAAATTCCAACCTTCCCACACCTGCACCGCAATCTTCCCACAGCAAAAACATTTCCTTCCCAAGGATAATTATTACTTTCAATGCATCACCTGGAAATGCCTGTAAAGAATTTTTCCTACAAGGGCATTCATACATGTATCAATGCATCTCTGCATTTGCGACCAAGAACCGAATTCCCAATTAGTGTAGATTTTCACACTAGAGTTCGATATATGGATGTCATGTACAATTGACACAGATGGTATACACAACCGTCATTGTGTAACCATCTAAATTATTTTCCAAAGACTTGCAACTTTTGATTCAGCTGCAAGCACTTCTCTCAGGAATACTTCCTTGTTTGTATCTTTAAACAATCACCAACGTCGCGCTTAGCCGCCGGATTGGATTCAATACCATAAACATATGCAGACAAAAGAATCCGATTTAACCCATTCGGCAGAGATACGTTATACGATCTCCATTATCTCAATCCCTTTTAACATCTAGACCAGTTTTAAGCCGTTTGACTTTATAAAAAGAACATTCACTACAACAACATCTATAGTGTGTTTAAATTTTCCTGTGTTGCAGTTTTCTCCAGTGTGTCACCAACTTTTCCTTTCTTGGTGTTCGGTGGGTTGTTATTGTTTTTGGTGATCGCGACTCTTATTTTTGGCGGACCTTCTAGCAGTCGCAAAAGGGTATCAGTGGAACCATTTATGATGGAGGAGGAAAGTGACCCTAGTGCCCATGACTGGCACAATACTTTCCACCCCACATGTTCTTTTGACTTTCTCGTGTGCTGTTTCATTATGATGTGTTAGTACCATGTGAATATTTAAAATGTCGAGAGATAAAACTTCAGAATCAATATAAGCAAATATGGAGATACGGGTTGCTGGGGTTGTGACTGAAGAAGGTACCAAAGTATTGGCTCCCATATAGGAAGTTTATCACTGCCCGACTGAGAGCGTCGTCGTGCAGTATGATAAAATAAACGCTGACTTCTTTCTGTGTAGCAGATTTTTTAGTAAATGTCACATTTTTTCATTTTTCGGATCAATCCTATTGCACTTCCTAGATGGTAAAGCGCTTTTCATACTACTCTAGAGGCTTTGCTGGGTCGACATCGCCCAGTTTTCCCAATATTCGCAGGTTCGATGTTTAGATCTATAACTCATTGCTCGCATTATATGGTCAAAACAAATGAGTTCGCTTTGACTCGAACCAATTTCGGAAGTAAAGTTGTTAATACGTGGTTGGATCGTTAAGTCGAGTAAAAACATATAGTCACCGAAATATTAACCGGTAGGAGGTATCTCCGGGTAAAACAAGCCCAAAAGATCCTACACCTCTTCCGTCCGGCTTAGGAAAATGGTCCCCATCATAAATCCATCCGTTTCTGGTGATTGCTCTTGGCCATGCACAAGTTACTAACCTAAGAGCCATTAAATTCGAATTAATAACCTGAGATTTACTGTTTTTTAGATCTCGATAACCTACTTTTAATTATCATCTGTTCCGCATGTGGCGCACATTTCCTCTTTTTTTTTTTGAGTCTACCTCACATTCCACCAACGTCACTTTCATTTGTGAAGATAGTCCATTTGAACTGACAAACTGAAAATTTATGTTGCTCTTGTTGGGCGTCCACATTCATTTTACGATTCACAAATCAAATGCCAACAGCCCCATAAATCTGGTCTTCGAATTAAATGCACCTTCTTAAATTACATCTTCAAGCCGTTGAATGAAACTTTATGTTCGAGACGACGGCATATGTTTCAACTTCAGTTTTGGGTGGAACTGGGAAATGGCAGCTACTCTTCTACATTACCGACGGTTTCTATGGCTACATTTTCTTATCTCTGTAGAGCAGGTAACTTAAACAATAGCATGACATAATTAAGATCGCACAAGACTGCCCAATAAGGACGAAGATATACGGACATCGTAACTGTTCACATGTAACTTTATTCCCTATGCATTAGAGAAGAATGTGTATTGAATTGTTTCCCTTGACGATAGATGACCCAAAATAAATCTACTTGTAATGCGAATGAGGGGGGCGTGCCAGGCGGCGTGCAATAAACACGTCCCTCAGGCTTTATTGATGCGAGCCAAAGGACTAAACAGAATATTGAATCAGCAACAGACCTTCGGGCATACCGACATTATTTGCTCCTTTCTCTCGAGGTTTAGGATGCGAGTAGATTGGGAATATTACCATTTGCTTGTGATTAAAAATTGATTAAAAGTGATTTCATTTTATTGTCGATTAAGATGCTGAAGTGAGATATTGTTTATTCCTTTTGAAATTCTCCTCGGCAACCGCAGTTAAAATTTAAATGACCTTTGGGAATATCTAGTTAGTTGAGTTTGAGTACGTTTGTCATCCTGACCGTCTTCATTTTGAGTAACTTAATTAAAAGAGGGAGCTCTTTAATTCGGAACAGGAATGTGTAATAACACGTAGGTAAGGGAGTGTTGTCATTATATCGAAACGTGCCTCTAGTTGAATTCCATTATATGATAATGGAGAGGAGAGTTTGTGTTCATTTGGTTCTGTGCCATGTGTGCATTGAAAAGTTGATCGTCATGACCACGTCTTTCACGAGTGCATTGACAGGTATGTGTGAGGAACATAGAACACTTAAAGTCGCCAAGGGATGGGAATAGGAATGATTTTGAAAATAATATCAAGAGATAAAGTTAATGATGAAGTTCAGTGAAAAGGATTTGGTTTCGTTGATTGAAAAAGTTTTCTGATCCAACCGCATTCGAAATTCGTTCTTATTGCAAACCCTATAAAAGCCCAAACCCCATGTCAACTGAGTGAACCTTAATAAATACATTTTTTCATTATTTTCTTTTCAGGTAAGTCCTTTGTATGAGCATAGGCTGTAAGTACGGGCGGGATCAATAGTGTTGACTACTGTGGACGGTTGACCAAGATAAATCCGTCTTTTTTCATCAACGGTCCGTTGCATCGATTTATATTGGATCAATAGCAATTACCATTCCATCTCAGAGGTAAGATTACTCTGTACTTCATGAACAGCAGACATACGTCGTTAATTTTCATTGTTTTAACGAGTTAATTGAGCTTAACCTTGCTTCTGGCAGTAATTGAGTGTGCATATCAACTTTAGGGACATTTATGTTGAGATCGATTTATTTAATTACCTTACTCTAATTACTCACTGCATACAAGGTAATGGGGTCCTTGCTGCAATACGGTAACTTATTTAAGGCAATTTTCTCCCATAGGATAATAGAGTGGGGCAATTTGAAGGCATTAATCAATTTTATGAGTGTTAAGTTGGTCGAAGTACTGGGTGTGTCGGTAACACAGATTTGAAATGGAAAAACTCCCCTTCTTGTGAAATCAATCAATGCTTTTTTGTAGGCAGTGAAGAAGAATCCGGCGACAGTGAATAACTGCATAATATTTAAAGTTTTAAGGGGGTATTCTGGTCTAGACGCACGAATTTAACGCAATTTTTGAAGTGCTGTAAAAAAAAGCAATCAATATTTTTAGTATTCATTTTTTTATAGGATGTTTATTAATATTTCAAGAATACAGTAAAAAAAAATTGAAAGTAAAAAATTCAAAATTCAAAAAGTTAGCAGCTGATGAAGTGGGGGATCTCAAAAAGTTGGCACGCGACCTTACCCACGACTCAACCCTCCTAGCAATCTGTAAAAAAAAAAACAAACGATTATTAATTTACAGAAATGCCTCTATCGTTGGAACTAAAAAAAGTAGAAAATTTTTTTTTTTTTTACAAAATGGCGACTGCTTGAAAAAAAAATTATTTTTTTACCACTTTTTTTTAGTTTTTCGAATGTTTTAAAAATAGTTAACATTGAAATTTAGGGATGAGGATAGTTCATGCAATAGAAAAGCCTATAAAAAAGACATATACTAAATTTGAAGTAAATCGGTTCAGTAGAACTTGAAAAATCGTGGGTATTGTTTTAAAAAAGACAGTTTCGAGAAAAACGCGTTTAAAGTTTCACGTAAAGTTTCTCGCGGTCTAAGTCATGAAATAATATTTTAGGCTTACGTTTATTCAATCTGCCATTCCTGCTGCATACATTGGGCCTTCCTCGACTTCGAAATAAGCATCTTTCGCGCTTCTCGCTTCCAACCGAGCAGCTCTGGCCTCCTTTGATGCGTTAGACCCTCGTATCTCTGAGCGGTCAATCCGGGCATTGTCTCGTTTCCCAGCGAATGAATAAGCTTCTGGACCAATTTTGACTCCCATAAGCATCATTATTTTTAAAAGAGGAATGTAGCCTTCATTGAATATGCAAACAGCAATAAACGTAGCAATTTCAATGACGTGAGTTCCGGAATGAATATGTTTCGGCGCAAAAGTCCAAATCAAAGAGTTTAGAGACTCATTATTATTTTGAGTTTCTGAGCCTAAACATCGAGTCAATAACTCCTCCGACGATTTCTATTTTGTTTATCATTTATCAGATTGTTTTTTGCTTGTTGGTATGAGTACCTTAGTTTACATTTGAGTTCATTCAAGTAATTATCTAGGTCATAGATTTTCTCTTTATTTGTTGTGTGTTATTTCTTTTTTGTTTGTCAACTATTAGATTGCTCTTTGCTTGTTCTTGTGAGTATCTCAGTTTACATTTAAGTTCATTTAAGTAGTTATCTAAGTCATAGCCGTTTTCTTTATTGGCTAGAATTTCGCATGGTAATGTACTTAATTTTCCAAAAACTAATTCAAATGGAGAATACAAGGTATTACTATGTGGTAAGGTATTCTAACAGTATGTATAATAAGGTACCCATTCATTCCAATTTTCGTTGTCTCCTACAGTCATTAAGTAATCATTTAAAACTCGATGATTTCTTTCTATAGATCCTAATGTTTCATGCTGGTAAGGCGTTGATACTATCTGTTTTATATTTAGTAATTTGCAAATGTTCTTTAGCAATCCACTTGTAAATTCTGTTCCTTTATCCGTTTTAATATTTTTAATTCATCCATATTTCAATATAAACTTTTCTACTATAGTCTTGGCAACGGCGTGGGCATCTTTGGTTTCCATTGCAAATGCCTCTACAAATTTAGTTAGTTCACATTATACTGTTAGTATATACGAGGGTTGCCTTTTATATTTCGGGATTAGAGAACAAAAACAAATATCGATCATCGAAAATCACTTTATTGTTTTTCAAAATATTCCCCATGAAGATCTATACACTTTTGCATGCGTTTGAACCAATTGTCGAAGCACTTTTGCCACTCTGATTGAGGTATCTCCAACACATGCATTCTGAATGCAGCAACCGCTTCTTCAGGTGTCGAAAAACGTTGACCTCTCAGTTTGTTTTTTACGTACGGGAATAAAAAGAAGTCATTCGGTGCCAAGTCAGGACTATACAGCGGATGACCCATCAAATCGATGTTTTGGGTGCTCAAAAATGCAGTTGTCGCAGCCGATGTGTGAGAGCTCGCATTGTCGTGGTGAAGAGTGATCCGTCTTCTGCGGTTGGTTTTCCTGATTTCTTGGAAGACAACTGGCAAACAAATGGTTGTGTACCACTCAGATTTGACTGTTCTGCGTTGTTCTAGTGGTACGGTTGCGACATGTCCAGTTTTTCCAAAAAAACAGGCGACCATTTGCTTGGAAGTGCTTCGTGCGCGAACAACTTTTGTTGGATTTGGCTCATCTTGAAACACCCAGACAGTCGACTGCTGTTTACTTTCGGGCTCATACGCGTAAATCCACGATTCATCACCTGTCACGATGTCATAGACGTGTTTCGAAGTACCGCGACCGTATTTTTTGAGCATTGCTTTCGACCAATTGACACGAGCCTTTTTTTGGGCGATTGACAAATTGTGTGGGATCCAACGCGAACAAATTTTTTTGACAGTCAAATGTTTATGCAATATTGAATGTATGCTGGTCCCACTAACGCCTAAGGTTGTCTCAATCTCACGATAGGTCACATGACGATCTTCCAATATCAGTTCGCGCACAGCATCAATGGTTTTCGGACCAAACAACTGATTTTGGACGACCTTCACGAAATTCATCTTGGAGTGAACTACGACCACGATTGAATTCACCATACCATCGATAAACACTGGTCCTTGATGGAGCTTCATCGCCAAAAATTGAATTAAGTTCATCCATGCACTGTTGCTGAGTTAATCCACGCCGAAAGTTGTAAAAAATAATCGCACGAAAATGTTGACGATTTAATTCCATTTTTGGGCCGAGATGAATCTTTTAAGTTACTGTAAACAACACAAATAGCGCTCGTATGTCAAAACGTTCTGAGTGCGTATAACCTCAAAAATGTCCAACTTTACGACAGAGCTGTCAATTGCCGGATTGCAACACTAGGGTTGCCAAATCCCGAAACATAAGAGGCAACCCTCGTATAAATGTTTTACGAGGAAACAGGGTCGCAGGTTGACAGAAAGTCCCTAATGTCTTTTGTTCGATTCGTTCCGGCAGAGCCGGTTTAGAAGGCGCGTCAGCAAAACAGCCATACTTCCGCAAATAATTTGAATTTTTTAAAATGCTCTTAAAGACATATTCTTAGCTTTGAAAATATGAAAAAAAATATGATTTTTTCAAATTTCTAGACCAGAATACCCCCTTAATATATTGAATGCAATGCTTGCAGTGACCGAAATAATAATGGCTGTAAATTTGGTTTTATAAATATTCTAAACATCATAAAACATTTGGGGCCACAAGGAAAGCCCTCGTCAAATCAAATATTATCTGCAGGATCTAATGATGTCTAGATATCTATAAAACGTTATCATATGTTTTCTTTTTTTATTTATGGCCATGTAGCTTAAATTTACAATTTCTTATTATGATAACTTGAATCTAGTAGCATCAACTCAGCTCTTGTTGGTCATTTGTAAATTCATTCACGTTTATCAGTAGTTTTTCAAGTAATTCAAACAAATATTCCAAGTTTTTACCCGACTTTTCCAGAACGTGAATGATGTCATTAATAAATAACATGAAAATTATAGGGCCGATATGTCTTCCTTGGGGCACCCCAGATTTACCCACAAATGTATTAATTAAGAAAAGTTGGCATCATGTTTGGTATATGTGGTTTTGTAAGTACGGCTTTGTCCACGGTATAAAGACCGCTGGAAAACCCAAGGTCCTCAATTTGAAGGCGAATATTTTGTTGTTAATATTTTCGAAAATCTTAGAGAATTCCGTTACGATTGCGTGTACTCTTTCCCTGCTCTTTAATGATCGTACCCATCCAAAAATGAGTTGTTTTAAATTGGATGCTGTAAACCTCCGCTTATACTATACTATACTATTTATTGACCTGTAGGAACCCGGAAATTCATGACCTTGCCAACGCCACTCCGCAATCGTTCCCTGTCCTGTGTGCCCTCCTTCCACGCTTGATCATCTGATCCGATCTCCTTAAGGTCAGACCTAACATTGTCGTCCCATCTTCGTCGCGGCCGTCCTGTCGGCCTCTTTCCCGTTGGTATACCGTCAAGAATTCTACCCACGGTCCTATCGTTGCCCATTCGTGCCACGTGTCCGGCCCATCATAATCTTCGCTACCTGATTACTCTCACTATAGTAGGTTTGCGGTTGGCACAAGGCTAATAACCTTGCCCGCAAAAACAAAATATTATGGAAAATTTAACAAACTACAATGGATTGAGCTTTTTCTGCTTATTGATGAGAAAGTTCATCATCATCATCATCATCATCATCGACACTACAACCGGGATCCGGTCTTGGCCTTATTTAGCAAGTCTCGAGGCTTGTTAAATTCCCCATAATAATTTATTTTTACGGGGAAGGTTATTAGCCTTACGCCAATTGATGAGAATGTTCAACAAGATTAATAATGTGGCAGGCACGACAAACTAGTTGCGTCTTCAGCCACATATGTTGCAGTGGTCAATGCGAAACTCTCGTGTCATTGCAATGGCCCGGCACAAAAAACTAATCATCATCATCATCGGCACTACAACCGGGAGCCGGTCTTGGCCTTATTTAGCAAGTCCTGAGGCTTGTTAAATTTTCCATGATTTATTTTGTCTGGGCAAGGTCATTAGTCTTGCGCCAGGGGCTCCCCGACGGGGAATCGAACCCCGGTCTCCTGGGTGACAGGCGGGTATACTAACCACTATACTATCGAGGAGCCCACAAAAAACTAATGCTGCGTCCAAATAAAATTCAGGTTTAGATTAGCGATGGAATCTGATTACTATAGGTGTTCTTGTTGAAGATAGGGGAGGATGATATTGTTTGTCTAAAGATTGAAGTAACTAAAAAACATATGACCACAAAAGGGGTTCTGTATTTATCTAGTTCGGCTGAGGAACTATTCCTTGTGTTGTTCGGACGGCATAATGATTTTTCGTGTGGTGCTAAAACTATTTAACCCTTATGTCAATGACCGGGTACCCGGGTACCCATTTCGTCGCAATTTCACGATTGCTCGGCCTAGCAGTCGAATTTCGGTCCCATGTCTTAGATCATCTCCATTCAAACGTTTCTGAATGATAATTACGAAATTTCAATGACAAACAAATTTTTTTTACTTTCAAATTGACATTTTAAAAAATTGTATTCTGAGCCACGACCGGCTACCCGCGTACCCCATTTAAAAAGCATTGAGAATGATGCAAAATTGATTGTTAAATAGTTAATTAATAATTAATTATTGATAATTAACTATTTAAATAACTAATAATTAGTGAAAAACAATAAAAATGCATTTAAATTAACAAACAAATTTATTCAGAAGGACTTCTGTGACATGCACTACATTCAACCAACGTAGTTGCGTGTTCGTCGCAAACCGGCATTTCACATTGCCGACACGCCTTTCTTGTTTTTCGCCGCTTTTTCAGAGCCTGCGATAAACAAATGTGGCAACAACCAGTGACCTGTTTTCTTTCTGTACTATCCAGGGGCGGACATGCTGTCTGGGTCGTCGGCACGAGCGGCTGAACCTTGCCGATGATGGACTCGATTGCAAGTTTTGTTGAGTAATGCCTCATGATTTGAACATTTTCCGAGCGTTCATGAATACTTGGCAGGGCAAGTTGTTCGCTTAATTGGAGCAAAAACATACGACAGGCGTTCGTCTTTTTCGGCAGCATGGAGTTGTTCTCTTTATAAATGACGAACGCCGCGAGTGCGCTTACATCGAGGACATTGAAGAACATTGCCAAGGGCCACCTATTCGTCCGTCGGTGTGTCGTGTATCTGCCGGCCATTTGGCCCATTGTATCAACACCAGCTTTGTACCGATTATAGTGCAAAATAATCTCGGGTTTTTTCTGTGCGTGGTCAGCGACTGCCATGTTCGAGTGCATCGTCGAAAGCAGTATAACTGCTTTATTTTTCTTCGGCACATACGAACAAATCGTCGTTTTGTCGTGAAAGCCGAACAGTGTGGATAATTCTGCACGATCCTTTGATGCAGCCATCTCCTTTGGAATATAGGGTTTGTTTTTTCGTAAGGTTCCTACGACAGTCAAGTCCCACGACAATAAAAGCTTCGCGAGCGGTAACGTCGTGAACAAATTGTCCATACAAATATTTCTTCCACTCCCTTTGTACGGTGCTGCTAATTTTTTGACAACCTTAATTTTTAACCTTAATTTTTTCTCTAACATTGCCACTTTTCCCGGTGTAAATAATGCCTTTCAGAGGATATGCATTTTCAGCATCACAAATCCACCACACTTTGATACCATACTTGACTGGTTTTGATGGAATATACTGCGTAAATTTGGTTCGACCACGGTACGGATACAGTTGCTCGTCGATGGTAAGTTCTGTGCCGGGCCGGTACAGAGCGGACAAATTTGCATTCAACATCGCCCAGATCTCACTAATTGGAGCTGCTTTGTCCTCTCTGGACCGTTCCTCTCGTGTCCGCGCATCATCAAATCTGATAAAACGTAAGATATTCCAAAAACGATTGATACTCATTGTGGCCCTGTATAAAGGGAATGGTGACGATTTCCACATCTCTGTAGTATGGTCTTTGTTTCCAATATTGACCCCTGCTGCAATTAGAATTGCAAAAAACGAATACATCTCTTGACGATTAACATTTTTCCACGTTCTCGAATGTTTCAGCCGCTGAGAGTGTTTCGGTCGAGCGATGGGGACCAGCTCTTTGTCTCACAATATTGTGACGGAGAGTTTGAGTTGTGTTAGGAGGTGTTTTTTGCCATACAGTTTTATCTTTCGCGACAAACGTACGTCCAGTTGAATCTAGAATAAAGAATAAAAATAGTAAGAACGCGTTGTGCATGAAAAATTAATAAATAAAACGAAAAGAATTATTTTTACCTGCAGTTAAAACTGCGTCGACATCTCCGTTCGTATCATTGTCATCTTCGCTTTCAGAATCGTCAATGGCTGCTTCAGTTGTATCATTTTCGTCCGCGCAATATTCTTCGTTATCAGATACCTCGTTTTCATTTCGCTCGTCAGGAATCCAATCATTGTCATCACTATCAGAAAGATTTATGCTCTCGTCGTCAGATTCACCACACACGCTTTTCAAGTAGGCATCTCGTTGTGCATTACATAATCTAAAAGCAAAAATACAACAACAAAATTATTTAATATTATTAAATACATTAACAATATTAATTGTAAAATTATTACCTGTTGAATTGACACGTGTCAACAAAGTCGTCATTTTGAAGATGCTCAGATGCACAAAGGACGCTGACTGAACCACGCTTTCTCTAATGCCGGATTCGAATGATTTCACCATAAACTCGCAAGTTATAAATAGAAAATTGACCGTACAAGTTATTCGTCAACCGAATACTCGAGATCCCTCTAGCAGGTATAACTGAATTTGTTACACACCTGCCGATCCTGACCTTGCTCTACGCCGATTTCAATAGGCCTTTTGTAGCCGCAGATAGTCAAAATTCTTTATATTTATAAAAAATAATTATATAAAATACATAAAATATTCACAATATATTTGTTTCTGATAAACAAATTAAAATCTATTGCAAAATATTTGTTTTAACATTGTTAAAACAATGTTTCTATATGTGGGTACCCGGGTACCCGGTCATTGACTACTGTCGGTAAAGTTGGTCATTGACATAAGGGTTAAGTAAAGATATTTTTAAGGTTTTTCCTGAATAGTGCTTTTTTATTTATTAATGTTCTATGAACATCTTACTCTTACATCTTGTGTTTTTATTGAACTGACGACTAAATGTCGTCGATTTTTAATAAGTAAAATGGAATTTGTACCTTCCACAATAGTTAACTGTGATTCGTTCTCGTTTGCTGAATAAATGTCAGTTCCAAATACTATACAATATTTTTCGATCCCATACACCGAATTCTCTCGATAACCCATTTTATTTTATAGTATTTGCAGTTCGTGCTCAATATTAATTATTGCCTTACTATAACGAAAGATCCATAACGGACTAAATTCTCCAAGTACTGATAATACCCAAACCACAGCCCCAAATGGCAATGAAAGGAATAATCCAATATTTGTGGTTCAATTTGTCACTGAAATAAAGCCATTCAATATAATTTGCAAAATGTGTGCTTGTGGTGTTCACAATGATTTGAATTCTCCTAGTTTCGTATTTATGTCAACTAACTCATTACGGTGCTGTCACACCGGAAATGAACTTCCAAACCTTGTCCCAGTATCAACATAATTAGCATGTGATAGGAATCAGTTCAAATCGGTTTTTGTTTATAGAGCCAAACTGTGTGATGATACATCGGCTTATCGGTGGAACAAGGCCGAAGCAAAATGATAATTATGCAAATATCCTGTCGACTGCCTGCCGCATCCACAAGGATTTAACTAAATAAATTTCAGAACGAAAACAACCCGTTCACCATGTGGGAAATTTCCTTCCGGTCATTCGATAGCCATTTTTTTCTCGCGCCGTATTTTAATGGAAATTTGCTTTGCGCTTTATATCGCAGTTGTCTTATCTGATGAAGCGGAAATGGACGGCCTGCTCACATACTCCAGATGGGGGGTCAGATACAATTTGCTGATATTAAAAGGTGGTTGTTTGTATAATTTGTCCACGCAACTCAGAGGAATATTCTCTCATTCAGATTCCATTATACCTTACTATTTTTCATGGGTAAACATTTTTAATTTAACCTCCAGATATTAATTTTAATTAATTTCATTGGAATGTACACGGAAAATATATATGTTTTCATGGATAGTCAGACGGAGCAACGCAATTAATGTGGAAGAGTTAAACAAAAAACAATAAAACATTAAGTTAAATTTGGGGTTTTTTTTTTTTACATGAAATTTAGGGAGTTTGATGTTCTTTACAACTGCCTAGAAAGCGCTACTATCTGTGGAAGAATTGTTTTAGTATTCTCGTCTCACTCTATGGATATGCAAGAACGTTGCGGGTTAAATATACACATTGCGGTCACTCTAGTCCTTTCAATTATACATCACCTTTATCTGCAGCCAAATCATAATGACACCTAAGTGGCAGGTTAGTGAATGATATACTCACAGTGGTCAGCAAGCTATAATTGTGAAATTAGATGTGTTGAGGTACCATCGGTAAAATTGTAGAAAGGAATGGCTTACCTACTTGGGTGGACGTTTTGCTGGTGTCTGTGGACATTTCTGCGCAGGCCGTGGAAATGTGTCGTCGTAGCTTCCTCTGGTCCTCTTGTCTCTTATGTGTTATTTACTATTTGTACTGCGTCAAGTAGAAGTTTACCGCCACACAAATTAAAATCTTTGATTTTTTTATTTTGGTTTTATTTTTTATGTTTGAATCAAAAGGTTGGGTATAAATTGTTGGACTTGGACTTCTAAGTTCAATTTATAGTTTCGAATCTGGTTGGTCGTTCGACTAGCGCCTTACCCTTCGGAACTTGACTAATCACGAAATTGAAAATTATCGCCCTTTTATTCTTTTTCACGTTGAGATTTGTCAACGTTTTTAATGTAAATACTCCAAGAAGCACATACAAGATTTTGTGTTCTTCAATTGGAATTGTGTTCTGAGAATTGACTAAAGGTTTAGTTGGATAGGTTTCTGTAAGGGGAATCATGAAATGCGTTTTGAATTAAGCATTTCATGATGTCAGGATTTTGGGAATTGAATCAATGTTCGACGAATTAACTTTAGTTTTAATTCGTTGCTCATATGATTCAATGTGGAATTTGGATGTAAGTTACTGGGAAATTGAATCAATGTGCGACAAATTAACTTTTGGTTTAGTTTATCGCTCATATGATTCAATATGGAATTTGGATTTGGATTATGGGAGGTATTGGGGATTGGGATGGGATTATTGGTAATGTTGGGGATTTGGATGGGAGTGCCGATTTAGGATCGCTACAGATGGAAGGAATAACAACTGCCATAATGTACGAACAGGTCCTAAATGAAAGGACAGCCCATTCGACAAAGACCCGTTATAATAATGAGGTCCCACAATACAACAACCCAAGGAAGCGCGAAAGAAATTGATGAACACCATGCTACTAAGAGCACAGTACTTCCAATCGCACTGCACCATGCAAAGATGAAGAGTTGACTGCCACGAACACTTTGAAAACTTAAAAAAGGCAAGGCATGACATAAAGACAGCCATAAAAAAGAGCAAGGCAAAATGCTAAAAACATATGTGTGGAGGTCAACATAAACATTTGAGTTAGTGTTTACAGAACATTGCTGTACACATAGCTTTTACTAATAGTAGAACATCTATTTCTCCGGAAATCGAACACCGAGCGGAACGTTGTCATTATTTCCGGCACCGTGACCATCCTAGCGCAGACGTTAGAAGTGATACATAGCTCGTACAAAATATGTACGACAAAAAATCTCCTGAGTCCGACAGGGTTTCAAACAATGCTATCAAAGCGGCGATTAGAAAGAGATCAGACGTATTCTAAGCCGCGATATAGAAATGCCTAGAAGAAGGAATATTTACCGATGAATGGAAAGCCCAGTACGTTGTGCTTCTGCCAAAGAGAAAAAATAAACCGCCAGTTAGCCCCCTATACCTCCTGGATACATGGCGAAAAATATTGGAGAAGATTATATATGGTAGCTTGTTAGCCATAACGGGAAATAACGAAGTGCTTTCGGATCACCGATATGGTGGTGCATCAAGAAGTCACGATCGCCAATCGAGGCCATCAAAACCGTGGTCGGCATGGCAACCGAATCAATAAAAGGAAAAAATAAAAAGGAGGAACAAAGAAATATTGTAAAAAGTGCCTTTAATTCGATCAATTGGGTATATCAGAAGAGTCCTTAGTCCCACTTTGGCACTACGCTCTACATTCTACAAATCGTCAAAAGATACTTTACCAACACGGAACTGATCTAGATACGGACGAGGACAGACAATTTTCTGATCTTTCGGCAGGATTTCCACAAGGTTCGGTATCTGGTCCACTCCTGTAGAATATTATCTTTGATAGAGTTTTATTTTATTTTATTTATTTATTTTTTTTAATAGACTTCTGTCGGGAGAGGCGAACCTATAGCACCGAGTGGGCGCTCCGAGATGCCATCAAATAACTGTTGCAGTTCTTTTTGAACAGTTGTAGGTTGTAGCTCTCCGGGAACACTCGCGTGGGAAGGGAGTTCCACAGCTTGGGGATTATTTGGCAGAACTTCCACGCCAGTTGCGGACGTCGGTCTCTACTTTTCTCTATTTTACAGACAAGGTTTTTTTCCCAGGCACTTTTCTTTTGTCCGAGGAGACTTTTTTCAGATCTTCTGAGCTCTTTATATTTCTCCACGGGTACCCGCGTCCTATGAGTCTGCTGCATTGCCCGGTATGCAGCATTCTTACGTTCAATCGCTAGATTGCACTCATCATCAAACCAGTCGTTCCGATCTCTACGACTACTGCCTAAGATGGAGTTGGCAGTACTAATGACAGTATTCTTAAGGCGTGTCCATTTCTCTTCTACGCCGGGGATTCTGGCCCCAGGATTTACTCTCTCTCCATGGAGCTCTTCGAGGGCGAGTCTTAACGCATGACCAAAGGTGTTACTGGGGTTCTCAATGCGTAAGGCAGCCGTGTTGATTCGAACATGATCCGTGGATGCAATACGTCTCCGTAAGGTAATCCACGCTCGTAAAACTAGACCAACAAAATAGTGATCCGAGTTGACGTTAGCACCTCGGTATGTTGGACTATCGTAGCAATTTAGATTTTAGTTGACAATTATTTCCGTTAATTATTAAATCGCATGCGGGTAAAGTCCACAAAAGGAATATCGCAGAATCGCGAAAAACCTAACAATCTCGGCTTATCTTCGGCTACTGGGACGACAACGTTCGCGTTTCCCCTGGAAAAGAGAGATCCCCTGGCAGATATAGGATTTCAGAGGATAAGAAGGCAAGTAGAAAGGAAAAACAACCGTGACTTCTTTCCTACAGGAAAAACTTTCTTTAGTCTAGAAGGAGACAAATCTCCGCAAAAAGGGTAAAAAGTGCATCGAGTGCATCATCGGGTCATCATGCAGAGTTTAAAAAAATAATAATAACAATAAAGAAAAATAAAAGGAAAGATAGTCAAATCGAGTAAGATAAGGCAAGATTATTAGCCTTGCGCCAATCTTTCTCGGGATGTCATTGCATGCATAGGTTTACTACTTGGCAGGTGCCGAAGTAGCTATCCAGGGGTGTCACGTGAAGACTGTATGTCAACTTGGATTGAATAGGGATAAGGATCGCCCTGGCTTTCGCCGGGTTGAAAGCGATCAGTGACTTTGCCCTGTATGTTCGCTCTCATACCCATCAATATATTTTATATCTCCTAATATTTTCACGTAATAGCCCTCAATTAAAGTGCGCGCATCAGTTTATGTTGAAAGTCTGATACACGGATAAAGAAAGGCAAGCATTTTTCAGCCGAGCCACACGAGTGTGGGACGTTATCATGTATTACTTCTTCGTGGTAATATCCAGGTATTAAAGAATATTCAGGTATTAAAGATACATCGATACATCCTTTCCTTATCCTTTCTCCGGTATTCCACTCGGACTGTACTTTATCATTTAAAGGTAGCTCAAGGATACCTTTGTAGACGCGATTTGGTAAAAAAAGCCATCTGTGTGGTCCTTTTTTTTTTTTTTTTTTTTTTTCGTCCATTCTAGTTTCGACAGCGCACTGTATAAAACTCAGGAAATACGGTAAGAAGCTCAACATAAAAAGAAAAATTCCCCGTCTATCAAGTCGATGAACAGTAACAGTTATCCTGTCAAGCGATTTCTTTCTTTAAGTTCATTTTGACTACACACTAACCCTTCTATTTACAGCATCGTATAAGGAATACAATTTAAAGACCGCAATGTTAATAAGCGTGATATCTTCTACGATTTCAGGTCAGTACCTTTGCATTTCCGCTCACACCGTGCTCTAAATGTGAGAGGTACTTCAAAATCCCCTTTTGTGCGTGCGTTAGCGTAAAAAAAAATTTCCCATATACAGGCATTGATAGGATTACCCCATCCCCGTTGTCCAATTTACGTACCAATAGTTCTTAGTTTGATATCTTGGATTTAGGTGGAGTTTGATGGATTTTACTCGAACCTATTATAACGTAGCCATGTGTCCCGTAACGTAGGCAAAACAAAAAGTTTAGATGACATACAAGTATTCACATCCTTTCCATTTCCATTCAGTGATAAGTACTCAAGAGCTTCTTCAATGGCAAACATTTCAAAGGGAATGTAGACATTTGTATAAATACCCTTTTCCATCCTCTATAAGACCTTTTAGTAAATTTACTGTCATTCACATTTTGATTTAGCTTGTCACTGAAATATTTGAACAATCCCTTATGGAGGGCACCCCGTCCCAATTGTCACAGTTCTTGGGATTCTTTGAATTTCCTCCATTATTTACAGAGAAGAGTCCCACTGACGTGGTCCTAGACATTGTATGTTTAAATGTGTAGCGTAAATATGTTTTAAACCCAGTGACACGATTGTGAAAAAACAAATGGTGATTCGTTGGCAAATTGGTTGCATATAGCAGGATCCGAACTTCATGACATTCACTCCCGTCAGGTATTCCTCAAGAGGACACCTCTTCCCTTGTTTACCAGTTAAGTTTGCAGACAATTTGGAGTGTCATCTAAAATGGTGAAACATATGCATAGTATATGGTATCTGGTTAAGAAGTCAAACAAGTAATAACGTTTCCCCTTTACATCAGAATCTAAACAACCAGAGAAGGTCCTGATATGAAGTCGTCAAAACGAACATGCAATCAAGGGCGTCACTTTGGGGATGCAAGTCCCGCCACAAATGTATAAAATGCTGCTATGGTGGGTTTTCTCGGACACAATCTCTCTGGTAAGTCTTTGATTGCATTTTCCACAAGTTGCCATCGGAATATTCGGCATATGATACCGCCAAAGAAAGCCTGCTGAAGCCGGTTTGTATCGCAGTGTAATGAGAAGAAAAAAACATTCCTTGCATCTTTGTGGTTGGAATGCATACTCGCGTTGCAGTTATCTCCGTAAGTACTTTTGGAAGGCATGTAAACTGCTGTTTGCAGGATAACAGGATTCACCAAAGAAATTATTGGGCGATAGCGCATGCCTTGGAAAGGAACGTTTTATCTTCCAATGCTTCTGGTGAATTTTATTCCGTTCATTTTATGTACTATCTTCTTGTGATAAGAATTTTTATGATTTCCCAATAGATGTCGCCCCGCAAGTAGTTGTTGTTGATGCTGTAGTGAATTTACCACGTCTTGCGTACAGTTTCCAGCATCTCTTGTCCATTGTATTGTACAGGCAGAAATATATATGTGTAATATTTAAACATGAGTAAAGGTATCGAGAGAAATTGAGAGAGGAAGTAGTCGCTAGGTGTATCCTTTCATCATCTATGATACAAGAGGATATAAACGTGGAGAGAAGGCCCCAAATGTTGATAACAAACAATGAAACAAAACTCTCTTGGTTTGGAAAATCTCACCACGGACCATTTTACAGGACGTATCAAGGCATCCAAATGCTGAGAGTGAATACTTCGGATGCTCCGTTTGGTTTAGGCTCACCGAGAAGGCCTCGATTATCTTTAGTCTTACGTGCGCCCGGGAATCACACGGTCGTGAATGGTTCAAGTCGTAGCAACGTGTATCACAGGTTCCACGCAAAAGGGAATCAACTAGGATTAACAAACGCTGATAAGAAATGCTTTATTTTCCGCTTCATTTGATTTCGATAGTTTTCCGGTGATTTCTTCCTTTACGCTTTGATATCACTACGGTTTGTCGGTTAATCGGTTGCTGTTTCTCGAATATCCGTATCCGGTGTTATGATTCCTCTACCATAGAAAGTGCGATAACGTTAATAGTGGAGTTGATGTGATTTCGTGGTCCTTTGTGTGTTGCAATTGTACCAAGGAGCATATGGTTTCAGTGGCAAACAGAAGAAGGTCTGTCGTGTGGTTTCGTGCCTTCCTGTGTTTCTGTTAGTTTTCATTTTCATTCATAGTTAGTATTAAGAGAGGCATGAAGACAATATAATACATGATGTGGGAGTATTAAAGCCATCCGAAGGTGTGTTCACTACATTTATCCATTATTTCTATTTTATGTTTGAAAGTCACTTATGTACGTCCCACACTGCGAAATCTGCCTTCAAGATACCGCTACGCTGAAAATCGTCGCTTTACAAAATTGAACACCCCGATTAGAACTCTAGACTGATTTCACTTGTTGTTCACGGTTGTTTTGTCTTAATCACTTCCAATTCATTAATTTTCTTCACTTTTCACTTGCTTTTATTATTATTTTTTTTTATTATTCACGTCATTGCCTCAAATCACGCTCACAAAAGGAGGGAGTTTGTAAGGAGAATTGAAAAATTGGCGCCCGAGCTCACGGCATCCTTGCTAGCCATGTACACATGACCGTTTTCATTACATTTCTTCTTGACACACTAAGTTGTAGTTTTTATTTGATCTGCACACACAGCATTTATTCACCTTCAATTAATGTTTACGTATATCAAACATTCTCGTAGATTGTACACTAAATGCCTAATGGTCGTTTGAATGTAATGCACTCGAAAATTATTGTAGTATTAGGCTACCGTAGGGTTGGCGTGATCAGCATCGTTTAATGTCCATATATTTTACTTCAACTTGGATTATTGGCAGTTCATTAAACCGCTGAGATATACTCACGTTGGACTGAGGGTGATAGGTAATCCTTTACGTTGAACATGGGGCTCAATATTTGGAATTGCTTCCCTTCTACATTTGCCTAATCAAGTCTGTTAAGAACAATCTCTTTGATCAAAAGAAGACGACAATGGGGAGGGTCGTTATAACCTTTAAATTCTCTTACCATTGACATAACCTTACATAAAATAACATTGACACGTTTATATATGCTTATTATAATAATTTCCTTCATATAAATTTGCCTTGAATTATGTTTGTCAATAGAATACGGTAAAGGGGCGGGTCGCTATAACCTTGGAATTCTCTAATCATTGACATAACCTTACATAAAATAACATTGACACGTTTTTATAAGCCTCTTATGATAAGTTTTTCATATACATTTTCCTTCAATTATGTTTGTCAATAGAATACTCTAAAGGGGCGGGTCGTTATAACGCTTTAGTTCTTGAATCGTGTACAATATATCCTAACTTATTATAATAATTTTCCGCATCCACCTGTACAATCTTCTTAACAAAAATTTTTTTAAATTATGTTTGTCATGAGCACGAAAGCCATAAGAAACCGCAGTGGGAAGGGTCGTCTTGATTTTATGTCTATCCGACCACCATAAGCTTATTAGAATAATTTTCCCAACCGATCTAATTAAACTTTTTATGAACAGTTGCTTGGAATCACATTTGTCCTGTAAAAATGTGTAAATAGAATGCGATAATGGGAGAGGTCATTATAACACTTGAGATCTGTAATCATGTTTATCCTGACAAAATTATTAAAATAATTTTTTATATTCACCTAACAAATCTTCTTAACACCAGTTTCCTTGATTTATGTTTGTCATATGAAATAAAATCGAATGAACATAGTTGTAGGACGGGTCGTTATAAATCCGGAGTTCTGTAATCATATATATCCAATAGAACATGGTTATAGGACGGGTCTTTATAAATCCCGAGTTGCGTAATCCGGTCATAACCTTGTCATAACAATTGTCTGTATCTATACGATCAATCTTCTTAACACCAGTTCCATTAAATTATATTTGTCGTGAAAGAAAGTCAACAGCATACGATAATAAGATGGGTCGTTATAACTTTTACCTTCCATAATCATAGATATCCTCATCTAGGCTTAATATAATTAATTTTCTGGAAACATATACCTCTTTTAACATTTCCTGACCTTCATTACCATCTCACCATTGTTTGCGTTCATAGTCTAAATTGTGTCACTAAAACTCATTGCGGTCACACCTGCAAGTGCTCTAGGAGCATAGGCGCAACGTACCCCGTCTATCCCTTTCTATATATATTATCGTGGTCGCTTTCAAAGCACGCAGTAGGGGTACCCCAAAATTGCCTTTTGTGTGAGATTTCGTCTTAAAAAAATGAAACTCTGATGCTATACGTTTGATTCTCCAGTGCTCCAAAATCCCCTTTGCCCGCGCGTTAGTGTAAAAAAAGGCATTAGCACAATTACGGAACGTATCCTACCTGACCTATATTCTACATATCATCATCATGGGCACCTGTGGGGATTCTCTATACCACATGGAGAACCAACCCACAATGCCAACCAACCCTGACCGCTAACAGCGCGTCACCCTACCCTAACCTATAAGCATGCAAACAATCCCAATCTGCAAGCGCATCCATCCCAAACGTGCAAGAATTCATCTCCCAATCTGCAATGAAAGGCATTTCCCAAAACACCCAACAGAATATAATTCAATCGAATATATTCTAAATCATCAATTACATCACCCCACATATTATTTTTCCCAAAATTGCTTCGGTCAATTCTCCACTTAATTCATATTCCCTCATCGCGTCCAAACTATCTTAATTCCCCCAAAATTACTTCAGTTAATATCTTACCTAAACGATATCCCTCGCTTGCACCCAAGCAATTCCAATTTCACCCGAAAATTGATGCCCACACTTGCTCGTGTTCCCAAAGCCAATTTCCCCGTACACACAACCAACGAATCCAACTCAGCTTATACGGCGAGGATTCGCTGCAACTAAATTCTTATGTAAGCATAGCAACCCTTCCACAAAATTCTTAGTAAGTGGCAGCGAGTTTATTTTAGTTATGCCTCCACTGCCATGATGCAATGAACTTTTCCTTTCATTATAACCGTCGCAGCCACGCGGGGGCACGCCCCCCCCCCCCCCCCCCCCCCGTGTGTAAGAGTCGGTCGAGTAATAACCGTCCCGGAGGAGGTGTTGTACCGTCGGTCGAAACGTGTCTACCATCGAAAACCAAGATTACACTTACGGCCCTGAATATGACGTGCCATAAAACCGTTACAATTTGAACGTGTTGGTACAATTATATAATCGCAATATACAAGTTATGTTATGAAGATATCACAATTTGAATGGACTTGTAAATAGAATATAATAAACTCAACCAAACTGTGTGTACATTATCATTTACGTGAAATACGCAGTGCTTACTTTCGGCGGAATGACTCGATGGGGATCCAGGTGAAACGGTGTCATACGTTGGCACACCTACCTGTCACCCCCACACACCACAACCGAATCCGGTCTTGGTCTTATTTAGCAAGTCGAGGCTTGTTAAATTTTCCATAATAATTTATTTTTATGGGCAAGGTTATTAGCCTTGCGCCATATATTCTACATATATTACTACAAAAATTCCTTGAGAAGAATCAAACGTTACTTTCCTCATTCCCAAGTATTCGGATACCAAAACTGGCAATCAGGGAGTACGAAGCTCTTACACGTCTAAAGGGAGAAGTCCTCCCAAATTGCTCCATAGCCGAGTCTGACTAGGAATTTTGTCCTTTAAAATACGAAGAATTTCTCTGCCTAGTATTTTCTGTTCATCTTCCTACGGTTCCAGCCGCCTATTTGCTTATATCATCATCATCGGCACTACAACCGGGAACCGGTCTTGGCCTGATTTAGGAAGTCCTGAGGCTTGTTAAATTTTCCATAATGATTTGTTTTTTTTTTCGGGCAAGGTCATTAGTCTTGTGCCGGAGGCTTCCCGACGGGGAATCGAAACCCGTTCTCCCGTGTGACAGGCGGGTATACTAACCACTATACTATATGGCGCAAGACTAATGACCTTGCCCGGAAAAAACAAATCATTATGGAAAATTTAACAAGCCTCAGGACTTGCTAAACAAGGCCAAGACCGGTTCCCGCTTGTAGCGCCGATTGATGATGATGATATACTATCGAGGAGCTTATTTGCTTATATAGGGTGGGCCATACATTTTTGAAAATGACAACAGTTGATTTCTTAAAAACCGTTTGAAGGAGAGGCGCCCGAGTGGCGGAGCGTAATAAACGTATAAACAATTCCAACAACAACGTAATAAACAATTCCACGTCACTCGCGCGCCGCTCCTTCTAACGGTTTTTAAAAAATCAAGTGTTTCCATTTGCAAAAATTTATGGCCCACCCTATATTATAATTATGCAGTGAAACCACTTTTGATTTGATTTGATAACTTGGTTGATTTACTAACAATAATACACAGCAATCTGATAATATCATACCATCTAAATAGCAAACCATTGACCACAAATGTTGTAAAATGCTGGTTTTCCAATATGACGCACCTTAACAACTATTTGCCCCAACGATCACCAAAGAAAACCCTTACCTTATTGTACCTTACTGATTCACACATCAAGAACAGGAAGAAAAAACCGACGTCATCGAAATTTATATAAAATCTTAAGTGAATGACATATCTTATTGTCTTCTCTCAATTACCGGTATTTTTTCTGCGGAATGTTCGTAAAACTACCACTCGTAAGTGGCTCCGTTCAAAAAGGCAGCTCTGACATTTTACAATGACGGAAGGGTATTGTATACAGCTTTGAAATTTAAAGACGGTGTAATTCAGAGCGACCACTGATATATTTCAGACACACGAAATTGATCTTCAGTCGAACTAGTGATCTAGAAACGCCGAATCCCAACTCCCCGTGCCAATAAATAATATTTATATTTAAAGAAAACTTCTTTTGGGCAGATGAATTATGGTAACAAAAATAAAAGACACAACTAACTCCAACACCTAAACCCTAAAACTTCTTTTGGGCAGATGAATTATGTCAACAAAAACAAACGACATAACTAACGCTTCAGTTGCCTTATGAAGTGAAATCCGCGTAGTTTCAACTACCAATAATTGCACGTCAGTGTGACTTCTTTCGTTACGATATCGTCTCCGCCTCCAACTGAAGGCGGCATTATAATATTTAATACGCTTTCGTTTATTATTCCTGCCTTTTTTTCGTCCCCCAAACACTGCCTACTCTTGAATTATCTCTATCAGAATTATCTTTTTCAGAAGTGTCTTTTGCTTTTACAGGGGCGTAATATTAGTTTTCACCTAAGTTTCTTTGAGGATTCAATAGGGTAGCTGCTGTAAGGCCGAAATACTTTTAACGATCCCTTTCGCATTTCCGGGAATGTTGCACTGATATGACAGTTTCGACCAGAGTAATGCAAATTTCATTACCTAAGGTGCTTCTCACCTTTTATCCAGGATGTTGCAATGATATGAGAGTTTCGCCCCGACCAATGCAATATTCTTTACCTAAGGTGCTTCTTACCTACCCGCGTATATAATCGCAAACCACCATTACCTGCACTAAGCGAAACTACAGAGTAAAAGTTGACAAAAACTCACGTTAATATCCGTTTTAAGCTGAACTGAATTTTAAACTAACACCAATATTTCGAATTTCACTGCAAAGAAAACGCTGCTTATAACTCACGGACGCTGCTCAACTGTACTTGGTGAATACATCCTGCTCTCCAAATATTTTGTCGGAATACTCGCCAGTGCGCCTTTCAGATGTACAATATCAGATTTTAACTAGACTCCACGAAGAATGCCTTACCTGAATTGTGTTTTCTCATCTTCAAGGACTTTGTGGGAGTGAAGAAGTATTTGCGCCAGACAGGGGCGCGCGATTCACTTCCTTCCCAGTAACAACTGTGGCACCGAGGGGAAAACAAAACACAGAAACACCAACTGGTACCGATAGAATTTAATTTTATTTTCTTTTTTTTACTAGTTTTTTTTATTGTTCGTTTTGGTTCTTTGAAATTATTACTTTTTTTTTTGAAATGATTTTGTTTAATTTTGATTAAATGTTTTTGAATTTTCTTGTTGAAATATTTTTTTTGATTTTCTTTTAAAACTTTTCACTGTTTTTTTTAATGAAGGTTGGGTTTTGTTTTTTGGTCCGGTCACCAATGTGGGGTTTAAGTATGGTGTGCCAGACACTTGTTCCGCAGAACACACTTCACAACAATATCCAAGAGAAGAGGAGGAGAAATAAAATATCCTTGGTTTGATTGTAATTTGGTTTTATTGATTGCTAAGTTACACTTTTAAAATGGTACACGTAAGTTGATATTTTTAATTGACGGATACCTACTGAGGAATGATGCTTACTAAAAACAGACCATTAGCGATGTTACGAGCGCCATCGGCGGCGTTTCTTAGGGGTTATTGACCTACCCTCATACATATATCTCCTATTATATATATACATGTATATCTTATAATATATATATGAGGCTGAATGAAATATAAACGGTAATATCTTCTTATACATTTATTGAATAATGTTATATACTACCTATACTATCAACATTTTTCAATATATTCTCTTGCGTGATTTCCACACTTTTGCCACCTATTTGGAACTTTAATATCCCTTGTTCGTAGAAAGATTTAGGGTGGGGTTTTAGGCAATTGCGCAGGTGTTCCTCCTCGACTACTTCATTAATTTCTATTTTTTTTCCTCCAAGTGATTCCTTCAAGGATGCGAACAAAAAATAGCCACCGGAAGACAAGTCTGGGCTATAAGGGGGGTGTTCGACGGTCTCCCAGCCCATTTCAAGGACGTGGCGTGAGGCCTGGTGTCGAGCAGTAATTTTTTTGAAGCTAAGATAATCAGTTATAATGGATTGAACACTTTCATAGTCGATACCCACTCCAGATGAAATTTTTCCAACAGTTAAGCACCGATCACTTTCAATAAGCTCTCGAACGACACGGATGTTGTCATCTGTAGGACTTGTTATTAGGCGTCGATCATAACTTTTATTTTCGATACGTTCTCGCCCACTTTTAAATTCTCTGGCCCAGGTATACACATGATTCTGAGACAGCGTGTCATCACCAAACTGTGCCTTCAATCGAGAAAAAATGTCTGACCGATAATGCCTTTTTGGTGGATTTTTATTTATCGATGCAGGTGTTCCGCCGAACACTGCTTGGGAATAAAAGTCACTTTTTTTTTTGAATACGGCGATATGCCTTTATTTATTACTATTCATTTATTTTACAGTCGGGAACCCTCCACGGCGGAAGTTATCACTTCACTATTTGCTTGTATATTGTGTGTATCTGTTAGAAACGCCACACTTCTCCCTCCTCAGTAACTTTGTTACGATCAACGAACTGTAGCGGTTCTACGAACCATACAACTCCTTACAGGTGAGTTAGCCAAGGAACTCTACTCACCTTTCGCAGCACACATGCCCACAGACACGCGGCCAATAGTCATTACAATACCTGTAATAAAGGCTATATGAGATTGCAACAACATTGAACCTGATAGCAAAAACCAAGGAACTTAACGTTCAAAAGCTTCCTTCGAGTTCAACGCATTCATACATGGTATTCTACCCAATTCAAAAGGGAAGCTAAAGCATCGCATCTAAGCAATGCGTCAAATGCAGAAAGCATCGCATACAGATCTCCCATCCTAAACATCTGCACGATGTTTCCAAGGAATTACATCTTCGGTAAATTAACCGAACCAGGGAGGCATACTCGGGTAGCTAAAGGCAATTAGCACCTCTAATTCCGTGCAAGATCCCAAAACCGACAGGCGCACGTGCCCAAACAAAGCCATTGCGGAGAAACAGCAATCGATTAAAACGCTGTTCCCATAGGGTAAAGCAAATATAATTATCCTACCCGAGGATAATTATGGTGGCCAAAAAGGGATCGCTAGGAATAATAAACCGAACAACGGATGTCTATTCTGGTGGCTTTGAAAAATCAACACTATCCCAGATAGAGGTTTGTGATGGGAAAGGCAAACAAAGCCGTACGTCCCATAGTCCGCGTACACGTCCGAAATACAGGCGACCTTTCCCGCATGCCAGATGTGCAGAGCAAATAAACTACGGAAAGATCGGAGAACAGCGGCGGCATCTGATCCTGAAACAAAAGAAACATGATTCCGACCACCGACATCGAATGATGATAACGATGATAAGTAGGTAAGAGTTCTCTTTTCCAGATCGTATGGGAAATTCTCCTTTAAGATACAAAGGGAAATGTTATGCTGTTAACAGATACGAGGGGTAAATTCTGTTAGCAGATTGGATGGGAAAATTTTCCTTTGCAAATGCGGGCTGATTAATGCAAAGGGGATATTTGTAGGATAGGTCCAGTCAGTCAGATTTTGATCGTCAACGCGACGGTGAGAGCGGTCAGAGAAAACCTACCGATGAGGTGGATCAGACTCCGGAGAAGAATACGAAAAATTCGGTCGATAGGGAAAGCTTTGTCGTGTGTACTATTTATTTGAGATATATTGTGATTGAATTAATGAAGCGATTTTTGTGACTTAAGTAATAGAGATATTCGGTGACTTAACTAATCGAAATAATAGAAGCCCCAAAAGTAAATAATAAAGAAGCAAAGTGAAGTATAATTAAACCAGCTTTTCCCAGCGTTTTATTTTCGTTGTCCGTTCCGTGTCGTTCTCCGCATTAACAGTGTTCGGCGGAACACTCGGTTATCGAACTACGACCAACACAATACCGCCAAAGAACGACTGGGCGAGGAACGAGCGCGCGCGTGGACGTCGGAGCAGGCGAGTGTGCCGGTGCTCTATGCGGAAGTCGTGATCGTAGTTGTAAAGTTCTGTTTACTATGGGAAAGTGTGTGCTGTGTGTACAGATCACGTCAGATTGTTGCGTTAAGCAAGGATAGTGAAGACGGTGATTTGAACATACGATGAAATGAGTGAGAAGCGAAGCAATGAAGCATCAGGCTACTGGCCGCCTGTACGAATTCGATTTCTAAACTCAAGTACATTTAACTGATGTGGAATTGTTATGTTATCGCTATGGTATACGGCTCTGATGCTTTGGTTGTTCGAATTTCCTTACGGTGTTCTTCACTATTTGTTTCTGTATTGTGTGTGTATCTGTTAGAAACGCCACACCTTTATTTGTTGAAATTTCTTCAATAATTCGTTGCAGACGTATCCAACTCTTGCTCGCTCATGGCTGTACTGACTACAAAGTCCACGCGACCGCAACCGAGTCAGTTTCCCTACTCTTCATAAACCAAACAACAGCCACGCACTAGATTAACTAGCTCGCAACTTGTTGTTAAGCAAAAAAGTGAAATTAGCGTTTATATTTTATTCACACTCGAACCACTTCCATATTTGCAATACATTCCTCTTCATTTTGCACAGGAGCTGCCTCTCACCATTTATAGCGGAGTGCAAAATCGACATATTTTGTCCCTGACGCAGTCTGCGAAGCTACTGGATATTATTATGCGACTATTCGCCAATGAATTCCCGTCCGCTAGAACTCGTGTGGTAATTGTTAATTGTTAATTTCATCTGCGAGCCAAGTGCGTTTTTTCATAGAGTAGGTTATATTCAGTGAGGATGTATATCCCAGATTTTACACATCCTTTCTTATTGTACTTGAGTTCGGTCCTTGTTTTCGAGTTGGTGTATTGACAAAACATTCGTCACCTGTCTCAGGCTGTGTAGAGTTCTACCGCGGTTTTGCCCATTCTTTGAATTTGGATACCATTTGGTAGCGTCAATGGTGTGTCTCATAAATATTGCCATTCGCTAAGGTACCTTTTCGGATAGCTCTAAGCTCGGTTCTGTACTCACTGGATTCTGTTGACTCCACCTAGAATATCTGTGTCGCTCCTCCAGCTGACAGTTCCTTCGGCCGTGTTGTTGGGAACAGTTGTGTGTATGTCCTGCAAATCCTCAAGCTTCTTTTTTTGTGACATCCATCGACTTGATATATGAACTGAAGTTTGGCGCTCTCGCTCACACGAGCCGTGCATGTGTGATATTGTGATGCTCTTAACAGACGAAACACACAGCGAATACGCAAAAACCATAGTGAAAAACAGCACCAAAGGAAAGCAACCAGCATAGCACCCTACAGCGTAGATAGTAAGTAGTCTCCTACAAGCCGACGTTGGTTTGAAGCTTCGATAATTCGCTACTCAACCATTTCTAAGTGGGTTCGACTCCCTAACGCGTTTTAATTGCATACAATTTTAATAATTGGGTTTTTTTTCTTTACCTGATTGATATCTTTACCCAACTATCTATTCGCACAAAGTCCAATCTTCAAGTCTCGTTATGTCTTTCAAAATTAATGAAAGTCTTCTCGTCATGAAACTTTAATTTAAAAACCACATTTAAGTGTTCCTTGTAGGGAGGACATCGACAGGTCGTCAATTTCCAACTACACAATATTACGTTGGTCTAAACTCTAACATTCATTTCTGTCTTTCCTTTTATGTGTTCAATATACAGGTTGTAAACTGGCATTGAATATGTCTGTGACTTACGAATGAGCTGCATCCGGTAACTGCTTTGCTATGTTGAATCGAATGTTCTCGAAATTCTTTTCATCAGGCATTTATTTAACAAGTGTACTTGTGAATAATCCGAAACTGAATTTCAGTGGCAGGTATAGTTACCGCAAACGATTATCTATTTCTTATTCAACGTATAGATATCGGGCTCTGCAACTTTAAGGTTTGATAAGATGAAAACGTACGAACTATGCAGCAGAATCTTAATTACGATCGGAGTCTATTCGTAGGCATTTAATTTTCAAATCAACAGAAATGTGTGTGTTCGGGACTACAGTTTGTATGGGCAGACACTTGTATTACCTGTAAGTCTAATTTACAGGACATTCAAAACATCAAGTAGACGAATTTTCAAAGGATTGTGGGCGCACTGCTGTTGTCAATTTATTACGTCACTTTGATCAGTTTTGATTGTAGGGGTCTACGATTCCACATTTTAGAACAAACAATACCTTGTCCACGAGACAATTGTCGCTTTTAAGACTTAGTTTTTCTTGTTTGCCAATCTAAGGTTGTTTGAATACTTAGTCATTTGCGGTGCTAACTATAAACAGATGTATGGAGTTATTCATTAAAGCCGATGCAATATGTCATTTAAATGAATCAGGCAAAAATTTAGAAGCATGACATTTTTATTTTGGATTGAAGAACAATCGATAAAATGATCTATGGAATGAAACATCAATCAAATTTCTCCTTGCGGATGCTTATTTAGCTGAATTCGTTAAACTCCTTTTTCCGTCACTTTTCGCATAAATGTTCTGGCAATTTCACGCGCAATATAGGTGCTTACATCATCTTGCGCCAATAAATGGTATAATTTGGCATTTCAAACAATTACATTAACACTAATCAGATACTGAAAAATCTCTATGGGAAAATCCTTCTTACCACAAAAAAAAAAAAAAACCTTATTTACAAATCGTCAGAAGTTATAACTTACTCTCAGTATTTTAGAAATTCAAATAAAAAAAAAACATCGTTCAGCATTGCGATTGCCAGCTTGTATCGTATTTTGAGACCATATTGATTTCTTATACTGGGCCGTTGCAATGATACGGGAATTCCGCGTTGATCAGTGCAACATTCGCGGCTTAAGGTATAATTTATCCCCAGTGTCTATCTATATTTCGACCCCAAAAAAAACGTACGGTGATTGGGTTTTATTCCACCAATAAAATTTTGATTTCTCCTAAAAAATGTCGTTCCTTTCACTTGAAAATTATTTAGAAGGTTTCTCAGTCCTTGGGCAAACCCTTTTCACGTTGCTAAGGAAAACAATGGAGAGTAGCGACCATGTGGCGATTAGAGGAAGCAATCACAATACCCGCTCGCTACATAATAGCGCACCAGCATGCGTTTTCTTTGGCGCAGGACTAATGATCTTGCCCGGAAAAAACAAATCATTATGGAAAATTTCACAAGCCTCAGGCCTTGCTAAATAAGGCCAAGACCGGTGTCCGGTTGTAGTGCCGATGATGATGATGATGATGATGATGATGAGTTTTCTTACCAGTTGCAGAAAAAATACTCGACCGCATCGAGTCCTATTATCAGATTCCGGTAGTGTCAAAGAATATTCCAAAAACAGCTGTCAAAACACTGTTGGGACTGATTGAATGCAAGGTGATGACTCCAAGGTGGAGCTTCAACTTATGCTATGCGCACATCGATAACATGCTCTTACCATCCAAAACTAAGAGCGAGCACCGCTTCAGTTGAAGCAAGTTTTCGAACGCCTGAAGGAGTTCGGCCGGGTGATTAACACCGCTCGCACTGTGCTCCGACCATTAAATGTTCTCTAAAATGGCCTTTGCATGCTCGTTAGTATAAAAAAACACACGCACAAGTGTCACATTTGGGAAAGTGCAGATATCTCGGCTACTGCGTTAACGGGTAACGTATCCTCCTACCCCTAACAGTGTAAAGGCGTTAATGATCCACCAACGTGCACGAACTTAAACGTTGCCCGTCGCCTCCCCTACAAACTCACTTCAGAACGTCGCCCACACACAGGCAACTTTTAACTACTATGTGGTGGGGGCAAACAATAAACGGCAGAATACCTGTCGTTTGGATACATACAGCTGACGAGGCATTCCGACTATCTAAGAAAACGCTTTTCACGGTATCCTATTGAAGGAACCCCATTCTCCATACAATGTTTTAGCGTTTGCGATGATAGTGAAGAATGTGTGATTCGAACCGACGCAATGACGGTTAGAATCACTATAAGATTGAACTAATGCTCAACACACCAGGCCACTGCCGCGTGTAGGAACTCGGTCGTTATTCTCAAGTCTCTTCGGTCTACACTCAACTGGCGTGGAATTGTTGTTATCGCTATGGTATACGGCTCTGATGCTTTGCTTATTTGAATTTCTTTCGGTGTTCTTCACTATTTGTTTTTATTTTGTGTGTGTACCTATTAGAAACGCCACATCTTTATTTGTTGAAATTTTTTTAATAATCCGCTGCAGGCGTACGCAACTCTTGCTCGCCCATGGCTCACTATTTGCTTGTGTACTGTGTGTGGATCTGTTAGAAATGCCACACTACTCCCTCCTCAGTAACTATGTTCCGATCAACTTCGTGCGCGAACGGCGGAGCGAGGAGCGAGCGAGCAAGAGAACGTCGGAGCAAGGGAAGGAGCCCGTGTTCTGTGCAGAAGTCATGGTCGTAGAATAATTGCGGCCCACGTGTCGGTGGGGCTGGGGACACCAGTACTAATCGATCCTTTAGCTGGGCGAAAATGTATTTAATCCTTTGGCGGATTTTTTTATTTATCTGCTGTGTTCCGTCGAAAACTGACTCCGAATAAAAAGTCACTTTAATTTTTTTTTTCACTGATTTTATTTTATTGAATTTTTTTTAAGACTCGCGGCGACACACTCTTAGTTTTTTTTTCTACTCGCGGACCGTTCGCGGTGTATATTTTCACCCGACTGACTCGAAAACTTTTTTCAGGGGGTGAATAAATTAACCCGGTTGTTCTTCCTTTTTCTTCTATTCTCTTTTCCTTTGGTGTCCTCTCTTCACCAATGGATTTCTCCTTTCCAGGAGATCGCACCCTCACTTGTTCTACGATTTCGTGTTGTTCGTAGGAATTCTTTATGGATGCACCCCCACACACACAGACGCAAACGTTGTTGGCCGTGTGGCCGGAGATATGGCGAGGATCGTCAGGATTTTCACACATCTGCGGTATCTCTTTGTGTACATTCCTCGCATGTGGTTTATGGCCCTGGTGTTTTCCTCGGCCGAAGTCATTATCTTCGGCTGCGATATTTACATGCTTTCGATTTCCTTGTAGGAACAGTGTCGGTTGTTTGCTTTAGTGTTTAACCTTTGTTCCCACAATAGTCCTTTCGATAAGGAAAACCAAATTGCGGTTGGCTCAAGGGAAGGTCATACATTTGTTTATTCCTTGGCCATACATTTATCGCCTGGGATTTTTCTGGTTGTCGGCATCTGGCGCTGCCGCGGCGGCCACTTGTGTTCGCCCAGTTAATGGGTCGTCAAGCAGTTTCTTTTCTGGGTCATCTTCTTCGATAGCCGTGCAGGCATGAGGAATCGGTCGAGAAATAGGCCTCACGTGTCTGTGGATACGTGCAGTCGAGGACGCCCGTATGCATGTCCCCTTTAGCTGGGCGAAAAGGTAAATTGGGCCCACGTGTCTGTGGGCACGTGGGATTAAGGACACGGTAAGTATGTCCCCTTTGGCTGGGTGAAAGGTATTTAACCCCACAGTGGTTTGTGCGGTTCGCAGGACCGCCACAACCCCACAGTGATTTGTGAGGTTCTCAGGTCCGTGTCAAACATGGAAACGGAGGTCGTACTCGATCACTATGATGGGAAGTTGGAAGTGACTAGTTTTTTGGAAGAAGTTCAGGCCAACCCCGTGTCGTTACAACGTCCTCGTTCTTTTCAGCCCCATATAAGAATTCACTCACGCGTTTGAACGATATCTTACTATAAAAAAAAGGCCACCGACCGTTGGTCTATGCCTTCCAAAGGCAGTCGAGACACGCATTTCCGTGTCAAGAACGATGTCTTGAGTTCATCGAACAATTCTAGGCCCGAATAGAATACGTTTCAAAAGGCCAAAACGGAACAGCTGACACCATCTATCGAATATTTTCCCCTCAACGCCGATCTGGTACAGACACGACAAGATCGTTAGCTCGATTCTTGTTTACTTAAGCCGGATATAGCTTTAGACTCATGGAAGTTTCTTTTTAATGAATCGAAAGTCCATACTTCGTGTTATGTCGGTAAGGAGATTGCTCGCCCCTAGGTCTATGAGAAATTTGAGAACGTAGTTTTCGAAACCTAGCACGGCCCTCCTAATTCAAGTGGGTGGGCGATTGCCACCCCCGTCCGACGTAACTTTGTCAAACCACACATGAAGACATAAAAAAAATCGGGTCCGCTTTTGTATACAGTGCCAGCAGTCTAAAATATGTCCATGCAACCGGTTCATTTTAAACTCCTCGAGGCACGTTTCCCCCGGGCCCACATTGACCATTATCGCCATCGGGAGAATACTCCTACGTCGTCATGATAAAAGATCGCCGCAGACGACGACCAGAAGCAAGACTATTATGAACCATAACAGTTGAGGGCAACGCAGGTATGTTCTGCTCGACTTGGGTTATGTGTTTTAATGTTCCATCAATGCTCAATTCTAATAGGGAACCATTCAGTCAGCTGACAAACTCGCTAGGTTGTCATATGCGCTCGCTCGCTGTGCTTTGAGTAACCGTGAGCTTCTAGAGTGGTGCCATTAGGGCACCGCCTGTAACATAAACTAATTTTAAGTAATATGTATTTATTTGGCTCCATGAGCCAAGGTGAAGTTCTCACCCAAGCTCGGGGGAGCCTTTGTATCGCGATTTTGTGCTTTTAAGACTGAGGCACATGATGAAAAGGTTGACCTGCAATGAAAATAAACGGACAGTAATAACTTCTTTAAACGGGCAAAGCAAACTTCACCCTAAGAAAAGATTACAACCTAAGCAAAAGCTGACAATCGAAGCATCAAACCATTAGACCACGGCCACGAGAAGATACTTTATCGTTATCCAAGCTTTGGTGCATTGTTAATTACTCTGGTATATATGGTTGCTTTTTTCGCTTCTCTTTTGTGTCGTGTTCCTTTACCACGGTTTGCGTGTTCATGTATATTTGTTCATGCAACCGGTTCATTTCAAGCTCCTCGAGGCACGCTTCGCTCGTGCCCGCATTGACCATTATTCCCATCGAGAGAATATTCCTACGATGTCATGATGAAAGATCGCTTCACACGATGGCCAGAGGCAACACTATTATGAACCATAACAGTAGAGGGCAACGCAAGTATGTATGCTCTGCTCGACTTGGGTTATGTGTTTTAATGTCTCATCAATGCTTAATTCTAATAGGGAACCATTCAGGAGTCTAACAAACTTGCTAGGTTGTCATATACGCTCGCGCTGTGCTCTGACATTTAAGGGTACTCCAAAATCCCCTTTTGTGCACGCCTAAGTGTACAAAAAAAAATAGAAGTCGTACGACGGGGTATCAACCGAAGTCTAGCGGAATGATAGAATGTTGACACCGGTCACTAAAAGCCTCAATCTATCATATTGATATCGAAGTCCTGCCCTGTCTCCTAGGTTCGAGAACAAGCAGCAAGGAAGATTTAAGGGCAGAGTTGACTTAGGGGTACCAACCTCTTTCTTTTGGGAGAATTCATCGTAGGTAACGAACTGCCATACGATTTACTACCATATGTGTCCGACCTACGTAACCCTATGTGTGAGGCCAGGGCACCTCCGGGAGCTATGCATGATAACTTAAAAGGTATTAGTCTATCCTAGTCTGAGCGGATGTGTTTTACATCACTAGTAACATTTTGGTTTCTTTCTAAGAATTACATCCTTTGCATCCATTGTCTGTCCGTGTGCCAGCCAAACCAAAAAAAGCAATAGAGAGTGGCAACCATGCAGCGATTTTAGGATGCTGATTATAATATCCGACCAATCCTTTTATTGAAAGTGCATTTCTATATGTTGACAAGATGCAATCTTTCTGGCCGTTCAATCTAAGTAGTTCTGGATAGCGGCAAATTTGCCTCCCATCAAATGAATGCCGGTGATCCCCAGTATACCGTCTTCCCACTCACGATCTTTTGTCTATTACTTGTAACCTGATTTACTCGTTTAGTGAGGATAGCATGCTGGGTTTCTCGTGCTCATTCGAACATTCCCGACCAACCTCTTCAAACCACATTTTTGATCGAAAAACAGGGCTTTTGTTTATCTTATCTCTTTTCAAATTCTCTCAGGTCTGACGAACGTATCTGATCTGGTATTCTCACTACGCTTTTGTTCCCCGCATGCAAAGGGTCCTCGAGCGCACATGAGAAAAAGAAATTAAAAGCGACTTTACTGTAGGGAATGGAATATAAGTTCACTGCGAATTCTTTTGGCACGTTTCAAAAAAATTTTTTTTTTTTGTCTTGTCATGAAACTTCTATGAGCTGATCAATTCCTACGGTTTCCGGATCGCACATAATATGATAGAGAGAAGTGCTGCTGTAGCGTCCAACGAAGACTGTACCATTTCCAACAAATATGCATGAACACGCAAACCGTGTTAAAGGAACACGACACAAAAGAGACGCGAAAAAAGCAATCATATATACTAGAGTAATTAACAATGCACCAAAGCTTGGATAACGATAAACCATCTCCTCGTGGGCGTGGCGTAATGGTTTGATGCTTCGATTCTAACCTTTTGCTTAGATTGTAATATTTTCCTATGGTGAAGTTGAATTACGGCTAATAACCTTGCCCGGAAAAACAAATTAATATGGAAAATTTAACAAATTTTACTTGCTAATTAAGGCCAAGACCGGGTCCCGGTTGTAGTGCCGATGATGATGATGAGTTGAATAACGTTCTCCCCCAAATTTGCTTTGCCCGTTAAAAGGAGTTATTGCTGCCCGTGTATTTTCATTGCAGGCCAGCCTTTTCATCATGTGTCTCGGTCTTAAAAGCACAAAATCACAATATAAAGGCTCCCGAGCTTGGGTGAGAACTTCACTTTGGCTCACGGACCCAAATAAATATATGTTACATAAAATTAGTTTATGTTATAGGCGGTGTCCTAATGGTTACTCAAGCTCTAAATATTATTCTATACCTGGAAACCAAAGGCAGACTTTGTGTAGGTGACGACTGGCAAAATCTAGCTGCTTAGCTGTGTAGTCGAGCGTATAAGTAGATTAAATCAAAGGGGATTGCCGTTTTTATACATGTTCACATTTTACACCTTTAAAAATTCTGATGAGTGACACTTTGGTTGACACTCCACGTACGAGACCAACTGTCTTCATTCGTCACATTTTGCAGTTCAATTCCAACATTCTTCAGCTTACATCACACAGTAGAATTCCCTGCTTGTCAAAAGCTGAATAAACTATAAGACAAATTGGGGTTTGAGATATAGAAATATCGTGTAAGGGTTTAACGCCGACAACGTATCCTTTTCACATCAGAATAAATTTAATTCAGATTTGAAATTTAAAAGGACAAAGAAGTCTTGATTCTATTTCGGTGCCTGCCTTTAGCTTTACGTTAAGCTACTCTAGGTACCCAAAGTCAAAAATAAGTCCTCTTGGTTCTTCAGTCGAAAAGCCACCGAAACCGAATCTCTAAGAAGAATCCGTCTTATCTCGAATGATGTGATGACAAAGTGTCACCCCCGAAATGTAAAAGTTCCTCCAAGTGAGATGTGACTGACAAAACCAAGGAGAGATAAACAAAATTGGTTTTCTATTTATCCTGCTCTTAGAAATGAAGTTAGTCACATAAGCAAGGATGGGGAAGAGTAGACAACAAGAAAAAAGCGAAAAAAAAAACGGCTCCACAAAAAGTACTTAATCTTTTTGTAGATTTCAATGTGTATGCGATGAAGACAGACGTCACCTTAATATTTGAGTGTATTGTTGATTGGTCTCTTTTTTTATTTGTGATGAGCCTCCTGCCAATCATCTATCACATGTAATTTATCCTGCGAATTTCTGCTCGAGGACGTACTTACGTAAAAAAAAAAAAAAATGAGGACCAAATTCATACGATGTGGACTTAGAGATAGTAATTGAAAATAAAATAAGGGAACCTTTGGTAGCCCACATGGGACGTTGAGGCCTGTCCATCAGCAATAAAGAGGGTGGGCAACTAGGCCTCAGGTCCTTCTGTTTGAGATTACATTTCCACAAGAAAGAATTGAAGTGGAGCTGTGGGGATAGGACGACAACGTTGAGCATCTGATTTTTAATAGCATGTTTTCACCTCCTTTTTAGAGAGTCCCAACCCTCTCGAGTAAGTCGTTAGGACGGACATTTCATAGTGAAGGTCCTTTCCCAAGGCACTAGCTTTTAATATTATTTTCCTTTTGTTCGTTTTCATTTTCGTTTTCAGTTGATTCTGTTATCCTTCAGGGATGTATATAGACGCTTTATTTCGTTCTATTGGGATTGATCAATTGAGTTTGAGATTGATATAGATAATAATTTACTTCCTGTCCAAATATTCGTTGGGTATACGCATTTGACAAAATTTGAAGGAAACGAGCAAAAAATAAGGTCCCGTGGGTCGAAACAATGAAATAAATATGCCATTATTTTGATTACTTTAAGTAGGTCATCTTGAGTAAGTTTTTCCTTCAACTGCGTCACAGGGGTATACGAGTTCAATTTTTCAGATGTCTGGAAACGAATTCTACCGGAACTACCGGACACATTAGCTGGTGCTGTTGTCTAAATGTAAGGAGTTGCTTATTCTTTTGAAACCTGTCAACGGATAAGACGGATAACCATCATGATTCTCAGAATTGGTAGCCTATTCCAGTCGAATGTGTTTGATAACTAGGTCTTTCTTGGGTCTGACATAATGAAAATTCCCAGGAGAAGGAGCATGGAAAGTATAGCTCGCAGTAATTCTGACAAAGCGAAGATACAAACCATCAAATTGACCACCATTTTATTGTCCCATATATTCCCTGAATAAAATGGAATAACTCGTGCAGAAGATCATCTATTGTAGACTGTACCCCATCGTGGGCACCCAGCTGTACGTCAATCAATTCCGTCGTTAGATCATAGGCGGAACGTATCATGTGTATCTCTTTTCTATAGGTATTATCACGGCCGTTGCTCAACTGAACTTGCTCAATGTGTTCCGCCTCCACAGACATTTGCTCGGGATACCCGTCAATCTGCGACCGTGCATCAATTCACGTTGAAAATCAACTTCAGGCGCACAAATAAATATAGAGAGTCATTCTTTAGCCGAACGACACGAATGTGGAATGCTCTACCCGATCATGTGTTTCCTCATCGTTGTAATGTCCAGGCATTTAAGACCAATGTACATCGATAACTAAGGCTACTCCAAAAATCCCTTTTGTGCGCGCGTTTGTTAAAAAAAAATCGTGGATGGCAACGGACCATCAATACGCACGACATCGCATTCTCAGTATTAAAACAGTGTTCGGTACGACAGTCGAAGCAATATAAGGATTACTTGAAGCTGTATCAGCAATGCTTGCGCCATAGTATCGGTGGACATAAAAAAACATCTTTAACTCGACCAACTGGCTGTTCACCCTCGCCTTTGCCGAATAGGTAGCCCGATCTATCTTCTATACATTGCCATCGCCTACTTCACCAGCAGAAAACTGAAGTGGATTACAAACGAGGGGAGAAAATGTTACCCCGTTTCAAGCAGGAGTTTCTCAAGGGTTAGCACTTAGCCCCCTTCTGTTGTCGACGAATCACTGGATGTCAATGCTCAGTTATATCAACAGTTGTTCCATTTAGCTTGTATCCAAGCAGCAGCATCTAAATATTCCAATCACTAAGTATGCCGTTCCTTCATAGATAAGTCGCCCGCCGTCGAGATAGGCAGTAAGAATGTTAAGCTCGGCGATCAAAGGGAAGTTTCTCTTCTCCAATTTGCTCATTGAGTGAAAGGTAAGTGGAGCTTGTTCTACGGTTTGGTTCAAGCCTGTAGATACTCAGCGAGTTCTTTGCTTCTTTTGATATCGCCGTTTTAATGAAATGACTTGGCGAACAAATGGTTAGAGTGATCAGATTCGGTAGTCGATCATACTGAGCTGGATGCTTTTCGGGGGATTCGAACAGAATTTTCCAGTTGGAAGTTCTGTGGGGCTTCTGTGGGGGTTCTCTACACCGCATGGAGAACCAACAAACAATTCCAACCAACCTTGACCGCTAACAGCGCGTCTCTCTAACCTAACCTGTAACCCATTTCGAACATGCAAAAACAAATCCGCAATTGCATACATCCCCATACTTACCAAGAATCAATTTCCCAAGCTGTAATAAATGCATATTCCAATTTACATCATCTCCCTCAATTACATCACCCCACATATAATTTTTCCCAAAAACCACCTCGGTTAACTTCCTATTTAAATTACATTCCTTGCTTGCAACCAAGCAATTCTAATTTTCCCCAAAAATCATACTCCGTAATAAACGCATATTCAAATTTACAACGGAATACTCACCATCTCCGTCAACTACACCGAGCCGCATACATCTCCCCGAAATTGCTTCGGTTAATTCCCTATCTAAATCATATCCCTTGCTTGCAACCAAGCAGTTCCAATTTCTCCCGAAAACCATTTCGGTTCCCATTCCACCTAAACCATGTAGAACCACACCAATTCCCTCTTACTGGCGAACCAACAGCATGATACGTCGCCTTTCCACGAAACGACCATCACAACGATCAAGACCCTTGATCAACTTGGCTATGCCGCCAAAACCAATTTCCCGGTACACGCAATCAACGAATCCAACTCAGCTTATACGGCGAGGATTCCCCGGAACCAAAAATTGAACCTAAGCGTTACCCACCCGGCTACTGGCCGATTTTAGAATTTGATTTTTAAACTCGACTATACTCCACTGATGTGAATTGTTATGTTATCGCTAAGGTATACGGCTCTGATGTATTTTCTTATTCGATTTTTCGTTCGGTGCTCTTCACTGTTTTGCTTGTGAATTGTGTGTGTATCTGTTAGAGTCGCCACAGGCCGGTTATTCGCTTGATATGCAAGTGCTTGCGCGACAGATACCAAGCAATGATCTGAGTTTCACAGTGGCGCAGAAACCTATAAGGTTCTCGGGTCGGATGTCAAAAACAGATCCATGGTGTTCGCACAATCGCCTCGGGCATCCGGCACCCGCGTCGGCTCCTCCACGAGTTGAGTCAAGTTGTGGCTTACAGCAAACATCTCCCCCAGCCTCCCAGCCGCGTCGGTTCTGTTAGAATGTAACAACCAGCGGGAATTGTGCACATTAAAATCGCCAAGGACAACAATTTCAGAAGCTGGGTGGTTGATCTGTATCCAGTCGACCGTATGTGACAGATGTTCGAAAAATGTCGCCGGTCGATCGTCATTCGGGGAGCGGTAAAGACAACAAAGAAATTTAACAGAATTCCTCAGCACGACCTCCAACCAGATGATGCCCATGTCACCGGGTTCCAACGCCTCCATCCTCTGGTAGGCCAGATCGGACCGCGTGAAGACACAGACCCCGCCCTTAAAATGGAATGTCGAATGGAGGTCATATTCTGAGCAACGAAAGTATGTCGAAGCAGTTGACGAATCGACCTGGGTCTCGGTTAGGGCAAGGATATCAGTTTCGCCAGTGGATGGCGTTTTCATTCGACGAATTTCTTAAAGTTCGGTTATTTAGCAGAATATTTGCATGATGAAATGCAAATGACATAAGCCCCCCCCCCCCCCCCCCCTAGACCCCAATGGGAAACTAGTTTACCTAAGGAATTTTTTATCTCAGAAGATACCATCATGACTTGTCTCCGTGTCAGTCCGGGCCATCAGACATCTCCCGTCGATATCGCGGAATGTGCAGCGTGACGGGGTAGTATCTCACCTTGAGACCGACTACCACCGAAACCAACCTTTTCTCGAACCGGTCCATCGGCCAAATTCCGAAAGATGGGCAGGGATTACTCTTTACCATTTCACGGAGCCTATAGCTTGATGGGGTGGTATTTCAACGGGCGGCAGGGCGTTGGGACCCCACCTACCACTCGGCCTTTAGTCGGCTCTTACGACAAGCCGGTCTAGCTGTGAGTATATTCTAGCGTCCTACTCACAAGGCAGAGTTGGAAAATTGTTGAGGATGGCCGACGTCTTTTAGCGAATACTTTCAATCAGTGCAAAACGCTGCCTTTTCAGAGTCAAATTGAGTTTACTAAATAGAAAATACTACATAGGTCCCGGGATTTTTAATGAAAGCAAGCGTTTTTTGTGCAAAGTTTATTTATTCCTCAACATAGTTGCTTACGACGACGATACACATAGTATAGCGATTTTCCAACATTTCGATGCCCTTTCTGTAGTACGAAATTTCCAAGCCTTCGAAATACGTGTCGGTTTCCGCGATGACTTCCTCATGCGACCTGAATCTCTTTCCCTGGTGTCACCGCTTGAGGTTTGGGAACAGATAATACTCGGTGGGACCAAGTATAGAGAATACAGTCGATGAGCAACCAATTGAAGTCGGGATTGGTCCAAGTTGGCTATAGCTTTCAAGGACGTGTGTGACGGTGCGTTATCGTGATGGTACAGAACTCTTTTTCTTCGGCATATGGGGTCGTTTTTTTTTTATTTCCTCCTTCCTCTAACGCTACATGATGTTCTTCTGTGACTATTGTTCTCTTCTGCGCGTAATCGATGAAGATTATGCCATACGCATCCCCAAAAACCGGAGGGCATAGTCTCCCCGGCCGAGTGTTGATCTTCTGGCTGCTTTCGTCGGCTTTCATATCTTTCCAGACACTCTGTAGACTTCCTATAGAGCTCAGGCGTGTGGTAATATACCCACGTTTTATTCATCGTCACAAAACGTCGGAAAAAGTCCGCTGGATTACTCAGCAAGAACACCACAGTAGCCGTTGACCCATCAACGCGCTGCTGTTTTTGGTCGCCGGTCACCAAACGCATCACCCATCGCGCCGACAAGTGACTACTGTTTTCGAAGTAAACTGTTAAAGGAAGACTGTGTATCTCAACTGTTCGCGTTGCGCGGATTCTGTATCTCGAATGTTGTACTCAAGGGTTACCTCGAGGGACTCGTGGTGAGTTTTCTTTCCCCGAGAGAAACGTGAAGTTTCTCTTTGTCGAGGATCTCTCTGGTTTGATCTTAGCACGTGTGCTAATAGATCCATTGTTTTCTCATGCATGGGAAAACGAAATTGAGAAAAGAGGAAGGACAAAAGGCTGTCAAGGCCATGGATAACCCGGGGAAATGTGTTGTACACGTGTGCAGGGAACGCTGGCTAACAGTGGCACCGATAAGGTTTTCGAATTTACGATGCCTGTATGATGTAAAGAATTCTTTTCAGGAATTTAGGACGATGCGTTGAACGCATGATTGTTAGAGAGTTCTTTACAGGGAATTTGGGTGATGCATTAAATGTCCTTGGCTCCTCGATAGTATAGTGGTTAGTATAACCGCCTGTCCCGCGGAGACCGGGGTTCGATTCCCCGTCGGGGAGCCTCTGGCGCAAACCTAATGACCTTGCCCGGAAAAAACAAATCATTATGGAAAATTGAACAAGCCTCAGGACTTGCTAAATAAGGCGCCGAGGATGATGATGATGATGATGATTAAATGTCCTTGGTAGGGCAATGTATGTCGGTTTGTTGTGTCCTTCAAGGGCCGTGCAGGCGTAGGACCATTGGTCGCACTTGTGACCCACGGGTTGTTGCCTCCCAGATGTATGTTGCCTTTGTTTCAGGTGGAAAGGAGCACTTTTGAGGACATGTGTCTGTGGGCATGTGTAATTTATCTATGGGTGAGTGTGTTCCTTGGTGGAACGACGACATCTCGACCAATAGTGGTTTGTGTGGTTCGTAGAACCGCCACAATCTGATATATGACATTGATGATTTTTTCGATCCTCGTTTAGTGCTGGGTCCTTAATTACGATTGCGTTAGCGGAGTCTGTTCGATTCGCCAAAGTGTTACTCTTTAATGCGGATATGAAAACGCAAATAATTTGTAAATATTTTTCAAATCGGGGAACCACGTTCCAACGCATTTTGTAGTTTACAGGACTGGTACTTGTCAGCAGTTTCGTGCTATACATGAATATTATATGTTTGTTTAAACCCATTACATGTTCACTGCTTTCACTAGAATTCAATCTACTCTTTAAACATCGCTTTCAATCTTTGTTATTGGATATATGTTATTGTCATCCCCGATAGGCAGAAATAATTTCTTCACCTAGAACCATAATAGAACCAGATTTATAAAATTAACAACAACCTCAATACAACAGTAATACACCGCAGCAAACGTCTGTGATAAACCTCAAGCAACAGAATCTTATTGTTTCGATATCCCTTGATAAGTGGGACGATGTTGTCCTTCTTTTCTTGATCCAGTTTTCCTTCCTCACACATATCGTTACAAAATACCTTTCCGACAATGGGATAGAAAACATCGTTTATGTTAAATCGGACAATATTCTTTCTCTGAATGACAAACGAACTGAATGTAGTAACTGTTTGGAATGAAGTCCCCTAAAGTACCTTTCAGTGAATGCTTTGCAAATAGACGAGTATTACATAGGCGCATGTGGATGGCTCTCAAATGGAAAATCAAAGCAGACCAACAACTCCTTTTGTAAGTATTGTTCGTTTCGAACAATCGTGCAAATGTATTTCATTAAAATCCAACGAGTAATGGATAAAGGATCTAATTCACATACGAATCGATGGATTCTCAAATGTTATCCTTTGTAGAATGAAAAAAGAAATGGACAAAAGATTGAAGAAATCGTGTTGACATAAATATTGAGAAGTCTTAGTTTTTGTATCACTCCCTTTTTGGTCTTCATCGCTTCTATTGTGTTTGTGAATAAAAAATGGGAACGAGGATACAAACTCATGGTGACGACGTATGCAAATATTAAGAAGGGATTTACTCTTATTCTTAAGTAATAGATGACTCTGGATAAGAGATTTCTCATCATAAAAAACTTTCAATTTCAATCTTGGATATGCGAATCAATTCTTCAATTCGGTGAGTGATTTTTATTCATTTCACCGAGCAGCATTGAAGAGTGGAGTACATACATCAGGAGATAGAGACTGTGAATACGTGGATGGAGGCGATAATTGATATTGTCAGACTTCTTAGAAAGTATGGATGCAGTTATATGGAAATTGTTTCTGCCATTATTAGTAATATGAATCCCAATCGCAAGTAGGGTAATGCAAGTGATTTGTTGGGAATATTTTGTGTATGTGTAAAATCCTACACTTTTCAACAACATTCGATAGCCTGCTCAATCGGTTTCCTATTTAACTAGGTGTAGTCCAATCATGAAGTGTTGGATTCCAATATTTAGTCATTGGGCAATGATCAGTTTTCCATGTAGTCTAATGTATATATTTGTAGCGTCTGCTATTAGTCTTTCGATCTGTTTATTGCAATTGAATGACGAAGTTTGTGCAATAAATCTAAATCCTCAACCCTGATTTGATTCCATTTTATGTGGATATGATAATCACGAGACCTATACATCTCATTCATTAAAGGCCATTTTGGTCGGTCTGGTCGGCTGTCAAATGAATTTTATATAAACAACAAAACTTGTGACACTGAATGCCATTTCATAGAGTTGCAATTCGTTATCTGTTAAATAAATAAAGACCCAGACTGAAAATGAAATATAATGCAACAAATAAAAGGCCTCTGGCAGTTTTCCATCTTTGTACTCTCCTCTACAGAACCTACCGTTTAGCTGTCGCTTTATTTCATTTCAAAAAGGTACTTGCTTTTTATTTCCTTTTGTGACTATTCGAGGGGAAAACAAATCAAAATTTATGACACGTTGCCAATTCATTTCCAGCAAACATAACCACCACGCCCTTAGGTGGCACTGCCGTTGCAGTGTAACATATGATTGCATGGCAACTATTGGATAGATTCCAAGGAAACAATTTCATTTGGCAAAGGGATTGCCTACAGTACCAATGTCTCAGCATGCTATCCTCCCCAGCCATGTTTTCAATCCCCGCATAAGTTCAAACAACGTTTTTCTGACTTCACCGCGAATAAAAAATCGATTGTATTGTACATAGATGTGCAAACGACTAAATCCCAGACCATTTCTCTGAAGTGAAAATCGCAGCCAAAAAAAAATGGGAAAACAATCCTTCACGTCAACAGCATCCTGAATCGTCATCAGCTTTGACTCATAGCCTGTGAAAAATAATACCCCACCTCCTTGGTGTTATTATTTATTCCATTTCAGTGTGCACAAGCACCCCCATCCTATGATCGACCAAGTGAAATGCAGGACTCCCAATAAGGGGATACCACCACTAAAGTATCGACTATCTGCACAAAGGTCTGCACCCAGCAGCAAAATGTCTTTATCAGTCACTTCAAATCTCAGCCACGTCCAGTGGATGTACACTTCTTGTCTGTCACGTTACTTTTACGACAGACAAAGTTCGGTCTTCAGATGGGATATTCCGAGGCGCCAGTGAGGTAAAAATTTAGAGAGACCCAAAGCGAAGACTGAGCAGTCTCCCACAATCTTGAGTATGAACTTGGAACAAGGGGGATTTTTCTCGTTCTTATTTGTATACTGTATTTATCTTAAGACGAATAGAGAAGCGAAAATCGCTGTGCAAGGAATTATTCCAGCACTTTCGGCGGGTAGGAGGAAAGGTTTGACAAGCGTTTTTGTCCTCCTTGTTTTTTATGTGCGTCTTTCGTGTAGACACTGACTTCGAATCTAAACTTATTTGCTGATAAAACAGAATTCTTGTGTTCCAAGAATGCTGTTATGAAAATTCCAAGGAGTTTCAAAGGGTATCGGCATTTGGTGGAGATAAGGGAATCGGAAACAAAGCTGAATGTAAATGCTGTCATATTTAGGATAGATTTTGAAATATGTTTCACCTTGGGAGGAATCTTGTCAGGTGAATTCGAAGTGGTCCTTGTCCCAATTTCATGTTGTATAAAATACCTCGAATCTGTTTTTGAGAGCAATACGACTCTGTAAAAGGAATATCTTAAATTTATCGTTTCATTGGAATTGAATTCATATTGCATTGGGGGGAAATATTTCTATCTTCCAATGGGTGGGTTCTTTAATGTGTCTTTAAGGGCCTGTGATGACTTAATGGATGTATTTATTTTTAAATTACCATTATCACAGCAATGCGGCCTGTGAGGGATTAAAACTTCCCCCAGCTAGTTCCAGGTTTCGTCATTTTTCACAGTATTACCGAGTTTAGTAGTGAGTGGGCAGCAGACAAGGTTTTCAGAATGTGTATGAATACATGCCACGTGAGATAATGAACACCAAATAGGAATGAATTGAATTAAGATCGTCAAGAGGTCACTACCTCGTCTGTAAAAACGACTTATTACACAACCAGAAAGAAGTCCTGTCGGGGTTCTTAAAGCTCACCTGAAGAACCCCCTATATTCGCAACGCATATTTACACTCCACACACCAGCACCTGAAAACATTTCCTTTTCCAAGGACATTAATGCATCCAACGCATTATCTGAAAATCCCTAAAGAGAATTCTCACAGCATTCACGCATTTAATGCGTTATTCAAATTACCTGTAAAGAATTGTTCACATCATACGGCATCATAAATACCAAACCATTCGGCACTCTTGTCATCGTAAAATGCTATGTGGGACAGCTTGTTTATACAGATGCAATAAACCGACCCCCGATTCGTTTGTCCAATCGACAAACAATTACCGCATCCCAAGCATTATCATCGAAACCGAATCCTCTAGCATTTCCTAGTACAAACAAGAACTCGGTTCCTACTGCAGTCTGAGAGGCCATAAACATTAAAACCCATTAGCACCTTTTCCTAATGGCGACGCATCTATTAACGCACCCGCACCAACTCCGCCACTCTCCCCTACTTATTTCGTGACTACGTCACTGGGTGCGGGGGGGGGGGGGGTGAGTGGGGCTTCTTAAAGCTCACCTAAAGAACCCCCCATATTCGCAACCCATACTTACATCCCACACACCAGCACCTGGAAACATTTCCTTTTCCAAGGACACTCACGCTTTCAACGCATTCCATGAAAATACCTGAAAGATTCTGTTTTCACATGCAATGCACCAGTAGAATTCGCGGGAAAAAAATCGTCTGCATGCATGTATCATAAGTAGGAAAACTATTGCGGCACCATTGTTTGCCAAGCAATTTTGTCCCGCATGTGCACCCTAATCTTCCCACATGCACATATCTAGCAGATCCCTTGTCCAAGGGACAAAAGCAAATACCGCATCTAGCGTCATGTGCCATAAACCGAATTCCTTCGCGTGTAAACACGCATAATATCCAACCCATGATTTGTTTACCCACTAACAAACAATCTCACGAAACTACATACGAGGGCTGTTCGTTCATTTATTCTTGTATTAGCCTTAATCCAAGCTTAAATTAATATAATATAATATAATAATATCTTACAGACTAACGTAAAAACTAAACTAGTAATTAAACAAAATATATAATTTAAAAAAAATAGTTAAAAAAAAGAGGAAAAAACAAGGAAGGAGAAAAGGACTTGGGGCTAGGGGAGGTAGGAGTCTGGAGAAGAGCGAGTGTATGTGGGGGTGGGAAATGTGGCATTCGTGAGACAGCGACAGTGAACAGCATATGTGTTGGAATGTGTACGGGTTTTAAGGGTATAGACGGTGAGCGGGGCAAAGTTAGAAGGGGGAAGAGAGGAGACGGAGTTTGAGTGCAGTAGATGTAAGGTAGAAATCGAAGGAGGTAGGGTAAGAGTTTCCCCACCTCAGCATTCGCGAGGTCGAAAAGTCTTTAGAAAGTGAGGGCGAAAATCTTTTATTTTCTCATTTAACTGACCTAATTATGACGCATAATACTGTCTGTACCTTTCCAAATAGTCAATGAAGATAATACCACGTGCATCCCAAAACACAGTAGCCATAACCTTTCTAGCTTATTTTACCGTCTTTGCGTTCTTTAAATCCCGTTCGCCTTTAACAATCGACTGTTTTGACTGTTCTTTCGTTTCGGAAATGTAGTGGTGTATCCATGTTTCATCTACAGTTATTAATCTGCGCAGAAACTCATCTGGGTTGCGACGCATGACCTCTAAAAGTTCTCAGCTGAGACAACTGAGGCACCTATCTGACACATATTTTTTTCATACCCAACTTATCATGCAACATTGAAACATGAAACAAATTGACAGATACCTAGTGAGGAATGATGCTTACTAAAAACATACCATTAGCGATGTTACGAGCGCCATCGTTGGCGTTTCTAAGGACTTATCGGCCTACCCTCGTACATAAACAAGCGGCAGGTAAGCTTCTTGAAATGAGTCATGTTCATTTTCTAGTGGCGCCCCATATGAAAAAATCCCGGAGCTTTTCAGCCCATGTGATACTTCCACAAGTCTTAAATGCGCTTCAGTTGCACTTTTCTTCCAATTAAAACAGTAAACTAAAACGTCTCGCAAATGCTGCTTAGTTAAATTTTGACATATCCTATCCAACACAGTAAAAAACAAAATTGTTGTCAAAGCGATTTAAACTGAATATTATTGACAGAGGCCGCTGAAATCTGCAGTCACTACCAAGCATTCATAACGGCTAGAGCCGTCTTTTAAAAACGGACCGAACTACTTAGTACTCCCAGTACTTACCATGCATTTAGCAGCCAACGCGATCTGATACTAAATCAGCACCCCCTCAAGTTGAGCACAAGCAACACTCTATGAACCAGACGTACTTTCGATCTTGTGGTGTTGTCCGGTTACTCAGAGAACTGAACATTGACATCCGGTAATTCATGCGGCATTCCGTATACCCATGAAAAAATATTTTTGTCATCTGCCTTATTCAAGTGGTCAATTTCCGAATAGATGGAGGACAATTTCTTAAAAAGGAGACACATCAACTCCGTCTTCTTATCAACTCATGGCACTAATTTGTAATCGTGACGAAAGTTATGGAATCATTATTGATCTTCAACTTTCACAATATCTGGAATCAAATAACCTCCTTAACGATCGTCAATGTGGTTTCCAAAGCCACATGTCCTGCGAACATTCTAAGCTAAATTTGAGGTGCCCACTGTTATCGGTTGTTGCCTTTCGACTTTATATCTTTTCGACTTGTTGGTGTCTTTATTAATTATTTGTAAAAGCAAAGACAATTTAGGGTAACAAAAAACGTTGTGATTGTATTCCTCACTATGGTTGCATGTTCGTGGGTATCTGTTGGAAACTATACAACAGCACGTTGTATTTCTCATACTCATATCAGCATTTACCACCAACTTCTTCGAAACTCTCTATCAATCAGCGAGATGTGCTCAATGAATTCAATTCCGACTTCAGCAAAATATTCCAATGAAGATTCTTTATACGAGGAATTATCAAACCTAGGCATTCGAATTAATTCGCCTCTTATTTGGTACAGCTACATGTTCGAAGCTGTGAAAAGTACGGCAAACATTGCAAGACATACTTCATTCTATCCAACCTGGCCCCAATTTACATATTGATGCTATAATGGAATTCAATTCCCAGATTTGATCAGACGCATTAAAAACTGAACAACAGGTGCTCGATAGAATGCAAAGCTGAGCAATAAAATTCATTTGGGGCCGAGACATAACTCTTTCAATTCCGTCCTTCGAACATAGGCACAACGTAATTTGTCCATCTGTACTGTATGTATGCTACCTCTCCAAATATTCTCCCACGACATTCGTTCAGTTCACCGTTTATAGCACGTTCATATACAAATAAGAGTTTCCAACACCATTAATTGGAAAAAAAAGGACTTTCGAACAAACCAATAATAAAAGTAACTATTTAATCAGTCGTAGGTCGGAATTGTGTCGAAAAAAGAGACAAAATTTCTTTGGTATTTGGGTCCTTCAATAAGTTCTTAGAACGTCCAAAAGATGGCACTCATTATTTTTTTGTAGAAAGCATCATTATTCACTACAGAGCTGCGTGAAAAACTGGGTGTGACGTCGGCTCTGAGGCTGGTTTGGGTATTTTTGGTCGGAATTCTGGCGAGTTTCTACGTCGACACAGAACTGTGGGCAAAACACGTATACGCTACTATACCCAAAAGAGAAAGGGACAATTGAAGCAGCCGGTTTTTGACAGCGAAAACGGTAAAATCGTCCAGCAAGGTGATGGCAGCGGCAATTTAAAACGCACACAGAATCATCTAAACCGAGAACTGAGAAATATTATGCGTTAAAAGACCTCTTCAGACGTAAAAACAAACTCAGAGAGACATTTTCGTCCTGTGAGTAGGGCGATAGAATATACTCACAGCTAGGCCGGCTTGTATTAAGAGGCGACTAAGGGCCGAGTGGTAGGGGAGGACCCAAGGCGCTGTCGCCCGGTGAAATACCACCCCACCAAGCTATAGGTTCCGTGAAATACTCGGGAGAAATCCCTGGCCAGCTTTCGGAGCTTGGTTTATGGACCGGTTCGAGAAAAGGCTGGTTTAAGTGGTACTCGGCCATAACGTGAGTTACCACCCCGTCACGCTGTACATTCCGCGATATCGTCGGGAAAAATCTTCGACTATGTTTCGGATGTATGGCTGACGGCCCGGACTGAAATGGCGATAAGTCATGATGGTACCTTCTGAGATCAAGAATTCCGGAGGTAAACTAGTTCCCCGCTCGGGTCTCCGGAACTATGTCAGGGGGAACATCATGCAAATATTCTGATAGATAACCAAACTTAAAGAAACTCGTCATGGCATAGTCGGGCTCGTCCTTTAGGCTCCGTCGATGCTCGACTGCTAACGGTATTTTGTAACATCAGGGGCATCGGTTCCACCAACATGAATGTAAACGCCTTCCACCAATATCTGCAAACAGCGAAACCTGAAATCCTTGTCCTAACTGAGACCAAAATCGATTCGTCAACTGATTTGACATGTTTTCGTTGCGCAGGATACGACTTACATTCGAAATTTCGTTTTAAGGGTGGAATCTGCATCTTCACGCCATCCAATCTGGCGTGCCAGAGGATGGGGGAGTTGGAACCCAATAACACGTACATCATGTGGTTAAAGGTCATGCTGAGGAATTCTGCCAAGTTTCTTTGTTGTCTTTACCGTTCCTCGAATGACGACCGACAAGCGACATTTTTTGAACATCTTTCACGTACTGTCGACTGGATACAGATCGCCCACCCGACTTTTGAAATTGTCGTCCTTGGCAATTTGAATCTACACAATTCCGGCTGGTTGATGCATTCTAACAGAACTGACGAAGATGGGAGGCTGGCGGAGAAGTTTGCTGTTAGCCGCAATTTGACTCAACTCGTGAAGAAACCTACGCGAGTGCCAGATACCCGAGGTGATTATGCGAACATCTTGGATCTGGTTTTGACATCTGAGCCGATGTATTCCGTGGAGGTTGCTGCGCCGCTGGGAAACTCAGATCACTACTTGGTATTGGTAGCGCAACCCCTTGCATTTCAAGCGAATAACCGACCTAAGCAGCTTCGCCATGGATGAAGGTATTGGGGCTCTCAACTGGGACTATTTGCGAGATTTCTTCGCATCCTTTCCGTGGTCGAAGGTGTGCGTTGGAGACTCCGATGATAACGCACCCACGGAGTCGGTCAGGGAGATTATTCTCCTCGGAATGGAGATTTATATTCCGCATTCCGACAAAACAAAATTCATCTGATAAGCTTTGGTTTGACAAAAAAATGCGAGCAGATTACAGTGGCAGAAAATAGAGCTTATAAACTATGGTGCTCCAATCCCACCCAGGGTAACAGAATGAATTTTGCTAGAATCAGAAACGCTCGCATCCAGACGATTGATACTACGAAGAAGGTCTACCAGGTGACCAATAAACTCCTTGAGTACCCAACTGGTTCGCGTTCTTTCTGGTCTCTGGCAAGGGCTGTCAGCAATAACTTCGCTTCCTCCTCCTTTTCTGCAATTGTGGCGGACAGCGAGACACTAATCATCATCATCATCGGCACCACAACCAGGATCCGGTCTTGCCTTATTTAGTAAGTCTCGACGCTTGTTAAATTTTCCATAATAATTTATTTTTACGGGCAAAGTTTTTAACCCTGCGCCATAACTAATCACAAATTCCGAAATAGAGTTAAATTGTTCGCGAATTTATTTCCCGCAAATTCCAACCTCGATGCCGGTCTTTTGGAACCACATGTGATCGCACCGGTACGGTCTTCGATGCGGGGGGTGAGATTCCGCCCGCGTACTATTTAACGCATTCTACGTGGACTGGACTGTAAGAAGGCAACCCGACCCGGACGGGATACCAGCAATACCTCTTAAGAACTGTGCTCCACAACTATCGCCGGTTCTTGACAGACTCTTTCGCTTATCTTATACACGGAGGATTTTTCCTACCTACTGGAAAATCGCTCGAGTTCAGCCAATCCCAAAGAGAGGGAGAAAGTGTCTCACACAAAATTACCGCCCGATAGCATTATTGTCTATCTCATGGAAAAGGTCATCAATGCCGAATTAAGTAAGTATTTGGAGCGCAACGGACTTCAGAATCATCGTCAATGCGGATTCCGTGACAGGCGGTCCACGGGAGTTTTTTTTTGACACTTATAACCGATATATGGCCATCTGCGATTGAGGGGCATTGTGAATCACGGGCAGTCGCCTTGGATAACTCCAAGGCTTTTGACCGTGTCTGGCACGGGGCATTGCTGAGAAAACTTCGTTCATACGGACTTCCCCACCAACTTTGCGACTGGACGAAGAGTTTCCTCGAGAATCGATCGGTCCTGGTTGCTATTGCCGACGAGTCTTCCGATCTTTATCCTGTTAATTCCGGGGTGTCTCAAAGTTATATTTTAGCCCCGACCTTGGTTTTGCTTCACATACATGATTTGTTGGAGAGATGATAGTACGCTTATTTCCTCTTTTTCGAGTGATCGGCCGATTAGTTCATCAACGTCGCACCAGGTGATATGTAGTCATAATCATCATCATCACGATCATCGGCACTACAACCGGGATCTGGTCTTGGCCTTATTTAGCAAGTCTCGAGGCTTGTTAAATTTTCCATAATAATTTATTTTTACGGGCAATGTTATTAGCTTTGCGCCATAGTAGTCATAATACCACACGCCTAATGACGCATTATCACGCTATTAAATTGCAAATGCATTTTTTGCCTCGTATCCGATAACGAGTGTCACACCTTCCTTAGGACACTGCCGGCATCTTCAAAGGCATTTCGCGCACCGTTTAACGGAGTTCCATCGAAGTGCTGAGATCTGCAAAAAGATAGACATAGCGACGAAACGCCAATCGATTAAACGATACGAATGGCTTGAACGAAGACCCTTGTACTTTAAATGATTTGATCGAGTGCAAAAATCACCTTAAATTGATCAATCAAGTGGCGGAGTAATTAAGTAATGCAGATGACTCGTGCTAAGCAATTGCACTCAATATGGGTCATACGTTCGGGGTTGTGCAAAGTGCGGATGCATCGTTAGCGATTCTGCACCCATAATTTGGGTATATAAAAAGTGGTTGCAACGGATTAAAACTCAGATTTAACTTAAACCAGAAAAGGCAACGTTACAAGATCTCATTTAAGTACTATTCATTAATTAATAATAGCACAAAGGTGACGGCCTCACATAAGTACATCATTATCATCACCATCATCATCGGCACTACAACCCGGATCCGGAATGATGAATGACCAAGCCTTTGAATCTGGAGAAAGCATGAAATTGCTCGACGTCACGGTCTATGCGAATGTATCGTGACATAAACACGGGTCGAACATCGCCAGATCCGCCTCAGGTAAACTGAGCTATTTTTTTAGAGCCAAGAAATATATTACTCCGGCTCAACTTCCTCTCCTGTTTAAATACCAAATTAGACCTGCACTCGAGTATTGCACTCATGTTTGCAGCTCTGCTCCTAAACGTATCCTCAACTTATTTAACAGTGTACAGCCTGATCGGGGATACGGCGCTGACGTCGGGACTACAGTCGCTATCACATCGAATGCGCGTAGCTGACTTCTGTCTGCTTTACAGATATTATCACGGGTACTGTTCTTCAGAGATTCGTGGTATTGTTCACGCAATTCGGTTAATATACGCTCTACGAGACAATTCGACGGATCTCACCAATTTGCGATTCATCTCCCGAGGGCGCGAACATCCCTGCATGAGCACTCGTTGCGTTACAGAGTGGGAAAACTATAAACTTCCCTCCTCGCGCGAGTTTTCCGGAGTGTTATAACCTGCAACTATTCAAAAAGAACTGCAACGGTTATTTGGTGAGATCTCGGGGCCCCGTATCGATCATATAAGTTGCCCTCTCCTGAGAGAAATATATTTTAAAAAAAATTCTTTAACCGAACCACATGAATGTGGAATGTTCTGCCAGATAATGTTTTTCGTTGTCATTGTAATATCATCTGTATCTCCTTTCTTTATCCTTGATTTAACATTTAAGCGTACCTCAAAATACCCTTTCGCGCGCATTCGAGTAACAACAATATATGTAATTTCACTCATAGAAACCCTGATTGGGACAAAAATCAGAATGCTCATATATGGTTGTCCAGTATGGTTTAACATAGGTCCAAATTTGATGGAAACGATTCGGGTGTTCGAAAGGAAGTGTCTCAGAAGTTGTCTCAGATTATATCGGACACCGGAATCGAACTATAAAAAGTATTATTCAAATGAGACTTTATATAATGAAGCGTACATAAATAGAGTGGATAATTTTATGATTAAATTAATCAGAGGACATATTGCGAGAGCAATAAGCTCGCCCAATGACCTAATTTTCGGGGCCTATTATCCAAACACTCTGTACTATGAGAGCGTGCGTCGCACCGGCTTTGTTCCACCAGAGGCGTTCCTTGACTTGAACATGAAAGGGCTTATACAGGATAGATATGGAATTCCGTTGATCTATCATGTAAGTAGATCATCCGTAGACGGGCGATTGTGCTACAACCGGGAATTAACGCGCACCGAAGAAGGGCTATCTCCCACAGAGACCGGGACGATAGTATTAGACTGTGTCAACAGTTCTGGTGGTTGAATGGCATATAAAGACCTGGATACCAAAGTCGGTAAAGAATAACAGTATTATCAGCTAGTTTACATAGACTTAGGTTTTCTAGAATTAAGGTAGTATAAGATTTAAGTTAAGTTAAGTTAAGTTTTTTAAATAAAATTATAGCAAAAACAAAAAAAAAAAAAAAAAAAATTGGTTAAATTTTAAGAAAAAAAACAAAAAAAATTTCGACACAAAGTTTTCAAAATTTTTCTTTGTCATTTAAATTATTATAAGTACTCCCACAAACAAAATTCTGTCGCCGAAAGGCAAATTATACAGTCGCTATGTAATGTTTACCTTAGAGCGTCTGCCTAGGACTAGTAAGTTATAAAATAAGATAATTAAGCTAGAATTTAAGCATTTTTTGCCTAGCATGTAATTTAGAAACTAAGAAGATAAAAAGAAAATAAAAAAAATGTTGTAAAAATGAAATGAAATGAATGGGGCAAAAATCAAGCATCTCTATATATCAATTTCCTGTCGGTGGGGGAGTTTTGTAATGATGAAAACCGGGTATTAATTATTATTATTACAAGGCTTAGTCGAATCCGTAATAAAAGGTTGGTGCACTAAAACTTCTCAACCAAGTTCCAGCATTTTCCGGCGACTCGTTATAGACGCGTATAACCTAACGTTACTCTGGTGGAACCCAACCTCTCTTCTGTTAGCCATTTCTGGTCGCTTCTGCTCAATCGCTAGCCTTAAATGGTATAAAAGGACACAACTTGGTGTTAAGTCATATGGAAGTTGATAGCAGATGATCCACTTCCAGTCCCACCAAATGTACAGTAAAAGTATTGATCAACACTTGAGCCACCTCATCACGATTTAATCACGATCGTGTTGATACAGTACTGTCGTATGTGAGCCATCTTATACTCCTAGTGGTACGGATGCTATTACTATTTATTTGCCTGTAGGAGCCCGGAAGTTCATGATCTCACCGACTCGACTCCACCAGCGTTCCCTGTCCTGTGCATTCTCCTTCCACGCTTGACCATCTGATCCGATCTCCTTAAGGTCAAACCTTATATTGTCCTCCCATCTCCGTCGCGGCAATCCTGTCGGTCTCTTTCCCGTTGGTCTACCGTCAAGAATTCTACGCACGATCTTATCGTTGCCCATTCGCCCCACATGCCCGGCCCATCTTAATCTTCGCGACCTGATTGGTAGTACGGATGCACGAAATGAATCGATTTCATTCCATTTAGCGGAGTCTTCGCAAGATGGAAATTCGATCCACTTTATCCTCATTTCGTGAGGCACCCAAATATCCAGTATCTTTTTGAATTCAATTTTATGTATAGGGTTTTCCAATAGGGACTTGACAACTTTTTTTCGGTAGTAAATTTTTATAATTTGCAGACGTTGTTCGTTCGTGTACTTAACCGTGATGAAAATGTTGAGTTTACTGAATAAATTGACAGTGACAGTTCGATGATTAGTGAAAGGGTGCGTTCACAAATTAAATTCAAAGTTGTCATGTCCCGATTGTATAATCCTATAGATGTTTTATAACTGTTTTGTGTGCTGATCTTTAACTTCTGTGTGATGCTACTACTCTTGACGCGCCATTCTACTTCGATCATTTCTATGATTTGATGACGAAGAGCATCTTTGAACATTGAGAACATCGAAAGGTAGTTGACTATAATTGACTGTAACAATATCGGGACGCACCATTCAGAATTTCAGCCGCCTAGCTTTCATTTATGCCACCTTTAAAGCGAAATTGTAAAATATATTACATTCTCTCTGTTAACTTTCATATGTTACGCTCTATAACTGACAACTGAATGGAGTAAGTCAAGGAGTCCTACGTACAAATTCTGTATTAAAAAAATTATAAAATCTCCGGGAATTATACTGTATAAACTTGCTTAAAAACCCAAGACAAAATTGTAAAGTATGCCGAATTTTTACTTTGTTATCTTCCATATTCGTTGAGCTGTAACTAACAGTAATCAAAAATGATCAAGGAATTCAATGTGAACATACATTGATATATATATGCTTCTGTTATACAAGCCAGAAATAATTGTAAAGTTTTCGTGAGAACTTTGAAATCAAAAACAGTGGAAAACTGCTTAATTGTAAATTATACCGAATACTTTTTTTAACTCTCATATAACACTTCATTTAAATCGAACAATCCAAAAAACTGTCAAGGACATCTTCATAGAACGGAATGTTACTTTTCCAGTGAATTTGTTTGGTTATGCAGAACTATAGCTATTGAGAGAAAAGTTAATGGATTTCTTTTTTCTATTGTTACCGTACGGTTCTATAAAGCTCATAATCCGCACAATACATCGAATTTATTTGCGCCAAATCGGTCGAATATCTACAAATATAAAACAAAAATATCTAACCCTTTTAAATTCACGCTTTTTTGTGATTAATTTTTCTGTCTTCTGAGCTTCTTGTATTCAGACCATTCAATCCCTCTTTCATTTGTGTACCATTTCATGCTACCGTTGTGCTCATTCAACAATCAATTCCACAATGGTAATAAAACCCCGCAGCAGCGGTTTGATTATTTTTAGAGCCTCCCACCAGCTCGCCCTCACGTTCGAGGTTCGTTCAGCACTAGCAGAAGATTCCTGTTCAAATTAAATGGGAAAGCAAACTCAATGAGTTCAATCAAACCATTCGATATATATATTTGTATTCAATACCCCATCCATTTAGTAATCGCACAGGCACCCGCACCCATTTAGTTATCACACAGGCGCCCACACCCATGTATCCTTTGCAAGTAAAGGCCTACCCCACACTGATACGATACAATCAGTGAAAACGATGCAATCTTTGCTAAATCGAATCCGATTACGGAAGACCATCAGCTTCCTTTCCTTTCGATATCCCTGCTCGTTCTTAAACACATTGGCAGCGTAGGCCTCCAATTTATCTGTAGCAACGACAAATTGAATGCGATTCATTGTTATCGATTTTAAATTAAGTCCTGGCTTTCGTAATATTTTTGAAGGTAACATTTTGCCGTCATTGCGACATTTTGCATGTGTCCTGCATACCTGTCGCGTGACACCGTGTGCATTCCATATCCTATGTGAATGTTATTCTAGCCCTACGTGTAAGGTCTGATTGTGAATGGGGGAATGCCTCTACGTTAGTCATTCTATGAATGCGGCCAGGATGCAAGGTGAAGGTTACCTCTGGATGAGAATTTACCTTAGAAATGGTGGCAATCAACCTTTTACTTTTTTTTATTTATGACAAACGGAAAAACAATAAAAAAAAAACCAGATAAACAAAAAACTAAATCAAAAGTATGCCAAAATAAGAATGGAAGACTGCGACGAGAAACCAAGGACGATCATAAAATAACAGTCAGTTCGCATTCATAACACTAAAGTGCCAGTGATAAAGAGAATCCCATGGGACGGTAACGGTGGGAGGTGTTAAGCGTCATATAAACCAACAGAAAGGAAGAAACTAAAACAGGACACCAGTCCTCTGACGGCTTGGTGTTATTTTAACGCAGTGTCCTCGGCCTCATAGAAGACCTACACTAACAAATGTGCAAATGTGGGTAAACGGTTGCCCTAGAAATTCGGTTTTATGTATGTCAACGTTTTTGGGCTTCGTTGATTATGTTGTAAATTTTATTAAGAGTTGCTGTGGTCGTTTGGCTTTGGGGTTCTCATCATGGGCATCCCCTGCCGATGTAAACATTTTGTACTATAAGGATCATAAAAGAATTGTAAAATCTCCGGGAATTAAACTGTGGAAAGCTGCTTAAGACTTCCGGATGTGGTTATTTAGCCCAGTTCGTAAATTCGTATTATCACTTTTCGACGCCGCCTATAATAGAGTTTTACTCCATCTGCCACGGATTCAGTCGAGGTAATAAAATCCGGAAGGCCACGAGATACGATGCCAGGAACACGGGGGAAAAATAAATGCGGCGTTTTCTTTTTATTCTGCTTACGAGCCAAAGGGTTTACAGCTATAGCCTTATGATGCCCTCACACAAAGAACTCAAGAAATAACAAAAATCAATTTTGAAATTATAAAAGATAATACAGCAGTTTAAGAACCATAAATTTATGGAATATATTTTCCTATAATCTTCGTGATGTAAAAAGGTCCTGAAAAGTTTTCTGATGTCAAAAAATGTAACGTGGATAGTAAAAATGAAATAACATTTTTAGGAGGTAACCAATAAAGGCCAACTTGGTTTGATTCGGCATCCCTGCTTTTGGAAAAAAGGGTTTTGATTATGAAATAAAATTTGCATATTGTTACATAAAAATCGTTGAAAACAGGAAACTGTGAAACAAAACACTAACTCCACGTGACTAAGCAAACCCCAAGGTGATATTTCTGGTATTTCTGTAAATTTACATATAAACATCATTTAAAGGATAACAATTTTTATGTGCGCTTTATTGTTTCATATTGTTTAATGTTTATATAAAAAATATTCTGAATTATTTTATTCATTACTTGGATGTTTTTCCTTTGAAATCTTGAGACGGACTGATTGATTTCCTAACCTCTGTACCTTCACCTGCGTGAGTTTATTATTTCAGTTCCTATGGCAACACGTTTGAATTTTTTTTATGTATTTATTTGCCATCAGGGCAAAACTTTATCAGAGTCGTCAACATGTCGCTTAGTTTACTCATTGTCATGGTGAAGAGTGCATAAAATAGTCTTCTTTGTATGATCCTTAAATATTTAAGCACAGGGTTGGTGGAAACGCAGAGAGAGAGAGAAAGAGGAAGAGAGAGATGGAGAGAGGGAGAGTGGGGGAATTAAAGAGAGAGGGAGAGGAGAAGAAAGAGAAAGAGAGGAATAGAAAGAGAGAGAGAAAGCCAGCGTGAGAGAGAAAAGGGAAGAGGGGAGGGAGAGAGAAATTAAAGAGGGAGATGGATAAAAAAAGAGAGAGAGTAATAGAAAGAGAGAAAGAAAGCCAGCGTGGGAGAGAAAAGGGAAGAGGGGAGGGAAAGAGAACGAGCGAGAGAGAGAAAGAGAGGACTAAAGGCAGAGAAAGGAGAAGAGGGTGAGAAAGAGAGAGAGGGGGGGGGGGTGAGAGAGACAGAGACAAGAGTCTTATACAGATACGGATGTTTGCGGTTTGAAATGCAAATATATCAAGAGACACTGGTGACTTTATCGTATCAACCCGAATTAAGGTTAGCAATGTTTTATAGTTTCATGCGTATTTTACATTTATATGAACAACGAATTGAAATAGAAACAGATCACCACCGCACGACAATATTTGATCTACTATTGAACACAAACCCAATTCACCCAACTGGAGCTGTTGCGTGGTTGTGGCTAAGCGACTCATATTTTACACCGTACAGGAACAAAAACTGACGTCATCGAAATTTCTAGAAAATTCTAAATGAATGGCGTAACTGTGCTTCTATTTTCTCATTTTAGCGTACTGCGTTGAAGAAGTGCATTCTGTAATTTTATTCGAGAATAAAGTTTTAAGGAGTAACTTCGGGGGTAGGCATGATGACGAGGCAGGGCAATGGAAGAAATTCCACAATCGTAAATTGGAAGAGCTGTACCCCAAACCTACAATCATCATCATCATCATCATCATCATCATCGTCATCATCATCATCATCATCATTATTATCATCATCATCATCGGCACTACAACCGGGATCCCGCCTTGGACTTATTTAGCAAGTCTTCCGCCGGTCCCGACTTCGAGCCGATGTCATCCAGTTTGGCACTCCCAGGGTCTGGGCGTACTGGTCTATGCCATCCTCCCACCACAGACAAAGTTTGCCGCGTTGTCTCCTTCCATACGTCCTGCCACAGAGGACTTTCCGGGCAGACTCCTATTCGCTCATTCACTCCACCGGGGTTTACCGAGCTTGAGTTTTCTTACAACATTAGCTTCAAGGTAGATCGCGCACAAATCATGGTTTTAGCATCTCCGGAATCGTCTTCCCTCACATAGGTGGCTAACAATTCTCCTTAAGGCCTTCCTGTCGAACGCGGCTAAGAGTTCAGAGTTTCTTTTACTGAACACCCAGGTCTCAGTTTATATATCTTTTTGCTCTATCCATTGCTCTATCTTCCAGTTCTATTGGCAAACGACTCGCGATTACTGCAGTCACTTAATTGAGCAGCGTTCTGAGGACCCTACAGAATATTAAGTTTCCTCTTCTTTTAAACGGAAACTATAGGCTGAGTATATGGGATGAAAACTCATTGGGAAGTCAATATGGAAGCCGCTTATAGGAAATTTTCCTGTTGTCTGTGGCGGGGAGGATTGTTCTATATGTTTCAAGATCCCCAGCAATCGGCGTTTGTTTTGTGGATACTTGAAATTACGCTGCCCTAAAATTCAAAGTGATATACTGTAATTTTACTTATTATTATTATTTATTGGCCTATATGAACCTATAAGTTCATGGCCTCACTGACTCCAGTACGCCATTGTTCTCTGCTCCGTGCATTCTCTTTCCACGCCTCACCCTCTGATCCGAAATCCGCAAAGTCGGCCCTAAAATTGTCCATTCATCTTAGTCGCGATCTTCTCATCGATCTCTTTCTCGTCGGTTTTCCATCAAAAATTCTAGGTACGGTTCTGTCGTTGCCCGTTCTCGCTACGTGCCCGGCCCATCCTAATCTACGCGACCTATTGTAGGTTTGCCATTGGTCAAACTATCAGGGTCAAACTATCAGGGTAGCGGAGCACGAATTTGAAGTAGTGCAATCCTTTAACTACCTTGGGTCATTAGTAGCCGATAACAATATGGAAGAAGAAATACGCGGACGGCTGATCAAACCCAAAAAAGGCGACTACGGTCTATCAGGACTCTTTATATCCCGAAATTGATCCAGAACATCCAAGCTGCTACTGAACAAGACCACCTCTTAGCCGCGTTTGACAGGAAGGTCTTAAGGAGAATTGTTAGGCCCCCATGTGAGGGAGGACGATTCCGGAGATGCTACAACCATGAGTTGTACGCGATCTACCTTGAAGCTAATGTTGTAGGAAAACTCAAGCTCGATAGACTCCGGTGAGCAGGACACCTAGTTCGAATGAGCGAAGAGGAGCCTGTCCGGAAAGTCCTTTGTGGGAGGGTGTATGGAAGGAGACAGCGCAGCAGACGGGGATGGCATAGACCAGTACGACCAGAGGCTGGGAGTGCCAAACTGGATGACATCGGCTCGAAGTCGGAACCGGTGGAAGACTTGCTAAATAAGGCCAAGGTCGGATCCCGGTTGTAGTGCCGATGATGATGATGATGATAATGATGATGAATGTGATGATGATGAATGTGATGATGATGATTCTAGCTTTGGCGTACAGCCCTTCCAATTCACGATTGTGGAATTTCCTCCATTGCCCTGCCTCTTCATCATGTCTACCCCCGAAGTTACTCCTTAAAACTTTATTCTCGAATAAAATTACAGAATGCACTTCTTGAACGCAGCATGCTAGGATGAGAAAATAGCAGCGCAGTTACGCCATTCATTTAGAATTTTCTAGAAATTTCGATGGCGGCAAGTTTTTGTTTTGTGTGGTGTAAAATGTGAGCCGCTTAGCCACAGCCACGCAACAGCTCCAGTTGGGTGAATCGTGTTTGAGTACAGTAGTAGATCAAATATTGTCGTGCGGTGGTGATCTGTTTCTATTTCAATTCCTTGTTCATATAAATGTCAAATATCCATGAAACTATAAAAGATTGTTGACTTTAATTCGGGTTGATACGATAAAGTCACCAAAGTCTCTTAATATCTTTGCATTTCAAACCATCAAACTTCCGTATCTGTATAAGACTCTGGCTCTGTCTCTCTCTTCCTCTCTCTCTCCTTCCCCCCTCTTCTCCTTTCTCTGCCTTTGTCTCTCTCTTTATCTCTCTCAGTCGCCCCCCGCCCCCTTCCCTTTTCTCTCTCATGGCGGCTTTCTCTCTCTCTCTTTCTTTTCCTCTCTCTCTTTCTTTTCCTCTCTCTCTTTCTTTTCCTCTCTCTCTTTCTTTTCCTCTCTCTCTTTCCTTCCTTCTCTCTCTCTCTCTCTCTCTCTCTCTCTCTCTCTCTCTTTAATTTCCCCTCTCTCTGTCTCTCTCTCTGAATCTCTCTTTCTTCCTGCGCTTCCGCCAACCCTGTGCTTAAATATATAAGGATCATACAAAGAAGACTATTTTATGCACTCTTCACCATGACAATGAGTAAACTAAGCGACATGTTGGCGACTCTGATAAAGTTTTGCCCTAATGGCAAATAAATACATAAAAAAATACTGAAGACGCGTTGCCATAGCAACTGAAATAATAAACTCACACAGCTGAAGGTACAGAAGTTAGGAAATCATTCAGTCCGTCTCAAGATTTCAAAGGAAAAACATCAAAGTAATAAATAAAATTATTCAGAACATTTTTTTATAGAAACATTAGAAATCGCTGTCCTTTCCTTTCCTCACTCGTTTGTGTATGTCCTTGGTTAAATCCATAAAACATCTTCAGCCAGCCAGCACCGGAAGTTCATCAACATTTAAGCGAACGTTGGATAGGAATACCGTTCGTCATCAATGATTGCCAGCAGATGTTCGGAACTTGTGACTTTTTGTAGATACCAGATTCTCATCATTAGAGGTCCTGTGAACCTAAAATATCCTCATCTTATAAGTCACCTCTTTTTTTATCGAAAGAAGCCTTAGAGCCCACCCGACTCAATTGCCAAAACTACTACTACATTATTACTCATGCGGTATCTACTCTACCTTCAACTCCACATGGATAGTTAACGTGTTTACGAAACACAAACAACAACTGAACTATGTGTAGTAGAGTAGATCTGTTTTAAAGATTGCCATCTGCAATTCCTTCTGTCATATTTTACGTTCCCCAATCCTTGCCATAGAAGACATCAACAAGTTTTAAGATTCGGCATATGGGACCACCGCTGTCGAACGATCGCATCCCAGGTTTTCACTTCATAAACCGGCCGATAACGAACACGTAAGCCCAACTAATTGCTTCACGTAATGTGGCCGATGATAAGCATAACAATGACACAACCCAACCCAACAGATACGTCTACTTCACCGCAGATGAAGTTTTCGACAGCTTTGGTTTGCTCTCATTCTCCTTATGACCGCGTGGTGTGACAAGTCGTGAAACTTAAGTTCTTCCTTTGGGAACTTGAGGAATAAAGCTGGAGCAGGAGCTGGCAATCAGGGAGAGAAACCCTGCGGGGATGGGTAAGCATAAAGATGAAGCTGCCTACACAAAATGGAAACGTGATTTATTTAATTTTCATCCTTTTGAACGCCCAAAGTGCCACCGGTTACGCCCTACGCCCCAAAAATAAATGACTGCCTTCCTGCGACTAAACTTTTGTCTACCAACAGACCTCCGGCACACCTCTCCACGTCTCCTGCGGTAGGTTGTTGCAAATTCATTAGAGAAGGGAAAAAGGAAATCCATTCACCGTTCCCATATTCACTTGATGGATAATTACTGGAAAATTATTTCTTTCCGAAGGACGAATTGTATCGAAAGGATGTTTGTCGAAGTTACAGATTTCCACATTAACGATGAGTGGATAAATCCAAGGTGCAACATGACCCTTTCAAATTCAAACTAGACTATTTATAGGTAGGAGACAAATCCCTTACCGAGCCTTGTGGGCTGAACATTGAACAGGATACAGGATTTTAATGAATTTTCGCCTTAAGCCTCTGTGTTCATTGGTTTTTCTTATACAATATCATCAGGGTGAAAGGAGCAGCCGTTCTGTACACAATCTCGTCCTAGCACTCCGGACAGAAACGATCTACTGGATTATCACGGTAGAGGGATTTTGTGCGTTACTAGCACAATGGGTAGAATAGAACAGAGATTTGGAATAGTACAAAGGACGAGGAAGGATGTGCAAATTTAATTGGAGTATTCGGTTAGGAGTTTATGAGCCCATCATCCCTGTTCATATCTTAAAGAGATTGTTTAGTTATCGAAACTGCCAGAACAGAGGTCGGTGTAACTGTTATGTAGTTTGTTATGGAAAACATTTTCTTGCCACCACCGTTGTGTCTTCCACTCTGGCCGCACCACATTATCAAGCCACTTCTACCCGCTGTCGATTTCATTTAATCGTTAGGAGATGGAGTATTTTTCTTTGCCGTCCCCTTGTGTGTTACCCTGGGGCGCTCTCAATTTGCCGCCCATCGTTTCTCCATTGGGCGACACAAACGACGTATAGACCGACAGACCGACTTCCCGGTTTGGGATGGAGGACTATAATTTTCTCTTGTAATGGACTTTCAGCTTTTCATTAGCGATGTTGTTAATTTCGTCCTTGTTTTATTATTTCAGTTTCCCTTCCGTTCTTTCTCTGTCGGCGACAGGACGTCCAAATGATTTTTGTTTCTTTCTTCTTTTGACATTTTTTGTTGCTGTTGTTGGTGGGACTTCTGTTGTTCCTTTTTGTGTTATTGTTGCGTTGGGTGGTGCTGCCAGTGGTGTCCTATCATGAAATTCACGCTGTAACACTTCGTTATATGAAACGAGAAGAGAATGAGAAAGAAATGCTAGAGCGTTTGACACAGTTGTTGGGTAGATGACAGGACGTCACGTCTAGTTCAGACATCCGTTCTAGCAAAAGGAACGGTCTGCCGTTTCGCCGTCATCTTTTGAGACCTAAATGATTTTTTAACATTTTCGGTTTGGTTTTATATAAGTGGATTGTTAATTTGGTTATAAACTGTAAAGTACCTTCGTCATATAGACGCATCCGTGCTTACTTACAGAGCCTCTTTATAAATTAAAGATTAAAAGAGTGTCCGTTTTTTCCACGAGCTTCTGTCGAAATTCCGTTCCACGTCATGGCGTCTAGCTGTGGGCTGTTTGGCAAAAGAGATTTGTTAAGTAGCGAATCTTTACAGAAATTAGCTTTGATGTCAGGTGGTGGGGATTATTAGATTTCCGGCAAGAAGCATCATCACCAGCCAGTAGTGAAATAGCATTACCAAGATTATGATTCTGAAAGCCTCCTGGGAAAAGGATAGATATTAAGTTGTGATAACGGTGGTATAGGTGTTATAGGGCTGTAATCGGTTTGAGAGGAAATTGTTCCGTGATGGAATTTTACCTTGGCCTAGTTACTTACTTAAAGCGAGGAGCACTATTATGTATACGGTTCTGAAAAATCTGCCACATTAAAGAATAAGAGTGTAGAAAAAGATCTGATAAAAAGAGTGCGAGCGTATAACGATTTTATTAAACTACAATAAAAATTAAAGACATCAAATACTTAATTTCAGTGCTTTATGTTGGTTAAAATTGGTGTACAATTTGACATGCTTCACTAAACGTTTTCATAAATACAAGACCACTAACACTTCCCGCTTCAAACATAATATTGAATATTACCAGTTCATTTCCACGTGAGACACACTACTTCCTCTTTGCTTTTATAAAAATAGTTTTTGCTTTTTTGTAAAAATACGATCGTCTCCGGCGGACTTTCTTTATATTCGACCGTGAAGATTTTTGAAATTATGTTTACCCTGGATTTATGTCTCATGGCGATCAGGGCACAGTTCTTATGGAAGTAATCTAAACATCCTGTATGATTCAAGGAGTGCAATACATTCTTTGTGTACACAAGATTGGGCAAGTAGTTGTATTGGAATTCCTAACTGCTCGCCGACACTTGTTTATTACTGTGAGATGTGGGTATCACGATCTCAAACAAATGCTGTTTACACAAGTGTCCATTCATGGGCAACTGCGCCGTCTTTTATATCCTGTTACATTCATCGATTGTCTTGTGGAACGTAAATAAATCGAATTCCGTGGAATAATACCACGAATCTCACAGGAACAGTACCCGTGATAATATCGGTAAAACAGACAGAGGTCAGCTATACGCCTTCATTGTGATAGCGACTGTAGTCCCGACGTCAGCGCCGCATCCCAGATCAGACGGATCGCTCGTTTCTATATGCTCTCAAGTAGGTTGAGGGTATGTTTAGGAGCAGAATTCCAAACATGAGAGCAATACCCGAGCGCCGATCTAATTTGGGATTTATACAGCAGAAAAAGTTGGATCGGAGTAAAATATTTCTTGGCTCTAAAAAGATAACTCAGTTTTCCAGAGGCGAACCTGGCGATGTTTAACACGTGTTTATGCCACAATACATTTCCACAGCCCGTGATGCCGAGCCATTTCAAGCCTTCCCCAAATTCGAGGGCCTGGCCATTCATCATCAGCTGTGGAACCGATGAACCACCTTTCTTTTCGAACGTTGTATACTGTGCCTTCGTTGCATTGAAGTCCACGAGATTGGCCTTAACCCACTGCAGGATCTTATCCAGATCCGGATTCAGACAGTCGATCTGGCTACATCTCAGCTGGTGCGACGTTGATGCTTTAATCACGTGAAAAAAATGAAACAATTGTTGACTCCAACAAATCACTTATGTGAAACAAAAAAAAGGTTGGAGCCAAAATAGAACCCTGAGGTAGCCCAGAATTAATAGGATACCGATCCGAACACTCGCTGTACACAACAACCCGAATCGATGGATTTTCGAGGAAGCTCTTCGTTCAGTCGCAAAGCCGCTGGAAAAGTCCATATGAACGAAATTTGCTCAGCAATCATCACGGGTAGTGTTCTTCGCAATTCTGTTTATATGCGCTCCACAAGACAATCCGACGGATCGCACCAGTCTGCGGTTCATCTCCCGATGTCCCGAACGTCTTCCTGCCAGACGCGGTCAAAATCCTTGGAGATATCAAATACGACCGCCCTTGACTCACCATGCCCCTCAATCGCAGATGTCCATCTATCGGTTATAAAGGTCAAAAGGTGTCCCGTGGACCGCCTGCCACGGAATCCGTATTGACGATGATTCAGAAGTCCGTTGCACTCCAAATACTTAACTATCTCTGCATTGATGACCTTTTCCATTACCTTAGATAACATAGACAGTAATGCTATCGACCGGTAATTCTGTGGAAGACACTTGTTCCCCCTTTTCAGGGTTGGCTGAACTCGAGTGATTTGCCAGTAGGTAGGAAACGTCCTTCGTGCATAAGATAAGCGAAAGAGTCTACAAAGAACCGGGGATAGTTCTGGAGCACAGTTCTTAAGGAGTATTGGTGGTATTCCGTCCGACTCGGTTGCGTTCTTACAGTCCAGTCCACGTAGACTGCGTTGAATAGTATGCGGGCGGAACCTCACATACCGCATCGAAGACCATGGGGCGTAAACACCGCTGGCTCCAAAGGCCAGAATTCGCGAACACTTTAGCTTTATCTTTCGAATTTGTGACTAACAACCCGCTGCCTGTCACTAATGGAGGAAAACACGAGGAAGCGAAGTTACTGCTGACAGCATGTAAGGAGTTTATTGGTCAGTTTGTCGTTGTGGGCCTTCTCCGCGGTATTGCCTGGTTGCACGCGTTTCTTATTCGAACAAAATTCGTTCTGGTAACATCGGTGGGATTGTTTAAAAGCTCTGTTTTTTGCGGCTGTAATCTGCTCGCATTTTTTATCAAACCAACGTTTATCAGATGAACTTTGTTTGATGGAATGCGGAGTGTAGATCTCCATCCCGGGCAGAATAATCTCCCTGACCGAATCGGCGCATGTGTTAACACCGAAGTCTTTAAAGCAAACCTCCGACCACGGAAAGGATGCGACCAATTCTCGCAAACCGTCTCAGTTGGCAGCCCCATACCTCCATAGATGGCGAAGCTGCTTAGGTCGGTTATTCCAAACAGTGATCTGAGTTTCCCAGTGGCGCAACAACCTCCACGGTATAAGTGCTCGGTTCGGATGTTAAAAACATATGCAGGGTGTTCGCATAGTCACCTCGAGTATCTAGCACTCGCGTTGATTCCTCGGCGAGTTGAGTCAAATTGCGGCTAAGAGCGAACATCTTCGCCAGCCTCCCAGCCTCGTCGGTTCTATTAGAATGGTCGAACCAGCCAGAATTCTCCATATTAAAACTGCCAAGGACTACAATTTCAGAAGTCGGGTGATTGATCTGCATGCAGTCGACGGTACATGAAAGATGTTCGAAAAATTTCCCTGGTTGGTCTTCATCCGGGGAGTGGTAAAGACAACAAAGAAACTTACCAGAATTCCCCAGCACGATCCTGGATTCCAACGCCTCCATCCATTGGCAAGCCAGTTCGAATAGCGCGAAGACACAGACTCCACCCTTAAAACAGAATCCCGAATGCAGGTCATATCCTGCGCAACGAAAACATATCGAATCAGTTGACCAATCGACCTGGGTCTCAGTTAAGGCAAGGATATCAGGTTTCGCTGTTTGCAAATTTTGGTGGATGGCGTTTACGTTCGTATTGGTGAAACCGATCCCCCTGATGTTACAAAATACCGTTGTCGAACGTCGACAAAGCCTCGAGAACGAGCCCGATTATGCGATGACGTATTTCTTAAAGTTCGATTATTTATCATAATATTCCCCCTGAAATAGTCCCCGAATGGGAAACTAGATTCTCTCCGCAATTCTCTATCTCAGAAGGTACCACCGTGAGTTATCTCCGTGTCAGTCCGGGCCATCAGCCATACATCCGAAAATATAGTTGAAGATTTCCTTCGGCGATATTGCGGAATGTACAGAGTGACGGGGTAGTATCTCAGCTTGGGACCGACTACAACCTAAACCAATCTTTTCTCTAACTGGTCCATCAGCCAAGCTCCGAAAGATGGCTAAGGATTTCTCCCGACCATTTCACGGACCCTATAGCTTGATGGGATGGTATTTCACTGGGCGACAGGGCGTTGGGACTCCGCCTACCATTCGGCCTTTAGTCGGCTCTTACGACAATCCGGTCTACCTGTGAGTTTATTCTAACGCCCAACTGACAGGGTAATCAATGTGCGACAAATGAAATTCGCTTTAATTTGTCGTACTTATGATTCAATTGCATGTAGTGGTTTGGGGTTATGGATAAGGGTAGGATATTGGGGTATGGATATTTGGGGTTTTCTATTATAATGGGGGATTGGATGAGAGTAGTGATTTAGGATCACCACAGACCTATTCAAATATCACCCTCCCTATCCAACAACAAAATTAACTAAATCCAAAATCACACACTTTGTGAGACTGCGATTAGGCCATACATTCGCCAAGCATCTTTACCTGCTCAACAGAGACACACCCCCAATCTGCCAAAAATACCATACAACAATACTTACAGTGATTCATATACTAAAAGACTGTCCTCACGTGAAACTTGTAAGAGACCATCTATTTCGTAACATGCGTCAAATGTGTACGGCTTACAGTTGTGTAGCTTGAGGGTTTCTGGTTTTATTTTCGCCCCTCTTGTGACTGTTAACATATTAATCTGAGAGTAACCCTCCTATCTATAAGATCAGTTTCTTTTTTTTTACCGGAAAATGATACGACGAGAGAAAAGATTCTCAGTGAGGGCGGCCCCTCGTATCTGTCAATCTTCGAATTTATTTGTCTTGCTCTCTGGACGCCCCCCCCCCCCCTCCCATCTACGTGTTTCTCTCTTCATCACCCCTTCACCACCTAGCTGTTTTTGTCCCCCTCTCTCTCTCACTCGCCCCTCTTTTTCTCTCGCCCCTCCCTTTCTCTCGACCCATATCACTAAAATCTATTCTATCGAAAGTCGGAAAGTCATTAAAAAATCACGATAGCGTCTTAATCAGTACGTCTAAAATTCAGTTATGTCTGTCATAGAAGAGGAACTCCAACATACAGTTTCATTGTTTCTTGTGAATGCCAAAAATACTTCACTCTATCCAACTTGGCTACAAAACATGTAATCGTCAAAAACCGACAAGTAATGACTGCTATCATAAAAGAGGAACTCCAACCTACAGTCTCATTGTCTCTTGTGAATGCCAAAAATACTTCACTCTCTCCAACTTGGCTACAAAACATGTAATCGTCAAAAACCGAAATTCAATCGTTATATTAGGGCAGTTGGGTTTAAAACAATGCCCAATAAGATTGAAGCTTGAGTGTGGAGACCCTTAAAAGATACAATCGCCGTTCTTCCACATGTGACATTCGAAGCTTGAATATTGAAATTCTTAAGATATACACTCGCCTTTCTATCAAATCAGGCGAAAAGCATACTGGTTACTTGGCATTTAAACGTATTACCACAAACATTGTTCAGGAGAACTCGGGATTGTGGTTATCTTCTTCTAATATACACTCACGAAAGCCACTATTCAAAGCGTGGTCGCCGGTTCATATTAAAGGAAAATTTAATGTAGACATACAAACAGAGGTATTTGTTCTTCAGTCGAATTACACAAGTGTGGAATGCTCTTCCAAATCGTGTATTCCCCCGCGATTACAATTAACAAGTATTTAACACAACGACGCCTCCTTTCCCAATCCTTTATTTCGTATATTAGAGGAAAAAAGAAGAAAAAAGTAGCCATTAGATCTAAAGGTGAGATACATTTGGTAGATAAATTGATACCCTTGAATTAGTTGATTATTGTTTTAGCAGGAAATGAAATGAACGGGCGACTACTCCTACGAAAGATATTGTTTATTAAAAAGGAACTTAATAACGATTAGTATAAAAACAATTCAAGTGTTACGTCATGTTGAAGCAAAAGGCGCACTCGTTCTGGTACAACTGTCAGAAGTAGAGTGAGCGCATTAAGGCGTGAATTCATTTGGCTTTTACTCGTAACGTCCGGTCCGGCGCTACAATCGCATAGAGCACGCAGCTTAGGGCGGATCCACAACACTCCCCCTCGATTGTAGTGCTAGGTCGATCGTCCGAAGAACCCCCGACGCCGATCAATTGTAGACACTTCTTATGTTTTTCTTCCTTCCCTTCGTGAGAAAATCCGCGGGCATCTTATCTGAAGGAAGGTGCTTGATATCCAGTCGACCTTCGCGCAGACATCTCTGACGAAATGATGCCTGATGTCGATGTGTTTCGATCTCGCTGGTGATCCTTCTTCTTCAACGTCCTTTTCGAGCCTCGAACCCGATTCAACGGGAGTACTGACGGTGTTACAGTCCTCCACCCGAAATGGAGAGATTAGTTCCCGAGCGTAATTTGGTTGAGAAATGGTGATCTGATTTCTGCTCCTGACGATTTCGATCCCCAAACAATAGCGAGCTGATCCCAGATCTCTCGCCTCGAATTCCTGCGACAAACCTTTTCGGACGAAATCAAGACCCTTCTGGTCTCGATAGAATATCAAAATGTCGTCAACGTAGACCTGTATTATCAACGGTTCTCCCCCTCGTTTGAGGCGATAAACGCACGGATCCGCACTCGTCGGTGACATTTAATTCTGCGAGTTTCCCATTCAGTCTCTTATGCCATTGCCGACCGGCCTGTTTAAAGCCGTACAAAGCCTTTTTCAAACGACAAACCTTTCCGCCACCCTGAAGCTGTTTCAGCATTTCTTTGGCGCGGCTCTCGATATCGGATTTGCCTTGTGCCGCGACGATTTTCTTCTAACATCCTGCGAGTAAATCGGGTGATTCCATATGCGTTTCCTCTTCGATCGTACCGTTCAGGTAGGCGGTCGTGATGTCCATCTGATGCACCTTAAGGTCGTGCTTGACCGCCAGTGCAAGCAGCATACGAATGGATCCCAGGCGGCGACCGGAGCATAGGTATCGTGAAATCGATCCCGGGTCGCAGCGCGAACCCCTTCGCCACGAGTCGTGCTTTTCTTCTCTCGACCTTGCGCCCGAGTCGTACTTGTTCTGAGAACCATTCGACATCCGACCACTTTGCGATTCTTGGATCAATTCACGATCAGCCATATATCGTTCTTGATTAAGCATTTGACTTCTTCGACGATGGCGTCCAACCATTCTTCTTTGTCCGGTCCGTTCAATGCTTGCCGATACGGGACCTCCGAGTGAAGACTGGCTAAATTTGCCTCCAGGCCGTCCGAGATGTACGACTCCTCGTCGTCGAGAGCTCGGTCGATCTCGTCCCCGGTCGATACGCGAGGATCTTCGTCTTCCTGCGTGATTCGATACAATTTCCGCGGGCGACCGGGTCGTCCGGTGAAAATCTTTCTAGGTCTACCCGGAGCTCTTCTGATCGTTTCGGTAATCTCGTCCCTTTCTCCCGTCGGGTCGTCGTGTTCCTGCGATTCACTTCTCGATTCCTCGTCGTGGTCCCCACCTAGGTGAGGCTCAAAGAAATTCGGCAGTGATACTCCCTCGGGATTGTGATTCGAATCTCGATTCAGATTTGACGAAGACGATGACGATTCGTTATGTATTTCCGTTTTTGTATCGGTATCAGTAAATTTGATGTCTCGTGTCGTGGTTACCCATCGTTTGCTTGATACCCATACTCGACAGCCTTGAGTCGATTCGTCGTATCCGAGGAAAACGCATTTCATACCTCGCGGCTCCAGCTTCCCCTTTCCGGGAGTTTTATCCAACATATATGCTGTCTCTCCGAAAGTTCGGATGTTCTTCACGTTGGGCGTTTTCCGTGCCATAATTCGTAAGGAGTTTTACCTCCTAGCGTCTTCGTAATGCACCGATTTCTTCCGAAGTTTGCTGTGGCGATTGCTTCTGCTCAAAATGAGGTTGAGAACTTTGATTGCGCCAACATTCAACGCGCCATTTCCAATTCTGTCGAATTCTTCGCTACATAGCTCTCGTCCGTTGTCGGATTGCATACATTTAATTCTTCGTCCTGTTTTATTTTCGACGAGAGCCTTGAATTCCTTGAAAAACTTCAAGACGTCGGTCTTTCTTTTGCAACAACCTTACTTCTGTCCAACGAGAGTAGTCGTCAGGATAGTGTGAGGAAGTACCTAGCTTTGCCCCTTGATTCGTCTCTCATCGGTCCGCATACTTCGGCATGGACGATATCCAATAATTTTCCGCTTCGGAGCGATTTCTTTCCGAAGTGTAGCGCGGTACTCTTCGCTTCCGAACAAACCTCGCACGTGGTTGTGGTTCCGTCGTCTTCTACGTCAAGTCCGGACACTAGCCCCCTTTTGCTCATCTCCAAGAGATCGCGCCAGTTAAGGTGGCCGAATCTCTCGTTCAAAACGGTTATTTAAGGCTTGCGCGTTCCCGTCGACACGGCGCAGATCCATTCTTTTCCGGATTCGCGGAGAAAATAGAGATCTTTCCGATCTGCTACTGCAATCGTAGATCCGTGGTTACTTTTGTAGCTCCTTCGTGCGTGAACGTCACGGAGTTTCCGGCGTCCGTGATCTTCACGGCCGAGACGAGATTGTTACGCAGGTCGAGTACGTGCAGTGCGTTTTCCAGACGTATGATCCGAGTCGTGTCTCCGACAGATGCCGCGATTTTAACGGTTCCTTTCGCTTTTACGTCGGTGGAGCCATGATTTGCCAGATTAATCTTTAAATTCCCAGCACTTGCGATTTGTTCGAATGCGTCCTTGTCGTGGCATAGGTGTGATATGCATCCACTATCGAGACACCACGTGTCGTTTTTCTGAACGTTCCCTGCAAAGCAAGAATCTGCGTCTGTGTGGGAGGTTGGGAAGGAAATGTCTTCGCCGATGGCGGCTTTTTCTTTGTTTTCGGGATGTTTCGCGTTTCGTTCGGCCCTCTCCGGACAATTTATGGCCTTGTGGCATTTGTATTTGAATGGTCCGCCGGTACGTCGATCATCCGATTTATCGACGGGCTTGGTCGACGCTTTTTTCGTGGTCCTTTTCCAATTCGGTGTTCCTTTTCTCGTGAACATTGCTTGGTCTTCGGCTTAGCTGCGTTCTCTTCTCGTCGGGATTTTAATTTTCAGATGTTCCGGCGAAGGTAACTCGTCTCTCGACTCGATGGCGCATCTAAAATTCTCGTAGCTCTCCGGCAGACTGCGTAAAAGCATGATCGATTGTAGTTCAATGCTGACTTGTACGGATAATTCGGACATTTTGTCGACCATATCGGAGAATTCGTCGACGTGTCGTTGTACATCTCCGCCTTCGTTGAGTCGATGATTCATTAGCCGTTTCCACAATGATGCCTTTTTCGCCGGTCCTTTCGATTCGTAAATTGCTTCCAGCTTCAACCAGATTTCCCGGGCTGTTTCGGAGTATCTAATTTGCCTGAGTTCGGCGTTGCCAACAGCGAGATACAAATCGGCTTTCGCCTTTTCGTCCTGGTCTTTCCACGCTTGCAAATTTTCGGCTGCTTCCAGTTTCGGTTTTTCACCGCTTGCGTGGGCCCACGTTTTGTTTTTCGTCATGAGTGCCCGCATTCTTAGTCTTCAGGTATCGTAATTATCTCTGGTTAGCATTTGTATGCGCATTACCTCCGTAACTTGACCGTCCATTTTGTTTGCAGTGAGGTTATATTTCCGCGTGTGTTTTCCACGTTGTCTTCTCGCCTTTTTGATTTCCAGTTTCGATTGTCCAGACGATGTTCTGCTCATGAGCCCATAACCTGTTGTAGCAGGAAATGAAATGAACAGGCGACTACTTAGACGAACTTAATAATGATTAGTATAAAAACAATTCAAGTGTTACGTCATGATGACGCCCGATCCGGCGCTACAATCGCATAGAGCACGCAGCTTAGGGCGGATCCACAACAATTATTATGGTCCTTTTTATTTTGTAAAAGTGGGAATAAAGGATTTGAAAAAGGAACCTTTCTAGGAAGTTTTCTTAGAGCCGCTTTAAACATACCAGAAAAAGGAGGAAGTTCTTACGATCGCGGCAAATGTCTCACGAAACAGTTATGTTGGCGACTCAGTCTGTTTTTCCCACAACAGAAGGCGATGTTTCAGTTCCTGCAAACACACTTTACATAACATTAGTAATTTTCATTATTTTCCACTGTCGATGTTTATTTAGATAGTGAAAATTTTTGTCAAGTTATTCGAATGGTAAATTCTTATAAGACAAGCACGCGATGAGGTAAAATATATAAAATACAAAACTATTTAAATAAAAGGAAGCCTAAATGTCACCCAGTAAAGTTCATTTAATTACAGTATACCCATTTCGGGAACTCGAAAACTATAATATTTCCCAAAGAGTTGCATGCCAATTGCACATCGTATTATACAATATTAAATATTAATTATAAAAATCACCCACATGTTTTCTGACCCAATGTTTTCGATAAAATGTCTATACTCCCTCTTGATGTCAAATGGAAATTCCCCGCAAACCAAAGAAAATATTTACTTATTACGAAACTCCTCCTAAACAAACTAGAGTAAAAAATAACCAACTAAGTCATTGAAAAGACTGTAGTTGTTAGCAAAGCCCTCTTCGTTATGAAAGGACCCTATGCACTCACCTATGTAACAAGATACATCAAGCCGGTGGGGAACTTGCTTAGACTAATTAGTTGCCAAAGGCCATTTCTCTCTCCTCCCCATACATCCGTCAGAGTTTCGTCATTCACTGGTCCTGCATTATTCTAACCGACTAATACACTAACTTCATAGCGTATAGAAGATGTACAAGGTGCGGGTGATTCAACTTGATTACCATTGGTTAACAGAGGGTACGATGATGTTTACCAACCCCGAGAGGATTATATGACCAAGTATGAATCCTGCCCACACAAAAGCCTTGGCCTACGGGGGAAATACTAGCTTTCAAAAAAGAGCACTCGCTTTCAATAGAAGAACACCCACTCTGGTTCTATATGGAAGGATATTAAGTTATGAAGTTGTTGAATGGAATACAAAAATAGGCAATTACTGTACCATTTAATTCATTGACGTCCTTTTGTATCTTTTTATGTGAGAGTTGATATGGCCAATCGCTTTACGCTTTACAAGTTATAACTAGATAAATACAGTGTCGTCAATGATAGTTACTTACGTATGTTTGCATATTAACCGAATGTACGTTGAATTAAAAAATTTGGCTAGTCCTCTAAGATTCCACTTTAAACTATCTATGGTTCTACTTCTCAGAAACGTTCGTTATCGAATAGTTGAAACATGTAACACGGAGGGTGGACATTATTTTCTATTTTCGGTACCATCATCAAGTAACTCTTCCTTCATGCAATTGAGGAATGATGTTCCAATTCACATTTGGAGCGATCTTTTACGATGATTGTAAAGAATCATATTGACAGAGGGCGTTAAAATCGTTTAACCAAAAATACTTTACGGTTCAATCGCAACTTACGAATTAATTTAAATAATTATACATATACGAGGGTTGCCTCTTATGTTTCGGGATTTGGCAACCCTAGTGTTGCAATCCGGCAATTGACAGCTCTGTCGTAAAGTTGGACATTTTTGAGGTTATACGCACTCAGAACGTTTTGACATACGAGCGCTATTTGTGTTGTTTACAGTAACTTAAAAGATTCATCTCGGCCCAAAAATGGAATTAAATCGTCAACATTTTCGTGCGATTATTTTTTACAACTTTCGGCGTGGATTAACTCAGCAACAGTGCATGGATGAACTTTATTCAATTTTTGGCGATGAAGCTCCATCAAGGACCAGTGTTTATCGATGGTATGGTGAATTCAATCGTGGTCGTAGTTCACTCCAAGATGAACTTCGTGAAGGTCGTCCAAAATCAGTTGTTGTTCCGAAAATCATTGATGCTGTGCGCGAACTGATATTGGAAGATCGTCATGTGACCTATCGTGAGATTGAGACAGCCTTAGGCGTTAGTGGGACCAGCATACATTCAATATTGCATAAACATTTGACTGTCAAAAAAATTTGTTCGCGTTGGATCCCACACAATTTGTCAATCGCCCAAAAAAAGGCTCGTGTTAATTTGTCGAAAGAAATGCTCAAAAAATACGGTCGCGGTGCTTCGAAACACGTCTATGACATCGTGACAGGTGATGAATCGTGGATTTACGCGTATGAGCCCGAAAGTAAACAGCAGTCGACTGTCTGGGTGTTTCAAGATGAGCCAAATCCAACAAAAGTTGTTCGCGCACGAAGCACTTCCAAGCAAATGGTCGCTTGGTTGTTCGGAAAAACTGGACATGTCGCAACCGTACCACTAGAACAACGCAGAACAGTCAATTCTGAGTGGTGCACAACCATTTGTTTGCCAGTTGTCTTCCAAGAAAACCAACCGCCAAAGATGGATCACTCTTCACGACGACAATGCGAGCTCTCACACATCGGCTGCGACAACTGCATTTTTGAGCACCCAAAACATCGATTTGATGGGTCATCCGCCGCATAGTCCTGACTTGGCACCGAATGACTTCTTTTTATTCCCGTACGTAAAAAACAAACTGAGAGGTCAACGTTTTTCGACACCTGAAGAAGCGGTTGCTGCATTCAGAAAAAAATTGGAGATACCTCAATCAGAGTGGCAAAAGTGCTTCGGCAATTGGTTCAAACGCATGCAAAAGTGTATAGATCTTCATGGGGAATATTTTGAAAAACAATAAAGTGATTTTCGATGATCAATATTTGTTTTTGTTCTCTAATCCCGAAATATAAAAGGCAACCCTCGTATGTATACTAAAGGGCTTTTCCTTTGCGAGTTATCGCTCGCCAACCCCTGTCCTCCGTCGCCTCTTGGACTGTCTTCCTTCCAAAACACCCATTTCTCTTCTCATTTTTAATAACCTTGACTTAAACTTTAAAACTTCTAAGCTAAATTCTTGACTCAATTTATAGAGGTTGCTACGGTGCTACTTCTCTCCTTAGTTCCCACATACTGCATCAGTTACAATTCCTTTCATACTTTTGCAATTTAATCATCACCATTGGCACTACAACCGGAAACCGGTCTTGGCCTTATTTAGCAAGTTCTGAGGCTTGTTAAATTTTCCATAATGATTTGTTTTTTCCGGGCAAGGTCATTAGTCTTGCGCCAGAGGCTCCCCGACGGGGAATCGAAACCCGGTCTCCCGCGTGACAAGCGGGTATACTAACCACTATACTATCGACGAGCCCTTTTGCAATTTGTTCCCGGTTAAGTCCGCCTCCCCATTAACTCCAGAAACATGCAAAAGTTTCAATAATTGAAAACCCTAACCACATCCCCTATATATTCAGTTGCTCTACTCTCTTCAATAAGGAGTCACCCACAAGAAAATACCTATCACAGCCAAATTTCAACTGTAACCACCTCTCCGATGAATGTAGGGATCTCGTCTTAAATATGTTTATCTTTATAAATTACATGAAAATACTATACATATGCCCAATAGTCCGCTCTCATTGGCACGTTTCTCGTTTATAATATATTGGTGATAATTCTTTCCCGGCTTCACACTTGATGAATGATCTTCAACAGAATGCAAAACATATCTTGTTGGCCAAAGAAAATGTTTGATCCCCGTGTACGAAGAATATTATATTATTATTATCGAGTACGAAGAATATTATGTCGCCCGGAGAAGTTTTTTTTATATATAATAGAAAGATAGTCACACAACAATCACATACGAAGTTGATTCAAAATCGCCTCCGCCTCTTGGTTCAAATTGAACAATAAGCACACTCTTCCCACCGCTGCTGTAATAATATTGATTAGATATGAACACTATCAGAGTCTGCCACACATTGACTTCTTCTGCTGCTCGATGATATTGTCAGAAGCTATGTCGCAAATTTGATTTTCCCTTGACCTCCTTGGTGGTGGACCTTCGACACAGAGTCCAACTCATATTTGTTTTGCGTAGGCGTATTCCCTTTCAAAAACAAAAATGTAATGACAGCTCGGTACTCAATTTTGTCATTTTCACAAAAACACTTACACTGTCAAATAAAAACTACGCAGCCAAAATGGCTGACATTTTGGAGAGTGTCAAAACATGAACTACATTCACTAGCGAGTGGTGATATCTTCACGTTGAGGTCGGAAACTTTTCAGTCCACCCTCGTATATACGAGTGTGAATCAAATATAAACGGTAATTTTACTTTTTTGCTTAGCTACGAGTTGCGAGCTAGATAATCTTGTGCGTGGCAGTTGTTTGGTTTATGAAAAGTGGCGGAACCGCCTTGATAATCTTGGCTTGGGACCTCGGTCCCATAAAATATTATTTTTTGTCTTTTGTGCGATTAATAAAATTAACTGTCTTGACTTTGCAGTCAGTTCAGCCATGAACGAGCGAGAGGTACATACGTCTGTTCCGCAAAGAATATATATAAAAATTTTAACAAATGAAGGCGGTAAACCTTCGGACATTTTTTCTCGCTTGAAGGCATAGTTTGGTGACGACACTCTGTCTCACAATCGCGTGTATACCAGAGAATTGGCTAGAGAATTTAAAAGTGGGTGAGAATGTATCGAAAACAAAAGTCATAATCGACGTCCGAGGACAAGTCGTACAGATGACAACATCCGTGTCGTTCGAGAGCTTATTGGAAGTGATCGCCGTTTAACTGTTGGACAAATCTCTTCAAAAGTGGGTATCAGCCATGGCAGTGTTCAATCCACTATTTTCAATAAGCTTTCTTAAAATGATCGTTTATATATGACTCACCCTCTTATATACGAGGTCGCATGACCCAAAGGACCTAGAGAAGTGGGCAAAGTAACATAAAGTACACACGCCTCAAAAAATAATTTTTAAACAGACAGCTCGGGGAGCACAACAAGATTGTATGATGAAGGAAACTGATTTTAATCAGTGAAAATTCGGCATACAAAAGTATGTTAGCAATGTGACGATACATTGTATTGGTTTGACTCTCTAAAAACAGGAAAACGAAGCCACCAAGTCACAGATGCGATGAAAGCAGGGTTGTGATACTGCATATCTCAAATGTTTTTAAAAATATTTTACTTCCGGCTGTGGTGGCAAACTTGCTTTATGATCAAGTTTACGATACACTGAAATAGAGTATAAAATATTACTTCTCTGTTCACTCAATAAAAGTGATTCTAGATGGTGCTTAATCTGCCTCTCGTCAAATTCATGCTGGTGTTCCCCACAACTCCGCGTTCTCACACAATCTATTCCCTATATATTCATGTTCTCTTGTCCACTACTAAGAACTAAATTTACTCGTTTGTGATATCTCTAAAGTTTAATACTTCAGAGAAGCCAACCGGAACATTTCCTTTCTTTCCTTAGAGCACTAAAGCAAATGTGAATTGAACACAGTTTCACATATGTTTTTGTGGACTCTTCACACGATCCACGTAACTATCCTCAGCCACCCAATGCACTTCACTGAATGCTGAACGAATCTTACTTTCAGTTCATGACTTTTTTATTAATTAATGAAACGAATGGAACATTCAGGCCACAAATCAAAATGCCATAAAACATTGTCCGTCACATTAGAGTAAAAAAAAGTTCCACAAACAAAACTTCTTATATGATACCAATCTTGTTGGCGATATCTAATGCATCATAATCTCTAGCCAACCGCAGGTAGGCCTTCTTTTGCCCATTGGGTCTGATAAGGACATTCGCCTTGGCCACCTTGATGTCATAGAGCTTACGCACCGCCGCCCGGATGTGGTTCTTATTAGCGCGCAGGTGAGTAAGGAATACGAGGGTGTTATTGTCCTCGATGTTCTTCATCACAGCTTCTGTGGTCAAAGGGTACTTAATAATGTTGTAGGCGTCCATACGGTTCCTCGTGGGTACTGATTTCCTCGGGTACTTTGGATTTCTAGGCAACGAGAGTTTTCGACCGACGGAAACGCACACTCGTGCGGATTTTTCTGGTCCGAGTACCAAAAGCACCTTTTACAACCTTGGTCTGAACTTTTTTGGCCTTAATAAGGGCCACTGCTTTGGTCTTGGCTGTTCCCTTCTGTACCTTCAGAGTAACTTTAGAATTCTTGGCTTTCAAAGCGGCCTTTGCTTTAGCCTTGGCCGCCAACTTGGCCACAATTGATTGCGGCCTGCTGGCGAGCTTCTTGGTTTTGGCATCTTTACCCTTAAGTTTAGCAGCAGCTTTAACGCCAACTTTCTTGGCAGGGGCTGCTTTTTTAGCTGCTCCTGCTGCTGCTGGTTTCTTTGCTGCACTAGCGGTTGATGGTTTCTTTTCTGGTGCCTTCTTCGCGGAACTAGCTGTAGATGCAGTTGAAGCTGCAACTGCTGGTCTCTTTTCTGCTGCCTTTTTACTTGGTGTTGTACTATCCTTTGCAGGAGCTGGTTTAGCAGCAGCTTTTGAAGTACTTACGCTCGATGCAGACTTGGCTGGAGCTGCAGTCGAGGAACCTGTAGCTGTTGATGAGGACGATGCCTTTTTCTCGGGGTTTTTTTTCCGGACTTTGCGGACTTCTCTGCTGGCTTTTTGGGTGCCATTTTTAGGAGATCTTTTTAGAGCACTTTCACCGGAATCTGAGTTCTGTGTCACATCCGCAAAAACGGTACCCTTCCGAACGATGTTATCGGCTTTTGTTCCTATTGAAACTAGTTTAAGCGACACAACAACAACTCGACTCCGCTTGTCTAGTTTCGGAAAAATTTATCCCGGTGCGTAAAATTTCCCTTTAATCCACACGACAACGATATGACGATAAATTGTGTTGACTTGTTTCCACTCTTATCGTCTAGTTTCCGAAAAATGTACATCGGTTCGTAAAGTTACCCTTTAAGTGGCATGACAACAATGTAACGAAACATTGTATTAATTTGAATCTCCCGTTATCACTTAGTTGCGAAAAGAATGTATCCAAGTTTGTAAAGTTTTCCTTTAAGTGGCACGACAACAATGTAACGATACGTTATTGATTGGAATCCGCTTTTATCATCTAGTTTCCCAAAAATGTACATCGATTCGTAAAGTTACCCTATAAGTGGCATAACCACAATGTAAAGAAACATTATATTAATTTGAATCTCCCTGCATCACCTAGTTGCGAAAAGAATGTATCCAAGTTTGTAAAGTTTTCCTTTAAGTGGCACGACAACAATGTAACGATACGTTATTGATTGGAATCCGCTTTTATCGTCTAGTTTCCCAAAAATGTACATCGATTCGTAAAGTTACCCTTTAAGTGGCATGACAACAATGTAAGGAAACATTAAATTGATTTGAATCCCCCTGGGTCGTCGAATTTCGGAAAAATGTACCCCAGCGGGCAAAGGTTCCCTTTCAAGGGCACGACAAAAATGTAACGATACATTGTATTGATTTGAATCCCCTTTTATCGCCTAGTTTCAGACAAATTTACCCCGGTGCGTAAAATTTACTTTAGCGGTACGACAGAAATGTAACGATACATTATTCTGATTTGCTCCGCTCTTATCGTCAGGTTTCGGAAAATTTTACCCCGCTGCATGAAGTTTACCTTTGAACGGCATGACAGCAATTTAACGGTACATTCTATTGATTTGACTCTCCTCTTATCGTCGTAGTTTCGGAAAAATATATCTCGACAACAGAATGTCCTCAATTGGAATATGATGAAAATTGTTAGATGGGGGGTTTTTGAGTCGTTGGTGAGTAACGGCCAAAAAATGGACAACTACATTCACTGGCTTTTATTGACGAGTGCTGGTATCATCACATTGAGGTCGGAAACTTTTCAGACCACCCATGTAAATATACTGGTTTGTTTTTAAAGAGAAGTTGTTCCGTTCCTTCAAACAGCTCATTTTTCTAGATTTACAGGTACCCCAGAGCACCTCCCCCCACCAGTGGTAACCGGCGCTTGAAGCATATTTCTTCATTGTTTAGGCTTACGAGAGACCTATTGCCACTATTGGTGGTGATAGCCCACGCGAGGGTACGAAATATCAAATAAGTACCTCGGCACATCACGCCCGACTCATTCGGTAGCAATTGTGCTAGGGCGTAGAAGGAAGGCGTTTTTTCCTTTTTCCTTTCTGGTACCTTTGGGTTTCTTTCATTTATTACAGGGTATCCTCAACCACATGACGCAAGCGATGGCGGAAAAAAAACAGTCAACTACAGTACAGTCACCAACAGTATACAAGAACCCAACATCCACCAAAAGGGCCATCCAACCAACCATCCCAAGGCCATGTACTCATCCTCAAAACTGACCTGGTCAGACCACTTTCCTGAAATTCCTTTTTTACTTTTTTTACTCGAGGAAATAGCACTTACGTGTATATACGAGAATATATATTCAATTGCGTTCACTATCGTTCCGTTTCGCTGGTTGCCAGCATTTTGTGTGCTTCATCTGCGCTCTAATTTCCTTTTGTCATGTGACCAGTTACTCGCCCCCATCCTGGCGGTATTCCAGTGTTTTTAAATTTAATTTCTATTCACAACTTTCCATGTATTGTTAATTGTTTTTTTTTGCTGCATTTCCCTTCTACTCGGATATTCATTAATCTCGGTTTTAAAATGGCGGATGTAGCAATTATGACCAATTTTAGGTTGAAAGATTAAATTGAATTAAAAGTTTAGTATCTATAGAATTTTTAGTCCCACCACTGGCATTGTCCTTTGGTCGGAATTTATTATTCACCACGAATTCGGCTTTCAATTATCCAACATCACATGTGGGTCGGTTTAAATGTGTTTGGGTGACACATAATTAATTGTTTATGGAGGAGTTAATCCAATCAGCCCAGGGTTGATCCTTCAAGCCTTCGGTGGACATTTTCATATGTAGTGTGTTTTGTAATAAATTTAATTGCTTCGGTACTTTCCAACGTAGTGCACCATAGAGGACGTACAACTAGTTTGGTTGATAGTGGTTAAAGGTTGTTATTGAATGCCACATTAACAGCATCAATAAGAAAGTGTCGATCGTTGATGGCCTGCGAAATTTATGAACGCTTGTCCTGTTGAAAAACGGCTTAAGTTAGTCAAAGACCTCTGTGATGAAATTCGACTTGAAATGGTGGCGAATAAATGAGAGTAGATTTATTACTAGTATTTCACTGTTACATGACATATATTGCTACTGTGCTACTCAATGAAGAACTTCTTCGAGAAAAAATCATCACATTCTTGTTCAAGTATTGACGTTGATGATGTTGATGCTTCAGACCATCGCAATATGTGGACATTTGGACTTTCTCAATACGATGCTCTGATGAGGTGTTGCTTAGAGAGGGGGTCTTGTTAGTTGACTTTATCCAAACGATAGATCTTTCCCAATTTTCTTGGTCCCAACTAGATAATCGTTAAGAGGTCCTAAATGTGTGCCTGTGAATATTCGATATGCCTAGATGATGCCTGAGTTCACCGACGGATGCGATAAAAAAGTGTCTAGATTTTCAAAAACCCGACTTGCCACCTATTCAATGACTTTAAAGTTACACGATTGTATAGAACTATTCAAAGTAATGATTTGTTGAATGAACATACTTAACCTCGAGGCTGGTTGTTGGGAAAAGGTTGTGCCTTCTCTTCTATGAGGAGATTAATATGCTGCCTATTCAACGACTTAAAAATCAATTATGATTGTATAGCACTATTCAAAGTAATGATTTGTTAAATGGGTTTCATCAGCTCGTCCTTACCGTAGGTGATTATGGGAACACCCTGGATCTGTTTTTGACATCCGAGACGAGCGTTTATACCATGGAGGTTGCTGTACCACTGAGATACTCATATAAGTGTTTGGTACCGGTCGCGCAACCACTTGCATTTAAAACGACTTAAGCAGCACCGCAATGCATGGGGGTATGGGGCTGCCAACTGGGACGATTTGCAAGATTACTTCGAATCCTTTCCATGGTCGGAGGTGTGCTTTGGAGACTCCGATGTTAACGCATACGCGGAGTCGGCCACGGAGATAATTCTACTCGAGGTGGAGATTAACATTCCACACTCCATCAAACGAAATTCATCCGATAAGCCTTGGTTTGATAAAAAGTACGAGCAGATTAAAGCGGCAAAAAATAGAGCTTTTAAACGACGACGCTCGAATCCCACCGATGTTAACAGAATGAATTTTGTTAGAATCAGAAACGCGTGCAACCAGGCGATAGATACCGCGGAGAAGGCCTACCGCGGTAGAGTGACCAATGAACTACTTGCATGCCCAACTGATTCGCGTCCCTTCTGGTCAATGGCAAGGACTGTTAGCAGTAACTAAGCTTCCTCGTGTTTTCCTCCATTAGTGACGGACAGCGGGACGTTAGTCACAAATTCAAAAGATAAAGGTAATGTTCAGATCTCGATTCTGGTCATTTGGATCCCCCTGTGATCGCGCCGGCACGGTCTTCGATGCGGGTTCCGCCCGCGTACTATTCGACGCATTCTACGTGGACTGGACTGTAGGAAGGTAACTGGCCGGACGGAATACCACCAATAGATCTGTGCTCCAGAACTATCGCCGGTTCTTGGCAGACTCTTCCGCTTATCTTATACACGGAGGACCTTTCCTACCTGCTGGAAAATCGCCCGAGTTCAGCCAATCCCAAAGTAGGGGAAAATGTGTCTCCCACAAAATTACCGACCGATACCATTACTGTCTGTGTAATCTAAAGTGATGGAAAAGATCATCAATGCCGAGTTAGTTAAGTATTTGGAGTGGAACAGACTTCTGAATGATTGTCAATACCGATTCCGTGGTGGGCGGTCCACGGGAGACCTTTTGATCCTTATAACCGATATATGGACATCTGCGATTGAGGGGCATGCTATTCGGTCGCAATGGATATTTCCAAGGCTTTCGACCACGCTTGACACGAGCAATTGCTGACCAAGCTTCTTTCATACGGACTTCTCGAGCAGCTTTGCGACTGGACGAAGAGCTTCTTCGAGGGTCGATCGACCCGGATTGTTGTAGACGGCGAGTCTTCGGATCCGTATCCTGTTAATTTCGGGGGTGCCGCAAGGTTCTATTTTGGCTCTAACTTTGTTTTTGCTTTACATAGAGGGTTTGTTGGAGTCAACGGATAACCGAATGTACGCTTGTTTTCTCTTTTTCGAATGATTGGCCGATTAGTGCACCAACGTCGTATCAGCTAAGATGTAGACAGATCGACTCTCTGAATCGACATCTGGATAAGGTCCTGCAGTGGGAAAAGGTCATTCTCGTCGACTGTATACAACAACATTCACAAAGAAAAGTGGGTAATCGGTTCTACAACTGATGATGAATGGCCAGGCCCTCGAATCTGGGGAAAGCATTAAATTAGTCGGCGTCACGGTCAGTGGAAATGTATCGTGGCATAAACACGTATCGTAAATCGCCAGATCCGCCTCAGGAAAACTGAGTTAATTTTTAGAGCCAAGAACTATTTTACTCCGGCTCAACTTTTTTTCCTACATAAATGCCAAATTAGACCAACCCCCGAATGTTGCTCTCATGTTAGAAGCTCTGCTCCTAAATATACCCTCAATCTACTTGAGAGCATACAGAGACGAACGACCCGTCTGATCGGAGACACGGCGCTGACTACAGTCGCTATCACATCGAAGGCGCGTCGCCGACGGCTGTATGTTTTACAGATATTATCACGGCTACTGTTCGTCGGAGATTCGTGGTATTGTTCAGTGTAATTCGTTTATATGTGCTCTACGAAACAATCCGACGGATCGCACCAATTTGCGGTTTATCTCCCGACGGCGCGAACATCTCTGCATCAGAATTCGTTCCGTTATAGAGTGGGAAAGCTGTGGAGTTCCTTACTCGGATAAGTGTTTCCGGAATATTACAACCTGCAACTGTTCAAGAAGAACTGCAACGGTTATTTGGTGGCATCTTGGGGCGCTATAGGTTCGCCTCACCCGAGAGAAGTATATAAAAAAAATTGCAACGGTTCTATTTGGTTTTTATATACGGCATCAATTTCGATTGCTTTCGATCATACTTTTGCAATATGCTCCTTCAGGGTGTTTGCCAAAATGTTTTAAAATTAACAATTATTTGATACAGTGTGTGTGACAAATGTCTCAATGACCCCTTACCCCAGCTCTGCCATAGATCGTAGGATTTTTTGTCATCGGCGAAAAATTCGTGCATAGAATAGATAGATCCCTCAGGGCGGGCGGAAGACTAGAAGCAACAAGGATGGAATACGAACGCCGACATCCACCAATCTTACATCGGCAACATCACCTGGCAAGGATCATCGTGAGAGATTTGCACTTGAGACTGATGCACGCTGGAAGCCGGTTACTGCTACCCGCAGTGAACTCCCGGTACTGGATCATGGTTCAGCCGTCTAAACATGACTGCTTAAGTCAGTGGTTGGATACGATCCTTCTACTTCATGACAAATTTACGTGACGGTTCTTATGGACCCCATATTTAGCTCCCACACCTGTCTCACTAAAACACGACTCACAACCCTCCATGTCGGTCGTTGAATATCGCAGACGTTGCTGCCATTGATTTCTCGGTTTTTGTCATCATCATCATCGTCGGCACTACAACCGGGATCCGGTCTTGGCCTTATTTAGCAAGTCTCTCCACCGGTATCCGGTCCATATTCGAGACTTGTTAAATTGTCCATAATAATTCGTTTTTCGGGGCAAGGTTAAAAGCCTTGCGCAGACCTTTCTCAGGATGTCCCTGCATGCATTGGTTCACTACTTGGCGGTCATTATGTAGTCAAGGTCATCATTATGCTAAATTGTTTATCCGTCTTCCGTTTATAACAAAACCATTTTTTATGGACGCTGTTGTTAGATAACAGATAACTGATGTATAATTGTTTCACCTTCCATCGTTAATGTCGTAAATTCCCGAACATCATTTGGGATTCCAAATAATTGTCGAAATGACCTTTAGTTTACGGGTTTAGTACTAAAGAAGAGTGCCAACGCCATTTTAGTATAACTTAATACTCGTTGCATCGTTGCTACAAGGCATGCTATTCATGGGCGGCACCATTTGTTCCGTGCAGGACTTTTACGGGAGATTATTATTAGAAGCAGAGCCACCATAGAGTGTTCCTTCCATATCTAAGCTCTATAGTTTTATTACCTAAGATTGTTTTTGAATTATTTGATCACTTTAACATTAGTCAGAACGAGGGAATTCATCTTAAGTAATTCCAAGCACCAAGAAGCGCGAAAAGTAAGAAAGTGTATTGAGGTTATAGAAGATTTAGAAGATGTAGGGGAATATTGGGGAATTTCTACAGACACCACGAAGAACACATTATAAAAGGACATCGAAAAAAATTATCATTATAGTAGATCAATTAGATTAGCAATCACACACGCATATGTGCGGTCGTTGTCTGATGTATCGTTGATTTGATTCTAAGCTTTGCACAGTGTTGATTCGAATCACGTTCTTCACTACTTCACAAAACGATGTAAGGGACTTCGCCTTAGGGAATTTCAAGTATCGTGGACGTGCGCCCATAGTAAATAAATATAATGAGATGGTGGTTTCCAGGATCCAACACAAGATACTTAATGTAGGGGCATCTCAAGGAGGAAACATTTTTTAAGCTTTATAAAGACGTATGATGAGTTGATGTGGGGAATTATTTATTTTATTTATTATTTATTTGAGTTAACAAATTTTGACGAAATAATTTTTTAACTAACTTTGCTGCACAATATGCCAAGGTCGCGGCTAAACGAGGTTATAAGTCGGCCAATGAATTCTACAATGAAACTTGGTGCTAAAGTTGTAGATTAAATTTGACGATACTGAACACTAAGCAATATTTTAGGTATCCAGCTAGCGGAATATAGGTAAAAAAGATTATCTTAGGACGAATAACCATATATGGAAAATTGTAAGTAGTCGACTTAGGAAGATTCTTACGACGAATAAGCAGATATGCAAAATTTAAAGTGGTCGACTTAGGAAGATATGCGATTAATCAATTATCCTTTCAAAATCGTTTATTATATTTATTATTATTTTAAAATGAAGACAAGGGAAAAATCGAATCTACTCGCAACGAAGGTAATGGTTCATTACACTATTTCAGTTGCACGTCTGCTCAGACACAAGGAGTATTTCATGACCCAATTTCTTTTTCGAATTCGTGCTCTTCCCCTAACAGTTACCCTAAAATTATTCTTTAGTGCGGTTCGGACGTTGTTACAGTCTTTTAAAATAATAGTGAAGCAAGTGATTCGAATGTATGCTATGAACAGGTTAGAACTGAAGCACTAGCGCTTCACGCCATTGCCGCTCCTTAAACTTGAATTGGTACATAAGTATTCTGGTATATGGCTCTATTGATTACTTTTTGTTTTCTTTTTTTGTACTATGTTCTTCACTATAATTGCGAGCGCATAGGCGTGTGGAATCTGCGGAAATCGCCACATACTGTACGATTTGTAGGTGGTGTTGTTCTGTATTCGCTAAATTTCTGCAAACATCTCCTTAATAATGTAGGAAATTTCCAAATAGGTAATAGGTAGTGATTATATGGTAGACTTCTTTAGCGTGAACATGTAATAACAAATTTGTTCGTTAAAATTGAATTTGATATAATCTCGTAAATAAAGCAACTCCTGTAGAACTTGCTGAAATATATTCACCCATAGGGTACTACTTGTTGCTTAGATATCCTAAACTCCTTGATTGGTAATTTTCGACATAGAACCCCAAAGTATGTTTTACATATACTCTCAACCTCCGCTAAACTCGTTTGAGAATCACCATCGTTGACGTGTCATCCCTTCATAGAGTTGATTTGATTTTATTTTCATCTTCAATGTATCGTATCTCTTATGTAATCAATGTCGCGACATTCACAATGAAGGCAGATTTCCGGTATCAAAACTAGACGATTCGCCATCCAATCTTCAACATAAAATTTCTGTTTCCTTTTCAGGATACTACCGGCAAATATAACAAATCACATCCCTCACTCTCTGACTCTCTCCATCAAGTTTACATTCATATGCAGACATAAAATCCGTCCGCCCATAGTAATCATCCGAAAGCGACTTTAAAATAATAATGCGGATACACTTATGATGGAGACATTCATTGTCCTGGGACTATGTTTTATCCTCTATGAAGCATTGGATTTCTTTCAAGGATGCATGCATAGTACACAAACAGCAACATCGGATCGAATCGAATCGTATCGTCGACAAATTACCGAAGAAAAAATACGTTCCCTACAGGCGGCTAGTGCCGAATCTAGTGCATCCGTATCACCGATTATTGGTGAAGCTGATGACGTATCGCCGCGAACAATAAAACATTCTCCAGTATTCTCAAGTTTCCCAGGAGATAATAACCATCGGGTGGTAACAAATAGTTATCGTCGTCAACGTCATCGAAAAATCCATCATTCACATTATAAATCTGTAACATCATCGTCGACATCTCTGCCACAAGAATTTACAAACAATACAACGAATTTCTCATCACTTCCGCGTGATTACTACTATTTACAACAACAAAAACAACACAACAGACGTACTACAAAATTTCTATCCAAGTTTTCCTCCTCACTCAGCGATAATCGAATCTTTCCCGAGGTGTGCACCTTACCTGTACCAGCAACATCCACTGCCACTGAAGCAACACAACAAACTGAAGCTTTTGATATACCACCTGCCATTGATCCGGCTCCAATTATATTGGATCTAAAACGAACCGTGTTCAGCAGGAGGAAGGCTACATCCTTGCCAGGAGTACGCAACACTAGGCGGACAGATAATTACACCGGTAATGAGGACTATCTGTCATCCAGTGATGATGCTCCCGACGATGATGATGATTACAATTGTATCGACGATAACGATAGCGACCAACTGAAACGAATTTTTAGTATCTCACCAAAGTTTTAATCGCTCCTGTGGATTAATTAAGTGAAAAGTAGTCGTAGTGAAATGCCGAAGGGGCGAACTTGGAATTAATTAACGAGAACGGTAGGTGGAAACTGGGGGTAGGGTATGAGAGGGCTTCATTCCTGATGGCAAAGGATGAGGGATGCGTTGAAAGAGATGGTGTACTTGTGGTCAACTGAATCCGGTGTTGATGTCTTTGATGTGTATCCTGTCAATAAGGCACTGGTTTGGTCGGACTATGTCACTTTAATGATGCTCCTAATGAAAGGGAAACTAACACGGAAGGTAACAGCATGCAGTTACCGTGGACATTAACCCATCTCTCATTAAATAATTAGTCCAGTAGGCAGCAGTGGGAAGCAAAATGAGAGGCTGTGACACAAATATTTGCATCAGGAATTATGTATGACAGCTACTCAACTGCGGCACACTTAGTTGTTTCGGGATATACATAAAAGGAAGATTTACATGATGGACTTTTTAATAAGGTTCGCATTAACACAACAGTGGTGTGATATAGAAAGGAGCAGGAGTTTTAGAGGACGGCATGTTAGATTGAGCAAAAGAGTCAACCTCGGGATATGTTTTAAGACCAATTTGTTTCATATTATAAGGAGTTTATTATTACCCATGTAGCCACACGAAAGAAACATTGCATAGATGAGAAGCGCAATGAAAAGGTATTGATGTAGATCTGTTTTTGGTTTGAGTCCTGGATGCGATAATCATTAAAAGATACAAATAGTCTGAGTTCCCTTCCACTCGCATTTTAGTCAATTTTTTGGAGGTGTCTACGGACGACACCCACCTCAAAATTTGCAACATGTTTACATATCTTTTCCCAATAGAGAGAAATAAGTTTTAGAGGACTGCAGGTTAAAATGTGCGGGAAAGTTAACCATAAGAAATCTAGAAACACTCTCTTTTATCATCATCATCATCGGCACTACAACCGGGATCCGGTCTTGGCCTTATTTAACAAATCTCTCCACCGGTCCCGATTTCGAGCCGATGTCATCCAGTTTAGCACTCCCATGCTCTGGGCGTCCTGGTCTACGCCATCCCTCCATCGCAGACAAGGTCTGCCACGCTGTCTCCTTCCATACATCCTGCCACAAAGGACTTTCCGGGCAGGCTCCCCTTCGCCCATTCGAGCTAGGTGTCCCGCCCACCGGAGTCTACGCGAGCTTGATTTTTCTTACAATATGAGCTTCAAGGTAGATTGCGTAAAACTCATGGTTGTAGCGTCTCCGGAATCGTCCTCCCTCACATACGGGGCCAACAATTCTCCTTAAGACCTTTCTCTCGAATGCGGCCAAGAGTTCAGAGTGCCTTTTATTAAGCACCCAGGTCTCGGATCCATACATAAGTACTGGTAAGACAATGGTCTTGTACAGTAGTAGCTTGGATGTTCTGGATAAATTTCGGGATTTAAAGAGCCTTGATAGCCCATAGTAGGCTTTGTTAGATTTAATCAGCCGTTCGCGTATTTCTTCTTCCATATTATTATCGGCTGATACTATTGACCCAAGGTAGTTAAAGGATTGCACTACTTCAAATTCGTGCTCCACTACCCTGATAGTTTGACCAACGTTAGGTCTTCTCTTCGCAGAAGTTGCCACCATGTACTTGGTTTTTCCCTCATTAATGTGCAGTCCCAGTTTTTGTGCCGCCTGCTCGATCTGGGTGAAGGATTCCTGTACCGCCGATTCGGTTTTACCGATGATGTCGATGTCATCTGCGTAGGCAAGTATCTGGCTGGACTTGGTGACAGTAGTCCCTCTTGTTGTAACGCCAGAGTCACGGATTGCTTTCTCCAACGCCAGGTTGAAGAGGAGGCAGGCCAGACCGTCCCCTTGTCGGAGTCCATTATAGATGTTTATTGGTTTGGACAGCAATCCCGCTACTTTTACTTCACTAGTTACGTTGGTCATGGTCGACCTACAAATTCGTATCAACTTGTTTGGAATGCCGAATTCTCTCATGGCATTATATAGCTCTACCCTGGCTATGTCGCTCCCATCTCTACGACTGCTGCCTAAGATGGAGTTGGCAGTACTAATTACAGTATTCTTAAGGCGTGTTTACCGCCTAAGATGGAGTTGGCAGTACTAATTACAGTATTCTTAAGGCGTGTTTATTTCTCTTCTACGCCTGGCATTCTGGCCCAAGGACTTACTCCCCTTCCATCGACTTCTTCGAGGGCAAGTCTTAACACATGACCAAAAGTGTCGCTGGTGTTCTCATTGCGTAAGGCAGCCGTATTGATCCAAACCTATACGAGGGTTGCCTCTTATGTTTCGGGATTTGGCAACCCCAGTGTTGCAATCCGGCAATTGACAGCTCTGTCGTAAAGTTGGACATTTTTGAGGTTATACGCACTCAGAACGTTTTGACATACGAGCGCTATTTGTGTTGTTTACAGTAACTTAAAAGATTCATCTCGGCCCAAAAATGGAATTAAATCGTCAACATTTTCGTGCGATTATTTTTTACAACTTTCGGCGTGGATTAACTCAGCAACAGTGCATGGATGAACTTAATTCAATTTTTGGCGATGAAGCTCCATCAAGGACCAGTGTTTATCGATGGTATGGTGAATTCAATCGTGGTCGTAGTTCACTCCAAAATGAATTTCGTGAAGGTCGTCCAAAATCTGTTGTTGTTCCGAAAACCATTGATGCTGTGCGCGAACTGATATTGGAAGATCGTCATGTGACCTATCGTGAGATTGAGACAACCTTAGGCGTTAGTGGGACCAGCATACATTCAATATTGCATAAACATTTGACTGTCAAAAAACTTTGTTCGCGTTGGACCCCACACAATTTGCCAATCGCCCAAAAAAAGGCTCGTGTCAATTGGTCGAAAGAAATGATCAAAAAATACGGTCGCGGTGCTTCGAAACACGTCTATGACATCGTGGCAGGTGATGAATCGTGGATTTACGCGTATGAGCCCGAAAGTAAACAGCAGTCGACTGTCTGGGTGTTTCAAGATAAGCCAAATCCAACAAAAGTTGTTCGCGCACGAAGCACTTCCAAGCAAATGGTCGCCTGTTTTTTTCGGAAAAACTGGACATGTCGCAACCGTACCACTAGAACAACGCAGAACAGTCAATTCTGAGTGGTACACAACCATTTGTTTGCCAGTTGTCTTCCAAGAAATCAGGTAAACCAACCGCCGAAGACGGATCACTCTTCACCACGACAATGCGAGCTCTCACACATCGGCTGCGACAACTGCATTTTTGAGCACCCAAAACATCGATTTGATGGGTCATCCGCCGTATAGTCCTGCCTTGGCACCGAATGACTTCTTTTTATTCCCGTACGTAAAAAACAAACTGAGAGGTCAACGTTTTTCGACACCTGAAGAAGCGGTTGCTGCATTCAGAATGCATGTGTTGGAGATACCTCAATCAGAGTGGCAAAAGTGCTTCGACAATTGGTTCAAACGCATGCAAAAGTGTATAGATCTTCATGGGGAATATTTTGAAAAACAATAAAGTGATTTTCGATGATCAATATTTGTTTTTGTTCTCTAATCCCGAAATATAAAAGGCAAGCCTCGTACCAACAAGATATTGATCCGAGTCAATCTTGCAACCTCGGTACGTTCGTACCGTCATCAGGCTCGAGGAGTGGCGGCGATATATTAACATATGGTCAATTTGCGTGCGAGTGGCTCCATCAGGTGATACCCATGTGGCTTTGTGGATATCTTTACGCGGAAACCTGGTACTCGTAACGACCAAGTTTTTTGATGCTGCCAGTTGGATGACCCGTAGTCCGTTGTCATTAATGTTCTCATGCATACTATGGGAACCTGCGTAGTGCCTGAAAACCGGCTTCCGACCTATTTTCTCATTCAAATCACCAAGGACGATTTTCGCATTGTATCTTGGGCAGGCATTGAGAGCCCGTACGACGTTCTCGTAGACTTCTACATTTTCGTCGTCATGGGACTCCTCTGTAGATCCGTGAACGTTTATGAGGCTTATGTTCTTAAACTTGCCTCGTACGCGCAGAGTGCATAGCCTTTCGTCTATTGCATTAAAGGCGATGATGGCAGGCTTCAGTTTTTGGTTAACTAGAAAGCCTACCCCGAGCACATGGTGTTTTGCATGACAGCTATAATAAATGTCATACTGGTTTCTTTGAATAATACCACTCCCCGTCCATCTTATTTCTTGTAATGCTGTTATGTCAGCTTCATATTCGATCAGAGCATCGGCTAGCTGCTGTGCAGCTCGAGCTCTGTATAGTGAGCGGACGTTCCATGAAAAATTCTCAGATCGTTTAGCCATCTTCGTTTCCGTGGTCGTCGTCGTGTATCCGGTCCATATCCGAGGCTTGTTAAATTTTCCATAATAATTTGTTTTTCCAGGCAAGGTTTATAGCCTTGTGCCAACCTTCCTCGGGATGTCGTTGCATGCATAGGTTCACTAGTTGGCGGGTGCCAAAATAGCTATTCAGGGGTGTCACGACTGCATGTCAACTTGGATTGAACAGGGACAAGGATCGTCCTGGCCTTCACCGCGTTGAAAGCAATTAGTGACTTTGCTCTGAATGTTCGCTCCCACCCACCGGCCGTCAGTATTGTTCCCAGATATTTAAACTCTTTAACTTTTTAAATTGAGTGACTGAGTCGCCGACTTTTTTGAGTTGGTGAACCGTCTCTCCGTATTCTCACTTCTTTTCTAGCAGTTGCCTCATTGTGAACATTTCGTCGCTTGTCGATCGGTTCTTACGGAATCGGAATTGATAGTATTCCAGTATTTCTTCTGCAAACGGTGTGATCCTCGCCAGTAGGGTCTTTGTTAGGATTTTGTATGTTGTTGGGAACAAAGATATACCTCTATAGTTTTTGCAGTTAGATCTTGTAATTGATTGAGTGAAGGAAGGAACCCCCATTTTTATTTAGCTTACTGCAAGCTTAAAATTAACTTAACATAAAACCTTACAGGCTATTTTAAAATCTAGAGTAGTGGTTAAGACCGTATTCAATTATTCAATCGAAAAAAAAGGAGAAGAAAACCAGAAAGTTGAAGATTACTTAGCGATAGGGGAGGTAGGAGGCCAGGGAAGAGCGAGTGTATGTAGGGTGGTAAACCCTGCCTTTGTACGACAGTAGAGGGTATGGGTATGAACTGATACGGGGGCGGCGGTGAGCGAGCGCCGGGGGGGGGGGGGGGGGGGTGTGGAAAGGTGTAGGGAAGAACTAGTTTGATGGAGGGAGAGGAGAGGATTGCTGGGTGGAGGGTTTATTGAGGGGGGGGGGGGGGGATTTAGGCCGGGTTTATTCTGAGACGTCGTTTAAGAGCAGGAGTGGAGATGTTGAAATCGAAAGAGGTGGGGGAAGAGTTGGCCTGTCGTAGCATAAGCGAGATGAGTTCGTTAGCGCCGTAAGAAGTGTGATGAGCGGGCACGTAAAACAGTCGAGGGTTACGTACGTTACGGGGGTTTGTTTGCAATGTTAAAGTGGAGAGCAAGATTGGGCGATTGATTGAGCCAAACAGAAGGCGATGGACAAATATCATGTCGGCATAGACTCTGCACTCTTCAAGTGTGTTTAGATTGATTAGAGGAAGCCGGCTTGTGTATGGTGGTAGAATCAGCGGATTTTCCCAGTTTAGTCCGCGGAGGGCACAGCGCAAGAAACGACGTTGAAAACCTCAATCCTGCGAATGTGAGTCACTTGATACGGGGACCAGACCTGACTACCGTATTCGAGTAGTGGCCGGACAAAAGTTGTGTAGAGTGATCGGGTGACATGGGGGTTAAGTTATTCCTTCGACCAGCGTTTGACAAACCCAGGGGCGGCGTTAGCCTTGAGGATTATGTGATCAATATGTGCAGTAAATTTGAGCTCCTTGTCGCATAGAACGCCCAGATCGCGAATCAATTCTACCGATGTTATCGGTTGCTTCAGTAAGAGATAGGAGCGTGGGTGAGTGGGCGAACTCTTCCGAGAGAAGGTGATTGTGTGACATTTGGCAATATTCATTTCTAGGCAGTTATTTTGGCACCAAGCGAGAAGCTGTCAAGATCCGATTGAAGAAGTGAGGAGTCCAGGGGAGAGCAGACTGTTTTGAAAATTTTGGAATCATCCGCGTAAAGCGAGATGAAGGAGTGATCAATGTAAGAGCCTATGTCGTTTATGGAGGACACCTGCGGTTGGGAAAAAAGGTTCGGGGGGGGGGGGGGGGGGGGGGGGTAGATCTAAATCGCACGCGGCAGGTTCGATAACTGAGATAGGAAGAGACCTATTTAATCAGCAGGGGTTCGAAACCGAGGGAAGGTAGCTTGAAGAGATCGAGGTGATGGTAGCCGTTGCTAAAGTCGGTAGCGATTACATCGACCTTGTCGCCGTTTTCTAGGGCAAGGAGTGTGTGGGATGTGAACCCTCTTTTGAAAATGGGGACGACTATTGAGGTTTCCCATTCTTCCGGAGCGACTTCCTTAACCCATATTGTTTTAATCAGTTGGTGGATCGTTCGAGCGGTTCCCTCTCGTCCATGCTTCACAAGCTCTGCCGGTATGCAGTCCACTCCGGGAGCTTTGTTGTTTTTCAATCGATTTATTGCGTCTACAATTTCGTTGAAAGAGGGCTCTGTGATCTGACGCTCGGCTGTATGTACGGCTTGCACGTTTATTTGTGTTTGATGGTACCTCTTTACGCCAATGTGAACTCGTTGGATTCGATTACTGGATGTGGGAGTCGAACTTCCTGAAGCGCGACGATGTCCATTTCATATTGTTTTGGGTTTTCTACGACAATCTGTATCGCGCCTGGTTTATATAGCGTTCGAACATTCAACGTGCCGACGCGTATATTCCGCTTTTTCCGTTTTTTCCAGGCGGACTGTTCTTGATGATTTGTTCCCTTATGGTAGTGTCGGCTTATCACACCTACGCCGGGCGGGTTTTTCGTGGGATTATTTTGTGTATATTGGAGGTACGTGACCTTAAGTTGAATAAAATTACTGTCACATAATATTGTAGCGAGCTTCGGGTTCGCTGGATTAATTATTTTTAATAAATAAGAGCCGTTAAATCGATTTTGAATTAATGTAACACTTTATTATATATACTTATCGCTTGCTACTCTGCGTGCTTCCTCACTTATTACTTACTTCCCGATCTGCGTGCGACGTATTTATACCGTTTTTCCTCATTCTGATTTGGTGTTTCATTTCTGTCCGTTCCATAGTCTCGAATTTTCTATTGCTTCTAGTCTCCAGTTTTCCAGTACTTCCTAGAATATTCTAGTACTTTGTTTCGGACTCTCTAGAATATTCTAGCACTGATTGTGATATGCGTCACAATATGAAATAAATAGATTTTTTTGTAATTGATTACAAGTTAAATAAAATTATTATTACATAATGTGCAATAATTTTTTTGTAATTGATTACAACCTTAATCTACAGAATTTGCACTATTCCTCAAATCAATTTGGTTGTGCAATTATTTCCGTAACGACCAATCATTCATCGGCCTTGGGAATCCTGTATTCATACCACCCACCTACTGATTACCTCATTTGGTTGATCACATCTTATTTTGATAAGTAAGGACATCACCAGACCCTTTTCTTTCAATTCCTCCCACAATTCTAACATCTAACATGTCACTGTTGCAATTTTACTTCCTTTGAATACCACACTTGATTGTCCTTTTGTTCTTCGCCCTCAAACTCAACCTTCTTGCCCACCACCTGCCTGCCAGAGGGGAAATCTTCCCCGGATAAAGTCGATTCGCATTCCAGTGCTTGAAGTGGAAATGTAGGATATATGGAATATGTCAGGATATTGATTCCAGTGAGTTTAATGAAATTGAATTTATTCCTACGAGAGTGGAACGAAAGGGATTTGTCGTTCCGCTGCTCCACTCTGTCTCCGGTGCATTGTTCATTTTGTTTTTCCAACAGACGGCTACCAACCAACCGACGAACTACCACCCCACCCATCAAGAGATGCCGACCCACATCATCAATAGAATTTCCATCGCTTCGTAGCACGAAGGTTGAGAATATCTTAAGAAACGAACAAAGTTAATTACGTCACACATTAGGGAAAAGAGTAGAAAGGAGCAAAAAAAAAAAGTAATTTGAAAAAGGACATGTCATTGGGAGTCAATTGGAGTATTGTACGACGACGAAGTGCATTTCATCCGTCAACTGAATTGCGAATTGATTTTATCGGATTCACAATGATTGGGAACGTGGAGTGGAAATGATTACCTATTGTGCTGTGTGAGACGAGAACATGGAAGAAGTAAAGTAATCAAGACACGGAAGACAAATCAAATAAGTCTTTTATGGGTGGGGACTTTAACTTGAATGAATGTTTTGCGTACTATTTAAATGAGACGACAGGAGGTTGTGTTACGCCTCAGTTGTGTACGTTGCACGATTTGACTTTTCGCAACTTGCAAGGAACTTTTAAAGTCGTATCAATTAATTATGATCTGCCAAGGAAGTTGGTTTGCCCTACAACTGTTTGATTGCATCGGCAGTATTTTATGTATCTTGACTTATAATTTATTTACTAATTTTTTATCTTGAACAAGAATTGATATTGTACTGCACAATTTTAAGGATGTTTGGTGTTGGAAATTTTAGTTTCAAAAAGTGATTTCCAATCAGAAGCTCGGACGTTCAGATCATGTCGGACATACCAATATAGCGAAATTTGATGAGTGTTCCCCCGGAAAAAAACACGTAAATAATCAGGTTAATGTTATATGTTTAAATTATTTTTTTTATATTACGTTTTATGTTGCAATTGTTTCGAAATCCCTTGCTAAACGCCACAGGTGTGTACGTGCCGATGAGTTATGAACCTACTATAGTCAGAGCTGTCCAGGTTTTGTTTCGAAATAACTTGAAGTTAGATCACGAATATAAATGATATAAAAATCTCCCGAAATGACGATGTCACATCTCAAGATCATGTTTGGACTATTTGTGGGAAACCTGATCTTCGTCGCTAACTGTTGACTGGGCAGAATGCGTTTTGTGGTATAGTTAAAACGTCCATTTAACAGTATAAACATTTCAGGGCAAAGATCATGTTTGGACTATTTGCCGGAAGCCCGATCTTCGGCAACAACTGTTGACTGGGCAGAATGCATTTTATTGTGTTGTTAAAACCTCCATTTAACACTATAAACATTTCAGGCCACTTTGATCTTGCCCGTTTTAGGCAGTCCACAACTTTCACAAGTTCTTCTCCGGAATCTCGTTTCTAACCGCTCTGTGTCGTTCTCGAATCTTCCTTTCGTTTGTAGCTGTCAGCTTGTTTCCCAATAAGGCTGCCTATAGCATTCGAGGCATCAATACTGATTTTGTTGGTGTCACACCTACTTTACCAGCCATCAGGGTCGCACTTACTTTTCTATCACGCTCCATTGTTTTCCAGTAAAGTGCAGTTGCGTGGGCTTCTGCGCAGGCGACGCCGAAGTAATGCAATTGGCCCTCATTTTGATTACATGACAGACGTTGTTGCAAATCCAATTCTTTGACGACACTTCCTTCAAATACCTGACCCAGGCATGCTTGTGTTCTTCCTAAATATCCGCATTCGTTCCAATTTTGGTGCGCCAGATGTCCTGTTCGGCTTCTTCCCTAGAATGGGCATTGGTGTTGCGAATACTAGTGCGCCAAAACTAGATGTTACTGTACTGATGGCACCCTCTTAGTAGGAATCGTCTTCTTGGTCAGGATGCCTTGAGGAACCCAAAGTGTATGTTGAAAGTATCTTCAGCCGTTAGCTATCTGAACCCAAGGCTCTTTTATTCTGTTGCCAATTCCAACGTATGTGTTTAAAGCGTCTCCTGCAATCCTTTCGGTAGTTCTGGTCTATTGCTGTCCCATGTGCACGGATTCCTTGCAATTCTTTCGCCATCTTTCTGACTTCCTTGCCAGTAGTGGCTTATATAGTAGTTTTCGTGAATGTTTCATACTGTTGCGGGATATTCCTTTTTGAGCCCTTCAGCGTATTTTTTCTTTACATAAGTCGCTATTGATGGTGATGACGTGACTCTAAATATCACGGAATTTATACGGTATTCTTCCGACTTTCTCGTTCGCTCTGCGTTGCGAAATCTCAGACTATTGCAGCTCGCCTCGCAATCTCTTTGATGTCAACAACGATGGCGACTGTTTTTATTTGTTTTCTGAACAGTGTAGTGGTACCCCGAAGAATGACTGGAAGAGAAACATCTCCAGGTTGGTGAGGCTTTTTCCATTGAACTTTGCAGCTGCGTCGAATACTATTCATCGCTTCCCATTAACCGGTGTTATGACACCGCTCCCCGTACTTTCCCAGTAGCGAAAGAAGACCGAGTAGGCGGAGAGTTGGTGAACCCCAAGTTAAGCCGGTCCTTTAGTTGGTTGACTCTTTATTTATTATTTAGTGTTTTCTTTATTTTAAAATGTTTACTATACTTATTGTTTTTGTCCAATGTTTTACTATATCCCTCTCCTTCGGATTATCCCAACTAACTGACCAATATTCCCCTTGCAAACACTCCTTTTATACCTAAATTATTGGAAAAGAATCGCACACGATCCATTCTATTCCTCTCCACTCAGCATGCAAGTCATTTACCCTTCCGCAGTTTCACGCATCCACATTGAGTGCAATTGCCCGACACGAGTCATTCGCATTGCTTAATTGATATTGCCAATTGATCGATCCACTTAAAGTGCAGTGGCCGTGGCTCCAGGATACGTTTCGCTTAACTGATATTACCATTTAATCGACCCACTTAAAGTGCAGTGGCCTTGGTTCAAGTATTCGTTTCGCATAATTGATAATGCCGGTGGCGTTTGTCATTCTTCATACACCTTACTTTCACAAGCATAAGGATTTTAATTGGACAGCTGGCGTATGGCAAGGTGCCATCAATATCCCATGCCTGGGTTGGCGCTTTCTTTTGACGATATGCGATACGATCCAAAAAATTTACTCGTAATTAGGTAGCGTGTAGCTTGGGGAATGACTGTGCGTCACAGGTGGGCAATTAACAAAGAATCGCAACGTGTGCGATATGAATATTATGAATATTATGTTAATTGAATTAATATGAATATTATGTTATATGGGGTTTATGTAGTGGGATACTACACCGGATGTATTACTATGAAATGAGAAAGATAGACAGTTCTTCATGTGTCTGTTTCTGAAGGCGTCTTCTCTGCAAATTCGTTGTCCACCAAATGATTAATTTCCTATTGGTATATTTTCTTTAGATTCCTGTCTTTGTTTAGTTTCTTCTGAATATTAATAAGGGGTTGATGAACTTGATTGCAGATGTTAACCGGTATTTCGTTCTCATTTCTCCGTAATAGCTCTGATTCAAATCTTCCACTTGGCAGCCGCATTCTCCAATATCTGCAATGCCCTTCTGTCATTGCAGCCGCTTTCTCCAATATCTCCAATGCCCCTCTGTGATTGCTGCCGTTTGCTCCAATATCTCCAATGCCCTTCTGTCATTGCAACCGTTTTCTCCAATATCTCGAATGCCCTTCTGTCATTGTTGCCGTTTGCTCCAATATCTCCAAAGCCCTTCTGTCATTGCAGCCGTTTTCTCCAATATCTCCAATGCCATTCTGTCATTGCAACCGTTTTTTATTTTTTTTATTTCACTTCTCCCAGTAAAGGCGAACGTATAGCGCTGAGTCAGCGCCCTGAGATGCTATTTTTTTGCTTTCTCCAATATCTCCAATGCCCCTCTGTGATTGCTGCCGTTTGCTCCAATATCTCCAATGCCCTTCTGTCATTGCAACCGTTTTCTCCAATATCTCGAATGCCCTTCTGCCATTGCTGCCGTTTTCTCCAATATCTCCAATGCCCTTCTGCCATTGCAGCCGGTTTCTCCAATATCTCCAATGCCCCCCTGTCATTGCAGCCGTTTTCTCCAATGTCTCCAATGCCCCTCTCTCATTGCTGCCGTTTGTTCCAATATCTCCAATGCCATTCTGTCATTGCAACCGTTTTTTATTTTTTTTATTTCACTTCTCCCAGGAAAGGCGAACGTATAGCGTTGAGGCAGCGCCCTGAGATGCTATTTTTTCTTGACCGGGTCCATCAGCCAAGCTCCGAAAGATGGTCAAGAATTTCTCAACTATTTCAGGGAGCCTATGGCTTAACGAGGTGGTGTTTCATCGGGTGGCTGGGCTTTGGGTCCCTACCTACCACTCAGCTGAATTGTACAATGGCAAGAGTCGTCAGTTGAACCTGGGTTTGCACAATCAAACGCAAGACACAACCTCTTTGCCAATTCAGCCATTGAGGCGTTTTCTCCAATATCTCCAATGTCCTTTTATCAGCATCGTTTATCGGACAACGGAACTTTTACTCCAATGGCTTTTAGAATAACGTCGAACTAACACTTGCCTATCGTGCGTTTGAATCTATTATTGCTGACGGGCGTTAACGGCACGATGTCGCTAACATCGCGCCGTTAAAGGATTCAATCTAAACTTGATTTATTGGCCGCATTGAGTTTTTCATACTCATACGAACATTCCCGACCAAACTTTTCGAACGTCAATACCAATCAGCAGGTTATGCTTAATACACTGGATTCCGACCTTAACAAGATATATCAATGGCGATTATTTAACCGTGTAGAGTTAGACTCAGTGCTGTCTCATGTCGCCAAAAGCGAACCCTAAAGCATGCACTTGCATCGACGAAGCCAAGGAACCACCAATCCGAATTAATTCGACTCTTAATTGGAGAGAGTCCATATTTGACACTGGGAAAATTGCGGCCAAATGTGTAGGATTCGTTAAGAGATGCAAAAAATACTTCACCCCTTTCAACCTGGCCATTATTTACAAGGCGTATATTCATCCTAAAATGAAGTTCAACTCCCATATTTGATCGGACGCATCCAAATTATTACACGTGGTCGATAGAATACAAAAAAGAGCAGTGAAACCGGCTGCAAGTCGATCAATTTCGTCGTTAGAACATAGTCGCAACGTATCATGCCTGCCTCTTTTCTATAGGTAATATCATGATGTCCAGTTGACCAGAACTTGCTGATTGTGTGCTGTCTCTTCACACATTTTCCCGAGATGCCCGTTAATCTGAGAATTCGCATCATTTACTTTGAAAGTCAACTTCATAATAAACATAGAGAGTCATTCTCTAGCCGAACCACACGAATTTGGAACGCTTTACCTGATCATGTATTTCCTCGTCTTGTAATCTCCAGGCATTTAAGATAAATGTACATCGATACCTCTTTTCCTTATCCACTTCCTATCCATCCGCTCAAACTGTGCTCTGATATTTAAGGTTACTTGAAAATTCCCTTTTGTGCGCGCGATAGTGTAAAAAAAGGAACGGACAACCAAAAGAAATGCTCTGAAATTAAATTCACTTATATGTATTTGCTTCTATTCTAGAACCATATCTGATCCTTGAATTCACATGAGTGTTAGTGATTATGTGATTTGTCCCTTCGTTATGTCCCAAAAAAATTATTGTTGCCATTGGTCTTCACTTATTTTCCCTAATGTGACATTAATTTGCAATCCCCTGGATGCCTGTACCCACTGCACCCACTGGTAATTGTGCTATTAGGCTGCACTGAATATTTATGCCCAACAGTTCCAAGAGAATATCCTCGGTCAAAGCAAAGCAATTCTCCTTTGCCCTCTGTTGATGAGATTCTTGAAAGTTATGCTACTGTAAACCCTTATGGAATTAATTTAAGAATATCCTTTTTCTGTTGTCCTATCATCAGTGGTTCTCAGTAATGCTGTTTAAACAGGGTGCCATCTCAAAGGCATCAGATGTCCTTGTAAATGTGTGCGATAGCCCACTCGCCGAGCGTAATTGGACATAGTTTCAAACGTACGAATTCCTCTGAGTGGTACACTGGCATTAGGATAAGAGAACTATTGCAAGAGGAATTATGACAGGGAGAATTACCTCATTGCATTCAGCGTTGTTGTCTATCAACTTCCAAGATGAAGTTTTACAAGTTTATTAAGGTAGAGCCCCTCGCTAAGATATATAAATCATACAGCTCACGTTTATCTGCAAGTTGAAACTTTTTTCCCTTGCAACACAACTAGACCTTTTCAGGTGCGTTGCAAGAGTTGTGTGCAACAAAATGAACTTTGTTGCAGAGATAGTAAGGTAGTCCACACCCAAATTACAAACATCTCCATTGGTAACGTCTTCAGAAAACTTCGAAATCACACTTAAGCTTTTTCAATTCCCCACAAGGCTAAGTAAATAAAAATTTCAGAACTTTAGAGGAATAAATCGATCCTTGAGGACACTCAACCGTCGATTGAATGTTACTTTATTCCCTCAAAAAGAAAACGTTTTTACGTCGCTTAGAGGAAGATTTCGGGCACAACATGACAAGGTTAAGTTGTATTCTTTCGAAGTTATGAGTTTGGTGGCAAACTTCCTTCGATTGCTGTGGGGATCATTATGAAATAATTCAAAATATTTACGGCAATGTGGATGCCAAGACATAAACGTGAAAAATCGTGGTGTGAGAGTGATGCCTAAAATGAAATATCTTCACAAATGGAATTCGTTTCATCCCGTCTATTTGGGATTATGGATATAAATTCATAATAACCGATGGTAAAAAAAATGGGCTTTTAAGAAATACAACGTGGAGTTTGATCATTTGTGGGAACAGTGATGTGTGTGTTAAGGACACGGGATGGATGATGCTGGCACCTTAACTGTCATTATTCTTAGAGAGTTGTTCCTTTGCTTTGCGCTACCGGTTTCTCTCTATCAATCTTGGATTACCTTCATCCTGGGACCGATGTCGTATAAAGCTCAACTCCAACTTTTGGGGGATATTAAAAAACTTTACTCCCTTATATTCCTAACAGCGCAGGGTGGTTTTGTAAGGCTCTCGTAAATCTCACACAATATAGCTGCCGCGATTGCAAGACATCATTAAAACAATGTCGTTACACATCTTTTAAGGATGATTTCGCAATGAAAGGAAAAACATTTTCAGCAAGAGAAAAAAGAGGAAAGAGATATAAACAACATCTACCTATAGTGAAGAAGTTTGTATTTCGATAAGGATCCGGAGACAAGAACAATCCGGAGGAAAGGAACGTTAAACAAAACACAACGAAAGTACAAACAACTTTAGAGATAAACTTTTTTGTAACTATGAACACTTTTATTTGGGGAGGCAGAGGCATTGAAGCGGACTGCTGTCGTGTAGATACTTTGAATAACTTTCTTATTTATTACTGAATAGACAGCACTGGAACTGTTTTAATGGTCCCTTTTATTTTTGGGAAATTTTAAAACGCCTTAAGCTACACGGTCTGGCAGTTTTCTAACAAAGTAGTTGTCCCAAAAGCATATCAGGGACTTAAAACTGACAACAAGGTCATTTATATATCCTTGGAGAGAAGAGATAACTTTCTAAAGTGATAAACTTATGATATTAGCAGCACAAGTCGAATGCTGAATGTGGTAGTATTCCAAGGTTGGTGGGATTCTGAAACGGCCAATTGTAACAAACACTATGCTGATGAACATGTGAAAGGGCAGATCGAAAGTTGATTTCAAGTTGACTCCTTTTATGGTTGGTCTTATAACATTGCTGATTTAATTTGTAGATGAGGAGGTGTAACTGATTAGTTTGTTTAGAACTCCTACGAGGATGTCAAATTAAAAAGTGTCTTTGATATTAAGTTTTTGAGGATTCAAGTTCCTTTTGGTTGTTTTTTGAAAAGTGTTCCAAGTATCTGATCGACCATTACTGCGAAATAGAGCACAATACGCTGTGAAAAGTCACCACATGCGGGTTTACGGTAATGAAACTTGTGAACTGATGAAAAGTACAAGCGTATCAGTAATTCCATATTATTTATTTGGTGTGTTTAAAAGTCCCTATTTATTCGATTTTCTAGATGCCACAGTTCCTTAAAACTAATACTTAAGAGCTAAACACAAAACTAAGAACTGGGATAGGGGAAATGGGTGGGGAGCATCTATTTAACGATGCCGAGGTAACGAATCTAAAAAAGTAGAGGTTGAGCTAATCTTACTGACCACGTGGGAGATTAATTCGTTGGAGTCGCAAGCTGCTTGGTGGGCTCGTGCATAGAAAAAAAGGATGTCACTAATTAGCAGTGTTTTGGTGGACAACGCCTAATAGTCTTGATAACTCCCAAGATGCTCTCAACTTTTCTTCCCGAGTGGGACTGTGGCGTTTATAACAGATACACACACAATGCACAAGCAAATAGTGAAGAATACCGAACGAAAATCGAATAAGAAATGCATCAGAGCCGTATACCATAGCGATAACATAACAAATCCACATCAGTCGAATGTACTTGAGTTTAGAAATCGATCTGTGTACACGCAGCACACACTTTCCTGTAGTAAAACAGTTCTTCACGACACGATCACGACTTCCGCGTAGAGCACCGGCACACTCGCCTACTCCGACAAGCTCTCGCTCGCTCGTTCCTTGCTCCGTCGTTCGCATACGAAGCTGATCGTAACAAATTTACTGAGGAGGGAGTCGTGTGGCGTTTATAACAGATACATACATAATATACAAGCAAATAGTGAAGAACAGCGAACGAAAATCGAATAAGAAAATGCATCCGAGCCGTATACCATAGCGATAACATAACATCCACATCAGTCGAATATACTTGAGTTTAGAAATCGGATTCGTACACACGGCGGTGGCCTGATGGGTTGCGCTTTGGTTAAATTTTTGGTGATTCTAACTGTCATAGCGTCAGTTCGAATTACGCGTTCTTCACTATTATTCCAAACGCAATAATTGGTGACTCACCGACGTGATCTGTACACACAGCACACACTTTCCCATAGTAAACAGCACTTCACGACACGATCACGACTTCCGCATAGAATACAAGCACACTTGCCTGCTCCCACGTTCTCTCATTCGCTCCGTCGTTCGCACATGAAACTGGTCGTAACAAAGTTACTGAGAAGGGAGTAGTGTGGCGTCTCTAACAGATACACACACAATACACAAGCAAATAGTGAAGAACACCGAACGAAAATCGAATAAGAAAATGCATCAGATCCGTATACCATAGCGATAACATAACAATTCACATCAGTGGAATATACTTGAGTTTAAAAATCGAATTCTAAGCACGGCCAGTAGCCTAATGTGTTACGCATTGGTTCAATTTTTGGTGATTCTAACTGTCATAGCAGCAGTTCGAATTACACGTTCTTCACTATCATTTCAAGCGCAATAATTGGTGACTCACCGACGTGATCTGTACACACAGCACACACTTTCCCATAGTAAACAGAACTTCAAGACACGATCACGACTTCTGCAGAGAACACAAGCACACTTGCCTGCTCCCACGTTCTCTCATTCGCTCCGTCGTTCGCACATGAAGCTGGTCGTAACAAAGTTACTGAGGTGGGAGTAGTGTGGCGTCTCTAACAGATACACACACAATACACAAGCAAATATAGAAGAACACCGAACGAAAATCGAATAAGAAAATGCATCAGATCCGTATACCATAGCGATAACATAACAATTCACATCAGTGGAATATACTTGAGTTTAAAAATCGAATTCTAAGCATGGCCTGATGTGTTACGCATTGGTTCAATTTTTGATGATTCTAACTGTCATAGCGTCAGTTCGAATTACACGCTCTTCACTATCATTCCAAACGCTATAGTACTTTTTCGGCCCTCACTGGCTTCAATTATTATTCATTTATTGGGGTGTTGAACTCAAAAATTCATCACCTCACTAACTCGACTACGTCAGCATTCCCTATTCTGCGCACATTCCCTTCCCGCCTCGGGTGGCCTTAACATATTTAAAAATACACAACGATTACAAAATCTTGTCTTTTTTAATTTTTTATGTTGTGCTTGCCGTGACGGGACTATTAATACCCTTATAGTATCAAAATATACGGAGCAGGCATAAAAGTGGGGAATATGTAATAAAAATAGGGCGGATAGTAAAATGATGAAAAAAAAAAAAAAAATTAAAGAGACGAGAGAGGAAAAGTACCACCATTTTTGGATTATATGCATCTTCTAGACGTAGGGATTGAGTACGGATTCAGGGTGCTACTTGGCTCACTAGAAAAGCCCATCACGAGAACACAACATCCTTGGTTTTTGGTGCAAAGTACACGAACACATTCTGGTCTTATTGTAATTGCTCAATGCCTTAGAGTTCGTTTTGTGTGCATGATTTGGAACAAGCTGTGTTGGGCCAAAGACTTTGTTATGTAGGAGAGTGGAGAGATCGTCCTGTACTCTCTGGCATGGCATATTGTCGAATTTATTGAATTATAAGAAACATTTTTTGAGGGCCATGATACGCTTTTCACTTACTCGGTAAAGTAAATACATATCATCGTTTATTAGTGAGTTTCACAACTAGCGGAAGAAAAGAGCTTGTGGCGTTTCTAGGCCTCCGTATTTTTGGGATTGTCCTGCAGTGATGGTTCTAAGTTGGTTATAGTTGTTAAATAATAATAATAATAAATGGTAATACTTGAGCGGTGTTTGTAGGAAAATGTGTGATCAAAAAGTAAGTTTTTGTATTTCATGGGCTTTATAAATCATATCTACAACCTAAAATTAAGTTAAGGCTACACATGTCCCTGACATACGTTAGAAAAGTAATGTCTCTGAAAACAAAATGCATGCACCGCCAACCCCGTCTCCGTCCGTGTTTTTCATTCAGTATTAGTATAAACTGACTGCAGTTCCTGTGTGAGTGTTGACGGCGTCTGAAGTGAAGTAGTGTACTTTTTTTTACTTTTTTTGCTAACGCGCACAAAGGGGATTTTGGAGTACCCTTAAATGTCAGAGCACAACGAGAGCGGAAGAGGAGGAAGTCGATAAGGAAAGGAGGTGTCGATGTGAAGTGCCTTACGCATTTTTTGACAATCTTGATTAATGAATTTTTGCCAAAAAATAGCATTCCTGTGGTTCCTCAGTAGTCTATTCACCGGATCTTAAGTAGTTTTATTCCTCGGATCAAAAGCCACGCGAAAGAATGGTAGGTTGCGTCCCAATGGCTAGGAAAATATGAGATCATTAAGCTTTACGCTCCATAAAATGTTTGCCCATCTTACGAAGCTAAGTTGACGAAAACCGTCAAAGAACTGATGACATCGACACTTTTTTCGTACATTTTGGAAAAAAATGTATGGCAGTAAATTCATTCCGAAATTGAATAGACGTTGTTGAGGAACTTCTTAATGAAGTCAACAAGCAGCCTGAACTTGTTAAGACAGTCATAATAGGTGACGAAACAATAGTTTTTTTTTTTTTTTTTTAACTACATATATGTAGGGGGTTGACAAGCAAAATAAAAAAAAAAGAAACAAAACGTATAAACATAAACAACGAATACAAATAAAAATAAAGAATTAAATTAAATTATAAATAAAAAAAAAAAAATTGGGAATTGGAGATAAGGGGAAGGAAAGCGGTGCGCCTGAGAAGCATACTATGTTTGGGGACGTATAGACCTTTTTTCATCACTGATCTACCGGCAGTTGAGATGGGATCGATCTTTTATTCATTTATCTGCTTCACCGATCAGCATACTAAAACGCAGACGATCTGGAAAATTAGAGATATCGTTATCGTGGAGAATTCGTTTATCCCTGGCACCATGGAAAGCGTGGTAAATAATAGGAACTCCACGTTTGTCTTGGATAAGTCCCTTTTTATCCAAGAAAGGGAACGCTTCTGGGGGAACGAACCCATTCTGGAGAGTACTCTCCATATGCATATCATTGGGATAGAATGCTCCCGATATGAGATCATTTTCACTGCACATTGCCTTAGTTGTGTGAACACTATTCTGTTTAGTCCTGATTTGTTATACATGACTTTATTGGGATAGTATTTCTTGCATTGTGACTCTGGAGTTCTGTACATTCCGAGGCAGGAGCGCAAACACTGTCTCTCGAACACCCGAAACTCCTCCATGTAGAATGGGGATATGTTATACCATACCGGGCGGCCATACACTAATACTGGTCGGATGAATGCCGAGTATAAAATTATTTTCACCTTGGGGTCCAGAAGACTACTATGGAAGAGACTCCGTGTCATTGCACATGCGTTTTTAGCTGCTGTAAGAGCAGCTGCTGTATGCTTATCAAAGTAAAGATACTGATCAAGCCAGATTCCAAGGTATCTGACTACAGTTTCTACTTGTAGTGGAAAATTATTACTTCCTGCAATGGAAAATGTTTTCCAATTCCTTTTTGTATCTCTTGATGCAGTGGACAGGGGCGTTCTGAAAAGGATAGTCTCTGTTTTTTGGTAATCTATTTTTAATTTCCAGTCGTCGCAAAAACGTATACAACCTGTTCTTAACTCTTATGTTACAGTTTATTTACTAATAAAATTGATTCAATACAATATTTACACTTATTCTTTACAATTTTGAAGATCGCTTATAACTTTAGCCCTAGTTAATAACATTAATCTTCAATTCAAGAATCTTTCTCTTACTCTTGATCAACTGTTCACCTTTTAAAGCTTTAACCTCCGATCGATATTGATTCAAGAATCTCTCCTTTACTTTGATCAACAGTTCACCTTTTAAAACTTTAACCTCCGATCGATATTAATACAAGTATCTTTGGACTGGAGACGATCCGCGATCCAATCTACTTCTCATATATATATATATATATATATATATATATATATATATATATATATATATATATATATATATATATATATATATATATATATATATATATATATATATATATATATATATATGTATATATATATATATATACGTAACGCGTACATATATATACGCTGGCGTACACTTTGCTTTTCAAATACGAGGGTAGTTTGATAAGGCAGACATTTTTAAATTTCCCGCACAGTAACTTTAAATGAAACACCGCTCCTATCAACTCACATTTATAAATAGACTTCTTTCGAAGTTTGAGCAAGCTGTGTCATTTAGTTTGTGTTTGGCAGCCATTAAAGGCAGACAACCTCGCGAATTTTAACAGTCCATCAGGACAATGCACGGGTGCACACGTCACCATCAATCATGGCAAAAATCCATGAATTGGGCTACGAACTGCTCTTCATTCAGCATATTCTCCAGATTTAGCCGCCTGCGACCATTTCCTGTTTTCAAACCACAAAAAAATGGCTAGGCCGAGATTTGGGTCGAATGAAGAAGTCATCAGGAAAACTAAGACCTAACATATTTTAAGGGCTTTGAGGAAACTTATTATTTGGAAGGAATAAAAAACAGGAAAAATGCTGGACTAAATGTATCGAGCTAAAAGAAGACTATGTTAAGAAATCAAATGTTTACTTGCCGAAATAAAGATATTTTTTATTCAAAGAGTCACTGGCTTATCAGACTTCCCTCGTAAGCCCACAAAAAGAAGTCCGGAGGGGTCAAATCTGGAAATCTGGGTGGGCAGCCAATTTCGCCATTGTTTAACACCACGCGTCCAAGGAATTTTCGTTGGAGAAACTGCATTGTTTCTCTTGCAGTGTTGCATTGCGCATCGTCTTGTTGAAACCAGTAACCGTTCAGGCCTTTTTCACACATTTGTGGGCAGACATAATCGGCCAACATCCACCGATAACGATTCCTATTGACTGTTTCGCTTTCTCAAAACAAAAATGGACCAATAATGATTTCGGCGCAAACGCCGGCCCAAACAGTCACTTTTTGATCGTGAAATGGTGTTTCATGGTCTCGTGTGGATTCTCCGTTCCCCAGGTGCGGCAATTTTACTTGTTAACGGCGCCAGAGAGTGTGAAATGGGCCTCGTCGACCATCAAAACTTGGTTCTAAAAATCACGTTCGGTGTCAACCATTGGAGCGACTGTTTGGCCATATTCCAAGCGATGTGGACGGTCTATCGGCATTATTCTTTGAGTCAATTGCACTTTATGTGGAAAGAAATGGAAATTATCCTTCAAAATGCGTGCAAGGTGACGCCAAAATGCTGGGCGCGATGACGGTACCGCACATGTGGGTTCTCTGCAGCACTCTCTCTTACCGCTTCAACAGCTTCATTGGAACGTCTTGGGCGCTCATGGACGGGTTGTCGACGATCTCCCACTCTCCCGTGCTTAACAAAATTCGAGACCAAACGACGAATAGTGTTGTCAGACGGTGCTTGTTGACCAGGATATTTTCGACGATATACACGTTGAGTTAACACAACTGAACGACTGTTTTCAATGTACAGCATCACTATTTCGGCGCATTGAATCGGTGGGAAGCCATTCGTGATTAAGATTGTACTGAATTGACGTTTCAAAAACTTGTCTGCTCAAGTCAATCGTTGATAAATACCAAAGTTAATCAATGTTTACATGCCGGCATAAAAGATGGCGCGCTCTATATATATCCTCCAATCAGCTCTCAACTTATAAAAGTTAGTTAACTCTCCAAAATAGCTAAAAAGTTGTTATAAGTAAATAAATCAAGATGGATTTCAGTAGATTTCGATATGACATTACTAGTAATGCTATTGATTGTTTTGGTTACCGTTTTATTCGAGTTTCATGCACTACCTCGTTATAACATTGCATTTCTTTCCATCACCTGTTTTACATTCCAACTAAGAATCTGTGCATTATTTCCATATATGACAACTCCCATTACTTTCCTATCATAAATAGCCGAGCACTTACTCAAAACGCTTTGGGGCGCATTTTATACTAATGAATTACTGTTCTTCCCACAACAGCAAAGAAGGACTTTTTTGAAATGAAGCCATTTCTTAATTATTGTTATGTTTCAACTCCCTGCGATTTCATGTCATTCCAACGAATCATTCCTTCGAAATGAATAAATCTCAGAGAAGTTGCCTATAAACTGACTCCTTCCAAATATCAACATTTTCCTACTCCTATCAACCAAGGATTGCCCTCCAGGGATGTCAAGAACCTTCATAGTCATCTCATTAACTTTATTAGAACATATTTAAGTCTTTAAATACTGCTCCCGGTTGTACCTTTTGAAACCTAGTTTTCGCTTCCCTCTATCACGACTTCTATTAAATTGTAGATTAATGTTGCCAAGAGGATGAAGCAACACAATTCTCCCCGCAAGCTCCATCGTAGATACCATTTGTAATTAAACACTCTTTTTATTCTATCTTCCAAAGCCCCATAAGCCCTGGGCTAATCGCTATTCAGTGTTAATGCCGTTGTTGTTACTGTTTTTGGCCGTTGTGAAAGAACGTCCTGCCCCGGCTGTCGACCCCTCTTCACTCAACACCTGTCTCTGCTCACTATGTAAACTAGATATAAGAAAACGTCAATAGCCCCAAGGGCATATTCAACATAATTCGCCATAGGGTATATTTCGCTTCTTGTCCTTGTTCGCTTTACTTTTTTTTAACTTTCTTACTTGTATACCATAACTTGCTCCCGGGCTCGGCCCTTTATCATGGAGTGTCCTTATGTTTTCGTTCTAAATTTTTTTAAGCCGACAACTGTTGTTAAACTTTTCCTCATTTTTTTAGGTCCTTTTTCGTCACTATTATTCTTTTGGTCTGCTTTGCCGTAAGGGAGAATTTTAATTCAAAAAAAAAAATACTAGGAAAGTGGGAGATATACTAGGAATCATATCAGTGGGCACTCCCACGAGGCGCCTCCTAATTTGCCTCATCTCACGCACGCGTGTATGAGGATTGTGGACCCATTCTGAAAACTTTCAGGATTGAGGTTGCAAAGTACCACCGAATTCCCTGGCCGTTACCTAAAATTTGCTAGTGGCCGCTGTTGTTGAAAGCCATTGTACGCTTCCACGAACACCAACATAAATCCAGGACTTTTCAAAATAGTCGAGAAAATAATAAATCCTCACAATAAAATTTCCCCTACGTCCGGGAGTGGGACAATTCAATTTTTTAATCGGCAGGGCCAGAGTTATACACAAGAGGGTAGAAAATATCGAATGTAGTTTTTAGACGCCTGCAAGACTGGCAAAGAAATTGATTTATGAAATTATGTAACTTTACAATGAGCGATCCTTGGAAGGGGATGTGTGGCGTGACAGACGAAAAAGGAATTAAATTAATTCCAAATTCAATATTCCCAATATTAAAAGCCGGCTGAACCTAATGAGACCAATGATATGGGGGTACTAATGACTGTCACAGACAAAGTCAGGTAGACAGAAGGAAGTTGGGCTTTTGGACGTAAAGGTAAATGGCTTTGTATGAGTATTTGAGTGCTACATTCAACGGGATTTATTGCCCCAAGACTGTTCACTATTAGATCGACCGGTGATAAAAGTAATAAATTTCGTCCACATTGAAATTGGTTTGGAGGAAGTGTCAGGTCCGTAAAAGGACCATAAATAAGGATCTAGACACTTTACATTTAATGGACTTCGGTCGTTCGTTTACGTAATTCGAGTCGAAAGACAGACGTGGCGGATGCGTATTCTGGTGGATGGATTCACCGACGGAAATATTTATATCGGCAGAAACTTCGTATCAGAATTGATGACTTTAAGTTGTGGGAGGGAATTTTAAAACTCTGTAATATTAGAGGCGTGACGATTGAAGATGACTGTGGGGATGGTTTAGTTAAATAAGAAAAATTATATAGCAAAACCGTGAAAAAAGGGAAGAAATCGTGTCGACTATTGGAAAACATATTGGAAAGATCTGAGCTAGATTCTATCATTTTGAACTGAAACCTGTCTTTAGTATTAAAAAAAGGAATTTGGCATATTTGTAACAAATTCTTCTTGTCATAGATCATCAACTCAGTTTTATCTTTATTTCCTTTCTTCGCGTGCAGAAAAGGGATTTGATATACCTTTGTGGGGGGTAAAGAAGGTAGATGTACCTGCATGGGCACGAGTTCACTTTCTTCCCACACTCTTGTTCCGCCGAAATCCAAGTCGCCAAGGATTGCTCACAAAAATATCCTAGTGTCACTGGAGGAGTAAATAAAACGATAGAGCACGGGTTTCTTGTTAATGTTTTTTTTTATTGTTTAGCACTAATATGTTTTTTGTTACACAAAATTTTGTTCCACAGGGGAGGGTTTCTAATCCGGTGATGTATCTATGGTTAGTGTCTCCACACTTCACATAAACGATTGCACATTGTTATGTTAGATAAAAGGTTTTTAAACTCCTGGTTGATTACTCTTTGTACAGTTTCAGGGGGGATTTTGTGGTCGAACGTTTAGAGATCGCACTTTCTTAACTGAATTCACCTTTTTACGGATTTACCGTCCGACTGATTTTTGTGTTCTCAATCGCGACACCCGATTAATGTACTTGAAGTTGATTAATTTTAAATTAAATTCGCACTCCACTGTGATTGACACTCGACCTTTTTATTTTTACCTCGTAAAACGAAAGAAAAACGTTACTATAGACTCACACGTAAAACTCGCATGTGTGCGCACTCCAGTGGTTAATATTCGACAATTACCAACGAGGGATGAAATTTGACTCTGCGGTTCTATATCACGATCAAGCAATCGAGATCGCACTCTCATCTGCGCTCTCTCAGTTCCCCCGCCCATCGACGTGAATAAACTCTTGTCGGTTAATTCACTAGTCAATGGACTTAGAGAAACTGGAAGAATCGAAAAGGAGAGCGTGGCGATCCCGGGGATGATTTTGCTTCTTGCATGCAACGAACGACCCAGTTTGGGTATTGGATCGATCTCAGACTGCATTGCTCTCTGAGAAGGGGAAATGGAATGGGATGAAAAATATGTTTGTGCTATTCACCTGACCACTGAGTTTATTGATCCCCAGCGAATAGCGTGTCTGGGGGAGGTCAAGGGGACTTGGGAAATATGAGCGTGAGAACCAAACTCAAGGAATCTGAAATTACCCCAGCGATTTCGCTACATAGCAACAGCATCGCTTGCCCAGACTTTGCTGTTGCTAACCAAACATGAAATTGTGATTTCCATTAAATCTCATGTAGTTTATGCAATAGTGTTGCCGTATGGCAAGAAAGGGCTGAATTTAATTATGCATTATCTGCATAAATAATGAATTCGGGTTATGCGGTCTTTGGCGTATACCTTTTTCAGGTGAAATAGGCCGACGGAAGGGATTGGGGTTGAGGTGGTGAGCGGTTGAAATTGTGGGTTGGTTCTCCGTATAATGTAGATAACCCCCACACTTTTAGGTATTAAAGCACAGTGAAGGCAGATCTCTAGAAATATTCTCGGCTTTCTATTCTCAACAACAATTTAGGATGCCTTTAAAATATCATGGGACACGAGGTATAAAATATAAGAAGATCATGAAAGATTATAAGGGTCGCCTCCTGATATTATGGAAATAATTCATTCTGGCACACTAAACAATTTAGGCTGCTCGTTAGTAGCCCGTTAAACACCTTTATATATACCTTACCTAGATCGGAACTTGACAATCTATGAAGCAATTTCCCACACTCTTCAACTGTATATTTAAATGCAAAAAAAAATCACCCACGAGCCATATTTCATATCGAACGACAACCCTATACTCTCAACCTCTTAGCCCGCATTTTTCCATCTAGCATTCAGATTGTTCGCAAATTTGTCAGCAATCGTTTCAGGGCCTGAAGAGTGGCATCCCCACCCGACATTAATAATTCAATTGTTCGCTTTATCAGACCTTACAAGACTTTATCTTTAATTATTAATTTTTTTTTATTCAAGGTGCAAACAAATTTACCGAAACTGGTTTAAAAAATACGTTTAGCAAACATCTGTGTAGAGGTCTAAAACTTTGACACGACGAAAATTTTCACTCACCAAGTAAATTCCGACGACGAAAAACAAAAATAATAATAATGATTTCCGGTCCTAAACGTAACATCTAAGGAACTGCTGGCAATGGCGTGAAACATAACCGCCATAATAATTTGTACTACTTTTGACACAGAGTATTTCAAATACCAAGCACACTACGAATAAACATATCCCGAAATGATATCAGTCAGTATCGCTACTGTATTCAAAGCTTGAATCATTTCTGAGATGACTGAAACTCTTCCATCAGTTGCTCTGCCAACGCGAATTTCAACCCAACTCCTCGCGTACCTCTTCCAAATTTAGTTAGAAATCGGTATCACTACTGTATTCAAAACATGAATCATTTCTAAGCTGACTGAAACCCTTCCATCAATTGCTCTTAGAACGTACCTCTCACTCACGTACCTTTTCCAACTTTAGTTAGAAGTCGGTATCACTACTGTATTCAAAACATGAATCATTTTCATTTTTAAAACATTTTTTATTTTTCTTTTCATATTCTTAATTTCTAAATTAAAGGCTAGACAAAAAATGCTTAAATTCTAGCTTAATTATCTTATATAATAACTTACTGGTCCTTCGCAGACGCTCTAAGCTAAACATTACTTAACATTTGTATAATTTGCCTTTCGGCGACAGAACTTTGTGGCAGTACTGATAATTAGTTGAAATACAAAGAAAACTTTGAAAAACTTTATCAATTTTTTTTGTTTTTTTTTCTTAAAATTTAACTTACTTAACTTACCTACTTTTTTTTTTATGTAAAAGAACTTAACCTAACTTAACTTAAATCTTATACTACCCTAATTCTAGAAAAGCTAAGTCTATGTAAGCTAGCTGATGATACTATGATTCCATACCGACTTTGGTATCCAGGTCTGTATATGCCATTCAACCACCAGAACTGTTGACGCTGTTTAATACTATCGTCCCGGTCTCTGTGGGTGATAGCCCTACTGAAGCGCAGGAGCTCTTCTTCGGTGCGCGTTATTTCCCGGTCGTAGCACAATCGCCCGTCTACAGATGATCTACTTACATGATAGATCAGCGGAATTCCGGATCTATCCTGTATAAGCCCTTTTATATCCAAGTCAAGGAACGCCTCTGGTGGAACAAAGCCGTTGCGATGCACGCTCTCATAGTACAAGGTGTTTGGATAATAGGCCCCGAAAATTAGGTCATTGGACGAGCTTATTGCTCTCGCAATATGTCCTCTGATTAATTTAATCATAAAATTATCCACCCTATTTATGCAGGCTTCATTATATAAAGTCTCATTTGAGTAGTACTTTTTGTATTCCGATTCCGGTGTTCGATATAATCTGAGACAGGTTCTCAGACACTTCCTTTCGAACACCCGAATCTTTTCCATCAAATTTGGACCTATGTTGAACCATACTGGACAACCATATATGAGCATTGGCCTGATTAGCGTCATGTAGCATATGACTTTTACCCTGCTGTCAAGTTGGCTACTGTGAAATTGCCCCCTTGTCATATCAAAAGTTTTCCTCGCTTTGAGCAAAGCAGCCTCTACATGTCTGTTGAAATACAGATATTGGTCTAGCCAGATGCCAAGGTATTTAACTAAACTCTTGGTTTCCAGTTTATCTCCATGCGTCCCCACGATAACTAGCTTTCGCCAGTTTTTCCTTGTGTCGTACGTGGCTTTATATAATGGAGTTCTAAATAGGATGGCTTCACATTTCTGGAAGTTGATCTTAAGCTTCCAGCAGTCGCAATAGCGCTGCACTTTGTTGAAGTCTCGCTGTATTAACCTATTTATGATCGCAACTTTCGGAGCTGTTCTGTAAATTATAAGATCGTCTGCGTACGCAATAGCCTGCCGAAGATCATCTAATAAGTCGCTAATGTAAATGTTAAAAATAATCGGAGAGAGTACCGCGCCCTGTTGCAAGCCATTCTTGATATTATACGTTTTATTAGAGGTCACATTACCACTTTTGACCACGAACCTCCTGTCCTTTAACATATCGTAAAGTACATATAGTAAAGGCTTATGTATGCCATGTCTGACCAGTTTGTAATACAACCCTTCGATCCAGACGGTATCAAAGGCTTTCTCCAAGTCGATCAGACAGGCCCCTGTGCATTGGTTTCTACATTTAGTCCATTGTATGTCGGAGACCAGTTTAGCTGCGGCATGTGTGGTTTCATGACCCGCCTTAAAGCCAAACTGGTTATTTGGAATAATGCTGTTGTCGTCTACCCATTTTACTAGAGCTTTGTTAATGGTTTTTTCAAATACTTTACTGATGCTTGGGAGTAAACTTATCGAACGCATGTTCATTGGGTTTGTGCAGTCTTTGGCCTTTTTTGCGATGGGCTGAATGATAGCCGTTTTCCAACGCGCGGCATAATATGCATTATTCAACGCGTTGTTAAACAGGACCGTGTATATATCTATTGCCGTTGGGGGCAGGTTCTTGAGTACGATGTTAGGTACTCCATCTATTCCCACTGACTTTTTGCTTCTTAATGAGTCGAAGATACTCTGGATTCCTTCCCTTGTTATTAGAAGGCTATTAGCCACTACACCATTGGCATTAATGTCAATTAACAGATTATCTTCACTGAATTCGGTAAAACCCGGATTCTCCGATTGCCAAAGTGAAATTTCATTCCGGAGGTGCAGGTGATTGAGTAGAACTCTGTCCTCCAGGTCGTGATTTCGGTGAATGCTTTCATTCACCTTGTACATTTCCTGAAAGACAGCTCCCAAAGCGTTCATCTTTTCCAAAGGATCTTCGATCACGAAGGGCTCACTATTGAGGATAGCGTTCTCTGCATCTATGCCAATGTTGGTTAGCAGCTGCTTGTTTACCTGAGTACGTGGGATTTGGAGACACTGAATCTCATTTTGATTATTTCTCCTGAATATTTCATTTATTTGTAGGAACATATGTAGCGATTCTAATAGATACACACACAATTCACAAGCAAAAATAGTGAAGAACACCGAACGAAAAATCGAATAAGAAAAATACATCAGAACCGTATACCAAGCGATAAATTAAAATAATTCACACCAGTGGAATATGGTCGAGTTTGGAAATCAAATTCTAAACACGGTCAGTAGCCTGGTGTGTAACGCTTAGGTAACATTTTTTTCGTGATTCGAGCTGTCATAGCGTCAGTTCGAATCACACGATCTTCTTCACTATTATTTAATAAAAACGCTATAATTGGTGACTACGGCGTGATCTGTACACACACGCAGCATACACTTCCCATAGTAAAGCAGAACTTCACACACGGTCACGACTTCCGCATAGAGCACAGCCTCCGATGTTTCCTCGTTTCTCTCGTTCGTCCGTCGTCCGCATACGAATCTGATCGTAACGAAGTTACTGCGGCGGGAGTGGTGTAGCGATTCTAACAGATACACACACAATTCACAAGCAAAAATAGTGAAGAACACCGAACGATTATCGAATAAGAAAAATACATCAGAACCGTATACCAAGCGATAAATGAAAATAATTCACACCAGTGGAATATAGTCGAGTTTGGAAATCAAATTCTAAACACGGTCAGTAGCCTGGTGTGTAACGCTTGGGTAAAATTTTTTTCGTGATTCGAGCTGTCACAGCGTCAGTTCGAATCACACGATCTTCTTCACTATTATTTCAAAAACGCTATACATATTCGGGTTATTAGTTTTTATAGCTCGAATTCTGTTGTTCCAATACATATTTGTTAACACGAATCATTTCTAAGCTGACTAAAACCCTTCCATCAATTGCTCTTAGAACGTACCTCTCACTAACGTACCTTTTCCAACTTTAGTTAGAAGTCGGTATCACTACTGTATTCAAAACGTGAATCATTTCTAAGCTGACTAAAACCCTTCCATCAATTGCTCTTACAACATGAATTTCAACCCCTCATGTACCTCTTCCAACTTTAGTTAGAAATCGGTATCACTACTGTATTCAAAACATGAATCATTTCTAAGCTGACTGAAACCCTTCCATCAATTCCTCTTAGAACGTACCTCTCACTCACGTACCTTTTCCAACTTTAGTTAGAAGTCGGTATCACTACTGTATTCAAAACATTAATCATTTCTAAGCTGACTAAAACCCTTCCATCAATTGCTCTTACAACGTGAATTTCAACCCAACCCCTTCCGTACCTCTTCCACCTTTGGCTAGAAATCGGTACCGCTACTGTATTCAAAACATGAATTATTTCTAAGATGACTGAAACTCTTCCATCAATTGCTCTCACAACGTGAATTTCAACCCGACCTCTCATGTACCTCTTCCAACTTTAGTTAGAACAAAGAATTTTTTTCAGACAGGTGGCAAGATTCTAAATCACCTTCCGTCATAAAAATAGTAGAAAAAACAAAAGAATACTCGACCCACCCGTCTTGTCTGATTATGTGTTCCCCCGCCACAGCGATATCTAACCATTTAGTCTCATCTCTACTCATCCCATATTCGCAGGATCGAAAGCGTGCAACCTCGTGTTTTACGTTTTACCCTCCTCTGATTCTATCCCCATACGCAACCCGCCTAAATCAAATGCAGCTCTCGACTACCCTGATAAATGGACAACTAAAAAAATTTGCCGACCAGGCTTACACGTCTATACTTAAAAATATTAAACCCAATCGTGATTGATTCAAAAATATCAACAGACTAACGGGTCGAAAATACAAACCCCGAATCGATTATATTATCAACCCTACTAACAATCACCCAGTCCAATCAGATATTGACATAGCAAACTGTCTAGCTAATCACTTTTATAAAATCCATCAACAAAACGACTCCCTCTCAGTTTCCAATTTTCAAGATACTGTAAACGACTACATCTCACGCACAATGACCCCATCCTTCACCCCTTTCATAGCGGAATTCAACGAAACAAACAAAGCGTCTCATCCTCTGGATAATGCGACCTTCCTAACAGCAGGCGAATTATCTGAATTTATAACATCACGCAACAACAAGAAGTCGACAGGCTTAGATGGAATTCCAAGACTTCTCCTGTCAAATCTAGTCCGTATTCTCGTTCTTCTCAATCAAATAATTAACGGATCACATTTCCCAGATAACTGGAAAAAACGGTTATAGTCCCTATCAGTAAGTCCAGTCTTTCCAACAACCCCAGCAACTATCGTCTGATATCGTTATTAAACACATTAAGCAAGATACTGGAATGTAAGATATATCGAAATCTCCTTTCATTTGCTAATGACAACGCTATTATCCCAAATTCCCAGTTTGGCTTTCGCCCGCAACACTCCACCTGTCATGCTCTGTTAAAACTAACGCACGATGTCACAACTAATCTTCAAAACCAAAGCCCGACGGTCTGTATCTCTCTGGACATATCTAAAGCATTCTCAGGAATGCTTTACAAGCTGCACTACATATTTGGATTAAACACCCATACTACCAAACTTCTTACTTCCTACCTCTCTGGTAGGAAATTCATGGTCAAAATAAATTCTTCTATCTCCGCAGGGGTTCCGCAGGGTTCAATTCTTGGACCACTATTATACCTCCTCTATACTTCAGACATACCGCAGCCTCAAATATGTATTTATGTACATGTGTGTGAATGTGTGTATGTGTGTGGGTTTCAAATTGACCATGGGCAAGAGACAGAGTTTTGCTATTGGGCGCTTCAATGTTGTAGTAGCCGTTTTCACCGTGACAACACGAATTCTTGCATCGGCTCCTGGATGGGTGGCTACGATTCTACCTAGTCTCCACAGAGTAGATGGTGATTGCTCATCAGGTAGGAACACCAAGCTACCTATTTTCAGTTCTGGACTTGGTGAAAGCCATTTTGGACGTTGCTGAAGCCGAATGAGGTATTTGGCCTTCCATTTTTTCCAGAAGTCCTGCTGTATTTTCTGCATCAATTACCATCTGTTCAGGTGGTTGGACGTGGCCTGGGTCTAATCCCCTTCCGGTGTGGTGTTGAGTGCAGTGCCAATTAGGAAATGTCCTGGTGTTAAAATGGATAAATCTTCCGGATCTTCAAATATTGGGCAGAGTGGACGCGAATTTAGACAGGCTTCTACTTGACCCAATATGGTTAGAGTGTAGTGTCCTATCACTCGTTTGAGGTGTTGTTTCATGGATTTAACCCCGGCTTCCCATAATCCGCCAAAATGCGGGACTGCAGGGGGATTGAAGTGCCATGATGTGCCATTGTTTTGAATCTGCCTAACGATGTCATCGGTCCATTGTTTTGAGGCGTGTGCCTGTTCCTTCTTCATCACTTTAGCAGCTCCTTGGAAATTGGTTCCGCAGTCGCTGTAGATGTGCGCACAGATCCCACGGCGCGCCGTGAAGCGTTTGAAAGCCGCCAGAAAAGCTGTGCTATACTCGCTGACAAGTTCGAGGTGCACTGCGTTCGTACAGAAGCATACAAAAATGGCTATGTACGCTTTGGTGATTTTGTTGCACCTTCCCTTCCATGCCTTAAGCTGTACTGGGCGGGCATAGTCCACTCCTCAAGTTTGAAAGGGGCGTGCTTGGTTGACACGAGGTGGGGGTAGATCACCCATTTTTTGCTGCATTTGTTTTGAATTGTGTCGATAGCACTTCAAACATTTATGAATACAAACCTTGACGCTGGATTTGAGATGTACTATCCAGTATTCAGCTCGAAGCGTTGCCATCATCAGTTGTTGACCACCGTGCAGTGTTTTCAAGTGAGCATTGTGGATGATCAGGGACGTTCAGAACGTGTTGGAAGGCAGTATGATCGGGTGACGCTATGAATAAGGTAGATCTGCATTTTCCAATCGACCCCCGACTTGCAGAACCCCCTTCTCATCCAATATAGGGGAGAGCCGTACTATCTTGCTTCCCTTAGTTACTATTTCCCCCCTTGTGATTCTCTTAATCTCGTCGTCAAAAAATGCCTGTTGCACGATCTTAATTAATCGTGATTGCGCTGACGAAATCTCTTCCACCGAGAGCGGTCCAGTGACACAACCCGGTATCTTAGTGGCCTTCAACCGTAGGTTTGCAATGAACCGAAGCCAGTATGCTGTAGATCGAAGTAAACGCGGTAGCGATGAAAATCGGGTGAACAATGCGTTGTCTTCGAGAGCGGTGAAATGTAAGCAAAGCTGAAACACATTTCTGATGGGGTATCCAGTTGCGATAAATTCATTTTTCTTCTTAAGTGGCTCTTTAGCCTTTAATTCAATTTCCGTGGACTGTATATCCTGTGGGTGTCCATGATGGCTGTCAAATGTCTGCAAAAAGTCGGGCCCATGCCACCATTGCTGCTTCCCGAGAATCTCCGTTGGAGAGAGTCCTCTGGACGCCATGTCCGCCGGATTCTCCTTCGATGGTACATGTCTGCAGCAGCTAGGGTTTATGAGTTCCTGTATTTCTGCTACTCTGTTGGCCACGAAGGTGGTTCGTATATGTGGTGGGCCCTTAATCCATGCAAGCGTGATTTGCGAGTCCGACCAAGCAAATACCATCGCTGATTGAAGGTACATGTTCTTGTGATCGTGTGCACGATCAAGTGTGTTAATAGATGAGCTCCGCACAACTCCAATCGGGCCAGTGACTTGGATAGATACTCGGGAGTTTGGTTTAAGCCACGTTTCCGAGAGGAGGAGGATATCTGGAGAAAACTTGTCAACGAACAATCGGAGGTGTTGTCTGCGAATATTGGAATATATGGACTCTACATTGAAGGAAATCATGGTTAAATTAGCCATCAAGGGAAAGGATATGTGAAGTTATAAGAGATAAAATCTTAATTTTTTTTTTCTATTTCTGAGCTGTCCTTCAGCGTGGGCAGTATCTTCTGTTGTGATGAAAGTCGAAGCTCCTCTTGTGTTCGTGGTGAAATTGCGGTGGCCTAAGGTACTTTCGAGCATCCTAATTAGCTCCTTGATGTTTGTTATATTTTTAATGTAGATGGGTGGTGGTCTTATATTTTTGGCGTGTGTGTTAGTCATTTGATTCTCGGTTGTCTTCTTTTGTTGGGGAGATGGTGTTTCGGGGGAAGATTGTGGGGGTACGAAGTCGTGGTGCCGGCGTACGGAACAGGGTTCTACTTCGACCTCACCGAAGTCACTACAAGTCCATCGGTTCCGCCATTAACCGACCAAGGATTAAGACCAAAACCCAGAACAAACGCGGCACAGCGAATAAAACACACCGATGGAAGTCACCAAGAAAATAAAACGCACTGAGCACGAGTTTGTTATACTTAATGTTTTTTTATTTTACAGCGGACTTAATATTAATGCTAAAATGATTTTTAAAAATTCGATACAAGGTGAAACGATACAAGGTTAAACACTTCTTCTTTACACGACTTCTGTATATCAACGCTCTCCGCCGCGACAATACCGTGCTGGCTGATGGTAAAGGACTCAACGATATTCAATCGTTTGGGGTGAGTTTTTGGTGGTGTGGTGAAAAGGAAATGAAATTTCCATTGACCAGTGACCAATGGAAGGCGATCTCTGGGAAGCGGTGGTGTATGTGTTTGATCGTACACATCACCGTGTTCATCGATGCGTTTAGCCAAGGATAAACGGAACCTACGACGAGGGAAAAAGAACAAAGGGGAAACGACCTATGGCATCTTTCAGTAATGAGGGTCAGCTGTCTAAATAGCAGCCACTGATTAGATGCTAAAAGGGATTGCGATAATATATACAATAGAAATCGTATATCATCTCTCTGCCGACTGGGAGAATCGAATTCTTTTGTTTGCATATGTTTATGCTATTGAATCCAATCCGACGGCAAAACGTGACGTCGGTGATTGTTTGAAGATTCAAAAAAAGAAATATTTCCGCGAGTAGTGCTTGCAACTAAATCAATAGTTGCAAGTCTTCGGAAAATAATTTAGATGGATACACAATGATGGTTGTGTATACCATCTGTGTCAATTATGCATGGCATCTATGGCAACGGCAGGATCGAATTATAGTGTGAATATCTACACTTATTGGAAATTCGGTTTTTGGGTCGCTAATGCAGAGATGCATTGATAATGTATGAATGCCCATGCAGGAAAAATTCTTTCTAGGAAATTTAGGTAATGCTTGTATGCATTAATTGTCCTTGGAAAACGAAATATTTTCAGGTGACCGTGCGATTGCATTGGCGGGGGACAATGGGAGTTGGTTTGCGGATATGGGGGTTTTTTTTAGGTAAGTGGGCCGTGGGGTTTCGCGAAACCGCCACAAGATAATTTTTGCTTTGGGACGATGGGGCTAGTCCAGGGTGTTGAGCAGGCATTTCTTCCATGCAGACGTCATCTCTGTTTTTACTGGTTGTTTTTAGGGCGTGAATATCCTCGTGGAGTCGTTTCATCTGGAGTCGAAGGGTATTGATGTATTCCACGGCTTCCAGATACCAAAGTTTGTGTCTCCATGGTTGTTGGTTTCTTTGTTGCGCTAGGTAAAATGTCGGTGGCCCTTCTTTTGCGCTCTATGATGAATTGTTGGTTATCACTGGGGCCGTCGCCCAGCATGCGTTACTGTTGGTTTTCACTGTTTTATTAAACTCTTCTGTTAATGTTAACATACTAAAGGTATTTTTAAAATTGCACTTCACATACTTTTACTGATACAATCCCACCGATGTTAACAGAACGAATTTTCTTAGAACCAGAAACGCGTGCAACCAGGCGATTGATACCGCGAAGAAGGCTCACAACGACAGGGTGATCAATAAGCTCCATCGGTGCCCAACTGGTTCGCGCTCCTTCTGGTCAATGGCAAAAGCTGTCAGCGGTAACTTCGCATCCTCCTCTTTCCCTCCGTTGGTGACAGACAGCGGCACGTTAGTCACGAATTCAAAGAATAAAGCTAATGTGTTCGCAAATTTATTTTCCGCGAATTCAAACCTCGATCCCGGCCTTTTGGAGCCACCTGTGATCTCGCCGGTACAGTCTTTCATGCGCGATGCGAGATTTCGTCCGCGCACTATTCAACGCATTCTACGTGAACTGTATTGTAGGAAGGCAACCGGCCAGGACGGAATACCAGCAATAGTCCTTAAGAACTGTGCTCCAGAACTATCGCCGGTTCTTGGCAGACTCTTCCGCTTATCTTATGCGCGGAGGACCTTTCTAGCCTGCTGGAAAATCGCTCGAGTTCAGCCAATCCCAAAGGCGGGAAAAAAGTGTCTCCCACAAAATTACCGCCCGATAGCATTACCGTCTATTTTATCTAAGGTGATGGAAAAAGTCATCAATACAGAGTTGGTTAAGTATTTGGAGTGCTGACTCCTGAATGATCGTCAATATGGATTCCGTGGAAGGCGGTCCACAGGAGACCTTTTGACACTTATAACCGATATATGGACATCTGCTATTGAACGGCATGGTGAGTCAAGGGCGGTCGCATTGGATATTTCCAAGGCTTTTGACCGCGTCTGGCACGGGGCATTGCTGAGCAAACTTCGTTCATATGGACTTTCCCAACAGCTTTGCGACTGGACGAGGAGCTTCCTCGAGAATCGATCGATCCGAGTTGTTGTGGACGGCGAGTGTTCGGATCTGTATCCTGTTAATTCGGGTGTGCCCCAAGATTCTATTTTGACTCCAACCTTGTTCTTGCTTCACATAAATGATTTGTTGGAGACAACGGATAACAAAGTGTTCAGTTTTGCGGATGATAGTACGCTTGTTTCCTCCTTTTCGAGTGATCGGCCGATTGGTGCATCAACGTCACACCAGCTGAGATGTAGACAGATTGACTCTCTGAATCGGGATCTGGATAAAGTCCTGCAGTGGGGAAGGGCCAATCTTGTCGATTTCAATGCAACGAAGACCTAGTACACAACATTCACAAAGAAAACTTGGTCATCGGTTCCACAGCTGATGATGAATGGCCGGGGCCTCGAGGCTGGGGAAATTGCTCGGCGTCACGGTCTGTGGGAATGTATCATGGCATAAACACGTGTCGAGTATCGCCAGGTCAGCCTCAGGAAAACTGAGTTATCTTTTTAGAGCCAAGAAATATTTTACTCCGGCCCAACTTCTTCTCCTATATAAATCCCAAATTAGACCCGCACTCGAATATTGCTCTCATGTATGGAGCTCGGCTCCTAAACATACCCTCGACCTACTTGAGAGCATACAGAGACGGGCGATCCGCCTGATCGGGGACTCGGCGCTGACGTCGGGAATACAGTCGCTATCACATCGAAGGCGCGTAGCCGACCTCTGTCTGTTTTACAGATATTATCACCGGTGCTGTTCTTCGGAGATTCTTGGTATTGTTCCACGCAATTCGGTTTATATGCGCTCCACAAGACAATCCGACGGATCGCACCCGTTTGTGGTTCGTCTCCCGACGGCGCGAACATCCCTACATCAGAACTCGTTCCGTTACAGAGCGGGGAAGCTGTGGAACTCCCCACGCGAGTGTTCCCGGAGCGTTACAACCTGCAACTGTTCAAAAAGAACTGCAACAGTTATTTGATGGCATCTCGGAGCGCCCACTCGGCGCTATAGGTTCCCCTCTCCCGAGAGAAGTCTAATAAAAATAAAAAAATAAAAAAACACACATTCAAAAACACGTCTTTCACTTATGCTATGAGCGAACGTCTGTTCTTAGTGTTGTGAAAAGTGCGAGAATATACACATCATCATCATCGGCACTACAACCGGGAACCAGTCTTGGCCTTATTTAGCAAGTCCTGAGGCTTGTTAAATTTTCCATAATGATTTGTTTTTTTCCGGGCACGGTCATTAGTGTTGCGCCAGAGTCTCCCCGACGGGGAATCGAACCCAGGTCTCCCACGTGACAGGCGGGTATACGAGAATATACACCCGTGTCGACAATTGAACGCTTCGTTCAATTTGCTTGACATTGAATTCAACGTTGATTTGTAGATATGAATGGATGATATTGGATGGGAATTTTATTAGTGGGTAATATGTATGTGGGAGGGATATGGTAGTTCTTCTTGCTGCACTACACGACCATATTATTAAAAAAAAACAAAAAACACACAGATCGATTCACATTTGTGGAGGTTTAAATTATCAGAAAGGCTTCAAATTTTTGGAAATTTATTTTTAGTTTTCGTTGTCAAAATAGGGTTTATTGAAGTCATGCTGCGATTGAGTGTTGCTGACCTCTCTTGATCTGTTCTTTAGAGAACAGATTAGGGAACATATCAACTCTAAAGGGTGCATGTTTAAAAGAACCAGGAAAAGTAAAGTCCCTGTTAAAAATCATTTCCAAAGGAATTGTCAAAAGTGATCTGATTTTAAAGCGCAACCTTTCTTAAAGCCTCCGCTCAGGAGTCTTTTAAATTGCTGATGATATTTGATTTTTTCTTTTTCTTAATCAGTTTCCTCTTCCTTTTTTCCTAAGACGCATTAAGTGTAAAATTTCATAATAGCATGCTCTCCAAAGAACTCCCTAGCTCAAGTGCTTTCATGAGTTTATAAGTTTTTTGCACAATTTCCCTAACGCCTAACGAGGTTAATCTCCCATTTAAACGCATCTTCTCAAAAAATGCTCCGCTTTGCCATCAGGATGGAAGAAATAAAAAATAATAAAAAACGTAAAACAAAACAAACCGAATTGAAAGGATCATAAGAGAAGGAAAAAAGTATAAAAAAAAGATTATAATTCATTCCTCTTGCAGCTGATTCAAAGATTCGAAACGTTCTTCGCGAGTCGAGCGCCACAAAGCGAATGATAGCACCTCCTTGTGGAAACCATCAGAGTGTGCCCTTTCAAAGGATCGCGTGAAGTTCACTTAAAACTTAACCACGCGTCTCGTCAGTTACCCTCAAAATTAAATAAGATTCAACTGAATTAAGGTAAAGAGATATTAATTAAAATCCATTACAGTGAGTCAGAAGTGTATTCGACAATAAAGTGAAAAAGTCCTTTTGTTTTTTCCTTCCGGTTTTTGTTGTTTTTTTTTTTTTGCCTACTGCTTTTCTGTGCCTGTGCTCATTATCGAAGGTAACGTTTAGAAGATGAACAGTGCTTTAAGAAGTTGAAAAAAAGTGCAAAAGAAAATCAAAAGTAATTTAATAATTCTAAAATTTAAATGAGAAAAGTATAAAAAGAAAATTTATAAATGAGTTTTGGTCTTCCATCGAAAACAGCTTTGTGCTGACATTGGTTCCAATGCCGTTCGTAATCAACTCACCCCTAGGGGTGATTGTAACTGGTATCAAAAGATTTTGTGGATATCCTTGTAATCTACAATGAAGACGATATAAAGAAACTGAAAAATAGAAAAGTTCATTCATGAGAAAGACTCAAGTAACTATGGATTCTTTGGAGAGGCTTATGCGTGCCGCACCTCTACCCCGTGCTCTGCCTGGTACGAAAGGACAACAACGTGCTTTAGTGCATGCCTCATTGGCTGCTGCTACAGTCGGACGGAAAGGACGTCATCTAACTGGAACATTTTGTCTGACCGGCGATACAATGGAAGGGATTATACAGTGTTTGGTGTTCCTTAAAGCCTTTTCGGTAAGTCATATCTACCCAGGTCCTTGATGTAATTTGTAGTCTTTTGTATAATAGGGACAAACTCTAAACGCAAAGTATGAAGAGTGAATCCTTTTCGCATGACATGCTACGTGCGCTTGAATTGCATTTTGTCGTTTTTCCGTAGATTGGTGTTCTTTGTCTAGCTTCTCTTTTTTTTTTTAATGTTTCCACTTCAGCAAAAGGTAGGTATTCCAAGCCATTGAACTACAGGGGACCAAAGGAAGTGATGTCGATCCGAAGGGCGGAAATAGACGGTCGCGGCAACCCGAAGAAATAGGGACGAAATATTTATTTAAAAATATTCGCTGCACTTGTATGCCGAGACTCGTGACATGTTGACCTAAAAATCATGTAATACCATCATCCGGCCAAGCCAGGGGTAGAAATGGGGTTGAGTTGAACGGAGCTCAGTGAACCGTCGTTAATTGCTTCATTCCCTTTGCTTGGGCACAGTTCATAACAAACTTGGATGGCGCTTAGGGTTGGTGTGGATACTGTCGACGGATGGTTGACTGGGCACGGGTGTGAGATGTTGAGAGATGAATTTTGATTTTTTGTTGTTGCTGCCGTTTTCTACTTACTCCTTTGATAGAGAAAAGATTTTGTTCAGTTGCTTTAGGGAGCTTAATATAATGAAACTTTCAGATATTTGTATCTGATTTGCTTACTTGGATATGAAAGTGCTGAGATTAAAAAGATTTACGCTTCAAGGGTGGAAGGGGTAAGTGTTTGGTAATGGGCGAAACATGTATTTGCTTCGCAGAGCTAATGTTAGTCAAAATGGGTTGAGAAAATTTACGCGCGAATGAAACTGATTCATGGACTGTTAAAATAGAGGAATTTTTATAAAAATGCCTTAGAATATTGTAGGTTCACTTCAAGGGCTTTGTAATGATAATACAGTTTTTCTGTTTGATTTAAGTGTTTAGTGAGCAAACTGTTTGAGGAAAACGTGCAAAGTTTTAACGGGTGATGCTGGATGAATTAATTTAGAAAAAAATCCGTTTTTTTTTGTTTGTTTTTTTTTTTTGTTTACTTCTCCCAGGTACGGCGGACCTATAGCCCTGAGATGCTCCTTTTTCTCGCCCAGGTCCATCAGCCAAGCTCCAAAAATCTCAAGGATTTCTCCCGACGATTTCACGAAGCCTATAGCTTAATGGGGTGGTATATCACCGGGCTGGGCTTTGGGACCCTACCTACCAAACAGTAATTGTGCCGAACTCCATAATAGCAAGAGTCATCAGTTGAACCTAGGTTTGCACAATCAAACGCCAGACACAACCTCCTTACCGACTCAGCCATTGAAGCAGCAAATTTTTTATGTTTATTTTAAAACTCTCCCATGATCGGGATTGTCCTTCTTGCGTCAAATTTGAACCTTTTTGTTCTATAATTTGCTGATATTTTATAGGTAACTACATGCCACATGTCCGAACTAATATTCATGCTTTAATGGGATACAATCATCATTCACATAGTCACATTTGGTCTTTTTAAATTATTTTCTTGCGTTTTATATAATGTAACACCCTTTTTCTACCGCATACCAACATCATCAAATTGCAGCTGTGTAAGCTCCTTACATTACTCTCTGCTTAAAGCCGCCCATGCCAATGCCCTTGAGTACACAGCAGCAGTGCGCAGTCGTATTAACGGACGGCGAGATCAGTAGATGATCGGCTATGCAAAAAGGGTATACGGGGAAAACGGGAGTCAGTCAGTCATCGGCTAGCATTGTAGAATGTGTGAGAGTGATCGGAAATAGAGAGATTTTTCGGGCAGCTATTTGGTTATTCTTTTGATATTCTTTGCTCATGCATATTTCCAATAAATACAAACTTGTATATCATACCTTATTCACTATCTTCGCAAACGCCAAGGCCTGCTGCTACAAAAGCCATATTGGCAACCATTGACGAGATCATTTGATCTCAGATATTTCGAAAGTTGACGGTTAATAAGTTCCCTATGAATGACTATTTCATCACTCGGCAGCTGATGATCTTATACTATGTAAATGTTTCGTTTTCAAAAACTATACCAATATCAACTCTTCCCTCATTCCCGAAATTAGCCCCACTCGTAAACGCGCCCACTCCCTCACTCTAATTCAACAAGATCCCCACCCAAAACTTTTCATCAACATAGCCTTTTACCAGGCCGCAGCCGATCCTCCAAACCTACTATCACGCCCGACCCTACCCCCCCCCACAAAATTCTACCAACCGACCAATGCTTACCACCATCCCCAGCTAGGCTCTTGGTATTGTCCGTCCCAAACCCGCACTACCCTCATCCCGACCTAATCAAGACGACTCTGAGGCGCCTAATAAACAGAGAACCGATTAGCGCAACTTCTCGAAAAAAGAAGTTTTCTTCAAACTTCCCCTAATAGATTCTCTTTTAACCCTAGCCTCGCCCTTCTCAACGCCCCAAAACCCCTAAGCCATAATCCCCCTGATCATCCCACTCAATCCGTCTTCACAATAACATCAAACCCATTCTATTAACCCACCACACCCGTCATTTTTTAAGTCCTTTTACTCTCCTAGCTCTACCCAACTATCTACCGTCCCCAATAATACTAGTCACTCATCGCATTCCCCCTCCTTGGATTTCCCACTCTATTCAATGTATCCCCTTATATAGTTTTCGGCCACTTCGTTCACACCAGAACATTATCACATCTTCGTCGTAGTAAGGCCAACCTCAACAAGTTTTGTTTTGGGGGGGAAGCCTGTCCCAAAGCCGACAGTATAACTCCCCTTACCCTCTATTATCAGAACGTAAGAGATCTTCGCTCAAAGACCCAATCCATTTTGAAACAAACTTAATCCCCAGCATTCATAACCTAGAACTGTTTCCTCCCACGTTCACCATCTTCTGCGATGACCTCTTCAATTATGGCGATGAAGGGTGCTCATTGCTGTCCAGAACAGCCTCGATTCGTCACTTATCGTTTTCCCTACCTCCTCCAAGCCTGACTATGAGACAGTTAAATTCACTCTTCCTCGGAAATCAATTTTTGTCATGTCCATGTCTATATCTTGCCATCCCAGCCTATTGAAGCTTACGAGCTCGCTCTTAATACAATCGACCACATAATCGAACCGAGTAATTGGGAGGACGGCATTATCGTGTTTGGAGATTTTAACCTTCCATAACTCAAATGGGCTTTATCACACTTCGCATCCCACCCAACCTCTGCCAAGGAATGTCTCTTCATTGATCGACTAGATGTTTCTTGCGTCTGTTAGGTCAGCAATGTTTGAAGCTGTACCTTATCTTTACAACAGACCCTATCAATACAACAGTCTCGCCCAGCACCTTCGTCATTACATCTATAGACTATCCCTTCCAATCACAGCGCCCACGATTTCCATAAGGCTAGCTTTCACCTCATCAACGACTACCTAGGTCACCTTTCTCTCAACTACGATTACCTATCTGTCGAAGATACCGGTACCCACTTGTATACCGAAATCCTTCATTATATTTCTCCGTTCGTTCTCTAATCTAGACAAAAAACATCCACCTCTTCCCCCCCATGGTACAATCACAAGCTTCATTCTCTGCGTAACATAAGGAATAAGTTATGGGTCACCATCTCTCAGAATCGAACTATTCCCGATTACTCAAACCTTCTAGGCTGTTACCTCCAAATCACGGAAAGTTACAACACCCTTTATCGCAATTATCTTATCAAAACTCAGACCAATCTCAAAAATGAATCCAAAATCTTCTTTCAGTTTGTCAATCATAAACGTAAATCCGATAGTTACCCCACATCATACCTCTTCTAATGACTTCTTTGTCTTTCTTGCGGTAACGAGGTCGACGTGGCCACAACCGACCTCAGTAAAGTATTCGACAAAATCTCCCACAATCGAATACCCTTCAAATTATCTGCCCTCGGCTTCGAACCTGGATTGCTGAAATGGATTAATTCCTATGTAAAGGATAGACTTTATTCGAGTTGGTTCAGGTCCATGACATCCAACCCCCTCCTTGCCGCCTCTGGGGCCCTTGAAGGAAGCCACCTGGGTGTTGAAGACGGAGCAGAACACAACTGCTGGCTGCCGGACTAAGGATCGGCTATTTATACCGATTGTTCTCTTTGTTCCTTTGATGAACACGCGAACGGGGACACAGGGACACAAAAGAGAATATAAGCAGGGGCGGTTGGGGAGTTGAGCAGACCACACACACCCCGACCAAAGCGCAGATTATCAGACGTCAAAGACGTGATCTGCTTTTACTACCGCACTCAAGACCTACCGGTCTTGTACGATTTCTTTCCCACCATCCCCCCATCCAAATAGTTAGAGAACAATTGAACTAACCCTGTCCATACTATCCTTAGATACGTCCTTCCTCTTTCTTTTCAGATATCTTGAGACCAAGCCCAACATCTCACGGATGTGGGTGATTCTGGTGACCGCAAGATGACCAGACGCCAGAGACAAGATGAAGGACACATTTGTCCTTGTCTCCCTAAAGTCGGCCTCTAGCCACCCCATTTTTTTTTTTTTTGAGTTGAGCAGAGTACAATTTAACCAATCACAGCCAATACACGTAAACTTTGCTAATCAAGAAGAGATTTTGACGAATTTGGAGGGACTTGCTCCCCCGGTATTTATAAGGAAACAGATGAACCAGTTTATTCACTTATTCACAGCCTTTAAATTCAAACCAATTTACACTGGGCCCTCTCCTATTTATACCTGCTACTAATGATATTAATAAGGCCATTAAGAATACCTGCTTGTCCTTATACGCTGATGACGGCAAGATATAGAAGATCTTCAAGTCACCACTTGATTCTGCACTGCTGCAATCAGACATTAACAACTTCTCGACTTGATGTGACAAAAACTGCTTTGTACTTGACATTGCCAAATGCCAACCTATAACCTTTCTCTGTCAGCGTATTCACTCATCTTCGCGTCCCTATTCCCTTCATAACCAACCCTTAACCACTGTCCAATCTATTCGAGACCTTGGGATCCCTTGTGACAGGGAGCACAACTTCCCCTTACAAATTGACGAGACGATCCGGAAAGAAAACTCTGCCATCGGATTAGTGAAACGCTGCTCTAAGGAGTTCTCCAACTGCTACGTAACTCGGTCCCTTTACCTTACCTTCATTCGTCCACTGCTAGAATAAGCCAGCCAGGTACGGGCCCCTTATCGCAAGACCCATACCCGTAGAATTGAAAGTATTCAACATCGCTTCCTTCGGTTCGCTCTCCGTCGGCCAGGGTGAGAAAACCCTCTAATCCGGCCCCCGTATATTAGCCTTGCATCAACCTTTCTAGGCATGTCGCTGCATGCATTGGTTCACTACTTGGCGGGCGCCGAAGTAGCTATCCAGGGGTGTCACGTGGAGACTACATGTCAACTTGGATTGAACAGGGGCAAGGATCGTCCTGGCCTTCGCCAGGTTGAAAGTACAGACTTTACCCTGTATGTTCACTCCCATTACCCTCCACCAAATTGTCACCATAATTTTTTTTTTTTTGGCGAAGATCGGGCTTGGGGGTGTGTTTTGGTTTTTCATCTGCATCCAACCACTGCCCACGTCTTTTACGGTTATCATACAGAATCCACTTTTCATCACAGGTGACTATCCGGTGCAAAAATGGTTCAGTTTTGTTTCTTAATCTAAGCGATGCACAGATTTCCAGGCCCCGTCGTTTTTGGGATTCATTCATGATGTATCCACTTCTCGAGTTTCTTTACCTTTTCTATTAGAGAAGGTGTCGACTTATTGTTATTGGGGATACTCCCATGCTTTGTGCAATCTCCCACATAGATTTCGTTGGGTCCGCATCCACTGTTGCTCTTAAAACATCGTAGTCAACTAACGTTTCCGGCTTCCCTCCTGGTTCATTTTCAAGGCTGAAATCTCCCGAACGGAACTTTCCAAACCAACGTCGTATAGTGCATTCGTTTACCACTACTTTACTACTACCGTGCCTGAAAAAAAGCGTTCCCAGCTTAGAGGTCTATACCTCGAATTGAAACATCTTTCACAAGCAGTATAGAATGGCTGTGCAAACCGTTGGATTTCGATTAAAAGTGTTCTGTTTGATGGGGTTGCTTCAGTCTGAGGCAACCGGTGGTGAAAGTTGACGATAATCACCTTGATGGGAAAAGGACGTTAGTGGACTGTATTGAACTTTGATAGCGTGAGTTGATCGAATGGGCTGTGGGAGCGAATAACTTGGAGTGGGGTGATAACCAACCCCACTAAGATGGCCAGCGGGATAAAGCAGACCGTTATCTAGAATTGTGTTATCTCCAGTCCATTGTCGTAGGTCACGAGGCATATGAGACCGTTGTCGTAGGTTACGAGGCCTATGAAACCGTTGTCGTAGGTCACGAGGTATATGAGACCATTGTCGTAGGTCGGATAGTTACCTTTGAACACAAGAACGAGGTGTGATTGTGACATCTTAATGAATGGACAAGTGATCCTGGCAGTCAGTATGAAACACACTCCCGGGAGGTGGGCAGTTAAATGAGGTTGCTACCAATGAGTTGTGATAGTGATCGATCTACTGGATATTGACTGGGTGATGAGGTAGAGTGTAATCGCTGTCTTCTCACACGTCACTAAACAACAACACACAAATTTGATACTCGTGACATCACATACCAGAAAACACCTCTTGTCAAGAGTGACCACCAGCCCAAGGTCCATCGACAGGATTCCTTAACAATGCGGTCCGTGAGCGATATCACCGAAAACAATAGATATGGATGCCACGACTGTTCTCTATGAGGAACTCATCACCGAGTGGCACTGGATGGTCTTTCGCCAAGCAGTTGTCGTTACACTAACGCAACGTTGGTGACTTTAGTTAATTCAATTCATGAAGTTTACATACGTGTTAATCGTGGGTTTAAACCTGATCCAGATAATTGCGGATGTACTACAAGGAACCGAATAAGCAATTGTCTTTGGTGATCCCGGCACAGCAAGATGAATACCTCGGTTTTATTCGAATGTGACGGACTTCCAGGAACTGTCGTCGAATCGTATACGGAGTTTCTCAGTAACTGTTAATCGTAACACTTTTTGCTCTTACTAGAGTTCATGAAAACACACACTTCAACTGCACACATTTAATTATTACAAATAATTAACACCACTAGTGGTCGCATTAAGATCAGTAAATGCGATAAAACACTCCAACAACGAATCAAGATCATCCACCGAAGATGTGAGATTAGCAACCGAACCCAATCGCAAGTATATCGGTGTTGCGGGCCAGTCGCTCCTTCTGTTTAGTTAATGTTGTTGTTGACTCTATCCTGCATGTTACCCCCTATGGGACTCACTAAAAAGAACCAGACAAATGTACGGGATTCCTTAAGAGATGCAAAAGATACTTCACTCCATCCAACCTGGCCACTATTTACAAGGCGTATATTCGTCCAAAAATGGAGTTCAACTCCCATATTTGGTCGGGCGCATCCAAAACTGCACTACACTTGCTCGACAGGATGCAAAAGCTTCGCAGTGAAACTTATTGGGGACTCAGCCGTAAGTCGATAAATTCCGTCAGGCGCAACGTATCAGGCCTATCTCTTTTCTACAGGTATTAAGGGTCAACAACAACATTAACTGAATGTGTTCCGCCGCTTCAGCATTTTTCCCGCGATACCAGTCAATCTGTGAATGCGCCTCAGTTCACCTTGAAAGTGGACTTCAGACGCACAAATAAACATAGAGAGTCATTCTTTAGTCGAACCACACGAATGTGGAATATTCTGCTTGATCATGATGTTGTGATGTCCAGACATGCAAGACCAATATACATGGACACCTCCTTTCCTTATCCACTTCCTCTGGATCCGCTCGCACTGTGCTCTGACATTTAAGGGTACTATAGCGTTTGCGAGGATAGTGAAAAACGTGTGATTCGAACTGACGCTATGAGGGTTAGAATCACTAAAAATTGAACCAATGCTCAATACACCAGGCCACTGCCGCGTGTACGAATTCGATTTCTAAACTCAAGTACATTTAACTGATGTGGAATTGTTATGTTATCGCTATGGTATACGGCTCTGATGCTTTGCTTATTCAAATTTCCTTTCGGTGTTCTTCACTATTTGCTTCTGTATTGTGTGTGTATCTGTTAGAAACGGCACAGTACTTCAAAAAGCCCTTTTGTGCGCGCGTTCGTGTAAAAAGAAAAAGACCAACGAGCGTGTATAGCGCGTATAGCGCAGGAAATTGCGTTCTTCGAACAGAAAATGGTTTGTGTTGAGTTGGGGTAGGAAATCCAAAGTAGATCTGGGATTTGCAAGTATAAACATAACATACTCCCGGCTGTTGCAAGGTCGTGTGATTTTCTTACACGATGCCATCTGCACGCCAAGATATGCGAATGGATCCATTCTACCGACGTAGTAAATACGTTTTTTATTGTAAGGAATGAGTAACAATGATTCCTATTCAAGGGATTACAACACAAACAAATGGAATGAGTAATAAACAAAAAAAGAAATTCGTGGGTATGTTTCAACTCTGCGATGCTGATGCGCCGCCCGCTGCTGGTTGATCGATGTTCTTTCAACATTTTCAATGATGCGAAAAACATTTTTTTTTTATATATAAAGGGCTTCTCCTAACGTGGGTTTATTTCATGGGTGATACCTTTTATCCCATGAAGGATAGTTTTTTTCTGATGTAATGGGAGCGGTATCTCTTTTTCACTGATGTGTTTATCTAGATTTTCTTGCTTCGTTTCCTTTGAAAGATTTGGTATAGTCATGGATTTAAAATTAAGCAACACGGCAGAATTCGCTCGATATGATTTCATGCTTTATGAGCAGATATCTTGACGTTGAGGTTTCTAGTATATAAAATTAATATAACTAACCAATGAGTGGGCATCATTCTCTCTTAAATTGAATTTATATCGACGAAAACCGAGGTACAAGAAACTAGCCACACGGTGACACTGCTCGATCCCGTCCACGAATAGTCACAACTTTTATACTGACTCAAAAAAAGTTTATATTTTATTTAATTCAACTTGAAATTATTTAATTTAAATGCTGGTTCTTAAACAAATTTGCTTATGTACATTTTTTTTTATTTCAGGTAAGTCCTACTGTCTCAATGGTTTTATAAAACTTGTGTTATATATGTAAGTACCAAATTTGGAACTATTATTATATATGTAAGTACCAACGTACTTAGAACGTCGCAAACATTTTCAGATCCTCTAAAACTTGAAGCGATTAACGCTCCTCTTTTAGTTGTAATGTTGTATATTCGAATATGTTGCCTTCACTTTCTTTTTTGAGGATTTAGGGGTACTTCAAAATCCCCTTTTGTACTCGCAACAGTGTGAAAAAAGTAACTTTAACCTTTATTGTATAATACATCGCTCAAGCCATTCACCCATGCAGTGAACATACGCCATTTACGAATTCGAAAAGTGTTTAAAACTGAATTTTGTATACATTTTAATTGACTCAGGTTTTATATCCACGAAGTAAAGGCAAAGGTTTTATAAAAAATCTCGCTATGCCAAATCCGTATTATCACTGCTTTGTGAATACGGATTTGTATGATGACCTGTCTCAAGCCCTTGTTACCGATTTAAGATAATAATAAAATACTCATGAGAATTATTAATGTTCCAAACACTAAACACAGTTCTGTCACAATACACCACTGTTTTCTCCTCCAACAGTTTAAACTGAGAACAAAAAAATGAAAGAAATAAGAAAAAGGAAAGAAATAAATAAAAAGGAAAATCGATAAAATGCAGCTCAGTAGGGGTTGTGTACACCCCTGAGCTACGCAAAAAATACCGTCTTCAGTGAATATAAATTACACCCCAGTATTATGTTCCATGAAATGTTAACAAATCGACTCGTCTCTCATTATAAAGTCTTGAGAATTGAATTACAAACAATCCAGGGAGAAAACAAATGATTTATTATGACACATGTGTATGTGAAACCGACAGAGTCGAATAAACAATCGCAATATAAACACCAAACACTGAATGGGTCTCAACAAAAAACCCAAATTTTAAAATTCAATTTGCACTTCAACTCCCTGCCGCCGTTCATTTAAGGTTGCCGTGAAAGGTAAGCGCACGTAACAAACACGCACAAAAACACCAAAAGCACTTTTTCAAAATCCAACTGGAACTGTAGAATGAATATTTGAAGACAAACCAAATTTATACCTGAGTTCAAGAGAGTTATACGAGGCATTTCAAAAAAACAAAAACAGTGTATGCGAGCATACTTGCAGATGTATAATAACCGAAGTCGCACATACACACCGGAGCTACATAGGTAAGCACGAATGAAGCCTTGTAAACAAGCCATGTGTCCTGATCCGTTGTACAATATTAATGCCCTGACTTCTGAGATTCCTTTTGAAATCCCACTTGCTGCACATATTTGGAACACTGGTGGTGTACCCGTTGTCGTTTCCCTTTTTCTGAGGATCCAGAGAGGAATACCCTTTAAAAAAGAAAGCCAAAAAAAAGAATAGATTTTTCAGGAGGACAAAACGTGGCGACGGTGTGGCGGTGAAGATACAATACATATTTATATTCATTGTTTTTAAAGAGCAGTATTCTGATTTATGTGCATAAGGATTAAGCACGGCTGTTTGCGGGGTTGCCTAATTAATTATTGTGTTAAAGTTACAGTGCTGGAGCATCTTGTTTGATATTGTAATGTTTTTTACATGGCTTTACAGTTGGGATTTCCAATTTTTTGATATCGTTTTTGTACGTCGTAAAACTAAGGAATATGACAGGGAGCAGTGTGTCGAGGTTAAATGGGTTTTTGCTGCAGAAATTATTTTGTTATAATTTTAGTGTGATTTATTATGTTCACTGTTCCCTCTTTAATGCTACAATTAAAGGGCGTCCTTTAAATTGTTACTTTAACTTTTAAAACATGCCTTATTTCTAAGTATGCATTCTCGTCAGTGATTTCATCCCCAAGCTGGAACTCATCCATAACATAATTAACACTGTGGCAAATAACATTTTTTCGGTGTTCATGGAAGTAATACCCAATGCATTATGTGTCCTAGGAACCGGTTACGTTAACGTATTGTGACGCATATGACAATCAGTACTAGAATATTCGAGAAAGTCCGAAACAAAGTACTAGAGTATTCTAGAAAGTACTGGAAACTGGAGACTGTGAACAGTAGAACATTCAAGGCTATGGAACGGACGGAAACGAAATGCCGAATCAGAATGAGGAAACGGTATAAATACGTCGCACACAGATCATGGAGAGAAGTAGAAGATAAGCAGTGAGAAAGCGACAAGTAAAGTAATAAGTGAGAAGTAAGCAGTGAAGAAGTAAAAGACGCGATAAGTACGGAAGCGATAAGATAAGACATCGTTAACCCGCCATTGGTGACGCAATTTTGACTTTGACCAATGGTGACGCCGGTCTCACGGACCGGGTTTTTCAAATGAAGATTTTTTGAAAAGTTTTACTAATAGTTTGTGTTTTTTTTTAAATATATACTCCTTGACAAAACAAAGATATTAAATCAACATAAGTTCTTTTATTTCAATATAAAAATTCACAAAATTGTTTTCTTAGAGCATTAAAAATAACAAGTTTTTTTTAAAAATACATTTTTTCAAATTAAGTAAAAAATAAAAATAATCACATATTCAAATGAAAATTAAGTTTTTCGGTCTCTCGACACTAGGAACTTTAATAAAATAAACAAAAATTGGCATCCTTCCAAACAAAAAATAAAAAAAGAATACATCTAAAAAAACTAAAATTCTGTTGGCAAACAGCTGCTGCAATACGGCGCTACGTGTTCGAGGCACAAATATTGTTGGCATTTTTGGCAAATGTGTGGGGGTTCTCTACATCACACGGAGAACCAACCCACAACCCTATCCTGCAAACATGCAAAAATCAAATCCTCAACGGAACATTAGCAAGTATACCAAGCCGCACACATTTCTCCGAAGTTCATATGCCTTAACAAAGCGTATAATCAAATCCTCAACGGAACATTAGCACGTATACCAAGCCGCACACATTTCTCCGGAGTTCATATGCCTTAACAAAGCGTATATTCAAATCCTCAACGGAACATTAGCAAGTATACCAAGTCGCGCACATTTCTCCGAAGTTCATATGCCTTAACAAAGCGTATAATCAAATCCTCAACGGAACATTAGCAAGTATACCAAGCCGCACACATTTCTCCGGAGTTCATATGCCTTAACAAAGCGTATATTCAAATCCTCAACGGAACATTAGCAAGTATACCAAACCGCGCACATTTCCCCCGAAATTATCTCGGTTAACATTTCTATCTAAACGATACCCCTTCTTGCACCCAAGCAATTTCAATTTCCTGGTATACACAACCAACGAATCCATCTGAGCTTATACGGCAAGGATTCGCTGGAACTAAACTCATATGCATAGGCATAGCAACTCTTCTACTAGATTCTTAGGAAGTGACAATGAGTTTACGATGCCACGACCACAACGCAATGGATTTTCAATTCCATAGTCAGTCGCTGTCCAACCGCCATCAAGCGCGCATCCTCCTCTTATCGCCCGCCAGTGATTCGAACTTCAACCGCCACCCGGGGCACACACGGAGTCGACATCCGATCGCCACAGTTTCGAATATTTCCACCCGGTCTACTCAGTCTTGCGCTGACGTGGTGTATATCAGTAGTCCGTTGTCGGTACGTGACGTGCATTTCGGCCACCTAATGTTCAGATAGTTATTGCATTGCGCAATACCACACAAACAGTATTTCGGTTAGTTATCGGATGTATGTAGGACGTTTATATATGTGTACAAAGGATACGCGTGTAAAGGATTATATTATTAACCAGATATACTCGATTTGCAGTGTAAAAACTTCATACAAACAGTATTTCGGATAGTTATCGGATGTATCTAGGACATATATATATATGTGTACAAAGGACACGCGTGTAAAGGATTATATTATTAACTATATGTATATAATTTACAGTGTAAGAAGTTCACGCAATCTGTATTCCGGATAGTCGTAGTTGGATGTATCTAGGACATTTGTACATGGGTGCATGAATATGCGTGTAAAGAGTTAACATTGTTAATGGGTAACCCATGTGATTGTTCAGGTGTTTGCTGAAGACGAAATAAAGAAGGAAAACATCAACAAGCCAGCGCATTTTATTTCTTCTCTCCCTTTCCCGTTGGTGAACGTTGTCGGTTTTACTTACGCAGTGACGTGTTGGGGGCGCAGTGAAACCGCGTCCGTGCTGGCGCCTACTCTACCACCCCCACAAATGTACTTCGTTTTCCTATTTTTTTTCCATCCACATTCATAGCACCAGCCTTTTCGTGAGGGAGCCGAGGTCCCAGGTACACCATCTTCATGTAAAATCTCCGACAGTCTAAGTTTCATTGATCGTGGCAAGTTCAAATGTGTTTGCCGATCTTTTACGTGGGGTTCAATTAGTTTCATAGCCAAATTCTCGATAAAGTTTCGGCGTAGCAATTTTGTGGCTTGATTGTTGGCTGTGTGTATCACTTGGCTGTTTATGGTACTGACATTTAGCATAGCATAAAATACTACCATAGGCCAGCGCCTTGTTGCTCGAGCACAATTATAATTTGCACATAAGCGATCCACGACATCGACGCCACCGTTGGTGTCATTGTAACTCAAAATTATATCGGGCTTTTGAGTGTCGTCATCGACTTTAGCATCATTGTGCATTGTACTAATAAGAAGAACATTTTTTCCTTTCTTTGGAACATGTGACACCAAAACCATGTTGTCACGAAAACCAAACATATTGGACTACATTTCGACCGCGCAATATGTTGAAGTCTGTAAGAATTTCTTTCTTGTTCTTCCTGATTGTTCCGACGGTTGTTAAACCTTTTTGCAGCAATGCTTCAGCTATGGGTATACTGGTGTACCAATTATCTGTTGTGACATTGCGACTTGTATTGAAGATCGGTTCGCATAATCTTTGAACAACGGCTAAGCCACAATAGTCGAAATTGTGTGGGCCTGCTTGCGGTTGTTTCCCGGGATAAATTTCCATGTTAAATGTGTAGAACATTTTTGCGTCACAAAGAGCTTGAATTTTGATGCCGTATGGATTTGGCTTGTATGAAATGTATTGCCTAAATGAACACCTTCCGCGAAATCCTTCCAACTTCTCATCCATAGTCACAAAAGCAGATAAAGTGTAATTAGCCTTACAATTTTGAACAAATTTCTCGAATATGGCAGATTTTGTCAAATTCCTTTCTATTTGCTCTCGTAGTACCATCATCAAACCTCAAAACACGCAGTAAAAATCTAAATCTCTAGCCAGACATTGAAAACCGAAATATTTCAATTGAACCACCATCGGTTCGAAACAACTCTTCAAGGTTGAGATGATTAGATTTTTTAGCTAAAAGGAGCAATCCTATCAGGCAATATATTTCCTTGAAATCAGTCTCTTTGGCATATGTTTCTCTGCAAAATTTATTCTTCACTGTAGCGATATATTGGTTGGTATATTTGATAATTATATGGAAATAGAATCATCAAAAAAATGTCTCCAAATTTGAAAAGGGTCTTTTTCATTCACTATTATTCGCTTGGGTCCTGGTAACTGTGAAACTATGTTGACACTTCTATTATGAACAGATTGGCGCGCAGGTACCTTACTCCATTTCGTACATTTGTCTTTTCCAATATCAAATAAAGAGGTGTTGCCACCTGAAGGCTCTCGGTCACTCAAATCCTCTTCGCTGTCTGAGTCTTGTATTTCCTCGGGTTCGTATTCATTCTCGAATTCACTATCTGAAGAACTTGGTGGTCTGTCCTCATCGATTGATGTTTCATGTAGAAGGGCTTCAAGATGACGCTGTTTGCTTTCATAAGATATGCTGTAACAAGTTTAATAATATAGAACACATTCATATACACGCATAGAAATGCACAAATATACATATATTATACACAATATTTTATAATAATTTTAATAATTTTACATATATATACACAGTAAAATAATAAATAAAATAATAAACTAGCGAAAGTACGCGATTAATAAAAAAATAATACTTGATTATTGTACTTGCATAAACGGTGACGTACGGTCTCATGGACCAGGCTAGCATATAAAATACACAACGTGTGCTCACTACAAAGTTTCGACGACAACTGATGGTGGGGGACGTGCAATGCGGCAGCTACTCGAAACGGCAACAAAAAACAATAACGGAGAATAAAGTTATTTGCATTTTCTTGCACACCCGGTCTCGCAGACCAGTAAGTCACCATTGGCGCGTTAAGTGTACGGTAAAAGTAACGGTTGTTATTAACGGACTAATAAAGTGTTAGATTAATTCAAAATCGATTTAACGTCTCTTATTTATTAAAATCCAGCGAACCTTAAGCTCGCTACAGTATTAATAACTTTGGATTGGTTTGAAAAGAAACAAATTTCGATTTAGTGTTAAGCAGTTCATTAAGGGGGCAGTCTGGTTCTTTTGGGTATATGTTGCAGTTCCGCAACAATTCTAATTATACCATTACGGCAAAACATGCTGGCACTGAACGCCACCAATTGCTGAATAGACGAGCAATAATTGTTTATTCATTAACCGTTTACATCGTTACTGTTTTGACACAGTTTTTATTTTTGTTGTACTGTTTTTCTGACAGTATATTTTTTAACGTTGGTTAATTGAAAGTGTATACGGTGCCTTCAGCACCTGTTTGATGAATGTGAACCGCTTAATGTAAAATAAAGTTAAATTTAGTGTTTTAAAAATGTTTAATTTTTGCGTTTTTTGCTGGGCTATATCGTCAAGATTTTGCTGGGCTATAACGCCAAGATCTATTTGCTGGGCGACCTACGCCACACACATTTTGCTGTTCTCACCGAAGATGACTCGATGCAGAACAAACAGTATATTTTTTGGATTTTTTTTATAGAAACATTAATTTTGACAACCTGGTAATTTTACCAGGTTGTGGTGTGTTAAACTCGCGACTCCGGGATATATCGCGTCTCTGTGCGCACCGGAGAGCGGGAGATCACGCGACCAGCCTGGTCGGCGGCTGCGATTTGACTCAAAGATTCAACCCTCGTTTGGGGTGAGTTTGTGGTAGATATCCTCTCCACTAAGGATATCTATTTACTTACCACCAGAGAAACGTAAAGTCTCTCTTGGTGGAATAGGAAACCAGATCTCGTAATGAAGCTCATGCGCGGAGGCAATGGCAATACAAAGCAAGCAAGCAGCAAGGACAAATGGGGTCGAGAGGATCGTTCTCTATGAAGTGCATCGCGTCTAAATAAATAGACGACGATACTTCGAAGAAATGTGGTAAGAGAAAAGATGAGACGAGGGCATCATAACAGTCTTAGATGAGTGATGCCCTTGTGTAAATATACGAATAGCCATTCGAAAGAGGTGCTAATGTATTACAATACTTTATACAATGAGAATTGTATATCGTATCTTGGGTCGGTGGCCAAAACGAATCCCTTGCTTGCATTTGTATATGCAGGGAAATTCGTTGCGGCAGTGAAAGGAATTGGAGATTGTTTGTTAGTGGGACAATAAATCATTGGGTGGATATTATGCATGTTTACATGCGTAGGAATTCGGTTTTATGGCACTAGACGCTAGATGCACGTATTGCTTTTGTCCCTTGGACAAAGGATCTGCAATGCCCCGTGCATGTGGGAACATAAGGGTGCAGATGAGGAACCAAATTGCTTGACAAACAACGGTGCCGGAATAGTTTTCCTACTTATAATACATGTATGCCAATGAATTATTTTCCAGCGAATTCTAATGATGCATTAGATGTGTGAACAGAATCTTTCCGGAATTTTCATTTAATGCGTTGAAAACATTAATGTCCTTGAAGTAGGAAATGTCTATGCTGGGTGGAGATTGCGGTGCAGGTGTGGGAAAGTTGGAATTTGCCTGGCAACCGAAGGTACCGAATAGGTTTCGGGATTCCTGAAAGGGTAGAAAAGAAATCTTACGGGGAATTGTATGCGAAGAGATGCATGGAAGGTAAGTTTTCTTGTACAGGGACTTTTAGATTAAAGATTTGTTCTCTTTAATGCGTGAATCATTTAAGGTGCTAATGTGATTGCATTAGTGAAGTTATGAGATTGGGTGGAAGTTATGGGGGCTTTTTAGGTAAGTGAACCGTGGGGTTTGGCCCAACCGCCACAGTCCGGTTGCCCATTCGCGCCACGTGTCCGGCCCATCTTAATCTTCGCCACTTGATTACTCTCACTATTGTAGGTTTGCGCTATAGTTCTTCCAATTCGTGGTTGTGGAGTTTCCTCCATTGTCCTGCCTCGTCGTCATATTTGCCGCCAAATATGCCCCCTAAAACTTTATTCCCGAATTTGCAATTTGTTTCATGTTTCAATTTTGCATTATAAATTGGATATGAAAAAATATCTGCGAGATGGGTGCCACATTTGCTCTCAACTGAGAACTTTTGGTGCAAATGCGTCGCAACCTAGATGAGTTTCTGGGCAGATTAGTAACTGTAGATGAAACATGGATACACAACTACACTTCCGAGACGAAAGAACAGTCAAAACATTGGATTGTTAAAGGCGAAAGGGTACCAAAGAAAACAAAGCAGGGTTATGGCTACTGTGTTTTGGGATGCACGTGGTATTATCATCATTGACTATTTAAAAAAGGGACAGACGATAACTGGGTAGTGTTATACGTCATTATTAGGTTAGCTAAATGAGAAAATAAAAGAAAATCGTCCCCCTTTTCTAAAGACTTATTGACCTGCCCTCATGTTATTATTAACCGATAATATCTGTCATTTTAATGTAAAATTTAATATGTATGATCATATAAGAAATAAAACTACTAGTACTGCTGTGGGGATGTAGATATGGATGTCCAATATGGGCACGGATTCACTTTAATCCCCGACACTTGTTTCTACGAATATCCACAAAAATCCAGGAAAAGGCGATGAATGAAATGCACTGGTGTTCCGTGTTTAACTTAGTTTTATCGTTCTTTATTATTTTTTTACGTTTCTTTTATTTTACATAAAAATACACTATCACTAGATCTAAATTGAGAAATTTGCATTTGTATTTACACAGGAAGGTTTTCTTAATTTAGTTGTTGGTTTTCTTAATTAGAATATAACCCATTTTGTTTAATGTATACTCAAGTGTACAACTCGCAATCCTATTGATAATTCGCTTGGTTACTTTCGCACTATGGGGATTCACGACACGCATACCCTCGACAGAATGTAATTCAGGTGGTGGAACAGCGTCCGACTACGATGACGATTGAGATGTGACTGGTGAATTAGGGATGAAAAATCTGGATTCTATTTGCGCACAGCTATTAGCCCATCATCATTGCGCTCTTTTCGTGACTCTTCTCATTTGCATGTCTCAGTGATAGTAATACTCGCGCATCATTCGACAGTCGCTGGACATGCGAAGGATGCAAAGAACAAAAGAAAGAGCGCAATAACTTCGGGGTTGGCTTAGCTTGTGCGCTGGTATCAAATGCAGTCTCTGAGAATGACCAATTGCCCTAGTGTTATGGCTGTGGTGATCTCAGAGTGCATTGAACCGTAGGGAGACAGAATTATGGAGGAGAGGAAATGTGGCCGGTGCTATTCACCTGCGAAAAGAGATCATGGATCCCAAGCGAATGGGTGATCTGCGGAAAAGCCGAAGTGACGCCAAATTGGCCAGGGTAATTTATCGTGAGAACTAATTAAATATTTTGATAAATTCCCCAGCGGTTTCATTAGACTGCAACAGTGTCGTCTGATTCGACTTGTTGTTGCTAACCGACATGATGTGATTTCCGGTAGGAATCTCATGGGCTAGCTAAAATGGAGTTGCCGTATGGCAAAAGGGTAGCTCAACTCAATTATGCATTGTGTGCATATAATTATGAGTTTAGCTATGCGTCCTTTAGGAAAACAATGATTCTCAAGTGAGTAGCCTGAACGGTGGGATAGGGGTTGATGTGACGCGTTAGCGGTCGAAATTAGCTTGGGATTGTGGGATGGTTCTTCATGTGATATAGAAAACCCCCACACTACTAGTACTATAGGAATCGAAACTCGTTATTTAGTAGACGGGAATTCGGTATGCAATGAACAAACAACTGTATACCGAAAAACGAACAGAAGCTGTACTAATGAATTTAAGTAATACGAACAACTGAAATATTGAGTTATTGGTAAGGGTATTAGTGTTCCTATTTTTGAAAATAAACGGTAACTTCAGGGTTATCTCTGTGGTTGTGGCATATTTTATAACTTAATATTTTTATTGTTTATGTTAATTAAATGATTCCTTACAAAGTACTCTCATTTTAAAACCAGATTTAGTTGTTCATCTTCTTTTTTATACTAAATTAATATGATTTAATATATAGGGAAAAAATGAATACGACTTGTTATCCAAATCACCTTTAAATACAAAAATCAAGTCTTCCCTTTTCAATTTAAATGAAAAAAAAAAAATCGACGTAGCTTTTGTAATACTGTCAAACAATGAAAATTCCCTTAATTTCATTAGTTCATAAAGTTCGATCGGATTAAGTCGAACGTTTTGAAACAAATCTTAGAAATGTGTATGAAATTAATATACATATATATATAAAATATACTTCGTCTTGGAGTGAAAAAGAAAATCGGTTTTCCAGTTAGTAAATCTCTTGGTGCAACCATCGAAAAACCATACGAAGGGTTTATCACCGGTATGTATTCGGACGTGAGTCCTTTTATAGACGGAGATAATTTTAAAATTTTATTATTATTATTTCGTTTAGGTGGCAAAACGCATTTGCTTTAATTTAAAGCGAATCGCTTGCGACATATCTCAAAGGTATTTTAAGCTAGAACTCTTGAAGAAGGCTTTGTCACATTTCGCGCTCTCACATTCACGCGGTCTATGTGTGTGAAAATATTTCTTTATCCCTGAATTATTCATAAATATTTCATTACAACCTTTATAAGAACGAACTAATAATAAATGGAATGACATAAAAGTACATTTTTTAATGACCTTAGGAAAACAATAAAACATTTACATATCTTCCTATTACGAAACGCGTCTGATTGCGTGATTGTTGGAGACGTCGCTGGTACTGGTGGTAGGGGGAGTGAAATGCGATAAAGACGGTGTAAAATAGATCCAATTCAGATACAGAAAATCTGAAAAAAATTCTCGCTTCACTTCATGTAGTTACTCTGTGATATCGAGGCCTGGTGAAAGTTTGCAGCCTCCATCATCTCACGATGACCACATAGTGACTTCCTAAAACAATCTTCCCATATCCAGAATCACCCACATCCGTGAGGATGTTGGGCTCGGTTTCAAGATATCTGAAAAAGAAAAAGGGGGGGGGGGGGGGGGGGGGGGGGGGTATCTAAGGATAGTGTGGACAGGGTTAGTTTCGGTGTTCTCTAACTACTTGGATGGAGGGATGGTGGGAAAGGAATCGTACAAGGCCGGTAGGTTTGAGTGCGGTAGTGAACGCAGATCACGTATTTGGCGTCTGATGATCTGCGCTTTGGTCAATGTCTGTATGTTTGTGCTGTCTTGTACTGTGCGTGCGTGTGTGCGTGCGTGTGTGCGTGTGGTATGTTCGTAGTATACCCTATGGGATGGGTCCAGGAATCCTCTATTATAGAGGGGAATGTTGTTGGGAAGAGTGCTTTCTTCAGTTTTGTACTGAAGAAGTTCTCGCTGTTCTGAATGCTTTCGAGGTACTTGTATGCTAATTGTAGCAAGTACTCTACGCTAGGGATAATAGAGGCACCTTCGTATAGGTGAGAGTTCGGGTAATGGCGACCGTCAGGCCTTCTAAAGTGGTCGATGCATCTTCTGAGGAGGTTTCTTTCGAAAACTCGAAGTCTTTCCATTTGAGCCGAAGATATAGAGGACCATATGGGAAAGGCGTACGATATTCCAGATCGGATTAGCTGCTTATAGCAGAGAACCTTAGCTTTGGTGTCAACTTTGTTGCTCCACTTCAGGATGTTGTGCAGTTGCTTAGACCGACCGTGGCCCCTTTGAAGAATGTGGGTCACATGTTTAGTGAAATTCACTTTTGGGATATAGATGACCCCAAGATATTTCATCCTGTCCTGTGGTCTAATCGTAGTATCTCCAATTTGTATTCGGATATTCTGCGAATATCGAGAAGTAGGTTGGGAGTGTTTACTACTCAGAATAATAGCTACTGCTTTGGATGGGTTAAGTCGAATTTTCCATCGACTGTAATACTGATACAGTTCGTCTAGGTGACGGTTGAGTCGATTTGTTGCGAGTTTAGGGCTTTTGGATGACGTGTATACTAGGACGTCATCCGCATAGCATATCTGGTTTACTCTCCCGCCCATAGGGGGAAAAATATCTGATGTGTAGACATTAAATAATATCGGGCCTAGAATGGAGCCCTGTGGTACGCCTGCAGCGCGTTGAAGGTTCGGGAAAGCTTTCCATTCACCCGAACTTAGAAGGTTCTGTTTAGAACGAACAGGTAGATGATACTACACAGCGTTCTACTGAGGCCAGTATTCATCATCATCATCATCACCGGCACTAACCGGAATCCGGTATTGGCCTTATTTAGCAAGTCTCGAGGCTTGTTAAATTTTCCATAATAAATTTTTACGGGCAGGGTTATTAGCCTTGCGCCGGAGGCCAGTATTCAGTAATTTAAAAATGAGACCTTCGATCCACGTCGTGTCAAAAGCCTTTTCGATGCCCAAGCTCACCACACTGGTGGGTTCTTTATTAAAGAGGTGCACGCAGACATGGTTTTGAAATATGTTGAGAGCCATAGTGGTGCTGTGCGCTATTCTGAATCCAAATTGGAAATCAGGTATTAGCTTCCTGGCACTGATAAAGTTATTTAGCTTCTCGTATATGAAATTTTCATATATTTTGCTGATGCAAATGAGAAGCGAAATAGGACGAAAGCTTGAGGGGTGATAATTTGATAACTTTGGCTATTGGACAAATAATAGCATGCTTCCAAGTTTGCGGAAAGTACCCCATGTTGTAGGCATGGTTGAGCAGAATGGATAGCTTTATAAAGAATAAAGCAGAAAGCCTTCACAACGAGTGGTAGGACATGTTGTCGATACCGGGTGACTTCTTAGGGTTGCGAGATTTAACTAGGTTCTGTAGGGTATCTGGTGTAACGAAACCGTAACTATTATCGTGTGTCGTCGAAGTATGCACTGTTAGCTGAGTTGAAGATAACTATTGGCTCGTTAAAGTTGTCTAATTTATTGTGAACCTCTGAACTAATTACTGCATTAGTGTCAGGGTCGCTATCCTCGAGAGTGAGCTTGTGATTACTTTCAAAGGTCTCTACGATGATGTATGCTTTATTGGCATCAGTATTGACAACAAGACCGCTGTGCATGATTGGCCCAGTGATACGAGAAGTGTCACATATATTTTTAACATTTTTGTAAATGTTCTGGTCCATCTGAATACCCTTCAGTTTGTCATCCAATTGTCGGGTGCGATTGTTTTGGATTCTTTGTTTTATCAGTGTGCCAATATTGTGAATAGTGGATCGCAATAATGGCTCCCTTTGCGTAAAGCGGCGACGATATCTTATTCTGCAGAGCTTTTTACGCTCCCGGATGAGACGAAGAGTGAGGTCGTCAAGGGTAATCTGATGTCTTTTCCAGTTTGTACTTCGGGACATAGGTCTCCGACGTTTCAACTAGAATCTCGTGAAGTCGAGCTGCAGCGCTATTTATCTCAACCGTCGTTAGTTTCCTGTCAGTGCGAAGAGGGAGTTGGTGGAGTTTTTCGTTCAATGTGACATTGAAGTTGTCCCAAATTGTGTGCCCATAATCGGCTATGTGTCTGATATGAGCCCGCGATGCCGGATAGCTGCGGATGAACGTGGTGTCAGCGTTGTGGTCAGATACACCCGCCGATACTTGGGGAGGAGAGTGTAGCGGTTCTACGAACCGCACAATCAACTATAGGTTGTGATGTCCTTTCCGCCAAGGAACATACTTACCTTTATTCATTACACGTGCCCACAGACGCGTGTCCCAAATTCCTTAATCATAGCTGTAACAAAGGTCATATGAAACTGCAACAACGTTGAACCCGATATCAAAAACCCGAGGAACTTAACGTTCAAAAACTTCCAATATCGAGGTTAAACGCATCCATACATCGTATGCAAAACCAATCCCAGAACGCAGGAAAGCATCGCATGTAAATCGATCACCCAGCCTGATCAGCAACATGATGTTTTCCCACGAAATACCATTGTCGGTAAGTAAACCGAACAAGGGATGCATTCTGGGGTAGCTAAAAGCAATTAGCACCTAAATCCCTTGGATGACCTAATGCTAAGGCACGCTTGCGCAAACAAACGATTCGTTGCGTCGCTGATGATCAGGCGAACAATCATAAACGCATAACACTATCCCTGATAGATGTTTATGATGGAAAAGGCAAACAAAGCCTTACATCTCATAGTCCGTGTACACATCCGAAATGCAGGCGATCCTTTGCCGCATGGCAGATGTGCAATTCAAATAAACCACGGAAAGATCGGAGAGTAAGCGGCGGCATCCGATCTGTAAACAATAGAGAAACACGATTCCGACCACCAGCAACGAATGGTGATAATGATGATATTAGGTAAAATTTCTCCTTTCCAGGTCCAATGGGAAATTCTCCTTTTGACATGCCAAGGGAAATATTAGGCTGTTAACAGATACGATGGGGAAAATCTGTTAGTATACAGGGTGAGAAATTTCCTCGTGCAGATGCGAGGATTCGGAACGCGAATGAGATATTTTTAGGATAGAGACAATTAGTCTATGTCGAGCATCCGTCTAGTGAGAACCGTTAGAGAACCCAATTAGGAGGTCGATCCGCGCCGTGCAACGTACTAAAAATAAATCCGATAAATTAACTGCAAGGAAAGCTATCGCGGATATCACACGATATATAAGAACAAAGATTGGAATACTTCAGTGTCGTCGAGAGTGCATGCGCGGCAAATACCGGGAACAATATAATCAGCGTTGAGTGTCTTCTACAGGCCTTTCCCTTTGTGCTCGTTTTCGATTATGTATAGAGTGACTTATTACGAGTTGGTAACACTACTGTAAATATTACAAACCGTGACAATAAAAATAAAATAAAACCACAGGTTAAGAACAAATATCCTCGTGTTTCATTGGTGCATCATATCCTTCACTCTGGTTTCATTTCGTGTGTTTCTTTAGCGAACAGTGTTCAGGTGGAACACTGCGTCAACTTACAACATAGACAAGCATCCGCCAAAACAGATTTGGGGAAGTAAATCTTTGGACCCAATAAAGATGTCCAGAATTGAGTTACCTCGCGTACCAACAGTAGGTGCCACTATTTCGAAATTTAGGGCATGCGAGTTTTCGGTGTACCATTGGTACAATTTTATCCCATTTGGGCAAGAGACCGAGTTGTTCCAGTGGGGATGTTTGGAGTTAAAATCGCCGTGTATGAACTGATCACGAATCCAAAATGTGCCGCCCTTTTATACTCTGGGGCGACAGAGATTTGTTAAACATTTTTACTTAAAACTTCCAAGAAGCACAAACAAGATTTCGTGTGCTTCAATTGGAATGGGATTCTGGAAGTGGATGGGAATTTGGTTGAATAAATTCCCGGAAGGAGAAATTATGAAATGCATTAAGAATTAGGCATTTCATAATGTTAATGGTTATTGGGAATTGAATCAATGTACGACGAATGGACTTTCGATTAAATTTGTTGTGCATATGATTCAATTGGGAACATGATTGGGATTATGGGTAAAAGTAAGATAATGGAGAATTGTATGAATCTGCGACAAATTAACTTTTGGTTTAATTTGTCGCTCGTATGATTCACTAGGGGAACAAGATTGGGATTATAAGTAATAATGGGATTGGATGGGAGTAGTGATTTAGGATTTAGAAGTTCATGACCTCACTAACTCGCCTGCGCCATCGTTCCTTGTCCTTTGCATTCTCTTGCCACGCCTCGGCTTCTGAACCGATCTCGTCGTGCCTTATATTGTTCTCGGATCTTCAAGGTAAGCGTTTCAAACGACACTTTAAAATCAAGCAAACAGAAAAACGCCGAATAGTTTTTCCTCAATTTGAAGCATGAAATGTACAGAATCTGGTAAGTGTATTTTCTATACGTTCCATTGAGTGGTAAATACAGGATGAGGCTTAGAAAGATACAACTTAAATAGAGTAAATCTTAAAATTAGTCAAGTTCGAAACGCTATTATCTATCCGGCATTGACGCACACACATACTTATAAGCGTTTGTTTTTTTTTTCTTTGTCGATCTTTCTCCACTGATGTCGCTACCTAGTTAGGTATACTGGCGCCGTTCAACCTAAGGCAAGTTTATCTCTTGTGCCAACTCCGATTTATTTGAACATTTAAAAACTCTATTTCTGCCACTAGATACATTTTCATATCATATACCCACCCCATACTTGGTATTGCTGCAGATGTACGCTATTCAGCATCTATCGTAGACCAGGCACTGCAGTGTTCAGTTGAGAGCGACAGTATCATTATTTCTTGGATCAAGTGCGCTCAATTGAAATTTATATGCCAGTCACGACGGAATGTCTCTGTTTTCAGCGTTCGCCTTGAGTAAACACACTCCTAAGTATATATTCATAGCATTGGCTATGACTGCCGTCAGTTAACCTCTAAGGACGAGCTTGCCACGTAGGCCGGGGGAAGTGCAACCGACATTTTTGTGTCTACTAAAGTTCCATAATGAATGCACATGCAAATCAGGATATAACTGTGGCTGTGTAGCCTTTGGCTTTGTTTCAAGATTGAGGATAATTACACTCGATCAAGGAGTTGAGATGGCGTACCTTCGACTGTATAAAAGAATCACACAATAGTGTCATTGGCACTTTTGAAACTCAAGTCATCAACACTCTCTTATAGTAGATACCATCCTCATCAAGATTCTCATCATCGTTATCGTGAAGCGTATGTGCTGCTCCTTACCCCATTCATGTTCATTAAATTGTCGTTTGAACGGCCCCGCCCGAAATGCGTTGCCATAATTTGGGGTCGATTCTCAAAAACAGAGAAGAAGGCGGTGCCGTGTGCTTTTAGTTGATGTCGCATTGAGTGTTCTAAAATATCATATGCGATAGCACGTCGGGGGGTGATTAATGACCATAATCCAATTCAGAGATTTTGTCCCTTTTTCGTCACTAGCGTTCGAAGGAACGTGGCTCTACTGTGATGTGGTTATGTTTTCTAGATCATGAGCTACAGTAAAGGAGTAGTTGTCACTGGATAAAGAGGATTAAGGTGAACCAACATGAAGCATTTCCAGGAATACCAGGTTTGAAACACCACAACTGTCTGGTTCCCTTAAATTGGTTGAAATCTCTAAGGCCTGCAAGAAGATACAACCACATTGCTCTTATTTATGCCATTTTAAAATATATGCTGACTTTAAATTTATCGACTGGGGCTTACGGCGTAAATCTATTCACAACTCCATGCAGAAACACTCAATACTTTCAAGAATCCCGCCATTAATTTTCAAAAATTTAACAAAAGCCGTTTGACTTATAAGCAGAGGATTGATACTTTACGTTCTACCAGGGGTAACATTGCAAACCGTTTCGTACCACAAACACAAATCTATCCACATACATTTCACTTGAGCAGTGCTCAGGTAAAGGAGCAATCCTTACATCTCTACCTTCACAGCGTTAACCCAAATTTAAATCCTCCACTGCAATCACCTCGTAATGTTAAATGCTTTCATAAATTTCGAAGATACATAGACCTTCGGAGGTGTTTTCTTACCCTTGCAATAACTCGCTATCGGATTTACTCAGGTGAATTCCAATGATATTGAACTTTCACCGCCGACATCACGTTGAATAATCGGAAGGAAATCATAAAACATGGACGCTCAAGTGGATAAGCTTGTAAGAGCTTCAATTTTACAGCACCTTGTTGATTCACGAACCTGAATCAATTTAGGAGCATCAAAGAAGTGTTTTTCAATAGAGATTTTCCGTTATAAGTCGTACACCGTCGTACAGGAAGATGAAGCTATTTAGGGTTAGTGGAAGTGTTTGGTCGATTTAGAGTTTTATGGATAACTTTTGAGTTAAAGTACGATGTTCTAAATCCACGTTTGCTATTTGCTTAATCTAATTTTTAATTTTTGTTTTAACTGTTTTCCACTTGTTTTGTCATCCCACTGGCCCGCCTTACTATTTATTCCAGGAAAGTGGGAGCGAAAAATGTCCCATCCGTTTCACTAGAATTTGTTTATTTCATTTTTTTTCCTCCTTTTTTGACACCTCCGTGTCTCTCAAGCATCAATAATCTCCCAGACTTCCTATAATGAATGGGCTTATGATGTGATAGTGGTGCAGTGGAGATGCTGCCACAAGTCAGTGATGCAGCTGCTACAAGGGCATAAAACCTATAGTGGTCACTTTCGCTGATCCACAGTGGTCTCCTTCTGGGATCCACTGCGATCTCAGCTTGCTTCCCATTCCGAGGTGGTATTGGTTTATTGTGATAGGCCTGTGGGTATGTGCCTTAGTCTTGTGCCAGCACGGGAACGGGACCACTAAGATTCCACTGTCTGCTATTGTTCACAACCGCGACAGTTCACTGAATAAATAAAAACTGAGTTCCGCAGCGAGCCGTTGTACGAGAAGAAAAATAAAACACACTGTGATTGATTGTTGTAAATTGTTTATTTTTTATTATTGTTCATTATTGTTATAATAGCGGGTTTGTATAATAATTATTTTCTTTTTGCAACACAGAAAATTGTTTCAAAGCCGTTTTCTTTTTAATTTCATGTATGTTCGGTTATAGTGTCACACTTCTCCAAAAATATTACCGAACATTGTTACTCTTTCATTTTCCAATCTATTACATTAACACCAGTGAAGGAAGGTTGCAACATTAAATTTCTAGGCTTACTTATTTAGTAGATGTCGACGTTAACGCAAAACAAAAGATCTATCAAACCACAAACTTGACTTCCGCATGCGCACTCTCCTGATGTAGAAACTCGACTGACTGATAATGGGCAAGAAATCATTCATCGTGTCCTGGCGGTTGAGTCATAGCAAAGTAAGCTAGCTGCCGCTTACTGCGAACTCGAAAACGGTTGCTACATGTGCATAGGGAATTTAGTTCCAGAGAATCATTGCCGTACAAGCTGAGTTAAATTCTTCTGGCGTTATCTATACGAGGAAATTGGTTTGGAAATACGACCAAGTATGGGCATGAGTTGTCGGTTAGACAAAGGGATGTGGGTCTCGGTCGATGCGATGGTCGATTCGCGGAAATGCATCGTGCTGGTGACTTGCAAGTAAGGAGAATTGGTATTGGGTAGGATGGGAGCCGAAATGATTTTCGGGGAAACTAAATATTGCTTGGTTACAAGCGAGGAAATAGTTTAAGCAGGAAGTGAGCCGGAATGATTTTCGGGGGAAATTAGAATTGCTTGGCTGCAAGCAAGGAATATAATTTAAATAGGAAGTTAACCGAAGTGGTTTTTGGAAAAAATTATATGCGGTTTGATGTAGTTGGGGGAGATGATTAGTATTCCGTTTTAAGTTTGAATATGCGCTTATTACAGCTTGGGAAATTGGTTCTTGGTAAGTTTGGGGATGTATGCAATTGCGGATTTGGGGACGGATGCTGTTGCATATTGGGAGGTGTGTGTTATTGCCGGTTTGGGTTAGGGTGACCCGCTATTGTGATCCTTCTCTCAGGGAGCATGTCTCCTTGTCCTGAAAAGGATGAGGGATCTCTATAGACCCGTTGCGGTCGCCACCGTGCTTCCGGGGCCCCCGGGAAGAGTGACAACCAATCGTTTAATTGGGTCCTGGGAATCGGGTAGGCCCAATAAAAAATACTTTTTATTTTATTCTATAATTATTTAATTTATTATTTATTTTATTTAACTTAATTTATTTTATTTAACTTAATTTATTGGCGTCCTACCACTTCGGGCGCCAATTCAGACTGCTCCTCGAATACGAATTTCATCGCCCTTTTATACAAAATCTTATCGGGATTTTGTATCGCGGATGCATCGAAATGCAAGCAAAATTTCGAAATGTAGTTCGACTGGAATCGAATACTGGAGAAAAGGAATGTGATATCTATTTTTAGAATGTACACATCTGGCAAGAATGGAGATAAAGATAAGGATTTGTAGGAACATGATATGCATTGTGGTGTTTAGTTTTTAGGAAGTTCTGGAAATATGAGTATGGTAATTGAACATCTGGTTCAATTTACCGTGTGTTTGTTTTGGTTTGGGGATTACTGGAAATTAGGGCGTATGGATGATAAATGAATATTTGATTCGTTTATCGGGATTTTGTATTATTGAATTTGGGTGATTGATTTGTTTGAATCATCCTGTAGGTGTTGGAATTTGGATGTATATGTGGGGAACGGATTTGGTAGAGCTTTGTAGAGCACTACAGCGCTGTTAGCGGTCAAAATTGGTTGGGATTGTGGATTGGTTCTTCATGTGCTATAGAGAACCCCCACTGGCTGATGTAGTGATGCGGCATCTCTAACAGATACCCACAATTCACAAGCAAAAATAGTGAAGGAGACCGAACGAAAATCGATTAAGAAAATACATCAGAACCGTGTACCTAGCGATAACATAACAATTCACATCAGTGGAGTATAGTCGAGTTTAAAAATCAAATTCAAAACGCGGTCAGTAGCCTGATGGGGAACGCTTAGGTTCAAATGTTTTCGCGATTCAAACTGTCATAGCATCAGTTCGAATCACACGATCTTCTTCCCTATTATTTCTAACGCTATAGTGGCACTAGAATTTTGCGTCAACGAGTGCAACACTCGTGGCTTAGTGTGTAACTTTTCTGTGGTCTCTGCCGACACATGTAATCACAAATCGTTTCCGGTTACCTCAATTGAACAACACAGCGGAAACAGGAGAACGTTTAAGAGGACTAGGGATGTACGCGGCGCGTGCATTCTACGTATGAAGCTCCTACATGTCTAGAAAGTGAGACAAAAAATACTAAAATTTCCCATAGGTAGTAAAATCTTTTAAGCGTTTGTGAAGAGTAGCAAACTCTGTAGCACATTGGTTCTACGAGCGCACCACAAATATGGAATTTCACTACTGACGTCTCTATGTTAATTTTTAATCAGCTCTCGGATTAAGGATGGAGTTCGGAATTAGTACCAACAGTCGTTTGTCATCGGACATTGGTTCTCCAATATTTTTTGTCGATGGTTCAGTGCACAAGAGTGCTCGGTGATTGAAATTACGAGTTTTTGAACGAATAAATAAATAAACCACTGGCTTACACCGCAAAATCATCTCATATAGATACCATAATAACAACAATATTTACAATACCGCAGGCATCGAACGACTGCATAGACGGATCCTAGAACTGTCGACAAATTTCATAGAAAACCTCCCTAACAATCCCAACCCCATAATAACAGACCTGCCATCACCCTGCTCCAATACGGAAACTCACTACCGTAATTGTCTCCAAATCAGGACCCTCTTCACCTTAGGCAGACTTATAGCGTTTGCGACGATAGCGAAGAACGTGTGATTCGAACTGACGCTATGGCGGTTAGAATCACTAAAAATTGAACCAATGCTTAACGCATCAGGCCACTGCCGCGTGTACGAATTCGATTTCTAAACTCAAGCACACTCAACTGATGTGGAGTTGTTTTTTTTTTCATTTTCAACAATTTTTTTATTTTCTTTTTATATTCTTAGTTTCTAAATTATATGCTAGACAAAAAATTCTTAAATTCTAGCTTAATTATCTTATATTATAACTTACTGGTCCTTCGCAGACGCTCTAAGCTAAACGTTACTTAACAATGGTATAATTTGCCTTTCGGCGACAGAACTTTCAGGCAGTACTTATAATTATTTGAAAGACAAAGAAAAATTTGAAAAACTTTGTGTCGAATTTTTTTTGTTTTTTTTTCTTAAAATTTAACTTACTTAATTTTTTTTTTTTTTTTTTAATTTTATTTAAAAGCACTTAACTGAACTTAACTTAAATCTTATACTACCCTAATTCTAGAAAAGCTAAGTCTATGTAAGCTGTCTGATGATAGTGTGATTCTATACCGGCATTGGTATCCAGAATTCAACCACCAGAACTGTTCACCCTGTCTAATTCCCGGTCTCTGTGGGAGATAGCCCCACTGAAGCGCAAGAGTGCGAATCTTTTCCATCAAATTTGGACCTATGTTGAACCATACTGGACAACCATATACGAGCATTGGCCTGATTAGCGTCATGTAGCATATGAATTTTACCCTGCTGTCAAGTTGGCTACTGTGAAATTGCCTCCTTGTCATAGCAAAAGTTTTTCTAGCTTTGAGCAAAGCAGCATCTACATGTCTGTTGAAATACAGATATTGGTCTAGCCAGATGCCCAGGTATTTAACTAAACTCTTGGTTTCCAGTTTATCTCCATGCGGTCCCACGATAACTAGCTTTCGCCAGTTTTTCCTTGTGTCGTACGTGGCTTTATATAATGGAGTTCTAAATAGGATGGCTTCACATTTCTGGAAGTTGATCTTAAGTTTCCAGTCATCGCAATAGCGCTGCACTTTGTTGAAGTCTCGCTGTATTAACCTATTTATGATCGCAACTTTCGGAGCTGTTCTGTAAATTATGAGATCGTCTGCGTACGCCATAGCCTGCGGAAGTGCATCTAATAAGTCGCTAATGTAAATGTTAAAAAGAATCGGAGAGAGTACAGCGCCCTGTTGCAAGCCATTCTTGATATTATACGTTTTATTAGAGGTCACATTACCACTTTTGACCACGAACCTCCTGTCCTTTAACATATCGTAAAGTACATATAGTAAAGGCTTATGTATGCCATGTCTGACCAGTTTGTAATACAACCCTTCGATCCAGACGGTATCCAAGGCTTTTTCCAAGTCGATCAGACAGGTCCCTGTGCATTGGTTCCTACATTTATTCCATTGTATGTCGGAGACCAGTTTAGCTGCGGCATGTGTGGTTTCGTCACCTGCCTTAAAGCCAAACTGGTTATTTGGAATAATGCTGTTGTCGTCTACCCACTTTACCAGAGCTTTGTTAATGGTATTTTCAAATGCTTTACTGATGCTTGGAGGTAAACTTATCGAACGCATGTTCAATGGGTTTGTACAGTCTTTGCCCTTTTTTGCGATGGGCTGAATGATAGCCGTTTTCCAACGCGCGGGATAATATGCATTATTCAACGCGTTGTTAAACAGGGCCGTGTATATATCTATTGCCATTGGGGGCAGGTTCTTGAGTACGATGTTAGGTACTCCATCTATTCCCACTGACTTTTTGCTTCTTAATGAGTCGAAGATACTCTGGATTCCTTCCCTTGCAATTAAAAGGCTCTTAGCCTCACCATTGGCATTAATGTCAATTGACAGCTTATCGTCACTGAATTCGGTAAAACCCGGATTCTCCGATTGCCTATGTCAAATTTCATTTCGGAGGTGCAGGTGATTCAGTAGAACTCTGTCCTCCAGGTCTTGATTTCGGCGAATGCTTTCATTCACCTTATACATTTCCTGAAAGACAGCTCCCACAGCGTTCACCTTTTCCAAAGGATCTTCGATCACGAAGAGCTCACTATTGAGGATAGCGTTCTCTGTATCTATGCCAATGTTGGTTAGCAGCTGCTTGTTTACCTGAGTACGTGGAATTTGGAGACACTGAATCTCGTTTTGATTATTTCTTCTGAATATTTTATTTATTTGTGGGAACATATTCGGGTTATTAGTTTTTATAGCTCGAATTCTGTTGTTCCAATACAAATTTGTTGCTAATCTATAATTAGCTTTAAGTAATTGTTGGAGGTTTTTTAATCGGGATTTCAGTGATATTATCTCCTGGTCTTGTCTGTGTAATTGTTTTAGTTTCGATAGCAGTCTGCTCTTTTTCTTGTGGAGTGCGTTTATTGTTGTGTTTCTGTACAAGTTTATGTAATTTGGAACTGTTGTTTTGGGAATTGTTTTGTCCATTGTTCGTTTTACGGTTTCGTCCATTTGTTGGATGTATTTGTCGATTTCGACATTTGTCAGGTTTCTGTTTACTGGCAGATTAAAGTCATTCGAACGAAGTTCTCTTGTTAATGATCTGGTGAACCGCGGCCATCGCATTGCCCTGCAGTTGTAGGGTTGCGGGATCACGAATTCCTTCAGATCTGCGAGATCTCTCGGAAGCTCTATTACTGCCGTGAATGCACAGTGGTTACTGTCGTATTCAATCGTCCGTAAACAGTTTCTGTTTCGTCTGTTGGTGTTAAGTAGTCTCAGTCGTGAGTCAATTAGCAAAATATCTAAGAACGATCTACCTCTAGGGAACGATGGATATTCGGTAGCTAGCAGGTCAGTTCTATATTCAATATGATACTGATCTAACCAGCAGCCAACTGATTTCCTCTGGCATTAGATATATAATTTCCCCAATTTCTATGCTTGGCGTTCATATGTCTCCCTAGGATAAAGTAGTTTTTGTCCAGGTGCAATTGTAAGCATCGAAAGAGCGTCTCGAGCTCCGCTATAAATAGGATATGTTGGTGCTCCTCAGGTGCATAGACCGCAATCGCATACAAACCCCTTTCTTGCTGAAGGGGTATGCGTACGATACGGCTTCCAGCACCCGCAACCTGCACACTTCTCCACTATATATAAGTTTATGATCATTCGATCTTACAAAATACTCACTCCTTTCCCTTTTATATATACGCACTGACCGAAAGTAACCTCACCCCCAGTATAAATAGCCTGGAACTGTTGCCCCCTCCTTCTCAGTTTTTCGAAACGACGAGGTCCATCATTCCGGTCCTGACACCCTCTGCCGAGGCGTGCTGCTTGCCATGCAAAACGGACTTACATCTTCTCTTATCACCATCTCTTCTTCTCCCTACCTCGACTATGTCGCAATAAAAATTGAACACTGCTCAAAGTCCGCGTACATCATATGCTTTTACATACCGCCATCGCAAGCTATCGAGTTATACGAATTCGCTATTGCGGCAATCGATCGCATAACTGAGGCTAGCCCTTCCCAAGACGACATTGTAGTCCTTGGCGATTTTAATCTCGCCCGTCTCCAATGGACGCTGTCTGACAACTAGTCCCACTATATCTCAAACCCCACTACTACTAAGGACTGTCTCTTTATAGACATCCTCACTGGCTCTAGCCTTTGCCAAGTAAGCAATGGCCAAAACCATCTAGACAGACAACTTGACCTTGTGTTCGCGACAGACCCCTTTAACTCCTCAGTCGTCCCTAGTCCTCACACCCCCTCAACTATTGATAACCACCACCTTTCACTTCTCGTATCCTTATACCACGACTACTCAGCCCACAGCACACCTCCCCCCTATCAATTTTCTTTCAACTTTCGAAAAGCCAATTTCCGCCTCATAAATGAGTACCTCAGCAATATCACACTCCGCGTATGTGATATAACTGTAGAGGGCGCTACAGCCTCGTTCTACACAGAAATCCACAACGCCATATCCCTATATGTCCCATACTCCCGACACAGGTTATCATTCTCATCGCGTCCATGTTATAACCACAAACTACGCACCCTTCGTAACAAGAGGAATAAGTTGTGGAACACTTTCCTAAACACGCGTTCTCCCCTTGAGTACTCCAACTATCTGGGTTACTTTTACCAATTCGCCGAGCTTTACAGCTCTCCGTACCACGATTACCTTGCCAAAGCTCAATGCAACCTGATCAACGACCCCAAATCTTTCTTCCACTTCATCAACCACAAACGGAAATCTGATGCCTATCCCACCTCTCTTTTCTACGGCTCAACTACTACCACGGACTGCCAAACCATATCCAATCTTTTCGGGTCCTTCTTCAAACTTTCCTTCGCGGACGGCTCGTTCGAGCTTAACTCCTCCTACTTTACTGGCATGTCTGAATTCTCCCTCGGCCCTCTCAGCCGTCTACACATTCAACAACACCAAGTCACAAAAAAACTTGAAGAACTGAAAGATGATTTCATTCCCGGCCCAGACGGACTCCCTGCTATCCTCTTAAAAAAAATGTTCCTCTTCTCTCTCTCTCTCTCCCCCTCGCGTCAATCTTCAATGTATCCCTTGCTCAAGGTCTATTCCCTGACTTTTGGAAATCCTCTTACATAACCCCCATACATAAAAAGGAAAAAAAAACCATATATCCAATTATCGCCCCATTGCTAAGCTTTCGCACATTCCTAAACTGTTCGAAGGCCTACTAAGTGAGGCGTTATGTTTTTGCTGCGCACGCATCATCTCTCCAAACCAGCACGGCTTCGTCTCAGGTATGTCCATTACTACTAACCTTGTCGAATTCATCCCACATACTCCTTGCCCTAGAAAACGGCGATGAGGCCGACGTAGTCGCTACCGACTTTAGCAAGGCCTTCGACAAAATCGCCCATAACCTCATTCTCTTCAAGCTGTCTTCTCTCGGTTTCGAACCCCTGCTGATTAAGTGGGTCTCATCCTATCTCAGTTATCGGACCTGCCGCGTGCGATTTAGATCCACCCTCTCCGATCCTTTTTTGCCAACCTCAGGTGTCCCCCAGGGCAGTCATCTCGGCCCACTCCTATTTATCCTAACCATAAACGACATAGGCTCTTGCATTAATCACTCCTTCATCTCGCTTTACGCGGGTGATTCCAACATTTTTAAGACAATCCGTTCTCCCCTGGACTCCTCACTTCTCCAAGCGGATCTTGACAGCTTCTCGACTTGGTGCCCAAATAATTGTCTAGATATGAATATCGCCAAATGTCACTGTTTGTTCTGCTTCGATTCGTCCTCGATGAGAACAGCAAAATAAGTATGACGAAGTAGCCCAGCAAATATTATGGCGTTATAGCACAACAAATGACTGCCGCATTGGGCAGTAATTAAACACATTTTTTAATACACTAATTTTGACTTTAAGTGTACGTTTCACTAAATTAAAAAGGACAATCAAACAACCGGTGCTGAAAGCACCGTATAAAAACATCTTTTTTCCAATAACGTTAAAATATACAAACTGTCTAAAAACAGTACGAGATGCCGATGGCACTTAAATTAATGTTCTTAATAACGGGCTCGTTATCAGTCCGATAAATCTGGTATTGTGTCATTGGCAGCGTTCAGTGCCAATAGTGTTTTGCCGTAATGGTATAATCGGACTTTATACATGTTGCAGTCACACAGTCACCTTCTCGCGGAAGAGTTCCCCCACTCACCCACGATCCTATCTTTTACTGAACCAACCGATAACATCGGTTGAATTGATTCGCGATCTGGGGGTCCTATGCGACAAGGAGCTCAAATTTACCGCACATTTTAATTACATAATCTCTAAGGCTAACGCCGCCCTTTGGGTTTGTCAAACGAATACCATTATCATTTGAAACGTCATGTAGGCTTTCTTTACCTATTGTTGGTTGGAAGATATCTTCCTTTCCAATTTTCGCATTGAGGTCGCGGAGGAGGATTTTAACATCGAATGATAAGATCCCATTAAATACTTCTTCTAGGGTCTCGTAGAACGTGTCCTTCGTTTCTTCGTCCGTAGATTCTGTTTGGGGTGTGTACGTTTATAAAAACATAATTGTACCATGGTCCCTCTATTTTTAGCAGAGACATTCGGTCATTAATAAATTTCACATCTTTTACATGGGGCGTAATCTTCTTGCTTATGACGAAGCCGGTTCCGAGCTTAAGTGTATCGGTACCTCCACACACCAGTGTAAATCCGTTGGTTTCGATTACTTGATGCTTACATCATCTTTGTCGATCGCCTTCTGGCTGGCTCAATCAATTGCCCAAGCTTGCTCTCCACTTTAACATTGTATACTAACCCCCGCGACGTACGTAACCCTCGACTGTTTTACGTGCCTGCTCATCACACTTCTTACGCCGCTAACGAACCTATCTCGCGTATGCTACGATAGGCCAACTCTTTTCCCACCTCCTTTGATTTCAACATCTCCTCTCCCGGTCTTAAACGACGTCTCAGAATAAACCCGTTCTAAATCCCCCCTCCAATAATCCCTTCTATCCTGCAATCCTACCTCTCCTCTCCTACCCTCAAAATAATTCCCCCAGACCCACCCGCAATTTCAACCTCCCCCCCCAGCTCCCAACCTCGCCCCCTACCAGTACATAGACATGCCCTTCACTATCACTGTCTCACAAATTCCGAATTTACCACCCCCACATACACTCGCTCTTCCCTAGCCTCCTACCTCCCCCATTGCACAGTCATCTTCACCATTTTTTTTTGTTTTTTTTTCTTTTTTTCTCCTTCTTACTCTAGATTTAAGATAGTCTGTAAGGCTTTTATATTAATTTAATTTGAGTTAATGTAAGCTTGCATAAACTAAATAAATGAGGGTTCTGCCCTCACTAAACTAAACTAAACTAACCACAACGCAAATCGCCTTCTGTCTATTGTTAATTCCGGTTTTATAAAACGTCCGATATCGATTTCTAATAATTTGACCAAAAAATATCTGTACAGGACACGGGGTAGTTCTCCTGTATTTCCGTATACAACATTCAACTCCCATATTCTTATGTAACCCGTATATAAAATAATAGAGCACTTTGTAGGGGCAATCACTAACTCCTTATCACGTGTGCTCCACCTATATTTCAAAGCTTGTTATTAATTGACTTTTCGTAGGTCTCCTTATTTCTCACGTTTATTGTGAATTTCCGTTTATTGTGACGATAGTCACCCATCCTTTTCTGTTACACATTTCATTTGACAGGGATCTTTCTTTCGCTAGCAAAAATTTTCACATACTGGTTATTATACAATTGGTGGCATCGAGTGAGTCGCCAACGTCGTTGCGTCATTATAGAAAAAAATTATTTTTTGCCTATCTCGAAAGTCAGTCCCTCTCGTTCATTTTTAGAAATATCAAGAAGCCAAATTAAGATAATTTCGTTTGAAAAATGGACCGCTCAAGGATAAATCGTTATCAATTACTCGCGGAAGACGACGGTGTTAATTATCAGCTGCATACAATCGTTAAGAGGAAGATTAAACAGCAACCGCCATCGTTATCGAAGACATTGGGGAATACTGCCTCGTGTGAAAAATTCCAAAAGAAGTCGCTGCAAGTTCAAGACAGCCAAAGTATTGCAGCCAATGGCGCGGTTGGAAGTCATGGTAATAAGAAGGCGCTTGCGGAAACCAATTCAAAAACTGAGCGCAAAACTGCCGCACAACCTAAACGAGAAATTTCAACTGGCAGTGTAGGTTTGCCGACTGAAAAAAGCTCCATCAATTCTCGCCAAACTGTGCAGTTCAAGAAAAAACAGGTAAAAAATAAGCCATCAGTTGATGGGTTCAGGGAGGGCAAGTTGCGGCAGGGCCACAATGATTATGAGTCTGTCACGATTATCGTGAACAAAGACGATCGGATTAATAACTCGGGGCATCAAGGGCAACTAACTCGTCAAGAGGAATCGCAGACTGTTAGTTCTGAATTGGATCATCCAGCTGATGGTGAAAAAACCAACAGCCCGGTAATTGAAATAAAGGATATCGCCAAGGCCGGTACTATGAATTCGGTATCATCAAAGGAAGCTGTAGACGTCGAACAGGATTCGGATAGCAAAGGTGACGATAAAGATGGAAACAATTTGGAAAATGACCAAAATGATGATACAAAGCAAATCACCTATGAGGAATGGAAGGCACAACAGCAACAACGATCTAAACCTATCTTTAATATTCGCAAGGCTGGTGAGAACGAAGACACCACCAAATGGCAATCAATGGTTCCACTAAATAAGAAGAAAATTTCTGAGGGAATATTGGGAGAAGTTCCAGACCATGACTCAGCTACCAATCAACGATTGGGGCGGATGACGTATGTTTACAATATTGAATTTCGTTTTAAAGATGGCCGCCGCGGAATCAATGGTGTAATGCGTGGACGTCGCCAAGGTGGAGAACTAAGGGCAGATCGAGCGCATGGGCGTGCTTCGAGAAAGGCTGGCCCCAACAATCTACAGCATGCCCCCCGAGTTGATGACGACCGTCACTTTCCAACCTTGTAATGAAAGTGTGTTTGTTGTGATCAAATCAAACCAAAAATTTGTTACAATTTCAAAACTAAAAAATTACATCGATCAGTTTTCGTTGAATTAATTATAATCCAGTGCATTTTGTCACCATTCGATGTGAAAACAATTACTTTGGAAAAATATACAATTAAAAAAGAACTGTGATATTTCAGTCCATAAATAACAGACCTGATGGCATGAATTTGAATTTAACTGAGGCACCACCCAGTATATCCCGTTCTCTATTTGATTGTCTTCTAGCGAATCATTTTAATATTCCATTTACCAACATCTGTTATTCTAGTTTTAAGCCATGAAACCTAAATTTTCGTGGTGAATTTTGCTAAAGGGACCTTCTCTTTAAATACCACTTCAAAAATAAATTGTTTGTTCCTCAACACCACAGAAGTAATCTGTCAATATCTAATTAAGGAATTCATTAAAAAAACTTAGGGGTAAATTTTCGGGGTTCTCGTCTCCAAATCGTGTATCGCGTCGGGACGGAGGAACTGTAGCGGTTCTACGAAACACAACTCCCTACAGGTGAGGTATCCTTTTCGCCACGGAACTTTACTCACCTTTTTCAGCACACGTGCCCACAGACATGTGTCCCAATAGTCATTGCCACTCCTGTAATAAAGGTTATATGACATTGCAGCGACGTTGAACCCGATATCAGAAAGCAAGGAACTTAACGTTCAAAAGCTTCCAAAATAGAGTTCAACGCATCCATACATCGCATTTATTATTATTATTTACTGGCCTGTAGGAACCCGGAAGTTCATGACCTCACCGACTCGGCTCCGCCATTGTTCCCTGTCCTGTGCGCTCTCCTTCCACGTTCGATCATCCGATCCGATCTCCTCGAGGTCCAATCTAACATTGTCCTCCCATCTCCGTCGCGGCCGTCCTGTCGGTCTCTTCCCCGTTAGTTTACCGTCAAGAATTCTATGCACGGTCCTATCATCGCCCATTCGCGCTACGTGTCCGGCCCATCTTAATCTTCGCGACTTGATCACTCTCACTATTGTAGGTTTGCGGTATAGCTCTTCCAATTTGTGGTTGTGGAGTTTCCTCCATTGTCCTGACTCCTCGTCATATTTACCGCCAAATATACTTCTTAAAACTTTATTCTCGAATACGCGCAATTTGTTCTCTTCCCGTTTTGTGAGAGCATATGTTTCGCATCCGTATAGAGCAATCGGCATGATTATGGTTCTATAAACACGGAGCTTTATATTACGTGATAGCAGTTTGGATTTCAATAGTTTACTGGCTGCATGCCAACTAGCGTTGTCGGAATGTAGTCTTTTGTTAATTTCTTTTGACGTTTCGTTTATGGTCGTCAGTATCGTTCCCAGATATTTAAATTCTTTGACATTTTCAAATATCTTGCCCCTGACGTTTATATGTATTCTCTGAGGTCCACCTGCTCTCGTCGTAATCATGTATTTCGTTTTGTCTTCGTTTATTTCTGGGCCCACCTCTTCTGCTGCTTGCATGATGATTTCACAGTTTTTACTTATAGTTTTGAGATTATCGCCCAGAACGGCGATGTCATCCGCATACGCGAGCACTTGTGTGACCTCGTTCAGGGATGATCCGGCCGTGTTGTCGTCTTGTACCTTTCTGATAACATACTCGAGGACAAGGTTAAAAAGGCATGGTGAGAGGCCATCCCCTTGTTTTAGTCCGTCACGGATTTCAAATGGTTCTGAGAGGTGGTTTTCTATTCTAACTCGCCCTTTGTTTTCGTTTATGCAGATTTCAATGAAGGCGGCACATTTTTTCGGGATCCCCAGCACAACCACAATATGTCTTTGCCTTGCGACTGAGTCGTAGGCTTTTTTGAAGTCCACGAACAGTTGGTGAACCGTCTCTCCGTATCCCCACTTCTTTTCCAGCAGTTGTCTTATTGTGAACATGTCGTCGCTTGTTGACCGGTTTCTACGGAATCCAAATTGGTAGTCTCCCACTATCTCTTCTGCGTACGGTGTGATTCTTGCCAGTATGACATTTGTTAATATTTTTTATGTGATTGGCAGCAATGATATTCCTCTGTAATTTTCGCAGTCAGATCTGTCGCCTTTTTTGAAAATGGGGATGACTATTGCGGTTTTCCATTCTTCCGGAATGACTTCCTTGCCCCCTATTTTTTTTAACCAGTTGGTGGATCTTTCGAGCGGTTGCCCCTCCTCCATGTTTCACAAGCTCTGCCGGTATGCAATCGATTCCGGCCGGGGGGCTTGTTGTTTTTCAGTCGATTTATCGGGTCTAAGACTTCGTCGAAAGAGGGCTGTGGGGTCTGGGGCTCGGCTGTATGTACGTCTCGTGCGTTTATTTGTGGTTGATGGGTGCGCACATTGAGTAGGTTTTCAAAGTACTGCTTCCATCTTGTCACGATATTTTTTGTTTTTGTCACCAGGCAACCGTTTGTGTCTCGGATTATTTTGGTTCTCCCTCGGTAGCCATTTCTAATTGAATTTATGCCGGCATACATACCTCTGCCGTTCGTTGCTTTGGAATTTTCTAGGATTTTTTCGATCCGAGTCTTCTCCCATTCGCGTTTTTTGCGTTTGAAAAGTCTAGTTGTTTCTTTCCGAATTGTCGCGTATCTTACTGCGTTGACTTCATCATATGATTCTAAGTGGATCATTCTGAGGCGCTTACGTTCTTCGACCTTTGCCCTGCACTCATTGTCAAACCAAGGTTTGGACTTAATCGTTTTCTTAAATCCTAATACCTCTTGGGCTGTTTGCTTGATTGTGTCTCTGATCGATGCCCATTTAGTGTCCACAATATTGGCTTCCTCTTCCTCACTACGGCCATTCTCTAGGATGCTAAATTTATTCGATAGTTCGTCTTGATGTTCCGCCCTTTTACGTGGGTGTTTTAGTTTATCAATCTCGAACTTTTTGCTCGTCTCCCGTGACTGTCCATGTGGGTTTGCTGCAAGCCGACTTCTATATTTGCCCATCACTAGAAGGTGATCGGAGTCGCAATCTGCTCCTCTATATGATCTTACGTCAAGGATATTCGAGTGGTGTCTTTTGTCTATGAGGAAGTGGTCTATTTGGTTACGCGTTACGCCGTCTGGTGATATCCATGTGGCTTTATGGATTTGCTTGTGCTTGAACACCGTGCTTTTCACTACCAGATCTTTTGACGCTGGGAACGTGATAATTCGAATACCATTATCATTTGAAACGTCATGTAGGCTTTCTTTACCTATTGTTGGTTGGAAGATATCTTCCTTTCCAATTTTCGCATTGAGGTCGCCGAGGAGGATTTTAACATCGAATGATAAGATCCCATCAAATACTTCTTCTAGGGTCTCGTAGAACGTGTCCTTCGTTTCTTCGTCCGTAGATTCTGTTTGGGGCGTGTACGTTTATAAAAACATAATTGTACCATGGTCCCTGTATTTTTAGCAGAGACATTCGGTCATTAATTAATTTCACATCTTTTACATGGGGCGTAATCTTCTTGCTTATGACGAAGCCGGTTCCGAGGTTAAGTGTATCAGTACCCCCACGCACCAGTGTAAATCCGTTGGTTTCGATTACTTGATGTGGGAGTCGAACTTCCTGAAGCGCGACGATGTCCAGTTTGTATTGTTTCGCGTTTTCTACGACCGTCTGTATCGCGCCTGGTTTATATAACGTTCGAACATTCCACGTGCCGACGCGTATATCCCGCTTTTTCCGTTTTTTCCTACGTCTTCTTCTTGCCTAATCGGTGTTTTCTTGATGATTTTTTCCCTTATGGTAGTGTCGGCTCATCACACCTAAGCCTACCGGGTTTTTCGTGGGATTGTTTTTTGTATATTGGTTATTCATTTTTGATCCCACGAGACTTGGGGTTTCAAATAGTCCGCCACATCAGAGGCCCGTTTTGATGTGGTAAGGTCTGCTTACTGCTCTGATTCGACCCCGTGTCAGAGAGGCGCCGTTATAATACAGCCGGTATACCCCTGGCTGCAAACCATCCAATGGGCACGGTGACGCGTAACACCCTAGATTAGGGGTGGTAGATCTTTGTGTGTTACTCCTCGCTAGCCTGTCTGACACGGGTGACCCTACTGGGAGCATATGCCTCCGTCAGCATATCCTGAGTGATTCATAGTACTTTAAGCCCCCGCACCACGTCAAGGTTTTACCAAGCGAGGGATCCATACATCGTATGCAAGAACAATTTCAAAAGGGCAGCAAAGCATCGCATCTTAGCAATGCGCTAATGCAGGAAAGTGTCGCATGTAAATCGATCACCCATCCTAAGCATCAACGCGACGTTTCCCACGAAATACCATTATGGCGTTTGAAATAATAGTGAAGAAGAACGTGTGATTCGAACTGACGCTATGACAGTTTGAATCACCAAAAATTGAACCTAAGCGTAACACATCAGGCTACTGGCCGATTTTAGATTTCAATTTTTAAACTCGACTAGACTCCACTGATGTGAATTGTTATGTTATCGCTAGGTATACGGCTCTGATGAATTTTTTGATTCGATTTTCGTTCGGTGTTCTTCACTATTTTGCTTGTGAATTGTGTGTATCTGTTAGAGATGCCACACCATTGTCGATAAATAAACCGAACAACGGGTGCCTATCCTAGTGGCTAATGAAAATTAACACCTAAACCCCTGGCATGACTCTTATGCTAAGGCACACTTGCGCAAACAAAACGAATCGTTGCGCCGCTTATTAGCAGTTTAGCAACCATAAACTCTTAACACTATCTCTGATAGATGTTTATGAGTAGAAAGGCAAACAAAGCCTTACATCACATAGTCCGTGTACCCATCCGAATTGCATGCGTTCCTTTATCCGCATGCCAGATGTGTAGTACAAATAAATCAAAGAATGATCGGAGAATAAGCGGCGGCATCCGATCAACAGACAAAGGAACAAGATACCGACCACCAGCAACTAATGGTGGTGATGATGATAATTATCATGAGGAAGATTTCTCCCTTTTACAGAGACTATGGGTAACGCAGCTAACAGATACTTTGAGAAATTCTGTTAGCAGACAGGATGGGAAATTCGGTGCAGTGATGCGCTGGGAAGATTTCCTTTGCTGATGGGGAACCAGAATTTAGTGGAAAATAGACAGTCGAACTGCGAGGAAGTCTACTCGAGGAGGAGCTTGTGTTTTGTTAGCGTGCTTTACCCTTGTTAAAACTTTTAACTGTATAACTTGTGTTTTCCTAAAACATTGCTGATATTATGTCCTTAAGACCAGGCCTTATTTAAAACCATGAGATGCTATTTCTAGGTGGCTAGTGAACTAAATTTGTGACATTCACCTCATCAAGAATTCGTCCTATTGTGAAACAATAAAAGCAATTTGTGCTAGGAAATAAAATAAAAATTCAAAAACAATCTCCGTGTTTTATTGGTGACGGCATACGCTCCAGCGTCCATTGTATTTTCCTCGTTAGGCACTTCATTGGCATTCGATCAAGACCAAAACAAATACACCAAAGGACCTCCGGCTGCGACTGATGTCCGTTGCTGGCGCGGTGCACTCGTCCACTTTCGGCGGCGGATGACATCGAATTGAACTCATATTCCCACCAATTATCCTCACATGTGATGTGTGTCGCACGAAATTGACGGTAAAAATCCGGCGTCGGTTCCCGTTCTACGCGTGAACACACCAATTCAGCCGCGACTTCTCTTTCTGTGTAAGGGTGACTGTGAGTGCGCTTGACTTAATTAGTCGAAAGCCATTCTCGGTGAGTCTTTGCTTGCGACGACTGCGTGAAGGTTGTGATTTCTGCAGATCCTCGTGGGCGAACGGGTGCCCTGTGATGTGCCGGGTTGCTGGGGCAGGACGGATGGCTTTGTAAAGCCGGCGCAGGCCGACTCCGAGGCGACGAATTTTCCAGTGACCCGGATGGTTGTGCTCTAGAGAATTTCTGCTAGGGAGGCTTCGGGGTCCTCTTTATACGCCGTCCCGAAGCCCAGGAGGGTTTTGGGCAGGCTATCTAGCCAATAATGTGGGCAGCATCTTAGGCCGATATAAGAGTTCGGTGGAATATCTCCACCATTCCGTTGGACTGCGGATGGTACGGTGTTGTGTGGATCATCTGCGCGCCGATGCATTTGGCGACATCTCTGAATAGCTCCGCCTCGAAATGGGGTTCCGTAAATGCTGACCCAGTGGTCCATGAATGCCTTGGCGACTCTGGTTGTTTGGATGTTGGGCAAGGACACCGCCACGGGCCGTCGCGAGAATCAATCAATGATGGTCAGGTAGTACTGGATGGCTTGGATTAGTGGCATCTTGATGAGGTCTACTGGCGTAAGGCTAATAACCTTGCCCGGAAAAAGAAATTTAACAAGCCCCAGGACTTGCTAAATAAGGCCAAGACCAGATCCCGGTTGTGGGGCCGATGATAATGAGGTCTATGTGGGCGTGCTCGAAACGATTGTCCAGCTCATTGAATTTACCATGGGTTTCCTGATGCCCAAAAATGGAGCGTTGGCCATCCTCGCAGTGACGTGCCCAAGTGATGGCGTTCTAGTGAACGGCGGGTCAGACGAATTCCCCGGCCAATGCTTTGGCTGTTGCCCTACCACTTGGGCGGGACAAGACGAATGTCGTTCTCCAATATTTGCAAATAGCGAAAGATGATAGCCTAGTCTAGACTGAGACCAGTAATAAGTCATCAACTGACTCGATATATATCTTTGATAGATAGAAGAACTATTAGAGGCCAATAACTTGCACTTCATTTGGATGAAAATCGTACTGAAGGCTTGTGTCGAATATCGTTCTTGCTTCTATCGCCCCTGACGATCAACCAGTGGCACAAAAACAAACTTGTAGAAACTCTTCAGGGTTTATCAGAGCTTTACAGGCATTCCAAGTGAAATAACAATAAAAAAAAACTTGAAGACCATCCCCAGCATTGACTAGAACATTTTAGACACACCTAAGAAAACCAATAATAAGAAAAGCTCATCTCAGAAGTCAAACTTTTAATAAATGAAGATCGGAATTTCCTTATCAGAATTTATCAGACACTGCTCAGAACCTTATAGACACGGTTATTTAATTCAGTATGAGGAACCTTATCATCAGAATTTAAGTATCCGTTCAATAGTTTTTAGACACACTTTATTGTGAGAATATCTTAGGCCAGACTTTATAAGTTAGATCAGAAATGTTTATTCGGCTCAGTTCGTTTTACATACCTCCTTTTACACGAAAAGCTCAAAATTAATACATCAGCTTTGCGCTTTTTAGAACCAGCAAGTAACTTCGTTGTAAGACTGCTTGACTTCATTCTAGAGAACATAGAGTTCAATGCCCTAAAAACTTAGTGCTGTCTCCTGTCGACAAAGGTGAACCCCAAAGTAAATATACTATCGATGAACGGCACTTCCATTGACGAAGCCAAGGAACTATCGATCCTCGGCACGCGAATTAATTCGACTCTTAATTGGAGCAACCACATTTTTAAAATTGCGAAAAGTGCGGTCAAATGTATGGGGTTCCTTAAAATATGCAAAAGATACTTCACTCCATCCAACCTGGCCAATATTTACAAGGCGTATATTCGTCCCAAAATGGAGTTTAACTCCCACATTTGGTTAGGCGCATCCAATACTACACTACACCTGCTCAATAGGATGCGAAAACGAGCAGTGAAACTTATTGGGGACCCAGTTGTGAGCCGATCAATTCCATCGTTAGAACATAGGCGCAACGTATCATGCCCATCTCTTTTCTATAGGTATTATCTCGATCGTTGCTCAACAGAACTTACTGAATGTGTTCCACCTCCTCAGACATTTTCCCACGATACCCGTCAATCTGAGAATGCGCATCAGTTGAAAGTCAACTTCACGCGCAAAAACACACATAGAGAGTCACTCTTTAGCCGAACCACACGAAAGTGGAATACTCTATCTGATCATGTGTTTCCTCGTCGTTGTAATGTCCAGTGTTGTGCTCCGCGCCGTGCTTTGGCGGTAGACCCGAGAGAAGAGCGCGGAGTTGTCGAATGAGTGAAAATAATAGACAAAGGCGAGGTGTTTGGTTGAACAATCCCGGTAAGCTTTATTGTTATTTATTTAAATTTAAAAGAGTGACTTTTATGCTATTGATCGGCCAGGTTGAAACAGTCCCGGTAAGCTTTATTGTTATTTATTTAAATTTAAAAGAGTGACTTTTATACTATTGATCGGCCAGGTTGAAACAGTCCCGGTAAGCTTTATTGTTATTTATTTAAAATTAAAAGAATGACTTTTATACTATTGATCGGCCAGCGGTTCGGGCTTTGAAGAGAGACTGAATCCCGAAATTGAAAAGCACTGCCCTTTTATAGTTTTTGCAGTTGACTTTTGTCAACTATTTTATTGTCGAAATTCCCAGAAGCACACATAATGACTTTGTGCGTTTCAATTTGAGTTGTGTTCTGGGAATTTGTTAGAGGCTTTAGTTGGATGGGTTCTGGGAAGGGAAATCATGAAATGCGTTTTGAATTAAGCATTTCATGATGTCAAGGTTTTTAGGAATTGAGTCAATGTATGATGAATTAACTTTTGGTTAAATTCATTGTACATGTGACTCAATATGGAATATGAAGCAATGGAAAATTTGGGATTTGGGTTTATTATGTGGAATTGAATCAATGCGCGACAAATTGACTTTTGGTTTAATCTATCGCTCATTGATTCAATATGAAATTGGGATTTGCGTTATGGGATTGTTCGATGATATTGGGGATTTAGATAGGGGTAGCGATTTAGGATCGCTACACCAGGCATTTAAGACCAATGTACATCGATACCTCCTTTCCTTATCCACTTCCTCTCCTTCCGCTCGTACTGTGATCTGACATTTAAGGGTACTCCAGAATCCTTTTTTGTGCACGCGTTTATGCAAAAAAGAAAAGGCGGCCAGCTCAGAACTTATCAGACATAGATAGTGAGGTCATAACAACATAACCTAAGCTCAAAACTAATCAATCAGCTTATCACTTATTAGACACACGCAGTGAGTTACTGAATCGAAGTTACGCCGGTGTTAAAACAGAAAGTCTTATACAATAATTTTCCATCGCCGCAAAATTACAGGGTTTAGTTTCTAAACAAAACCCCTCTTCTTATTGACAATTTATGAAGATTCACGATTAAACTGCGATAGAAAACAACAACAGAGACGCGTCGATTATTGAAAATGTTCTATAAATCATTTGGAATTGTATTTTTTTGATAGCGTCAGTTTTTATTATTGTTCTCTGGGTATAAGTCAGTTAGCTTCGGTCCCTCAGCCTGTATGGAGGTTTTCGTTGTCGATTTTCTGGAAAATCGATTTAAATTGTGAATATACTCCCAAAAATTGATGTTTGGATTGTAAACTACAAAGCTCAAGTTAATAAAATACTGGATTTGAGATAATGTTTTGAAGAGGATATAAGTCCCTGAAAATCTTTGCTCAAAATTTTTCAATTAGCTCAGAAACTCTCAGTCGGCTCTTAACTTTTCGGACACACCTAGTAAATTGTTTATAGAACATTTTGGTTGTAAAATCATGCAAACGACTACATCGTTTTTCAACTTATGTTATTGGTATTAAGTATGATTAAAAAGTGCTGTAGTAGTTGAAGCCACGGAGATCGTATTCAAGGCCGTAAGGTCATTAGGGCAACACAGAAAAAGTTCTTAAAATATTTGAAGTTCTCGTTAATGAACCCGCAGGCATAAATAAAAACATTCAATTGCAATATTTACTTATAGGCCGCGTCTTTTTATTAACATTAACATGACTTCCAACGACTTACCGGTAAAATTATAACAACTCATTTGCTATTTTGTAATTTTCGTTATTACATGCACGTACCGTCCATACATCCCGTTCCCTCCCATGAATTATAGATTGTTTATCACATACCCACTCTCTCTTGAAATCGTCAATCTGTGGTGAAAGACAAATGCCTCAAATTATTGACCAAATGTCCGTTTGCACTTCGCACACTCCTATCTTTGCTTTTTAATCTGCAACCGTCTATTTACATTTGTTAACACTCTGCTTTCCTTTAGGAATATTTAATATCCTTCCAATACCATTCGACTGGATCTATGTTGGTGGAAGGAACACAAACTAGACATTAGACTGCTTACTTTTCCCAGACACCGCACGAATTCGCAATCAGCATCAAATGTGAAATAAATGAACCTTAAACAAGGATAAAAGAAATGAATTGCCGCAGTAAAAAACAAAAAACAAAAAACGGAAAAACACACAACCGTCGTTATCAAATACGACGTTGGATTTTATCCTTGAGCTTCCTTCTGACTCACAATTATCGTCTCCCCGCAGCTAGAGGAGGAAATTGCGCTTCCATTTCCCCATACTCTGTATCTCAAACATTCAATTCATCCTGCATTGCTGTCACGCCAGCCGCAGACGAGATTTTTCTATTGGTCGTCCTTGTGTTTTTCCATGTCCTCCCGACATTTGCATACAAGAAGGTGACAGTCGGCTTTTGTGTTGCACAAAGCCAAGCAATCAACTCGACAAAGTTGTGGCAAGTCCTTACGAGGTTTGTTTTATTCTCCTTTCAAACACGTCGCTTCCTTTCACATATATTTGTTTTTATCTTGGGGTGATATGTCCTTATTTCCTGATTGATCATTTTCCAGTTTCTCATTCAACGCCAAACTATGCTGATGGTAACAGAAGTGGGATAATATATTTGCATCAAGAGGAATGGAGTGACAGTTTAGTGTAAAAGGATTCAACGGTATTGGAATGAAGAGGTTGAGATCCAACCATCCTTCTTCACAAACAATGTCGACCGACGTACAGATATTGCACCAACCTTGAAATTCTCCAATTAGAAAGCCTAATCAATTGTGGTTTGGATCATCTGTCAAAGAGTGACTTTTGAAATGGCGCACCAAGGTGACGAACGAAAGTCAGTATTTTGTTGTTGTTCTTTTGAACTTGTATTCTCTCATCAATGTACCGGAAAATGTTTGAATGGGAGCCGCTTTCCTTACCAGATTTAGTAATGCGTGTGCACTGACGAATCACTGCTATTCACGGTAGACGACTATACCGGCAATTAATCGCAGTCAAAATACGGAAAGAGAAATATGATAGTTCCCTTCAAAGTTGGTGGGGTACACCCCAAACAAGGAAGAGGGCAATTTCAAGGGGGGAGGAACATACACACCTGAAAATTATTACTGAATACACATATTCAATTATAGGTGGAGTGCTGGAGATAGGAAGACTTTTACGGAAGCAGTGCATTTGCAACGTTTGAATATTTGCTAAATAATCAGGAGAGACACAAAACAAAATTCTATTCACCTAAATATTCTTCCCTTTCTTTTATTTGATTTGCAGTGGGGTTAAAGCGATTATTTTATTTATATAGGGTGAACCATACATTTTTGCAAATGGCAACACTTGATTTCTTAAAAACCATTAGACGGAGGGGCGCGCGAGTGGTGGCGAATTGTTTATTGCGTTGTTGTTGGAATTGTTTATACGGTTATTACACCCCGCCACTCGCGCGCCCCTCCTTCTAACGGTTTTTAAGAAATCAAGTGTTGCCATTTGCAAAAATTTAATCGGATAAATAGAAGTTGTAGAGGAAATAAATCGATTGCAAAACAACAAGGCTCCCGGAGTCGACTGTATATCGCCAGAGCTTAAGAAGCATGAAGGAGGGGCCACCGCTCGAAAGATTCACCAAGTCATCAAAATAATATGGATAAGGAAGTCATTCCGGAAGAATGGAAAACCTCGATAGTCGTCCGCATTCTCAAAAAAGGCGACAGATCTGACTGCGAAAACCATAGAGGAATATCATTGTTCCCAACCGCATACAAAATACTAACAAATGTCATACTGGCGAGAATCTCACCGTACGCAGAAGAAATACTGGAAGACTATCAGTGCGAATTCCGTAGGAACCGATCAACGAGCGAACGAATGTTCACAGTGGGATAACTGCAGGAAAAGAAGTGGGAAAACGGCAAAAAGCAAAAACGCCTACGACTCAGTGGCAGAGAAATGACTCTACCATATTGTAGTTGACCTGGGAGTCCCGAAAAAATATGCCGCCACATTCCAACCCGCATGAACGAAAATAAAGGGCGAGTTAGAATAGAAAACCACCTATCAAAACCATTTGAAATCCGGGACGGACTAAAGCAGGGAGATGGTCTATTACCGTGTCTTTTTAACCTTGTGCTCGAGTATGTCATCAGAAAGGTACAAGATGACAACATGGCCGGATCATCCCTGAACGGGGTCACACAAGTGCTCGCATATGCCGATGACATCGCCGTTCTGGGCGATAATCTAGAAACTTTTAGTAAAAACTGTGAAATCATCATGCAAGCGGCAGAAGAGGTGGGCCTGGAAATAAATGAAGACTAAACGAAATACATGATTACGGCGAGAGCAAGTGGACCTCAGGGAATACATATAAACGTCAGAGGTAAGATATTTCTAAAAGTTAAAGTTAAATATCTGGGAACGATACTGACGTCCAGTAACGAAATGTCGCAGGAAATTAACAAAAGACTGCATTCCGGCAACGCTAGTTGGCACGCACTCAGTAAACTGCTGAAATCCAGACTGCTATCACGTAACATAAAGCTCCGTGTCTATAGAACCATTATCATGCCGAATGTTCTATATGGATGCGAAACATAGGCTCTCACAAAACGGGAAGAAAACAAATTCCGCGTATTCGAGAATAAAAGGTTTGAGGCGTATCTTTGGAGGTAAATATGACGAGGAGGCAGGACAATGGAGGAAACTCCACAACCACGAATTGGAAGAGCTATATCGCAAACCTACAATAGTGAGAATAATCAAGTCGCGAAGATTAGGATGGGCTGGACACGTAGCGCGAATGGGCAACGATAGGACCGTGTGTAGAATTCTTGACGGTAGACCAACGGGAAAGAGAGCGGTAGGACGGTCGCGACGGAGATGGGAGAACAATGTTAGGTTTGGCCATGAGGAGGTCGGATCGAATGGTCAAGCGTGGAAGGAGAGTGCACAGGACAGGGAACAATGGCGGAGTCCAGTCGGTGAGGTCATGAACTTCCGGGTTCCTACAGGCCAACCAATAATAATAATAAAAATAATAATACCTTCCTGACGCCGATAGCCAACAATCCGTGAAATCAATTGAAAAAAGCAACCAATAGGGTCAAACAAGTTTTAGGTACATCGTGTTTTTAGACAATGTTGTACCCTCGTAAATTAGTTTAGAGAATGAAAAAGAAAGCGGTAACAAAATGGAAAATTATTCAAGGAGTATGAAGAATTAAGAAAATTGAAATGCCCTCGGATGTTCATTAACTTGAAACCGATAATTCAAAGGGTTTTCACTTATCTGTTAAAAAAAGGGGTTTTAATTTCGTTTGCATTTTAAAGTTCAGTTCAAAAGAATAACTATGAGAGAAAATACGATCACAATAATAAAGAGAGAGTGGGTCTTTAACATCGAGATCTCGGTCCTTTCAATATTTCTATAAAAACAATTGATTCTTTAGTCTTTAATATTGACAGAAGAATTAATCAAGTTACTGTCAAATCGTAGGATATTGTGATTCAAAATCTACGAAAGTGTGGTTTCATTCAAACCTAGGGTAGAGTCGTTTTCAACCGTGGGTGGCGTTCACTGTCACATTTAGACGCCTTCCATGTCTTCCATTCACCTTTGAACTCGTCAATCAATCAAAGATTTGCGCTGTATATCACACCTCAAGATCTACCTTCCTGACGTCGATAGCCGACAATCCGTGACGCACGAAATCAATTGATAAACAAAAATTCTTGATTTTCTTTCAGGTCGTGGGGACGCAATCAATGAGATGATTTCTTGTGCGCAAGAATGTCTGTGCTTCCTAACAACTAATTACTTTTCTTATTATTGAAATGTAGTCCTGCCTCTTCCTCTACTTTCCATATCAATCTATGGCAATCTATTAAATGTCCTTTAACAAAACATCAGAACTTTTTGATTTCACTTTGAATGCCTCCGATGTCCAACACATTCCTCAGTGTTTGATAACAGAAGCACTAACACCAAACCCTGAAGGATGTGAGTTCGAATTAGCACGTCCTTCAATCAAATAATGTACCAACAACATCACAGTGCAAGTGGCGGGTATGATTGATTGGTTAGTAATAAAGGCATCGCATGGACTATCGTAGCTCATTGTATACCATTGACACAGGCGGACGCACATCATTAATTTTGTATTTGTGGTATTTATTCAGTTTTCCAGGATCGTTTTTGTGGCACGTAAATTGTAAGGAAATTACAACGGTCTTCGAAAATATTGACTGTGTATTGATAGTAGAGTGGACGTTGGAACGGTATCCTAGTATTGACAGGAGTGTGGATAAAAGGGATGTAGACACAATCTACCTAATGCGTATTATTGGGGTTCGATGTATTATTGAATATCGGGATTGATTCTAGGATTGATTAGAAATGTAATTTGCTTCTTAACAAAAGGAAAAACGAAGAAACTAGTATTCAAACAGGAACGTGAAGACTTAATCCAAATACATTGAGAAAGTACAAACGTCCGACAGAAAAAAAAAGAAGATTTTTTCCTTTTTCGTTGATAGGGAACTTATTTGCTCAGCGTGAGCTTTTCCTCTCCTTTTCCATTCCATTGAACTAAACACTGATTTTCCTCTTGTTGGGCCAGAAAATTCTGTCAGAATGAAATGAAGGCAAAAAGAAAAAAAAAATTGTCCTGTTCGATTCGGTAGGAGAGATCATTTCAGTTTGATATTGATTGTTTTTTTTTTTTTTTGGTATTACCTTTATCTAAAACTTCGTGACCTCATAAATAAACGACAAATGACTCATACATGGGGTAAAAAAAAAATCTATACTTTGCTTTTTTTTCCTTAAATAATAATAATAATAATAATAATAATAATAATAATAATATAATAATAATAATAATAATAATAATAATAATAATAATAATAATAATAATAATAATAATAATAATAATAATAATAATAATAATAATAATAATAATAATAATAATAATAATAATAATAATAATAATAATAATAATAATAATAATAATAATAATAATAATAATAATAATAATAATAATAATAATAATAATAATAATAATAATAATAATAATAATAATAATAATAATAATAATAGCAATAATAATAATAATAATAATAATAATAATAATAATAATAATAATTTTTTTTTAATTATCATTATTACCATTATTATTATTATTTTTATTATTATTATTATTATTATTATTTATATTAATATTATTGTTATTATTATTACTATTATTATTATTATTCTTATTATTATTATTATTATTATTATTATTATTATTATTATTATTATTATTACTTATATAAGTTATTATTAGCTATTATTCAATTTATATAAGTTTGTTCCCTTAAAGTAATTTTCCTCAGATATAATACGTCTGTGCCTGTTGCGTGTAATAATCATGGATCCACGAACACTAGGATTTACTTCCAATCCTTGTATTCATCGTCGTCCTTTGGCTAGCCTAGGCGGTGGTTTATTTCTCCTGCTATTGTGTCAATTGTTGGGAGTGTCTCCGGAATCCATTTTTTTTTCTCAGCGCTGTAATTCAATTTTTTTTTCGCAGATCAGGCTTTTATACAGAGTGCCGCGTCAACAGCGTAGTACTGTGGGGGTTCTCTATATCACACGGAGAACCAACCCACAATGCCAACCAAAAACAAATCCCGATCTGCAAGCACATCCATCCCCAAGTTGCAAGAATTCATCTCCCAATCTGCAATGAAAGGCATTTCCCAAAACTCCCAACAGAATATAATTCAACAGAATATATTCTAATCATTCCCGCATACATTTTCCCAAAATCGCTTCGGCCAATTCTCTCCTTAATTCATATTCCCTCCTTGCGACCAAGCAATCCTAACTTCCCCGAAATTCATATGCCGTAATAAAACGCATATTCCAATCTACAACGAACATTAACCATCTCCCTCAATTAAATCACCCCACATACATTTTCCCAAAATTGCTTCGGTCAATTCTCTACTTAATTCATATTCCCTCTTTGCGACCAAGCAATCTTAATTTTCCCGAAATCCATATGCTGTAACAAAACCCATCTTCAAATCCACAACGGAACATTAACCATCACCACCAACTATACCAAGCCGCATACATTTCCCCGAAATTACTTCGGTTAATATCTTATCTAAACGATATTCCTTGCTTGCACCCAAGTAATTTCATTTTCCCGGTATATACAACCAACGAGTCCAACTCAGCTTGTACGGCGAGGACTCGCTGGAACTGAATTCTTATGCGAGCATAGCAACTCTTCTCGAAATTCCTCGGAAGTGGCAGTGAGTTTATTTTAGCTATGACCCCACGGCCACGATGCGATGAACCTTTTCCTTCCAATAATTAGTCAGTCGAGATTCAACCGCCACCGGGGGCACACACAGGAGTCGGAGTTCACAGTCGCAACCTACGTCGTGATTCATCCACTGTTGCGTCCACAACACAGTCAGTCGAGATCCAACCGCCACCAGTGCCACACCCCCGCCTACAAGCATTTTGTTCGGTTTCCGGTACTTCCATTCGGCCCACTCGGTCGGTGCTGTCGTGGTGTATTTCGGGAGTCCGTCGTCAGTGCGTGACGTGCATTTTCATCACCTAATATTCGGACAGCTATTGCGTGTACCTAGGACAATTGTATATATGTACAGGAATACGTGTGTAGAGAACTAATATTGTTAACTGGAGGTATTTAATTTATAGTGTACAAATTTCGCAAAAGTAATATTCCGGACAGCTATTGCGTCTATCTAGGACAACCGTATGTATGTACAGGAATATGTGTGTAGAGAAATGATATTGTTAACCAAATACTCGAGAAATTGAAGAAATAAAAGATTGAGTTCAACGAACCCCGATAGTTTCATTTATGGTGTTTCCTCCTTGCGGATAACGGTTTTGCATCAGGTTTTCAAGTGCTCGCAATGTGCCCGAAGTGCGATCTTCTAGCGGATGGCCGCCAGTGAATAACTTCAATGTATGACCCAATCAATCAAACTTTTGGGATAACTGCAAACGATCTAAACCGGCCCAGTGGTGACTCTTCCCTGGCTTGCCATTGCCTGCAACTATTCGCCGTTCCTCGGATTTCTGTCGGTGGGTGAGAGTGAACCCCGTGTCGTGCACCGGTACTCAAACTTAAACCCCCACAGTACTCCTTACCTCAAATCCTTGCAGAAAACCAACTTAGTACCGAGATCCTATTAAAAGTCACACCGTTTTTGAAACACGGGTTTTTTTCCAAGTTTCCAAATATCGACGAAGTCAGGACCACAGTCCACTCCAAAAGTGGCCATATTGAAAATTTAAAATAGATTCTTAAATATTGTTTCGTTCTTGAAATTTTTTCGATTCAATAAAATTAGTTAAGAAGTAAGAAAGTTACAGTGTTTGGAAGAGTTGGTACTTGAATTAGGCGACCCTATCAATTGGGCATACACTGTACATTTTATAATTTCCAACAACCTGGCTCTATCGTTCCAATCGAATTGGTTTCTGTTTTTCAATGTGGCCGCCTTTTCTCTGACACAAGATCCTTTCTTTGTCACATGAGCAATGTTTGAACCTCCGTTTTGTTTATTGGGCTTTAATGGAAACGCGTTCTTTTAAAAATCGACTAGACTCTCCAAAGTAGAGTGAGTCAACTATTGCGGAAGAGTAGTATAGGCGCATACCCATATTCCAATAAAATTGCATCACTAATATAATATCACCTTGATTTAATGTGACAGAACCACAGTAGAACATATATAGTATAACAGTAAATATCATAATAATGAATATTATAAAAGGTAGACGTATAAGAGTTACCCACGTAACAATAATAAATCCTTTTTTTTTTTTTTGATTTCGGTAGGAAGGTGGAAATCTTCAAAAGATACCTCTGGGCCGATCCACAGGTATGCCGGATTTTTACCGACTAAAACCACCTCCCCCAGTCACATATGCCCGTTGATCCCCGTGGAACTTCCTTTTAGATATTCCACCGCGGTGCGGGACGGAGTTTACCTGTTACTCCGCTCGTCGCGTCGCAGCTGCTGCACCATGTCACATAGAATCTCGTTTGGACGACCATGCCTGTTTGGAACTCAGCATGCAGTCTATTACACCTGTCGGAGTAACTGCACGTCTTATATGTCTCTCCAAAATCGTGCGGTATCGAATCTCACGCACTCTGTGAGTATGTGTTCCAAATTTTCTATTTTGCCTTCGCAATACAAGCCGTATGGGTGATTGACATGTTTATACTTCTTGAAGAATTTCCGAAAGCTTCCATGTCCTGATAGCAGCTGAGTCAAGTGGTGGTTCAGCTCGTCATGTTTTCTTTTCACCCAGGTTTTTACACCAGGTATCATGGTGTGGGCCCATTTTCCTTTGGTGGAAGAATCCCATCTTCGTTATATGTAATATGCACCATACGCAGGAGGCACAGTATAAGAGTTTGAAGTTTATGAGTTTCCAGCATAAGAGTTTATAGTACCAACGTTTGTGGTATAAGAGTTTGCAGTATACGAGTTTTCAATATAGACATTTGTAGTAGACGCGTTTCCAATATAACTGTGTGTAGTGTAAACGTTTCCCGGTATTAGAGTTTACGATATACGAATTTACAGTATAAGAATCGAGGGTATAAGGGTGGACCGTATAAGAGCTAATAGTGCCCATAGAATACTGGTAAGAGTTTATGGTATCCGATTTTGCGGTACAAGAGTTTGCAATATAAGAGTTTTTACTATAGAAATTTGCAGTATAAGCTTTTCCAACATAACAGTTTGCAGAGTAAGCGTTTTCCCGTGTAAGAGTTTACAGTATACGAGTCGGCGTTATAAGGGTGCACCGTATAAGAGCCAATCGTACGCATAAACTACTGGCGAATGATGTAATACCTCAAGGTATAACACAGCAGTTGTGTTTTAACACATATGGTCTCATAAGAATATAATTATGCCAGTAATCGATCGTCTATTGGCAGTCGTGCGCTGCACGTCGTTTTTTGGTACGCAAACAAAAAGTTGTTTTTGCAGGTTTTTTTTTTCAATAGATAAATGTCATTGGAGTGCTTAGTATATGACTGAATAGTATAAGAGTGAACAGTATACGGGATAGTGGTTCAAATATGTATGGTATATGAGTTAATTGTACACTAGCAGTACCAATAAACATAGCGCAAGTCTAATAACCTTGCCCGTAAAAATAAATTATTATGGAAAATTTAACAAGCCTCGAGACTCCCTAAATAAAGCCACAACCGGATTCCGGTTGTAGTGCCGATGATGATGACGAATAGCAATGAACAGTATAAGAGTGCACATTATATGGGTGAATAGTGTAAGAGTAATTTGTATTACAATGAATAATGTAAGAGTGAATAGTATACTAGTGAAAAATATATGGGTAAATGATACTATTGACCTGTAGGAATCCGAGAGTTCACGACATTATTCACTCTTCTATGTTTGTTGTTGTCTCCAAACCCGCTATCATGCTCCACATCTTTCTAGCGTATCTCCACGATAAATATAATTATATCTGCTATGAAGGCAAAACCAGCCAGTGTCAAACTCTCTATTCAACAGGAAGGTTTACCCACTGACATTTCTCGTGATTTTCAATCATCATCACCATCGGCATTACAACCGGGATACGTTCTTGGCCTTATTTAAAAAATCTCCACGTCGGTCCCGACTTTGAGCCGATGTCATCCAGTTTGGCACTTTTTTTATCTACGCCATCCCTCTATCGCAGGCGAGGCCTGCCGCGCTGTCTCCTTCCAAACATCCTGCCACAAAGGACTTTCCGGGCAGGCTCCTCTTCGCTCATTCGATCTAGGTGTCCCGCCCACCAGAGTCTACCGAGCTTGATTTTTCTTACAATATTAGCTTCAAGGTAAATCGCGTACAACTCATGGTTGTAGCGTCCTCGGAATCGTCCTCCATCATATACGGGGCCAACAATTTTTCCGAAGATCCTCCTCTCGAACGCGCTAAGAGTTTAGAGTGCCTTTTATTGAGCACAAAACTCTCGGATCCATACATGAGTACTGGTAAGACCATGATCTTGTACAGTAGTAGCTTAAATGTTCTGGATAAATGGACCATAGTATGCTATGTTGGATTTGATCAGCCGTTCGCATATTTCTTCTTCCATATTTTTATCGGCTGATACTATTGACCCAGAGTAGTTAAAGGATTGCACTACTTCAAATTCGTGCTCCACTACCCTGACCGTTTGACCAACGTTAGGTCTTCTCTTCGCAGAAGTTACCACCATGTACTTAGTTTTCCCCTCATTAATGTTCAGTCCCAGCCTGTTCGATCTGGGTGAAGGAATCCTGTACAGCCGAATCGGATCTACCGATGATGTCGATGTCATCTGCGTAGGTAAGCAATCTGACTGGACTTGGTGGCAATAGTCCCTCTAGTTGTAACGCAAGTGTCATGGGTTGTTTTTCCTAACGCCAGGTTGAAGAGGACCAGGCCAGACCGTCCCCTTGTCGGAGTCCATTAAAGATGTTGGTTTGGACAACAATCCCGCTATTTGGACTTGACTAGTTACGTTGGTCATGGTCATCCTACGAAGTCGTATCGCACTCTACTTTTCTCTATCTCACATACAAGGTTTTTTTCCCAGGCACTTTTCTTTTGTCACAAAAGTCTTTTTTCTGATCTTCTGAGGTCTTTGTATTTCTCCTCCAGTACCCGCGTCCTATGAGACTACTGCATTGGCCGGTATGCAGCATTCTCGCGTTCAGTCGCTAGTTTTCACTCATCATCAAACCAATCGCTCCGATCTCTACGACTACTGCCTAAGATGGAGTTGGCAGTACTAATGGCAGTATTCTTAAGGCGTGTTCATTTCTCTTCTACGCCCGGCATTCTGACCCCAGGACTTACTCTCGCTCCGTCGAGCTGTTCGAGGGCGAGTCCTGGCGCATGGCCAAAGGTGTTACTGGTATTCTCATTGCGTAAGTCAGCCGTGTTGATTTGAATGTGATCTGCGAATGCAATCCGCGCTCGGAAAACTGTACCAACAAGATAGTGATCCGAGTCGACATTGGCACCTCGGTACGTTCGTACCGGCATCAGGCTCGAGGAGTGGCGGCGATCTATTAACACATGGTCAATTTGCTTGCGAGTGGCTCCATCAGGTGATACCCAGGTGGGTTTGTGGATATGTTTACGCGGAAACGTGGTACTCGCAACGACCAAGTTTATGATGCTGCCAGTTGGATGACTCGTAGTCCATTGTCATTAGTGTTCTCATGCATATTATGGGAACCTGCGTAGTGCCTGAAAACCGTTTCCCGACCTATTTTCGCATTGAAGTCACCAAGAACGATTTTCACATCATGCATTGAGGGCTCGTCGAATTCTTCCTTTTCGTCGTCATGGCAGTCGTCTGTAGGTCCGTGAACGTTTATGAGGCTTATGTTCTTAAACTTGCCTTGCACGCGAAGTGTGCATAGCCTTTCGTTTATTGCATTAAGCCGATGATGGCAGGCTTCAGTTTTTGGTTGACTAGAAAGCCTACCCCGAGCACATGGTGTTTTTTTAATACAGCTGTCAAGCTGTAATAAATGTCATACTCATTTCTTTGAATAACATCACTCCCCATCCATCTTATTTTTTGGAATGCTGTTATGTCAGCCTTATATTCGGTCAGGGCATCGGCTAGCTGCTCTGCAGCTCGAGCTCTGTATAGTCAGCGGACGTTCCATGAGAACATTCTCAAAACGTTTAGCCATTTTCGTTTCCGTGCTCGTCGTCGTGTATCCGGTCCATATCCGAGGCTTGTTAAATTTTCCATAATAATTTGTTTTTACGGGTAAGGTTATTAGTTTTGCGCCAATCTTTCTTAGGATGTTGCTGCATGCATAGGTTCACTATTTGGCGGGTGCCAAAGTATGTATCCAGGGGTGTCACGTGGAGACTGCAAGTCAACTTGCATTGAACAAAACAGGGATCGTCTTGGCCTTCGTCGGGTTGAAAGTAATCAGAGACTTTGCCCTGTGTGTTCGCTCCCATCGTCCCTATCCTTCATCATCCAAGCAAATTTATGTTAAGAGATCTCTAACATATTGGATGTCCACTCATATAGATAAATGTATTGGGGTGTGTGGTTTTTCTGTGTGACATGCCATTGCATTTTTTGTTCCGAACTTGGGAGCTCTTCTGGAAGCCGCTTTCAAAATTCTTTAGCAATTCCGTTTTTACCTCATCTATAGTGATAAAACGTCAGCATTCTGTGGCTATCAGCTTCGGAAAATAATTGATAGATAACCATGTTCGGCTGAGACAAAGTAATGGTTTTATTTTTTATCAAAAGACCACAAACTAACTGTGTGGTCTGGGCCAAAATAAAAAATCGCCGAACACACCTAGACACTTAAAACCCTTTCGTTTGTCAAACATAAACAAAATTCCCAAGTTGACTACAAATGTTAATATTCGTTAGGCATTTGAGTACCAGCAAAATGAATCTTTTTTCTCGAAATCTTATTTATAAGACCCGCGAAAATAAAAGTTAACTGCTACTTTTTTATCACTATATGTACAATGATAAGGAAGTTCCTTTTATATTAAGCTACGGAACTGATGGGGTTTGTGGGGGTTCTCTACACTACATGGAGAAGCAATCCACAATTCCAACCAACCCTGACCGCTAACAGCGCGTCACCTTAGCCCAACTCCCCATTCAAAACCCGCAAGCATACATTCCCAAATCCGCAATAGCACACATTACAAACTCTGCAATAAAACACACTCCAAAACCCGCAACAGAATACAATTCAACAGAATACATTCTAAATCATCTCCCTCATCTACAACCAACCGCATTTAATTTCCCCCGAAAACCATTTCGGTTCCTATTCTACCTAAAAGATGTAAAACCGCATCAATTCTCTACAATCAAACCGCGTGCATTTTCCCCAAAAACCACTTCGGTTCATTCCCCCCTTAAACTTTATTTCTCGTTTGCAACCAAGAAGCAGTTAATTTTCCCCGAAAACCATTTCGGTTCCCATTCCACCTAAACCATGTAGAACCACACCAATTCCCCCTTACTGGCAAGCTATAATATCATGCGTCGTTCTTCCACGAAACGACCATCGCAACGATCAAGATCCTTGATCATAGTTGGGTATGCCTCCGAAACCAATTTCCCGGTACACACAACCAAAGAATCCAATCCAGCCCGTACGGCAGGAATTCCCGGAAACAAATTCCCTATGCAGACATAGCAACCCTTCTTCGTGTTCCTAGTAAGTGGCAGTGAGCTTACTTCGCTATGACTCAACTGCCACGCCACCCTGAATAGATTCTCGCCTTCATCATTATTAGTCGCTTCGCAACCACCGCCGTGGCCACACGCACCCACCGTCGTCTCGCCGCCACCGCGGTCGGCCGCGCCGCGTGGCAACACGCGAGGTGCCTCCCCATTTAGTTAGCGTAATACCCATGGTCCAATGTTGCATAGGGGATTGCATTTAAACGGAATTAGAGAGAAATAGAAGAGAAAACATTCGGACGAAGTTCGTGAATAGTAATAATACTAAACAATTTATGGAAAATCCTAATTTTTTTCAAAAACCAGTATTCGGTACAATCGTATCAGTTAAGTGCTTTGCCAGCAGAATGGATATATTTGATTTACAGTGTACACATTTCACGCAAACAACATTTTGGATAGTTATTGGGTGTATCTAGGACATTTGTATCAATGTACAAGAATATGTGTGTAGAGAATTAATATTGTTAATGGATAACTCATGTGATGGTTCAGATACTTGCCATCGTCAATAGCGAGGAAGACGAAAGAAAGATACAACAAAACGACTGTAATCCTGGATATTAACGGCATTAAAGACTTGACCACCTACTGGTTATTGCATCCCGTGCAAACAAAGATGTTTTAGTGTATTAAGCAAGCAAAAGTGACCCTGTAGCGATTCTAACAGATACACACGATTCACAAGCGAAATAGTGAAGAACACGAACGAAAAATCGAATAAGAAAAATACATCAGAACCGTATACCAAGCGATAAATAACAAAAAAATAATTCACACCAGTGGAATATACTCGAGTTTGGAAATCAAATTCTAAACACGGTCAGTAGCCTGGTGTGTAACGCTTAGGTAAAATTTTTTTCGTGATTCGAGCTGTCATAGCGTCAGTTCGAATAACACGATCTTCTTCACTATTATTTCAAACGCTATAACCCCGTATAGGACCACCATAATAAAAGCCATTTTACTGTGTTACAAATTACTGGGCGCGTTTTATTTCTCGGCCCATCACCTGCCCATTTTGCTCGCCTCTTGTGGACGTCCTGTCGGCGGAATGACTTGATGGGGATCCAGGTGAAGCGATGTCATACGTGGGCACACCTGCCTCGAACCCCCACACGTTCAATTCAAATATTTTTCACTAAGTCATTATAAAAGCGGTTAACATAAGGCCCGAACCGATTCGCTGTACAAAGTCATTCAAGTTTATGGTTATTTTATTTAGCATTGCCACTATGTCAGTGTTTTTTTTTTTTTTTTTTTTTTTTTTGTGTCGGTAGGAAGGTGGAAATCTTCAAAAGATACCGATCCAGGGGCATGTCCGGTTTTTACCGACTAAAACCACCTCCCGTCAGGCTCATATTCCCGTTGATCCCCGCGGAACTTTCTTTTAGATATTCGATCGCCCGGCGGGACGGAGTTTACCTGTTACTCCGCTCGTCATGTCGCAACTGCTGCACCATTTCACAGAGAATACCATTGTTTACGGACCATGCCTGTTTTGAACTAAGCATGTATTCTATTACTCCAGCCGGAGTAACTGTCCGTCTCGTGTGTCTCTCCAAAATTGTTTGTGCGGTCTCGAATCTGTCAGTGTATCACCCCAATATTGTCCGTTGCACTTAACAGAAAACAAACGTTGACGCTTCTTTCGTTTTTCGTCTTAAATTTCCGTTTGGAGAACATTTGGCGGTTGCACATGATCCTGTACAAAGCGACTCCGTTGCTTTTCAACATCGATTCACCTTTCTTACTTTTCTACCATCGTTATTTATATAGACTAGTCTATTGACAGAGTGCAAATGCATACTACGCACGCAGATATGGTCGTCGCTGCCTTTGTCGCCGAAGATGCGATAAGGTTCGTGTTGACGGTGTTCCTGTTTTGAAACAAATTTTCATTGTTCGATTTATGATCCATGATTGTCTCGCTTCGTAGTATTTTTGAACACCACGGCGATGGCATAGGAACTGAGTTACATTATTCTTAATGGGGTTTTCAATGCCTTTCCTAGTGGCAAGCTTTTCATGAAGGAAGCGCAGAGTCAAAACAAGGATCGTAAAATTTGTTTTCCTGTTGATGCATTTTTGTTACCATTCTTACTGCCTGGGATTTCAGAGATAAGCCAGCATCTGGTGTATTTGATATTATTAGCATTTATTAGTATTATTAGCGAGACAATTTTGGTTTCATAACTATATTGGTTATATATTTTCCAATCAGGCGGAAAGATCAATATCAGGTGAATAGTAAAAGACAGTAAAGCAAGCACGATTCTTGTGCTATTGTAGGTTACCTTAATCACTCGGTACCTATCCCATATCGTACATCAGTCGATCAGGATACAACGCAGCTAGTATGCTAGAATTTATTTAGGTCCGAGCTTCGCTAGCGTTACGGATTTCCTGTATGTGTATGTGTATTTCAGTCAAGTTTGTGTTTGAACTTTACACCTTTCTTGGGAACCAGGAGACCGCTGTGAACTATTATAAATTTACGATCCTTTTCACGCCTTAGAGCCTCAATGTATTATTTTTAAACTCTGCCCCGTGGTTTTTTCCTTCGGTTTTTGTTGGCTTCCTGCCCAGAATCTTATCGCAAATAAGGTTCCGTAACGATATTATGGAAAGTAACACATTCTGAACCACAAACCCTCCGCCGCATTTGTATTACTGAAAAGCGCCGCCTTCACATTAATCACACCCGTTCTCAACGTTCTACAGGGTGAGTAAAACAAATTTAATGACTCTTCGTTTTATGTGAGTGCAAAAATCCTTATTAACGTTCAGGCTGGCTACTGACGTCCCTAACATGGAGCTGGGGTTTGCTAACCGCGTAATGAGTTTATGTATTCCACTCGCATGCTAAGAACAACAAACAAGGCGCAAGAAAACACAAGTGAAAAGTTACATGTTATTTTTTTCTTCTTTTTTATAATGTTTCCTTTCTCTCATTTTTAAATATCATTCAACGTTTGGAACCGTATCCGGTAAGGGAAGGAAAAATTATACCAGACTTCGTATATTCAGAAAACTTTTAGGTTGGACGGGTTGTGTGCCTTGTTTCCATTTCATTAAAAAACTTTAACGGCACAACATTTCTGCGCCACGTTGTGTCTGCATCCGTATCTTGGCACAGCTTGCTTTATGTAGATGACGTTGCACAACTGTGTCGACCGATAAACATTTCCCTCTAAGTGTCCTTGTTCTAACATTTTGGGATATACGAGTATGTATTGTTCAGAGTTAGTCCTACATTGTAGCACCGGGTGTCCTGATTCTTTCTCAATTAAATCTTTCGCGTGTGTGCAGTTTCAGTGCCGCCAGAAGGTGTTTTTAATATTCAGCCAGCAATAAATCCTGCGGATTTGAGAGTAAATGCAATTTGTGGGCGTAGAAGGTCTGCATTCGGTCGTAGGCATAAGTTGGGACTCATAATGTGTTAGGGAATTAGAGGAAGTTATAGTACGATATAGTACAATAGTCAAAAATGTCAACGTTTAATTCTAGCACGTTCTGCTGCTAAAAAAAGGAGGATACGCCAATGTCCCTCTTTATTGAACATAATTCTCTGAGTTTATGGTCAGGTCCTTGCCAGCTCTAACACAATAGTGAAACTGCATCTGGTGTTGGTAACGGTGTTTACATAAATTTCACACTAATCCTAAAGCAGCATCATAAGGCGAAGTTGTGCTTGGAGTACATGTTGCAGTTGTCGCACAGACTTTGTGAGATATAAAAACAAACAAAACTGATGATGCTGTTATTAATGGAAAACAAAGTATAGGATGGGGCTAAGGAATTCGCTAATTGGCATTAGGCACAATGAGGCGAATATAGCTTCGGGGGTTATGGGGATGTGCAGATTAGAGAGTATGGTGTATAAAGTTTTTTTTTCATGGAGTGCATTCATTGTCCATTCGGACTTTTTTAATAGTCGGTTGATCGTACGGTAGCAACAACGGTTGTCACGAGACCAATCGCTTGATTTAGTCTCCTGCGACATTTTATATGGGGATTTGGTGGATTTTGTTGTAGCAGGAAATGAAATGAACGGGCGACTACCCGTACGAAAGATATTATTTATTAAAAAGGAACTTAATAATGACTAGTATAAAAACAATTCAAGTGTTACGTCATGTTGAAGTAAAAGGCGCACTCGGGCTGGTACAACTGTCAGATGTAGAGTGAGCGTATGAAGGCATGAATTCATTTGCCTTTTACTTGTAACGCCCGGTCCGGCGCTACAATCGCATAGAGCATGAAGCTTAGGACGGATCTACAACATTCCCCCTAGATTGTAGTGCTAGACCGATCCTCTGAAGAACCTCCGACACCGATCAAATCCAGACACAGACAAATGGTGCCTGATGTCGATGTGTTTCGATCTCGCATGAAACGTGTGATTTTGGGTCAGTAGTTGTCCCCCTCGGTTGTCGTTCATCACCAGAACAATTTCACCCTCGGACAGCTTGAGCTCTGACAAGAATCTCTGAATGTATAGGGCTTCTCTAGTGGCTTCAGTTAATGTCATGTATTCCGCCTCAGTGGACGAAAGTGCGACGGTACGCTGTTCCCTCGACTCCCAGCTGATGGCGGCACAGCTCAGGTTAAAGACGTATCCGTTATACGACCTTCGATCTACCGGGCACCCAGTCCAATCGGCGTCAACACACCCTTCTAAGGTTTGCATTCTCTTCGTATACGTGATTCCGAAGTCGGTGGCCCCCTTCAGATATCTCAGGACGCGTTTTGCCGCCTTCCAGTGTGCCTCGCCGTGATAAGTGTTGAATTGACTGAGACAACTGACAATATGCAATCGCCAAGTAATTCAGAGCTCCGACAACCTCCCGATAAGGCCGATTTCCTTCTAGTGATCCTTCTTCTTCAACGTCCTTTTCGAGCCTCGAACCCGATTCAATGGGAGTACTGACGGAGTTACAGTCCTCCATCCGAAATCGAGAGAGTAGTTCCCGAACGTAATTTGGTTGAGAAATGGTAATCTGATTTCTGCTCCTGGCGATTTCGATCCCCAAACAATAGCGAGCTGTTCCCAAATCTCTCGCCTCGAATTCCCGCGACAAACCTTTTCGGACGAAATAAAGACCCTTCTGGTCTCGATAGAATATCAAAATGTCGTCAACGTAGACCAGTATTATCAACGGTTCTCCCCCTCGTTTGAGGCGATAAACGCACGGATCCGCGCTCGTCGGTGTCATATTTAAGTCTTCGAGTTTCCCATTCAGTTTCTTAGGCCCTTTGCCGACCGGCCTGTTTCAGGCCGCACAAAGCCCTTTTCAAACGACAAACCTTTTCGCCACTCTGAAGCTGTTTCAGCATTTCCTTGGCGCGGCTCTCGATGTCGGATTTGCCTTGTGTCGCGACGAGTTTCTTCAAACATCCTGCGAGTAAATCGGGTAATTCCATGTAGGCGGTCGTGATGTCCATCTGGTGCACCTTAAGGTCGTGCTTGACGCCAGTGCAAGTAGCATACGCATGGATCCCAGGCGAGCGACCGGAGCATAGGCATTGTGAAAATCGATCCCGGTCCCTGCGCGAACCCCCTCGCCACGAGTCGTGCTTTTCTTCTCTCGACCTTGCCACCCGAGTCGTACTTGTTCCTGAGAACCATTCGACATCCTACCACGTTGCGATTCTTGGGTCGATTCACGATCAGCCATGTATCGTTCTTGATTAAGCATTTGACTTCGTCGACGATGGCGTCCAACCATTCTTCTTTGTCTGGTGCGTTCAATGCTTGCCGATACAGGTCCTCCGAGTGAAGACTGGCTAAATTTGCCTCCAGGCCGTCCGAGATGTACGACTCCTCGTCGTCGAGAGCTCGGTCGATCTCATCCCCGCTCGATCCGCGAGGATCTTCGTCTTCTTGCGTGATTCGATACAATTTTTGCGGGCGACCGGGTCGTCCGGTGAGAATCTTCCTAGGTCTACACGGAGTTCTTCTGATCATTTCGGCGATCTCGTCCCTTTCTCCCGTCGGGTCGTCGTGTTCCTACGATTCATTTCTCGATCCCTCGTCGTGGTCCTCACCTAGGTGAGGTTCGAAGAAATTCGGCAGTGATACTCCCTCGGGATTGTGATTCGAATCTCGATTCAGATTTGACGAAGACGATGACGATTTGTAATTCATTTCCGCTTTTGTATCGGTATCAGTAAATTTGATGTCTCGTGTCGTGGTTACCCTTCGTTTGTTTGATACCCATCCTCGATAGCCTTGAGTCGATTCGTCGTATCCGAGGAAAACGCATTTTATACCTCGCGGTTCCAGCTTCCCCTTCCCGGGAGTTTTATCCAACATATATGCTGTCTCTCCGAAAGTTCGCATGTTCTTCACGTTGGGCGTTTTCCGTGCTATAATTCGTAAGGGGTTTTACCTCCGACCTTCTTCGTAATCCATCGATTTCTTACGAAATTTGTCGTGGCGATTGCCTCTGCCCAAAACGAGGTTGGGAGCTTCGATTGCGCTAACATGCAACGCGCCATTTCCAAGAGCGTGCGGTTTTTCCTTTCCGCTACTCCATTTAACTGTGGAGTGTATGGCATCGTGAGTTTTCGCCCAATTCCCTCTCCCTTCAAGAAACTGTTGAATTCTTCGTTACAGAACTCTCGTCCGTTGTCGGATTGCATACATTTAATTTTTCGTCCTGATTGATTTTCGACGAGAGCCTTGAATTCCTTGAAAAACTTCAAGACGTCGCCTTTCTTTTGCAGAAACCTTACTTCTGTCCAACGAGAGTAGTCGTCGGTTAGCGTGAGGAAGTACCTTGATTCGTGTCTCATCGGTCCGCACACGTCGGCATGGACGATGTCCAATAATTTTCCGCTTCGGTGCGATTTCTTTCCGGAGGGTAGCGCGGTAATCTTCGTTTCCGAGCAAATCTCGCACGTATTTGTGGTTCCGTCGTCTTCTAGGTCAAGTCCGGACACTATCCCCCTTTTGCTCATCTCCAAGAGGTCGCGCCAGTTAAGGTGGCTGATGTAGTATTCCAGAATACTACCCTTATTAGCTTTAACACTGAATCTCATTACTTATCTAACACATCGCTAAAACTTCCTCTTAACATATCTTACATTCTCACTTAATACAGATCATTAATAAACATTTACAATATTCTACATCAAACCAGTTACAGCACATTTAATAACATGCCCCTTTTCATAACATGCACCTTTTTTCATTCAAAACATAGCTCTTTGATTTTCGTTCAAAGTTTATTCAAAATTTAAAAGTCACAGAGAGTAAAAGGAATACTTTGACAAAACGGTTTTTGTTCAAATTATAATTTACAACCAATTAGAACAATAAGTAGCATAAGAAGAGAGAAAAAATTATTGTAAAGTTAGTTGAGTTAAGAAGTTTGAGTAGAAATTTGACTTTGAGTTTTGAGTTAAGTGTGAGAGTTTAAAGTTGAGAGTTGAGTTTTGAGAAATACACAGTTTGGGTTTAGTTGAGATTAGAGATTGAGAAAAGAGAAGATTAAGATAAGATTAAGATAAGATAAGAAGATAAGAATATAGAGAATATAGAGACGAGAATAAACAGAAATATATATTTAATAATAAATTATAATAGTGAATAAACATTTCTCATCGTGACTAAACTACTTAAATAAAGAGATTTTAAATTAGAATAATCCATATTCTAAAATATAATATCAAAAAAAAAAATGAAAGGTCCACGCTCTTCCCTCGATAGAGGAAGCACGGCGTCCCGGACCTATAACACTGAATCTCTCGTGCCAAACGGTTATTTAAGGCTTGCGCGTTCCCGTCGACAGGGCGCAGATCGATTCTTTTCCGGATTCGCGGAGAATGTGTTAGTTTTCGTTAATTTCTTATTTTGCTGTTCTTGCAATGATCCTTTCCGTAAAAGAAACCCGATAGGTGCTGACTCAAGGAGAGATCGTGAAGATTGTTTGTTTCTCGGTCACATTGTTGTCGCATGGGGTATTCGATGGCTGTCGGCATCCGGCGGTGCCGCGAATTATTGAGCCATTTAGCGACGGCGTCAAAAATAAAAGACCAACTTTATTTAAAAAGTTTTATTTTAATGTTAATTCTAACATTGATGGCCCAAGACTTAAGAGTACCTGTATGGAATCCTCTCCAGCGTCTTTACACGTTACTTTAATCCATAATTGTTGTTGCCGCCCGCTTTCGTCGTTATCGTATGGGAAAATTCTATTAGCTTGGCGTTGTTTCTATCTTTAAGCTGAGTGTGGTAAAGTCCATGGTTTGTGACTAGATTCTGGGTCGCCGTTCATATCTTTGAGGTTGATTTCAAGGTACGAGATTCTATAATAGATTAGATTTTGCGTCGCCGGTCGAGTCTTTGTGGCTGATTATTTTTATTTTACGGTTTCAAAGTACGAAGGTCCATAACTGCATTTCAAAGTACGTGGGTCCACAACTCGCGCCTGGCCAGTTGTGTTTACCGAGCAAATTGATTTCCAATCAAGCTCGGCTTATGTTCTTGTATCCTTCATTAGCCGTACAGGCATAGTCGGTTGATAGAAGAATGTAGCCCACGTGTCTGTGAATACGTGGGGCTGAGCACCCTAGGATGGGCGATGAAGTATTCCACTTAACAAGTAATTTTGTGAGGTTTGTAGAATCGCGACGGGGCTATAGTAAATCACTTGTTTATAAGGACCGCCAGAGAACCATGGCTCCTCTAACGAATAATATGTATCAGACTCTGATCTACCTACCCATCGATATATTAAAATTAATTGAAGGGAATTTTCGAGCTTGGTTAACGCCGCCTCAATGGCTGAGGTGGTAAGGAGGTTGCATATTGCGTTTGATTGTGTAAACCTAGGTTCAACTGCCGACACTTGCTATTGTGCAGTTCGGTAATAAGTATAAGACTGTCATCTATCTACCCATCGATATATTGAAAAGAATTGAACGAACTTTTTATAGCTTGATTAATGCCACCTCAATGGCTGAGTTGGTAAGGAAGTTGCATCTTGCGATTGATTGTGTAAACGTAGGTTCAACTGCCGACGCTTGCTATTATGCAGTTCGGTAATAAACATAAGACTGTCATCTATCTACCCATCGATACATTGAAAAGAATTGAACGAAGTTTACCACCTTGCTTAATGCCGCCTCAATGGTTGAGTTGGTAAGGAGGTTGGATCTTGCGTTTGATTTTGTAAACCTAGGTTCAACTGAGGACTCTTGCTACTGTGCAGTTCGGCACAATTTTCTGGTGGTAGGTAGGTCCCCAAAGGCCAGCCGACTGGTGTAATACCATCCCATTAACCTATAGGTTTCGTGGTATGGTTGGAAAAAGTTCTTGAGCATCTTTTTGAGCTTGGCTGATGGATCCGGTCGAGAAGAAATAGTATCTCAGAGAGCTGACTCGCCTTTTCTGGGAAAAGTAAAAAAAAAAAAAAACGCGGTGTATTGACAATATTAGGCGCGACCATTTTTTGTATATATGCCTCTTAGTTAAGTCGAGCCTTAGGCACTGCCCTGACATGTCGTTAGATAACTATTGGAATCTAGTTGCAAGTTGTAGGCCTCCGGAAACACTCGCGTCAGGAGGGTGTTCCATAGTTTTCCTGAAACGAGTTTTGGTGCAGAGATATACACGGTGTTGAGAGATATATTGCAAGGCGCGGGATCAGTTCGATTATCTTGTGTGGCGAAAATAAACCGAATTCTGCGGAATAACACCATAAATTAACAACAGCCCCCTTGATAATATCTGAAAAACAGACAACGGTTTGCCACGCGCCAATGATAACGCATGTAGTCTTGGTATCAGTGTTGCGTTTTTTATTAGGATTGTGCTCGTCGAGTAGGTCCAGAGCACCCATATGAGCAATAATTCACACATGTCAACGGTACTCAAATGTGGGGTTTGTAAAGGAGAGGTAGTTGGTCTGGGGTAAGATTTGACTCTAAAATTATACGAGGGCAGATAAATAAGTCTTTAGAAAATTAGGACGATTTTCTTTTATTTTCTTATTTAGCTGACCTAATAATGACGCATAATTGTAATGATTTTAACTTCACTCGCAGCCTACCACCCTAAGCTGTTTAAAGTGCAGCTCGATGAAATAATATGACAAACTACTGCCGCAGTTGTAAAGAGCCAAGATATTAGATCAAGACTGAATTTATTTTGTTATTCATCATCGGTACTACAACTGGGAACCGGTCCCGATCAAAATTAATTCAGAGGTTTGGGGATGTGCAGCCAAAGAGGTCGTTCATAAATCGGTATTTCATAATCATCGCCACTACAACCGGGATCCGGTCTTGGTCTTATTTAACAAATCTCTCCACCGGTCCCGATTTCTATCCGATGTCATCCAGTCCGGCACTCCCAGGCTTTGGGCGTCCTGGTCTACGCCATCCTACCATCGCAGACAAGGTCTGCCCCGCTGTCTCCTTCCATACATCCTGCCACAAAGGCCTTTCCGGGCAAGCTCCTCTTCGCTCGTTCGAGCTAGGTGTCCCGCCCACCAGAGTCTACCGAGCTTGATCTTTCTTACAACATTAGCTTCAAGGTAGATCATGTACAACTCATGGTTGTAGCGTTTCCGGAATCGTCCTCCCTCGCATATGGGCCCAACAATTCTCATTAAGACCTTTCTCTCGAACGCGGCTAATAGTTCACAATGCCTTTTATTGAGCACCCAGGTCTCGGATCCATACATGAGTACTGGTAAGACCATGGTCTTGTACAGTAGTATCTTGGATGTTCTGGATAAATTTCGGGATTTAAAGAGCCTTGATAGACCTTAGTAGGCTTGGTTAGATTTAATCGGCCGTCGCGTATTTCTTCTTCGATATTGTTATCGGCTGATACTATTGACCCAAGGCAATTAAAGGATTGCGCTACTTCAAATTCGTGCTCCACTACCCTGATAGTTTGACCAACGTTAGGTCTTCTCTTCGCAAAAGTTGCCACCATGTATTTAGTTTTTCCCCCATTAATGTGCAGTCCCAGTTTTTGTGCCGCCTGCTCGATCTGCCTGAAGGAGTCCTGTACAGCCGAATCGAATCTACCGATGATGTCAATGTCATATGCATAGGCAAATATCTGACTGGACTTGGTGACAATAGTCCCTATAGTTGTAACGCCAGAGTCACGGATTGCTTTCTCCAACGCCAGGTTGAAGAGGAGGCGGTCCAGACCGTCCCCTTGTCGAAAGATGTTGGTTTGGACAGCAAACCCGCTATTTTTACTTAACTAGTTACGTTGGTCATGAACAACCGACAAAGTCGTATCAATTTGTTTGTAATGCCGAAATCTGTCATGGCATTATGTAGTTCTACCCTGGCTATGCTGTCGTAGCAGGCCTTAAAGTCTATAAATAGATGATATAATGGTATTTTAAATTCCAGACATTTTTCCATCGCTGAGTTGTCTGGGATGAAGCCACACTGATATTGACCAATGATGACTTTAGCGTAAGTCATAAGTCGATCAATTCCGGCCTCAGAACACAGGCGCAACGTATCATGCCTATCTCTTTTCTATAGGTATTACCACGGTCGTTGCTCAACTGAACTTGCTGAATGTGTTGCGCCCCTTCAGACATTTTCCCGCGATATCTGTCAATCTGTGAATGTGTTCACGTTGAAAGTGGACTTTAGGCGCACAAATAAACATAGATAGTCATTCTTTAGCCGAACCACACGAATGTGCTAATGTTCTGCCTGATCATGTATTTCCTCGTCGTTGTGAAGTCTAGGCATTCAAGACCAACATACAGCGACACCTCCTTTCCTTATCCACTTCCTCTCCATCTGTTCGCACTGTGTTCTGACATTTAAGGGTACTTCAAAATTCCCTTTTTTGAGTGCGGTAGTGTAAAAAAAAAAAAAAAAAAAAAATGGGGCTATCCGATCTTGTAGGATAGTGGAGAGTATCTGATAGGCGGTACTCAGCAATGTTATACACCTATAGTTATACTGCACAGTATGATATGTCCTTTCTTATGTATGGCGCAAATTATTCCACGACGCCAATCTTCCGGCATTTTCTCTCGCTCGTATACGTGCACGACGATCTCATGAATTGCGTGATGTAACGTTGTCCCTCCTTGTTTGATGAGCTCAACTGGTATGCCAACAGCTCCGAAGGCTTTATTTGATTTGAGCTGTCTTATGGCTTTTAATGTTTTCTCAATGCTTGGTGACGGCAGCATTTGGGCTTGATTTTGCATTGGTGGAGCCTGCAATTCTTCTGTGAGCTGACCATTTAGCAATTCATTGAAGTGCACTTCCTATCGCTCCAGAATGCTTTCAGGATCGGTGATCAGAGTACCCGGATTATTTGGTAGAACTTCCGCGGCTGGTGCGGACCAGACAAGATTTTTTCCCAGGCACTTTTCTTTTGTCTGTGAAGTCTTTTTTCAGATCTTCTCAGCTCTTTGTATTTCTCCTCCCGTACCCGCGTCCTATGAGACTGCTGCATTGCCCGGTATGCAGCATTCTTACGTTCACTCCCTAGTTTGCACTCATCATCAAACCAGTCGCTCCGATCTCTACGACTACTGCCTAAGATGGAGTTGGCAGTACTAATGACAGTATTCTTAAGGCCGTTTCTTTTCTACGCCCGGCATTCTGTCCCCAGGACTTACTCTCCCTCCGTCGAGCAGTACGGGGGCGAGTTCTAGCGCATGACCAAAGGTGTTACTGGTATTCTCATTGCGTAAGACAGCCGTTTTGATCCGAATCTGATCCGCGGATGCAATACGTCTCCGTAAGGCAAACCGCGCTCGGAAAACTGTACCAACAAGATAGTGATCCGAGTCGACGTTGGCACCTCGGTTCGTTCGGACCGTCATCAGGCTCGAAGAGTGGCGGTGATCCATCAACACGTGGTCAATTTGGTTGCGAGTGGTTCCATCAGGTGATATCCAGGTGGATTTGTGGAGATCTTTACGTGGAAACCTGGTACTCGCAACGACCAAGTTTTTTGGTGCTGCCTGTTCGATGACCCGTAGTCCATTGTCATTGGTGTCCTCATGCATACTATGGGAACCAACGTAGTAGCTCCCGACCTATTTTCGCATTCAAATTACCAAGAACGATTTTTACATCGTATCTTGGGCAGGCATTGAGGGCTCGTTCGACGTTCTCGTAGCGTTCTTCTTTTTCGTCGTCAGGGGACTCCTCTGGAGGTTCGTGAACGTTTATGGGGCTTTTGTTCTTAAACTTGCCTCGCACGCGAAGAGTGCATAGCCTTTTGTTTATTGCATGAAAGCCGATAATGGAAGGCTTCAGTTTTTGGCTGACTAGAAAGCCTGTGGGGGGCGAAGTCTTGACGCCAGCATGGGCGAGAGTTCTACCTCGTCCCCACAAATCACGAAAGTTCCGCCACGTATCAAAGAAAGGCACAAACAGGAGAAGTATCAATACAAAACTCCGTCCACAAAGAGCAGGTCCAAGGAAACACACTGTTTAATGAATGATTATAATAGGTTCTTATTATTTCATTAATTTTAAACAAACACTGTACGAACAATGATTTTAATTACACTGAACGGTTAAACGGATACACAAAAGAATGTAAAACAATGTACTCTACTGCATGGCATGATACTGATTTACACACGAAAAAAACCGCTTTTAATTGATTATGATGCGACCCGCACTCGACTTTTTGTTTCACACCGTGCCGGCGTGAAACGGTGGATGGCGGAGCGACTGTCTCGATCGCTGGATGAAATTCGACTCACCGAGGATAGAAGTCTGACATGAATTCCATCCTAGGTTAGGGTTAAGAAAAGGGAAGAGAGAGAAAAAACGTTTCTCTTAAGGGTGCGACCAACAAGGACATGCACTCTTCCTGTGCAATGGTATGCGTAAGTAAATGTATCGCCATTAGGAAGAAGTGCTAATGGTTTTTCTATTTACACAATGGGAAATGTGTATCGCTGGTGATGCTAAAGGGATCGAGTTGTATACATGATCACATGCTGGTGAAATTCGTTTTATGGCACTAGACGCTAGATGCGTGTATTTGCTTTTGTTTTCACATGGTACGAGTTAGGGAATTTTATCGGTGGGAGAAAAAGGTCGCCGGCCAATGTGTACGTAAAGAAATTTATCGTACACATGGCGAAGTTGGGAAATAGCCGGCGCAATATTTATGGACCCTGGTGAAGGTTACATTGTATGTAATTCACATCCTTTGCTTAAGGAATACGTCTAGGGGAATTTGTCTGGCAACGTAGATGCCGAAATTGGTTTGGAATTCCTGATAAGCTAATAAAGAAATCTTACAGAGAATTGGTATGCGAAGAGAATGCATGAAAGGTAAGTTTTCTTTACAGGGACTTAAAGATAATAGATTTGATCTCTTGAATGCGTGAAGCATTTTCAGGTGCCTAATGTGATTCCATTGGCGAAAACTTATGCGTCTTGGGATGAAGTAATGGGGGTTTTTAGGTAAGTGTACCATGGGGTTTGGCGGCATGCCACAAGCCTACCTCGAGCATATGGTGTTTTGCATGACAGCTGTAATAAATAGCATACTCTTCGTTCTTTGAATAACGCCATTTTCGTTTCCGTGGTCATCGTCGTGTACTCGGTCCTTATCCGAGGCTTGTTAAATTTTCCATAATAATTTGTTTTTACGGGCAAGGTTATTAGCCTTGTGCCAACCTTTCTTAGAATGTCGCTGCATGCATTGGTTCACTACTTGGCGGGTGCCAAAGTAGCTATCCAGGGGTGTCACGTGGAGACTGCATGCCAACTTGGATTGAACAGGGACAAGGATCGTCCTGGCCTTCGCCGGGTTGGAAGTAATTAGAGACTTTGCCCTGTGTGTTCGCTCCCATCCCCCCTAGTTTCTTATTTAACCCATTTAAATTTACTGGTCCGTGTGAATGTAATTTTTTACTACTTATAATGTGTTTTAGTTGTTTCAAATGGCATATTTTTAATTATTTTTTTTTTCAATGTTGTTTTCATTTACCTGGTGTTCTAAAAAATTAGTTGTGTTCTTCATGGTCATGATGATGAAATCCTTTGTTTGAATATGACGTTTAAAATCAGTTATTTCCTCGGTTAAATGTTTTAAAAGTTTGTTGAATAGTTCGAGATTTGAATTAAAGTTGTCGTAGTTCTTGGACATAAATTCCACACTTATCGAATATCCTTTAAGCATCCCTTTAATCGCTTTTTAGCACTTGTCAGCTCACTGTTCATTATTTCGGGCGAAGTTGTTGAGGTAGTACATCGCTTTGACTTGCCAATAAGAGAAAGATGATTGCGGTGTGTCACATTTGCTAATTTCATAAATGTTAAGCTGAAAACCTTAAAAAATGAGCAGTCCTTTTGTGGATAACGGCAAGCCCACTCCAATTAGTTTAGAATGGCAAACACTTCAATTTTAAAAGTATCATTGACGAGGGTGGAACGTTCCGTATATATATATTAAAGATTGTGTTTGAGGGTTTTATGAAATTCTAGTACATTTTACAGTGTGTCACGTCGTGAAAGGGGCAGTCCTATTTAATGTATTTCCTTCATGAGCTGGGAATTCTTTTGTGTTACAAGAATAGTCGTTTTGCCATTGATATTTTCTAATATTGTGCGAGATCTGAAATCGTCTTTCGGTGTCTTACACCCCATAAGGCAAACAACTGTTTTTTCGTAAAGAAGATAAACCACCATGGAATGTTTTATATTCCACCCCATTCAACTTGCAACTGATGTTTCGCACATTGTTCGACTGTACTTCCTTTTTCATTTCAATACTCATATTTCAAGCCGAACCTATGTCTCCCTTTCGAAGCCGGTCTATGTTCCATGTGGGAGTGGTGCGCACCCTATATATATATACTATTAACCCTCCTTTTGAGCTTTTCGTCTGTTTCTTGTTACATTTCTCTGAACTAGATTCATCAACCACCCGCCAATATATGACGTTCCAGTAGGGGACGTTACGATGGATTTAGATTTAGATGGCAGCAGCAATAGGTGACTCAGCGTGATATTAACCGGAACGTAATGTATGCATTCAGAATTCTTCCTCGTAGTCCCTTGCACACTTGTATTCACATCAACTAGACTACTCTGTCGTCATACCCTGTGGCATTCGAAATACGAACGACTGGAGCGCCTATCCTTCCACCCGGACATAAAACATTCATTGCCCCCTTCCGACTATCTTCACTCGATAACGCTACACCGAACAAGTTATAGGGATACACATTCTGGTTGTGTTTCGAGCCAATGGAGCCTTGTGATTTATCGACTCGGGGCTCAGACATATATTTTGTCGGCTAAACCTGCTGAATACGCACTGAACAGTATCAGGATATTTTTTATGTACTACTTTTCCTTGTGCGCTTATTGTTCTAAGCTTGTTAATGTTCGACAGATGGCGGAGACTAAAATACAGTCAGCGCACAACATATCCTTGCCCATGCAAGTGTGTGTTTTATATGGGAGCGTGCCCGCACCTTACATTCGGGGTAGACATTGAATTAGGGACATTTCGTAATTTACTTATCACACAGGATAATCAATAGAGGAATTGCGGAATTACATTGGTCCTTGTAATTTCATCCCACATTAGTGGCTGCCGAGTGGAATATTTGCGGTGAAATCGTCTTAAAGAAAAACTTCTTAAACGTTTAAGGACATCTGCGAGTGTGTACACATAAAAGTTGATTGGCCTGTGAAATAAAATATTATGTTATTGACAGAAGTGATTTTCTGGTCCGAGGATGTGGGTATGGTTCTCTATATAGTATTCTCTATCGATGGCAAACTCTATTGTTGGGGTTTCTAGTAATTGGAAACAATTGCCTACGACATTTTTTTTAAGGATTTGGGAGGACATATTGAAGGAACCGTCATTTCAGTTACTCGCATGCTGTGGAAGGTAATTGTATAACTATGCATAGGACTGTACGGCATTGGTATTAACATCAATTGTTATATCTCCCGGGTTCTGGTCCCCACATTTTATTTGGGGTTTAGTATAAAAACAGAAACGTGCTCCTGTTCATATCGGCTGGATTTGCTCACAATTATTCAACCCATCGCTTCGGTTTATGGCATAAATGAATGTGATAAACCCTTTTGCGCTCGTTGGGAATTGTATCTGGAATGGATTCGATGTTGTGGGTTATATCTAAACATAACTCCGTTTAAACTTTTGCTGTTGTGATACTCAATTCTTTATTCTGACAGTTACTCTTTTCTATAAATTATTCGATTTGAACATATTTAACTGCGTTGTGTGGCCAGATGTTGAAGTCATTGGGAATTATAAATATAGAAAAGACGGGGTATGGTCAAGATAGTATCAATAGAGTCAGATAGAGCATCAAATTCCCTGAAGGATGCTTTTCTATCCAAGTTCAGGGTTATGTGCAGAAAAGTGTAACGTATGACGTGTTTAGGAATGTGAGCCACAAAAAGGTAAATTCTGTATTGGAACAGAAACCATATTGTATGAACAAGAAAAAGAACAACACTCAGAAGTATAGTACAATAGACCATTGATCATTTTAACACTTACTTTGCTTTCGACCTTTAAAGGTATCCAAAAATTGTTTTTGGCTTTCGTGTAAAATAAAGAACATACACAATTGTTTATTTTATTCTAGCACTGGTTGCCTCAAAGCCTTGTATTATGGCGAGGTTCTGTTGTGGGCTGGTTCTCCGTGTGATATTCAATAATTTTTCTTGTTTATGACATTTAATTAAGGTAATAAATTATTATAGAACTTTTCTATTTAAAAATTAAATTCAAACTTACGTATAAAATTTAATCTGAATTAAAATAGCATTAAATATCAATTAATTCCTTACTGCTGACTGATTCCTGCAAGCAATATAAAGCAAAAATTCAGGTGTCTTTGAATTTGCTTAACAAAAACGGACAAACGATATTTATCTAGAAATTTGTATATATGCATAAATAATGCAACAAGTGTAATAAATTATTATCAATTCCTTCAATTAAAAATCAAATTTTAATTAACATTAAAAATTAGATGATTGATTAAAACGATCCAAATAGTAATAGTATTAAGTGGTACAGCAACAATACTAGTTAATAAGCAATCTCTTGGATTATACTAATAAAAACGAAGCAACGTAGAATAGCCCCTCTAAATTTGAGTGTCGAAGTATCTAAAAATATAAAAGAAATAAACAAAACTATTTTAAGTACATAAATGATAGTCCAGCAAAATAAAAAAAGTAAAAATTAGTCGAAACCACAAAGCCCTAAGCTAAATTTAAAAATAACTTCAAATAGTTAAATTAAAAAATTACCAATTTATCTAAATATAGATATATTAACATAGAAACCGCGGCTATATTCACGACTCCAATTGGCTTTACGCGACTCACGTTTGTCTTTTCTCGACTCCTCGCCTCCACTAGCGTCTCCTCTCGACTCTATACGACGGCACGCGCCTCCACTCGACTCCATTTAGACTTCTCGCGACTCCTCGCGTCCGCTTAGGACTCTTTCCACCAGACCTCTTGCTACGTTCGTCGACACTACTCGGCAATTAACATCCCACTCCCGGCTTCTCTTTAAAACCTCACACAAACACAATGCCGATTACACGAGCCGGTACCTCACACCCGGCGCAAGTTCGCGTTGATTCCCCCGCGTTTCAGGACGCTTCCAACGTCGAATCCCCATACCTTACCCCGAACATAAAGCTTCCTCTTTTCGACGAGGAGGATGCAGAGCTATGGTTCGCCATACCCGATCGTATTTTCCGGGCCGCCAACATGCACAACAAGGAACTCCGTGCTGTTGAACTGATGCGGGTGCTGGATCGCACACAGCGGACGCATGTTGCGCACGTGATTAGGTCGTCAGATCCTAATCCCTACAGCAACATGCAAGAGACGCTCTTCAACGTTCTGGACGAGCCCACCAGCATCAGGCAACAACGCTTGGCGGCCACAACTAACTTTTCGGGTATTAGACCATCCCTTTTCCTGACCCATTTACGCTCGATAGCGGGGACCAGGATCTCTGATGATCTAACTAGGCCACACTTTCTAAGGTGTCTACCTCAACATGCCCGCTCGGCATTAATAGCCCAACCCAATCAGAGTTTGGGATATTTAGCAAAAGTCGCTTAAGCAATAATGGAAAGTTCAGACCCGCAGTCTGAGCTCCCAGCGTGTCAAGCCGCGGCAGTTAGCCAAGACGTAACCCCGCCTATCACCCCCTTTAGCAGCACCCAGGACTGCTCCAGCAGCGTCATCCTCACAAACACCCATACCCTCCAGAAGGCACGCGCCTTTTCGCACAACCTATTTCCACAAGCGAACCCATGACCGCAGGCCCAGCGAGTCTCCCTCAGACCGCTCCCCTGCACACGTCACAATATCCGACCTCCTAGCGTTGCAGGCCTCACGCCGCGCCACCGCGATTTAAACCAAATCCGGCTGAGGTAAGAAGCTCCCATCGAAACACGCATACCCAACGGGTAGGTCGCCCTTCGCCCCCTCAAAACACCACACCTGTGGATCAAACCACGAGGGACCACGGCCCTCGTCGCTTGTATCAGGTGACTGCACGCATCACGTGTAGTTTTTGCCATAAACTAGGCCACCTATACGATGAGTGCCGGAAAAGGCGAAACACACCTTTCTGCCGGGAGTGCTGGCAGTATGGCCACGACATTGTATAATGCCGTGCGCGGTACACCACACTACCACAGAACAGGTCACCGCACCCGCAGAGGGAGTCCCAGAATAAGACACATCCAGGACCACACCAACCCTCTGCCTCCAACACTACAGCAAAACATCAAACCCCCGAGTGTAAAGCATTCGGAGTTGCTGCGAGTTGTGTGGCCGTACAGGTCACACACGGAACAAGTGCGAAGACAGGGTGAAAAGGGGAAAAACAACTAATTCCTCGGTGACAACGACTCCAACACAAACTCGCAAGCTAAGAGTGTACGTCAACGCCAGCGCGCACACAACCACACTTCTACCAAGGGCGGCAAACAATTCTCCATACCATCGTCTGGACGACAAATGCCGACCCTAGACTCTGTTCTTCTCCATCCCGCACACGGCACCCCGTCGCTGCGGAGAAAAATTAACACTGGGCGTGAAGCTCCTCCACCTCGTACACAGAACTTCGTCACTGCGGATGCGAGCGAGCTGCCGATAGGCCACGACCTACTCGGACGTCATACCTATTAGTTCAAACGAACAATAACAGGCCAGTGCACCGGAACCGCGAACCCTTTCCCCCTGCCGGCAACACACGCGGTACCAACCAGGTCCACTTCCAATACGGACCCAAGCCCAGCCACGAACCAGGAACTCGTCAGCACGACAGTTCCAATCCCTAGCCACCTAACTCTCCTTCCGTCACATGTCAAAGTACTCTTTACGCCCTTCCACTATTTCGGACTACGTCACGGGGGGGGGTCTCTATACCACATGGGGAACCAGCCCACAATCCCAGCCTAATTTCGACCACTAACAGCGCGTCATATCAACCCCTTTTCCACCGTTTATGCTATTCACCCGAAATATCTTGTTTTCCAAATGGACGCATAGCTGAATTCATTCTTCTATGCAGATAATGCATAATTGAATTCCACTACCGTTTTGCCATACGGCAACTCCATTTTTGCTAGCCGATGAGATTTCCATCGGAAATCACATTATGTCGGTTAACGACAACAAGTTTAACCGAACGATGCTGTGTCATCATAGCAAAATCGCTGGGGTTATTTCAGCATCTTAGAGTCTGATTCTCACGCTGATTATTCCCCAAGCATCAGCGACGTCCTATTGACTTTTCCGTAGATCATCCATTCGCTTGGGATCAATGATCTCTTTTCGCAGGTGAATAGCACCGACCACATTTCTTCTCCTCCATAATTCTGCCTCCCTACGGTTCAACGCACTCTGAGATTACCACAGCCGTAACACTAGGGCAGTAGGTCATTCTCAGAAGCTGCATTGGTTCAAGCACACACAACCAAACCCACTCTGAGATCATAGTACATCGTGTGTCTGTTCTCTCATTCTCCCATGTTCGTCGACTATCGAATTAACCGATGTATTCGCCACACATCGACGGGCGTGGCGATGAGAGAGCAGAGGTATGATCTCTATTGGTTGTCCGGTGCAAAAAATTAAATTACCCATCTTCATCCCTAATTCGAGTCAGTCGTTACTCAATCACCATCACGGGTGCACACGCTCGAACCACAAGTTTTGAAAAAAATCTGATTTACAATTAAAACATTATTTGCGAATGGAGACGTGCCGCAAAATCAATCGTGAGTTAATACTTAATTATCAAGAACTTCATAGTGCACTAGTTAAATCGAAACGCGAAATTTGGTCTTTAAATTTGTTGCTTATAGAGCAAGTAGAAAAATATTCTCGGCTGAAGAATCGTATTGTTGCTGAACTACAAAAAGTTACAAGTGTATAATTAGAGATAAACATCGTTTAAACGAGAATTAAAGAATACTTAAACAATTAAGTTAAACCAGCTGCATTTCATTCATGTCTTTCCCTTTGGTGCTCAATTCTTTGTGGTGATCAATTTTCGTCGGAACAACTTGATGGGGATTCGAGTGAACCGCGTGCCCGTGTTCAGCACATTAACTCGTACCCCCACACTGTAACTGGATGGTCTAACTCAAATCTCTCCACGACTCTAAGATGGTTATGATATTCATGCGAGTTTTCGGCCACAGTTTCAACCTAAGAACGCTGTCTCTAATAAGGGGTCTCGATAAGGGCTATGGAGTTTGATGGTCTGAAGTTTCGGTGCTTACCACCGACTGCGAGAAGCAAAGACTTATTTTTACTTATTTTTTGGATTTTTATTTAGTTGCTTCATTGAAATATACACATTAAAACATCCTTTTAACTTTGGATTGTATTCATTTACAATATTGTTAAAATACGGGTTAAGTTAAGTAACGGTAATTATAACACAAAATAATCTTTCTAATTATTGTAAAAAGCACCGTCTTATTTAAAAAAAAAGAAAAACAATATTGTGAGTTTTAAATGTCTGTCACCAGAGCACACGGACTTTCACTGTTGTCGGTTCTCGGCTGGTTTCATTTTTCTCTCTCCATATCCAAGGAAAACTTTTTTCTCTTATTCCATCGGACACCATGCATACTGAAAGGGTGTCTTCCACACACAGGTCGCGTTTGTCGGCGAAGATGTGAGCTCACAACCAATCATTTTTCTCTGTGATTGCTATTTTCGAATACAGCGGCGATCTGCTCAGTTTATTTCTCAGTTTTTTGCGGATTATGGTATCTTATCATTGATGGTTTTTTAACCGCTTAATGCACACCTCCGTGACATATACGGGCAATGTTTACCGTTTACCGTTTAAATGTGCATTAAGGGGTTAATGCTGTTCCTATTTATGAGATTTCCGTGAAGGAAAACCCAATCTGCGCCTGCCCTACCAATTGTGCTTATCCAGTATTTGGCTCGCCAGAGCGTTCTGATTTTACAAGCATGTTTCTTTAGATATGTTGGGTATGGTGCCTTTGCTGGCCAAAGAATCTGATTGTTTCTTGAGCTGGAGTGATGGTATCAAAACTCATTTTGCACAGAACGAGAAAACTGTGGAACTTCTTTCTTCAAGGAGTAAATTCAAAACACTACAATTCGCAACAGTTCTAAAATAACTGCAACAATTATTTCGAATAGCATCACAGGGCGTTGAGTTAGCTTACCCCTTTGCTGGGAGAAATAGGGGTGTTAGCCGGCCTAGCAGGAGACGGATTTTGAGAACCGTTGAAGCTGAAATCAAAGAAGGCGAAGTGAGAGTTGGCACACAATAACATTAGCGATATGGGTTCGTTAGGGAGCTATAATAATTGTGATGGTCGGTCAAGTACAGGGTGGGCCCTAAACTTTTGCAAATTGTAACACTTGATTTCTTAAAAACCGTTAGAGGGAGGGGTGCGCGAGTGGCGGGGAGTAATAAACGTATAAGCAATTCCAACAACAACGTAGTAAACAATTCCCCATCACTCGCGCGTCCCTCCTAACGATTTTAAAGAAACCAAGTTTTGCCATTTGCAAAAATTTATGGCTCACCCTATATAAATAAAATAATCGCTTTAACCCCACCGGGAATCAAATAAAAGAAAGGGACGAATATTTAGGTGAATAGAATTTTGTTTTGTGTATCTCTTGATTATTCAGCAATTTTTAGGAAATCAAGTGTTGCCATTTGCAAAAATGTATGGCCCACCCTATAAGAGGGACGAGGGTTCCCCAAGTTACGGGGGTTGGTATGAAACTGGATGGAAGAGAGCAGGCTTCGGCAATACGGCGGATTAAGAGAATTTTGGGCTCTTTAAGTGTGTTGAGGTGCAATCGCTCGTTAAGTATGTCAAGGCGCAAAATTTGTAGGAACTAGTTTTTTGCGCAAGGGTAATAGCCTTGCCCGAAGAAACAATTTATTATGGAAAATTTAACAAGCCTCAGACTTGTTAAATAAGCCCAAGACCGGATCCCGGTTGTAGTGCTGATGATGATGATGCTGATGATGACTAGTTTATGGAGGTACGAGTGTAGGTAAATATGTCCTTAGAAACGCCTACGGTGGCGCTCGTGGTATCGCTAATGGCCTGCTTTTAGTACGCATCATTCCTCACTAGGTATCTGTCAATTTTCAATTTGTTTCATGTTTCAATTTTGTATGATGGGTGCCACATTTGCTCTCACCTGAGAACTTTTGGAGCGTATGCGTCACAACCCACATGAGTTTCTTCGCAGATTAGTAACTGTAGATGAAACACGGATACATGTGACGGTCCTGCCAACCTCACAAATCACGGTGAGGTTAAATACCTTTTCGCTTAGCTAAGGAGTCATACATACTAGCGTTCTCAACCCCACGTATCCACAGACACATGGACTGCATTCCTCTACCAATTCCTCATGTCTGCACGGCTATTGATGGTGTTATAACTTGTTTGTTCACTTAATTTAAGCACCACACACCATTTAAGTAAAAAAACTTTGTTCCTTTTTGTTTAACATTTATTATTTAAACAATATTTAATGTTAGGTTGTTTCACGTATTATTACAAATCTTTACAACGTTACACGTATTTCTTATCATAATCTAGGTTCTTCTTAGCAACACTTATTTCATCTTTTAATCTAGGTTGTTCTTAAGAACACTTATTTCACTTTTTCATCTAGGTCCTTGTTACCAACACGTATTTCACCTTTTACGAGCGCCTCGATTAATCGTCCAAGTCCAACCCCGCTGTCTGACCGTCACGGTCTAGATTCCAAAACGAACTCCTTGTCTGACCATCTCGGCCAACATTTTGAAAATCCACCATCTCTAGTGGTTTTCTCATTTTTTTTTTTGGATGGACATCTTTTGCTTCCTCCGGCAGAAAGAAGGATCTTTCCTTTTTCCCGCCTGATCCATTTTTCGGTACATCAAACATAAAACGAAAATCAATAGTGCATCGTGTTAATGCACATTTCTGATTCCCTTTTTTTTGTGTTTTTATGGTTTAGGCGAACGTGCAGTTCATTTTATGGTGCATTGTTTTCTTTAGCCGAATCGGCAAGAATCTCTTCCGTGGGGAATCGATAGGAAATACAAAGAGAAAAATCAATAGTGAACCGTGCTAATGCACCTTTGTGATTCTCTATGATGTTATTGTTTAGGCGACCGTGCAGTTCATTTTATGGTGCCTGTTATTTGGGTATACAAACCTTTGAAGGATCATAAAATTGCAGACGTGCAATTTATGATTCTCAACAACTTTACTTGAAAGTTGGTCATCTGGTCCACAGATTTGGATCCAGGGGATTCTGCGTGTTGAACTTATGGTTCGTTCTTTCACGTCTTGGATTCAAGTTAAATTCAATATGGGAAAATTGAACGTGTAGTTCAATTTGTTTGATATTCAATTGATATCGCGATATTTACTGTATGCGCGATTAATGATGGAGCTTAGCTCCAAAGAGGTGGGTTTTATGGGATGGGTAGTTGTGGCCGTAACAAAGGACACTACACCAAAATTGGCGGCCCATTAGCTGCACAAACACTAGTGGCCCGGGGGACAACACCAGACGCCGGCAGCCATCAAAAATCTCAAGCGATAAAAGTACGGCCAAGAAATAAACAATATTTATGATCTTCTCTTGAGCTAACCGCAATTTGGTTTTCCCTTATCGAAAGAACTATTGTGGGAACAAATAGTAAGCAATCAACGAGCCGACACTGTTCCTACAAGGAGAGGCCAACCTTGTAAAAATATCGCAGCCGAAAATAACGACTAGGGCCGAGGAAATTACCAACGTCATAAACCACATGCGGGTAAATTACACAAAGGGTACCGCAAATGTGTGAAAAGCCTAACGATCCTCGGCATATTTTCGGCTACGGGGCTCAGTGACACTCTGTAGAGTGTAGAGGCTTGCTGTGTGATTTTAACAGCAGAAGATAAGAAGGTGTCAATAACAGGGGGTCGGGAAGGGGGTGTTGAGCCAGGATGAGTTATGGATGTGGGTTGGCGGTTCATGAAAAGTATTACCAGCCTTATTACTTTTCTAAGGCACGAATGTGGTCTGAAAAGTTTCCGACCTCAACGTGAAGATAGCAGCATTCGTCAATAAAAGCTAGTGAATGTAGTTGTGCATCTTTTGACACTCACCAAAATTTCAGCCTTTTGGACGCGTAGTTTTTATTTGACAGTCGTTTGAGTGAGTCGATGTGAGTGTTTTTGTGAAAATGGACAAAATTGAGTATCGAGCTGTCATTAAACTTTTGTTTTTGAAGGGCAATACGCCTACGCAAATCAAAGATGAGTTGGACTCTGTATATGTGTGGGGATGGGTAGTCGTGGCGCTTGAATGGGCGCGGGTTCTACTACCAACCCACTCTGCTAAAAGTTTACAGCCAAAGAAAAACTGTTTACCCAAAAGAACAACGAAACAAGACCTCACAACACAACGTCCAGCAGTAAGATACACAAGCTTTCACTGGACAGTAAATGAAACACTTTCGTTTATTAGTTCAAATAGTTCTTGTTCGGATTTATTGAAGTACATGTATTTATTTTTACAGATTTATTTTTGCAGGAAGTCACATTAAACAATTACTCGCACTTAATTCAAAACACCGCGAATTTTTGATTAATACAATTTGCAAAAGAACGAAATTAATATTTTTGGTCTAAACGACTACGAACTGAAGTGTTAGTTTCCACGCCGTACCGGCGCCGGTACGGGGGATGGCAGGTGACCCGACCGCCTTGCTGTTTGAAAAACGACTCCATACTCCATGTGCGCGCACTCAAGGATGGAAAAAGACTCAGCGATAAACGAAGCAGACAGGCGGTAAGGACAAAGGGACCGTGAACATCGTTGGTAGTACACATGTATGTGTGAATGAAGATCACATTGTTTTTTTTATACACAAGGCCATAGAAACGAATCTGAAAACAAGAAAAGGAATAGTGTGCATCAATGGGATGTGAGTTCGGCTAAGTAAACAAGCCGAATCTCATTGGGTGCTAATTAGGGTTTCTGTTTGTTCAATGCCGCTAATCATGAGAAATAGATCCAGAAATATGGGAAGGCACAGAGATCGGGTAGATCATTGTCTAAGGTATGCATTGCAGCTGTAACGACAGCCGCAATGCCCATGCACATGGTGCTAATTGATTCTAGCTTATTTACAGGGAAATTGTATTGAATTCCTATTTGCATTTGCTTATGCTGTAGGATTCAATTGGTGCCAAGAGACGCGAGATGCGTATATTTGTTTTGGTCCATGTTATGATGGTTACAATGTATGTAAACCAAATCATTTTGTTCTCGGGAATTCGTCTAGGGGGAGATGCACTTGGTGAGATTGGGATTCCTGATAAGTTAGGAAAGGATTCTTACAGGGAATTGTATGCGAAGAAATGCATGAAAATTAAGAATTCTTTTACAGAGGTTATATAAATTGGATCTATTTGATGCGTGAAGCATTTACGGTGCTAATGCGATTGCATTATGGGGGTTATTTACGTAAGTAGTCAGTGGGGTTTGGCAGAACCGCCACATATGTACTCTACACCATCATTTACCACAGTGAAATTTTGGGCAGCGGAATTTTAACGTGGCCGTGAGAGCTTGGGAGACGATGAACATGCGGGACGTCCAAAAACTGCAACAACTGACGATAACATCGCTAAAGTTCACCAAATGGTGCTAGACGATCTCCGAATTGAAGTGAGAGAGATAGCAAAGGCTATGAAAATGTCCAAAGAACGTGTTTGTCACATACTAAATCAAGATTTAGGCATGAGAGAGCTGTCCGCGCGTTGGGTTCCGCGTTTGCTCAGGTTAGACCAAAAGCGTGTTTCCACACCTCAGAGGGTGCCATGGCGAAAATCCACGAATTACGGCCTGAACTGCTTGACCATCCGCCTTACTCACCAGATCTAGCCCCAAGGCCCCAAGTGACTTCTTTTTGTTCCCTAATTTAAATATTGGGGTCGGAGAACTTTTCAGCCCACCCTCGTATATATATATATATATATATATATATATATATATATATATGTATATATATATATATATATAGTTTTTCTTTATCCAATATCGCTTGTATTAAGCTAAATAAATGAGGATTGTGACCTCAAGAAAATTACTGGTCAGAAGTCTGATTGTAAAATAATAAGCAATCCCTTTTTCTTTAAAATAATCACCGAAAGAAAACAATTCTTAAAAGAGTTTATTTATGATTGATCGATTGATCAACGAAAACTGAACTTATTGGGGTTCTCTATACCACATTGAGAACAAACCCACAATGCCAACCAATCTTGACCGCTAACAGCGTGTCACCTTACCCTAACCTGTAACCCATTTCAAAACATGCAAAAACAAATCCCAATCTGCAAGCGCATCGATCCCGAACTTGCAAGAATCCATCTCCCAATCTGAAATGAAAGGCATTTCTCAAAACTACCAACAGAATACAATTCAATAGAATACATTCTAAATCATCTCCCTCAATTACATCACCCCACATATAATTTTTCCCGAAATTGCTTCGGTCAAGTCTTTAATTAATTCATATTCCCTCCTTGCGACCAAGCAATCTTAATTTCCCCGAAATGCATATGGTGTAACAAAACGCGTATTCAAATACACAACGGAACATCAACCATCACCACCAACTATACCGAGCCGCATACATTTCTGTTGCGGCCACAACCACCCATCCCATAAAACTTACCCCTTTGGAGCCAGTCTCCACCACTAGCGGCGATACACGCCAAAAACATCCACTTAAAGGATGTGACACTACCTAAACAAAAACATTAGCCTATACAACAAATGGTTCCGCATAAATAGATAGCAAGCAAATCGAACTAAACGTTCAATTTGCGCTAATCAATTAAACTCCAAGCAAATTGAACTAAACGTTCAATTGGCTCACATAAAAAGCTTGGAAATATAATAATCGAACCAGAGATTCACCCAACAAAAACTCCTAAAAGGCAAATGTGCGGACCAGATGCCGTCGTCTAGTTTTCGTTCTAACCAAATTAAGTTAGAACAAACGAAAAGGCAATACACCAAAATAAACATGCGCCTCGGCACCATTGATCCTCCTTCATGAGTTTCCCACGAGAAAAATTCATTAGGCAAGAGAAAAACAATAGGCAAAATAAACGCACCATTGATTTTTCTTTGGGTTTAACACAAAAAAAAGGGGACCAGGCAAAATGGAAAACGAACAACGATAGTGGGATGAGAGTTGTTGTTCGGGCCATTGTTGAAGACGAGGCTGGTTTTGGGATCAAGTCCGAAAAAGGACAATAGAGTTGTGTTTCGGGTCAAGTCCAGAACGGACGTAAGTTTGGTTTTCAGAGTTGGTTTTTGAAAATTGAACGGGACGGTCGGCTGGTGGTGATGAGTTAGTGTCCGGAAGAGAATGTATCTTGGGTTATAGTAAAAGTGAAACATCCATTTAAGTGTGGACCTAATAAATTGATAAAAATAAATTAAAGTAATGAACCACTAATAGTTCAGTGTAAATAGTACAACCCTTCAAAATAAGAAAAAGCTGTTAATAAAGTTTACTACTAGTTAAGAAACAATCATCACAGTGTCTTATTTAAAGTGTGTGTGGTGTACAAAGTGGGTGACAATAGTTGCTTCCATTTCCCCGAAATTACTTCGGTTAATACCTTATCTAAATGATATTCCTTGCTGGCACCCAAGCAATCCTAATTTCCCCCGAAAACTCATGCCCATACTTGCTCGTGTTCCCAAAACCGATTTCTCGGTACACATAGCAACCGAAGAATCTAGCCCAGCCAGTACGGCAGGAATTCCCGGAAACAAACTCCCCATGCAGCCATAGCAACTCTTCTCGAAATTCCTAGCAAGTGGCAGTAATTTTTCTTTCTGCTATGACTCACCCGCCACGACGCGATGAATGGATTCTTTCCATTCATTAGTCAGCCGAGTAATAACCACCACAGATGACAGACGTCCCTCCATACCCTCCAGCGCACATCCCTGAATGGTCGGGTCATTGAGCTCAACGAATCGTCATCGCAAATTAACGGGCGTGTATTTAAGATAGCGTGTACGAGTGCAGTCTTTACACTACTTACCGGCGTTATTAATTCAAACGGTTGTGCTGTTCGTATGTCACCAGGTTCAGAATCCATACGCGCGACGTGTATGCGCAATATTTAAACGGCTAGGTATTTGATTAACTACGCTCACCATTATGTGAGATTGTGACACTGTAATTTCGAATTACCAACTACTTAAAATTCACGAACTTAATTGTATTAGAGTTTGTTCCGAGTGCGAGGAATTTACACAAACGAGTTTTGTAAAGTTAATACATGATAAATAAATGAACGTTAATTCAAACAACATACCAGTGCTTGACTTTTTTTACCTTTCTAAAGCCCCCGGGTGAACTTGGTGCCTTTCGCTCTCGGTGGAACAAGTAGGTGGGAATTCCGATGAAACCGTCTCCTTGCCGACACACATACCTATCCCCCACAAACTTTTCTTTATTTCATGTATAAAAAGGATAAAAGTGGAATACAAATAAAGTTTATAATGACACAGTAGTTGTCTCTGCTTAATTTTGAACACTCATCGCCAATAGAACATAATTACTGCTGCATGTGTACTTTTTAATATACGAAAGCATAGTTAAGAAAGTGCCACAGATAACAAGTGTCAGTTTCTTATTTCTGGGTAAAGATTGTGAAACCCAGTAATCAATAACAACTATTACAAAAAAGAATAGGAGAAATAGAACACATCTTCAGGCGGCAAACTTACACTGACCCACATTTTTATACAGGTAATGCCTGAAATGCTTTGGTTATAAATTCCCGTACAGTATGCTCTATACGCCACTTTGCTCTCACGTGGAATTGTTTCCGGCTCTTTATTACAATTCTCCATCTCTTCCACGTCAGGCAATTAAATAATTTCCAAGTATAGTTGGTCATAAAGTACCCCGACTACATGTGTTTCAATTGTTCACCAAACAAACAACACAACAGTATCCATTTATCCTTCTTCCTTTTTTGGGTCCAACTTTTATTGCTCTACCTCGGAAAATGGGGGCTTGAACGTAGGACTCAGCGGTTTTTTTTTTGTCACTCCTATAGTCGCTTCTTCTTCAGTGGTGCAAGAACTACAAGAACTTTTCGTTTGTCGTCCTTCCTTTGATGGTTGCCCGACTGGCTACAATAGAATATCAAGTAATGTGTGTTGGGGTACGATATTTTCGCTATATGTTGTGTAGCGTAGTATAGTGTGGGAATGCATCATGAAGGAGCTGTCATATCTTTTTACGCCAATTTCTGGCTTAATCGATAATGTAGGATTGTATTGTAATCTGGAAGAGACACACAATACCGTAATAGAAACACCCGCAAATAATAAAGACGTACAATGACGTCTGAAATTAGATTTATAATCCCATCCTTGAGGCTTTCATTTAAGATATTTTTGGTTATTACCCTCATCTAGGTAGTTTTATTGCGAATTTCTTATTCAGCCGAGTGTTCTCCACTCGGCTCGAGATTAACTGCCTTCAATAAACAAAATTCATTTTCCTCCTATTGCCATAGTGAATGCCATTTGTGTGGAAGCATGCAGAGAAGAACAGATATCCTGGTAATTCAGGATCTCAGATATTAGTTTGCTCGTATTATATTGCAGAACGTAGCAGAGCAAAGGACGGCGGACAAGTAGTAGACATGAAATATGAACAAATTTCTCAGGCAGCGTGTTGTGCGCAAAAAATTGAACTTCGTGTCCTTGTAAATAGGTGCTGCGGCAAAAGGAACATCGACGTCTTCTTTTATTCACAGGCTGGCACGAGAATAAAATGCAGAATAAATTTTGCTCATTTCTTTCCTAAATTGAACAGAAAATACGACGAACAACGTCGACCTCGCACGGGTAGTCGAGTGGTGATGTTGGCAAAAAATGACCTTTCTTCCTGTCTCTGCACAGCTGGTTACAGGCGAGGAGGCGTGAAGCGAACAATGGTATGTGTATCCGACTCGTACTTGTACAATAAGAACCATTGCTAGATATTCTCTCCATTTGTGTTGTTTGCCTTGTTGCCAGGATGGCTTCTTACACACTAACGACTGTTTGGTATTCTTGTGGGTGAACAGCAAGAAACACACATTCCCCAATACGACTCCATTTTTATTGCTAATGTGGTACTATGGGCTTCTTTTGGCGTGTTGTTTTCTTCGTTCATCCACAACCCCCCAGTTCTTTATAGACTACTTGGCCTTCTTGTACAACGAAAATCTGTACGTCTTTTGTTTCTATTTTCTCTCCGATGTGTGGAGGGTTTTTTGTATCTTTTCTATTCAAACTTCTGGGGTTTTTATTATAGCCCTTCATTTTGTTCTTTGTTGAAGTCTACGTGCTCCCAAAGTACTCATTAAGGATAAAAGTTGTGTTTTTTCCCTCCCCGTCTTATGGTTTTGTCTACTGCTCTTAGAGTTTTAAGGACGACGATGCTGGAAAGAGAGCTTGATTTTTATTAATTTGCTCATTCTAGGAACATTTGCGGCTAAGGAAATAAATGAACGACCGAAATTGAATTCGGTATTGATGACTCGTTTCCTTACAACTTCTTGATATATACTCTGAAGTATTTATTTTATTGCAGCGACTTCCGACTTCTAACTCAATTCCAAGGTTGAGACTGTAACAAATTTTTACAAAAATCCAAAGTCTCCAGGAAACTGATCGAATGCATGTAAATAAGTTCTTTAATGGCAACGAGTTGGATCTCATTTTAAAAACCATTTCAAATGGCCCGAAAACTCAAACAGAGCTGTCATCCTTTATCATTTTAAATGTTAGCAGTTGAATCCAGCATCAATCAAATGTAAATTGAAAGAAATACCGCAGTTGTGTTATGGAGACTGTGGGGTAAAAGTATGTATGCCGACGTACGACATGGATTCACCAATATCCCCGACAATTACGTAGACAATTGTTCACAAAACTCCGTTGTTTCAAAATACGAGCGGACACAGAAACCAAACAAATAAACTTCGGAAATCGTTTATAAATACTTTATTATGTTCATCAATATAGATACACAGCGCTTAATTTAGTTCACTATCTCTTAGTTGAATGGTGAATTCAATAGAATACTGTTCCCAGATTTAAATTGGTTAACTATTAAAATTTCACACAGGAGTCTACTACTTTGACACTCGGGGACACTTATAGACACGATATTTCTTACTACCGATACTTTAAATAAACGTTAAATTATGTCGCGCCTTTTACGGATTCACTGGACTAGCGTACACAGTTTGGGGAACGAACTCGACTCTCAGCGCATGTATACGAGGGTTGCCTTTTATATTTCGGGATTAGAGAACAAAAACAAATATTGTTCATCGAAAATCACTTTATTGTTTTTCCAAATATTCCCCATGAAGATCTATACACTTTTGCATGCGTTTGAACCAATTGTCGAAACAATTTTGCCACTCTGATTGAGGTATCTCCAACACATGCATTCTGAATGCAGCAACCGCTTCTTCAGGTGTCGAAAAACGTTGACCTCTCAGTTTGTTTTTTACGTACGGGAATAAAAAGAAGTCATTCGGTGCCAAGTCAGGATTATACGGCGGATGACCCATCAAATCGATGTTTTGGGTGCTCAAAAATGCAGTTGTCGCAGCCGATGTGTGAGAGCTCGCATTGTCATGGTGAAGAGTGATCCGTCTTCGGCGGTTGGTTTTCCTGATTTCTTGGAAGACAACTGGCAAACAAACGGTTGTGCACCACTCAGAATTGACTGTTCTGCGTTGTTCTAGTGATACGGTTGCGACATTTCCAGTTTTTCCGAAAAAACAGGCGACCATTTGCTTGGAAGTGCTTCGTGCGCGAACAACTTTTGTTGGATTTGGCTCATCTTGAAACACCCAGACAGTCGACTGCTGTTTACTTTCGGGCTCATACGCGTAAATCCACGATTCATCACCTGTCACGATGTCATAGACGTGTTTCGAAGCACCGCGACCGTATTTTTTGAGCATTTCTTTCGACCAATTGACACGAGCCTTTTTTTTTAGCGATTGACAAATTGTGTGGGATCCAACGCGAACAAATTTTTTTGACAGTCAAATGTTTATGCAATATTGAATGTATGCTTGTCTCACTAACGCCTAAGGTTGTCTCAATCTCACGATAGGTCACATGACGATCTTCCAATATCAGTTCGCGCACAGCATCAATGGTTTTCGGAACAACAACTGATTTTGGACGACCTTCACGAAATTCATCTTGGAGTGAACTACGACCACGATTGAATTCACCAAACCATCGATAAACACTGGTCCTTGATGGAGCTTGATCGCCAAAAATTGAATTAAGTTCACCCATGCACTGTTGCTGAGTTAATCCACGCCGAAAGTTGTAAAAAATAATCGCACGAAAATGTTGACGATTTAATTCCATTTTTGAGCCGAGATGAATCTTTTAAGTTACTGTAAACAACACAAATAGCGCTCGTATGTCAAAACGTTCTGAGTGCGTATAACCTCAAAAATGTCCAACTTTACGACAGAGCTGTCAATTACCGGATTGCAACACTAGGGTTGCCAAATCCCGAAACATAAGAGGCAACCCTCGTACCCGACAGGGGATAAAATCTGACTGCACGATGTTCGTCGAGATCAACTTCCACCAGCCGCCAAAAAGATCGATTTTTCCTATATCCATTCAGTTCAATGTACTGGTGCCCAAGGCGGGAAATTATTCATGGTGGTGGGGGATTTGACCTGCAGATGTGCAGGTTAACGTCTCACCTAGGGGAACCATGGACCAGCGGTTAGTAAACAAAACAAACGCAGTGAGGTACTGTGTGTTTGCTTTGATTTGCTGGTGGGTCTGTGGGGGTTTCTCTAAACTACACGGAGAACCACCCACCATTCCCGGCCAATCCCATCCAATTTCGACCGCCTTACAGCGCGTCAGACCAACCCCATTCCCCCTACTTACCTGTTCACCTGCAAAGCATGTTACCACCAAGGACACATAGCTAAACTCATTGTTCCACGCAGACAATGCATAAATGAGTTTAGCTTCCCTTTTTTTGCCATACGGCAACTCGTGTCCATGTCAATTAGCGACAACCAAATCCAGCCGGACGAAGTTGTCGCATCATTGCAGAACCGCTGGGGAAAATTATCAAAACATTCGATTGAATCACGTGATAATATTTCCCTAGCGTTACTTCGGCTTTTCTCCAGACACTTCATTCGCTGGGGATCAATGTTCTCTTTTTGCAGGTGAATATCATCACATAAATTTTCCTCTCTTTCATAGTTTTGTCTTCGTACAGATCAATGTACTCTGAACTCACCATATTATCGAATTAGGTCAATGGGTTCCGCTCAGACCTACATTGATTCATGCACATACAACCAAATCCACCCCAAGTTAATCATACATTGTGTTTCTGTTCTCTCATTCTCCCGCTCTCTTCGATCATCAGTTTACGGATGTAACCTACCACACATCGAAGAACGCGGCAATGAGAGAGCAGAAGTATGTTCTCTTTTGGTTGTCAAGTGCAAAATTAAAATTATCCGATTTCATCCCTTTTTGAGTTAGTGATTCGATAACCATCACCGCGGTCGCATGTGCTTATACTTTTTGAGTATTAACAACCATTCCCATTAAAAAGTTAAAAGGGGTTTGAGTTTAAATTAGATCCATTTCAATTCTTTTCGGCCAGCAAGTTTTTATTGCTCAATTTCATAATGCGTACCGCTTTATCTCGTGGAAAAGCCACCGTGGAGTATTTACTTAGTGTGTTGGCGTGCCTTATACCCTGCTGCTTCATCATATATATATCCTGGGATCATATTTATAAGAACAAAGAATTAACAAGTGAAATAAAAGAAAACATAAACATTAAAATAACTTTCAGTGTGTGTTTTGTTTCCTCTTCTCGTGTGAACAATATTCTTTCTACGGATCGATGGGGATACGAAAGAACTGCGTGCCATACGTTGGCACTTCACACGTGCCCCACAGGTCATCATAGGGCATGACATGGGTAAGATTGTCTAAACAATGATCATATCCATGCCCAAAAGCCATGATCGGTTGGTAACCGATGAAAGGGAATTGGTATTTTGGGCTGCAGGCATCGTTGAGATAAGCGATAGCGAAGATCGCCGAAGGAAGAAATACGTTTCTGTGTCTTAAATAAACAGAAACACTATTTCGAGGGTCATGCGATGCGATGCACATTATATGTGAACTAGCCGATGCTACATGGGAACGTCAGCTGTTTACTTAATCGCCCCAAACTTATGCCATTGCAGGCAATCGATTTTTCCGTGGCGATAAGCAAACCAAAGGTTTGCTCGCCTATGGCCAAGGCTATGGTGCCTTTTGTTTGATCTAATTAAATGGAACATGGGTATGATGGTGAGGAATTTGACTTGCAGATGTGCAAGCGTACGTCTCACCCAGGGGGACCATGGGCAGCGGTTGGTAAGTAGCATAAACACAGTGATGCTACTGTGTGTTTGTTTGTTTTACAGGCCGGAGTATCATTAGGCATGATCTAGGGTATGTATGTCTATCGTCAATCATATTCGTGCCCAAATCCCATGATCGGTAGATAACCGATAAAGAAAATTGGTCACTCATGAACCGTAGCAAGAATATCGGCTACAGCAGTGTCAACAATTACGCTGGCCAGCGAGTGTTTATCGTTTATAATTGCTGACAAGCCGAGCCGATTGGGTTGGTACGGTTCTTGTAATATGAATGAAATAATTTGTTTGATGTGCATGCTTGCTGGGGTTTTACTTTCAGGTGAAAGCGAATGAAAGGTAGCTTACGCTGCTCAAAATTGCTTTTTTTGGTAAAGCTTTAAAGAACCGCCACAAAACCGCGATGAATACGGGCATATGATGAAAAGGATCAGTTAAGAGATAGCTGGGAAATATCCGCCCGATTCTCCGAAGCTTTTTGATCCACAAAACCACCCTGTGTTCCAAGAAACGCGTATATTGACCGCAAGCAATGACTTCGACAGTAGCCGTATTCACTTCCAAAGTGCGTTGTCCAACTTGAAGCATCGGTGTAGATACCTCCGAGTTATTTTTTCACATTTAGTGGGAATTTAGTATTTTAAGTATTAAGTATTATTACTTTGTTGGCTCCTCGATAGTATAGTGGTTAGTATACCCGCCTGTCACCCGGGAGACCGGGGTTCGATTCCCCGTCGGGGAGCCTCTGGCGCAAGACTAATGACTTTGCCCAGAAAAAAAAAAACACAAATCGGATAACTCAAGTCTGTGGTCAGGTTTGGTTGATTTAAACTGGCGATGATGCACATTATCTATCGTCTTTAATTTCCGTTCTCGCGCACAATCGCCTTCAATAGTACCTTGTTCGGATCGTCTTTTCGTTTATTGTATACAAAATTTTGGAACTGTTTCGGGTAGTTCTTAAACACAACCCTTTCGTTTGCGCGAAACAAATGAACGAAAGAAAATAATACACCGCGTAGCCGTTATCGGGCGCGCAACAACACTAGCGTCTTCACTCCACCCTCGAGTCGCGTTTTTCGTTTTACGTGGAGGGAGGCCCGACTTGCCTCCCCGGAATCTGTTGGACGATTACAGATATCGAAAGATAATTTCATCTTTTGATTGTCGATACAAGGGGATGATTCTCCTTGTATCGGTCCCAGCACAAGGGCGCGAGACACACACACGATGATCGCTTCTGCTGCTCATCGTGTGTGTCCACAAATATGCGGACCGTGGGTTAACCGAATACACAAGGGCTGGCATGGTTGCAGCTGGTGCAAATATCTCAACATAGGGATTAACGGGTTTGCACGATCAGCGACTCCGTAAAGTGTTTATGCTAATCGTGCACATGTTGGTGGCATCTCCATGTAGTCGAATTCTCGATGGTAAATTTCCATTTTGAGAACTCGACTTGCTTGGGCGATCAGCCATATGCCTTCATGTATTTGTCGGTCGGATGACCGATCGATGTAGGCATGTATGCAAAAGAGAAAAGCTACAACATTTCCTGCATGTGTACGGCTGGCGCGTCACACATTGATATAGTTCGGGCAATGTTGGTTGCTAGGTGATGCAACCAAATTGCCGGTTCATGTTGGTTGCGTGGCGATGCAACCAAATGGCCCACAAGGAACATGCCTGTTTGGTGCTGATGGATTTAGCATCAGCAAATATTGTGATTTTTACAGCGTTTCAAGGCTTTATGGGACAACTATGAACACGTAAGTACTGGAGTGCGGGAGATAAACCTACCGTCACGAGCGGTGGTTGGGATGAGACTCAGCGATCGTCATCTCAAGCAGAGATCACTCGCTAATCCTAATCATGGTGGTATGTGTGCATGGTCCTTTCATGGATAAAAAACGAACCTAGAACAAGGAACGGGAATAAAGAGCATTCATGGGATACGATTTCGGTAAAGCAAATAAAACCGAAATCGTCGGATGCCAATGGAATGTTTGTTGGAACATGTGCGGCTAAACAAAGAGACGATGTTCCGATGTGAAAATGTGCTAATTGCTTTTAGCTAGGTTGCTGGGAAACGGTGTTTATGGCATCGCTAGTAAGGGTACGTATGAATACCTATTTGCATTGTTTATGATTGGATTTCAATTGATGCCAAGGGACGCGGAATGCGTATTTGCTTTGGGTTGCACATTGTGCGAGTCAAGGAATTTTATTGCTGGGAGAAAAACGTCGCCAGCCAATGTATACATAAAAAAATGTATCGTATACATGAATGAAGGTAGGAATAGGCGACGCCATGATAATTATCTCTGGCTGGAATGGTTACATGATATGTGAACCCAGAGTTTTTCTTTTCAGGAATTTGTCTGGTAACGAATTGGTTTAGAATCCCAAATAAGCTAACAAAGAAATCTTACGGAAATTGTATGCGAAGGGATGCATGAAAAGGTAAGTTTTCTTTATAGGGATTTTAAGATTATAGATGGTGATCTATATAATGCGTGAAGCATTTACAGGTACTAATACTGTTGCATTAGAAAACTTAAGGGAGTAGAGTAGTAGTTATGGGGGTTTTTCAGGTAGGTAGACCGTAGGGTTTGGCGGAACCGCTACAGTATATCTCATTGATATAGTACGGGCATTGTTGGTTGCTGGTGATGCAACCAAATTGCCTTTATGTGTGGAAGATACCTTGTACACGATGGAAATCGATCCGAGACATGTTCAATGGATTGGTTCGGTTCATGTTGGTTGCGTGGTGATGTAACCAAATTGCCCATAAGGAACATGTCTGTTTGGTGCTGATGGATTTAGCATCAGCAAATATTGTGATTTTTACAGAGTTTCAAGGCTTTATGGTACAATCATGAACAGGTAAGTACTTGCTTTCCAGGTTTCTGTATGCCCTCGGTGGGAGTTTTTACTTGTTAATGGGAAGATGATTGGTGCCGTTGAAGGGAACCGCCACAACTTTAACCGAATTAATCCGGCTTTTTGCCTTGGCCGAAGGAAATTCACACCATATCGCAGTTGTCGTTGTATAGTGCTCATGGTCCGGTCGTCGACCGATCGCTTTTGGCTACTTATTCTGGGCTATTTCTCTTTGTTTCCTTCGTGGCTGAAGAATATTCACAATAAAGGTTTTTTTGTGACGAAGTGAAGGGCGAATGAAACAAGCTGTGTATTGGTTATTTAGTTATTGATATTTGGTTACCGCGTTTTGGTGTGGGAAAGTTGGTGTTGAGGAACAGCATCTACCTATATACCTCCCACTAGCAAACACTGAACGAAAAACCTCCTTTACGATATAGGTAATTTCCCGTTGTGGTCTAGACCCTGGTAATGAGGGTAAGTAGCACACGGCTATAAAGGTAGGATTCTGGTGCAGAGCGATTGTCCCTAATCGCGTGTGGTCCCCTAGAATCATGGGACCGTTGCTGATGATGTCCTAATCGGCAAGTCAGGAATGCAGCCACTTCAATCAATATGTCGCAACACTCCTGTTTTCAGTGTATAATTTGTTCTTTATTTGCATATTTTTATAAGTTTGATTTATGAATATTAGGCACAATCACAAAAAGGGGTGAACTTTAATTTCATTTATTTTGATAATTTAACACTCTCGCGTACTGCTTCTAGATTTTACCAACTGTGGATTCGATCCCAAGTACTTAATTGTATCGCCTTAAAACAACGTCCGCAACATTAGGAAATTTTCACTGCATCCCGCAACTATCCTGGCGCAATCTCTGACCGTCTCCGTTGACATCGGAAAAACAACTCTACTATCTCACCGCCTCGGTCGAGATTCCAAAACCAACTTTTGTTAGCGGTTTTCTCATTTTTCTTTTTCGAAATCTGGCTTCTTCCGCCAGAACAAAGGATATTTCCTTTTCCCCGCCTGATCCTTTTTTCGGCATTAAATACAAAGAAAAATCAATAGTGCGTTTATTGCGACTGTTGTTATCTTTAACCGAATGGGCAAAGATTTTTTCCGTGGGAACCGAATGGATGAAAGATCAACAACACCGAGGCGAATGTGCATTGTGGTTTATTGCCTTTTGTTTGTTTTAACTTAATTTGGTTAAAACGAAAACTGGCGCTGGTTGTTTTAATGGTTTTAGGTAACTATTTTTCTAAGGGGTCATAAAATTGCTGGCGCGCATTTTTAAGATTCTCATCGATTTTGTTTGGACGACGACATCTGGCCTGCACATTTGGCTCTTAGGGGTTTTTGTGGTGAACCCCTGGTTCAATGATTATATTGCGGTTTTTTATGTGAGCAAAATGGACGTTCAGTTCAATTTACTTGGGGTTTAATTGATTAGCGCAAATCGAACGTTTAGTTTGATTTGCTTGCCATCAATTTATGTGGGACCATTTGGTGTATGAGGTAATGTTGTTATGGTTTTAGGCGAACGTGTAGTTCAATTTATGATGCCTGTTTTTTGGCTTAGTTAATGTCACATCCTTTAAGTGGATGTTCTTGGCGTGTATCGCTGTTAGTGGTGGAGGCTGGCTCCACAGAGGTAGGTGTTATGGGATGGGTGGTTGTGGGCGTAACAGCTGTGCAGGCGGAGATTCGGTACAGGTAGACGAGCTGGTACTCAGTAAGGAAGTGATAACCTAATGTTCTGGTTTACTGTAGAAGGGCGTGTACTTTGTGTACCAATTATAGCCTGAAGAATGTGATTTGAATCACCGCTATGGCTATTAGAATCACTGCACAATTCAGAAACAAAACCTTAACATATCAGACCATGGCCGCGTGTGAAGGATGTATGTTTTCTTGCTTCTGTTTAAGCTGGGGTGTAAATTGGTTTTCATTTAATGGCGGTGAACAAGTGAATAAATTGGATTACTTGCTTCCTTATAAATATTGCCGGAGGACGCCTTTTCAAATTCCTCAAGATCTCTTCTTTATTAGCAGTGTTTACGCTGTTTGCCCGTGACTGCTTAAATTAAACTCCCCTCAACTCAAAAAGTGAGTCTGGCGAGAGGCCGACTTTAGCGAGACAAGGATAGATGTGTCCTTCAGCTTGTCTCTGGCTTCTGGTCATCTTACGGTGACCAGAATCACCCACATCCGTGAGGATGTTGGGCTCGGTCTCAAGATGTTTGAAAAAGAAAGGGGAGGAGGTATCTAAGGCTAGTGTGGACAGGGGTAGTTTGAAAGTTCTCCAACGACTTGGATGGAGGGATGGTGGGAAGACCGGTAGTTCTTGAGTGCGGTAGTAAACGCAGATCACGTCTTCGGCGTCTGGTAATCTGCGCTTTGGTCGGTGTGTGTATGTATTTGTACTGTCTTGTACTGTGGGTGCGTATTTGTAGCGTGCCAGCAGTAGACTCTATGGAATGGGCCCAGGAATCCTCTATCCTCTCTAGAAGGGAATGTTGTTGTGAAGGGTGCTTTCTTTGGTTTTGTGCTGAAGAAGAAATTGTGATGGTCGGATCCGAAGAGATCGAAAAAAAGAAGGGTTGTTACTATAATACTTGAAAACATAAGTTTTATAAACACAATCTTTTAGTTCTTTCCAATCGAATGCAACGCGATACCGTACAACACTTTTTAAAAATGTGACTGTCTTGTTCAACGACTAGCACTCAACTCCCTTCGAACTGTAACTCAACAAAAACATCGTCCGCGACACTACACCCGTCTTTTAAAACATGACCGTCTTGGTCCAAACCTGAACACTAACTCCTGCTTTTCCGATGTTTCGATCCCAAGAAAAACCTTTTTCGAAGTTAACCAAAAGGCGACGTGGTACTTTCCTTTCGCGCTGATCTCACTTAAGACCCTTTGTATTACGATCTCTTTTGTGAACCAGTGCATCCTTTGTCTGACCCTTAGGTAATTTACCTCGGATCGGCAACCATCTGGAAACCCTTAAACATTACCTGGGATTCCCGGGAGTGTTCAGACGTCGTACTTATTTTTACTGGGCAACGGTGCCAAAGATATTTTTGTATCTTAGTGGTATTGTTGTCCACCGAATGTATTTATGGACGGCGTCCCTTGTTCCGTTTCCCCGCTTGGTAGAAACCTTGACATTGTACGGGGGCTTAAACTACAATGAATCACTCAGGCTATGCGGACGGAAGCATACGCTTCCACCAGGGCCACCCACGTCAGACAGGCTAGCGAGGAGTAACACACAAAGATCTGGCACCCCTAATCCAGGGTGTTATGCGTCACCGTGCCCATTGGATGGTTTGCAGCCAGGGGTATACCGGCTGTATTATAACGGCACCTCTCTGACACCGGGTCGAATCAGAGCAGTAAGCAGACCTTACCATATTAAAGAGGGGCTCTGATGTGGCGGACTATTTGAAGCCCCAAGACTCTTGGGATAAAAAATGTATAATCCATATACAAAAAACAATCCCACGAAAAACCCGGTAGGCGTAGGTGTGATGAGCCGACACTACCATAAGGGAACAAATCATCAAGGAAGCACAGACTCGGTAAAAAGAAGACGTACGGAAAAATGGACAAAGTGGGATATACGCATCGGGACGTGGAATTTTCGAACGTTATATAAACCAGGCGTGATACAGACGGTCGTAGAAAACGCAAAACAATAATTTTTTTTTCTTCTCCCGACTATTCTGACCTCCCTGTCCTGCCTTACAAAATTGAGTTTAATCCAGAGTTACTGCTGGAGAGCAGTCGTGCCGTTCAATGGATCCCCGAATCGGTACTGCACATTTTGATCAAAATCATTAAAGCTTTTTATAGATTACAACTGATTGTTGCGGTGATTGCCACTCTGTACGATAACAGCTCAATCAATTATACTGGTAAACGTAAAATATGTGCAAACTTTAACAATATTCAGACGCATATGTTCATTTCTCATCTCTAATGTTATGTGCATATTTAATGCGCCCATCATGTGAACGATAACAATTTCGCAACCTATAGTGCGTTGAAATTTAATTAACGATCCCCCAAGCAATATGCCTATAATGTGCCGGTATTTGTCCTTCGTCCTTATTCTCTTTTTCCACGAAATTTATTATTCATTTACTAGGGGTATTGGGAGCTTAATCAGCCAGAAAATTTGTGGTAATTATGAATCATGTCTCAATTTTGTTTCCAAAATGTTTCAATAACAAGGACTAATTAAAATTTTAATGAACCCATATCCTTGGCATGCTCGAAGGAAACTAAATGTATGACAACAAGTACCACTGGCGCATGGTACCGCCAGATTATCTACCAAAACGTGATAATAACCACCACCGAGAGGATTTTAGTTGGTAGAAATTGCAATTGCATGCTCTTGCACTGGTTGCTTGAAGTGCATATCCTTACAAAGGACATCAAAAGAGTGCTATTGAATGTGCATACACACTGTCGACGGTAGGATATGAGGCATCCATACCAATCCAGGAAATTCTATTATCTGTGCGGTCTCACACGAACAATGGGATTCATTAAGGGAAATATCTATTTGCAAGGATATTACATTCAGTTTCCATTCGGAGGACGTGGAATATTCATTTCAAAATCATTTTAACGGTTTTCGTCATGTTACCAGGTTTATGCCTGGCAAATTATGTTGTTCTATTTGCCTGACGTGTTCCCAGGAAGAAATCCTGTCACGTCTACGACACCCATCTGCGTTGTGGTACTTAGAAATACCAAAAGTGCAAATGGTTGTCATCGCAATGAATGTATTGGGGTCGTATAGCAACTGAATACCCTTCTCGTGGCTGTCGCGGCGGTAGTAACCATGGTGTTTGTTACGAGAGCAACGTTGACGGAATTGAAGACCAAAAACTTTCCTCTTACATTTTAAGCATACGGTCGAGAGTAAGATATACGAAACAAAATGTGCCATTCAAAACTACTCAGCAGAAGTTTGGACAAAATATTGAGTATCCGGAGATGGGAAAAAATGCATGTGACGAGCATGGGGGATAACTGTATATATGGTTGTTTGGGCAGTCCTAGAAGGTGTAATGTTAGTTTCAGGGGTTTGTGGGTTTTCCACAAGGTGATTTCGTATTTATTCCGATGGTCCAGGGGTTGAATTGCGAGGAAGTGCTTTGTAAGGATTCGGTTTCAAGGAGTCTGTATATTTTTGTTATTAAATTTTGAATACATCTCAAGTGGAATATTATCCTTAACGGAGCAGTAACCTCGCAATAAAATAAGGGAAAGGAAAATTATCAAATAATACAATGGGTGTGTTTGTTTTTAGGCACATTTGTCATTGGAGGGGATGTTTCTAAATGAATTTTAAACGCATAATGTTGTGAAAAATGAATGTCTTCTCCCTGGGGTAACATTTGTAAATCTCTTTTTCGTCTGTTTTTTTTTTTTTAATACAGCAAGCTGTTAAAATGGTATGCGATGACACATAAATGAATTGTATTCGAGAACCCGATAGCATTTTTTTGATATTTAAATTTATATTTGTTTTCTGATACGAGGGCAATAATATGTAAATGCGATTCACAAAAAGCAACAGAGGATAATTATATGGATAGGCTGAAATCAATTAAAAGAAATAAAAATTAATAAATAAAAAACAGATAAAAATATTGACACAAAAAGATAGTAATAGTACCATTACTAGTTGATTAATTTTTTTTTATGTTAATATTTTTATGTTTTTCATTTATTAATTTTTATTTCCTTTAGTTGTTGTAAACTTACGTTACCATCATATCAACATTTTCTGAGGGAAGAACTTAATGTTTGACCGTTTTTGTATACGATAAACACATCGACCATTTATTTTGACAGCGGTGTGAGATCATTGGGTTTGAAATCGAGATATTTAAGGGACTGTGTTCAGCATTCTAATATTATTCCATTCACACGCTAATTTTCTTTTGACAAAATCTTAGTGTCTTAGGGGTTTTAAATAAAACTAACAAACAAATTGTTTAAAAATCAAAAGTTGCGTAGAATAGAACAAAATAGTTGTAGTAAAAACAAATCCATTATTTTTAAATGAAATTGAAAATTATAAATAAATTATTTGGCATAGTTAGAATGATGCGATTTAGGTCAAATATGCTTCATTTTTTTCGATAACTTGTAACTGTTGGTATACCGGGTATTATACCGGTACTCAACAATATTTATTTTTATGGTGTGGTTATACTTTACCTCCGGAGCCGAACTGAAAAGATCTCTTTGTTTTTGTAATTGCTTTATTTAGTGCTCTTGCTTTATTTAATGCTGACAACGTATAACTGCTTTAACTGCTGGTTTTCGACTGCCTGGTTGTCGATCACTAACTGCTACGAAACCAAAATGCGCCGCCCTTTTATACTGTGGCAAATCGGGATTTGTCCACAAGTGTTTGTTCATTGGCGAAGCACAAACCCGATTTTTGTGCTTCAAATAGACTTAGGGCTAGGGAATTGAATCAATGTGCGGCAGATTAACTTTAGGTTTAAACTGTCGCACATATGATTCACTATGGGAAATGTATGAGTGGAAATGGGCCTCTAGGTATAGGTAAGTATTAAATGGGATATGGGTGAATGGACGTGGGTATTGGGGGTTTTAGGTGAATGGAAAAGGATAGTGATTTAGAATCACTACATAACCATTTCGAAGACAATTTGATTATGCCTCTCTCATAGAAACCCTCGTCCCAGTTCGCAAAAAAATTGGGACAGTCGATTTTCACTAGCTTCTCTTGAGGAGATTTTTTCACCAACAAAATCCTTCACCATAGACAAGAACAGGAGGTAATCACTTAGTGCTAGGTCCGGGCTTTAAGGTGGATGCATAAGAACCTTTCAACCAATCTCCCGGAGCTTCTGGTGAGTTATTATCGATCTGTGTGGCCTGGCCTTGTCCTGATACAACACAATTCCTTTCCTATTGGCTAAAGTTGGCCGCTTCCGAGCGATTGCTTCCTTCATACGGTTCAATTGTTGATAGTACCCGTTCCAAGTATTAGTTTGGTTTCAAGGGATGTTGAAGTTTTTAAATCTAATGGTGTTACTTACGGTTTGTGGTTAATCGTGTGTTCTTCCTGCTGCTGTTGTTGCTTGTTTTGTCGTCTTTAGTTTGTGACGGATGTTGTTGATCACTGAAACTCCATAAACAGTTATCTTATTAATATCTATCTTTATTCAAATATCATAAACAGTTATTTTAATAATATTGTTTTTTATTGAATCTCCACAAAGGGCAGACCTCGTATCGCAAAAATAATTAGTCGCACCACGAATTAAAAAACAACCAGCAATTTATTTATTTCTCGAGAACCACACTTTGTCCGCACACGAGCTATTAGGCGACATATAAATTACTCCTCGTGGGATGAGTTTTCAATTTTAAAAAGGCGCCAGTCGTTCCTCAAACAAAACAATAAGACGAGAGAGTCAAAATGTCCGTTCGCGTCCTTTTATATTTGTCGAAAAAAACCGGAAAACTAGCGTGTGTTTTGTGTGTGAAAAAATGTGTGAAAATGTGTGATATGCTGTTGTACCATTGGAATGAGTAGGACACGAATGTGTGGGAAAATGTGTGATATTCTGTTGTAGCACAGGACTTAGTAGGACGCGAATGTGTGGAAAAAAATGTGTGAAAATGTGTGATATGCTGTTGTCATCATCATCATCGGCACTACAACCGGGATCCGGTCTTGGCCCCATTTAGCAAGTCCTGAAGCTTGTTAAATTTTCCATAATGATTTGTTTTTTTTTTGGGTAAGGTCATTAGTCTTGCGCCAGAGATATGCTGTTGTACCATAGGAATTAGTAGGACGCGAATGCGTGGGAAAAATGTGTAAAAATGTGTGATATACTGTTGTAGCACAGGACTTAGTAGGACGCGAATGTGTGGAAAAAAATGTGTGAAAATGTGTGATATGCTGTTGTCATCATCATCATCGGCACTACAACCGGGATCCGGTCTTGGCCCCATTTAGCAAGTCCTGAAGCTTGTTAAATTTTCCATAATGATTTGTTTTTTTTTTGGGTAAGGTCATTAGTCTTGCGCCAGAGATATGCTGTTGTACCATAGGAATTATTAGGACGCGAATGCGTGGGAAAAATGTGTAAAAATGTGTGATATACTGTTGTAGCATGGGAATTAGTAGGACGCAAATGCGTGGGAAAAAATGTGTGAAAATATGTGATATGCTGCTGTTGTGCCATAGGAATTATTAGAACGCATATGCATGGGAAAAGATCTGTGAAAATGTGTAATATTCTGTTGTAGCATAGAAATTAGTAGAACGCGAATGCGTGGGAAAAATGTGTGAAAATGCGTAATATGCTGTTGTAGCATAGGAATTAGTAGGACGCGAATGCGTGGGAAAAAATGTGTGAAAATGTGTGATATGCTGCTGTAGGAGAAGCTCATACTAGATAATTCACTGCCAATCCCACCAAGCACGTTGCAAAAACATTCAATACTGGTTTGGGGTCGGCCCACCACAATTCGACCGCGACCGTTTTGGCGTGGTGCTGTCATAAGTGACCCATTTTTCATCACCAGTCAGTTGTGGGACACATGGGGGATATGACTTGCGTGTCATGAGATAAGCGGATGGTTTTCATTAGGGAGGTTCGTAAATTCAACAGAGAGGTTGTGGGGTTTTCAAGTACGGTGATGGCACGACAGGGGTTCACTTGATCCCGAAAGATTGTTCACGGGGGAATTGTTCGCCAACAAAGGATGAATAAATGAAGAAAACACTAGAGTGGTTTGCTGATTAATATTCGTTTACTTTTTTCTTAATTATGGTCCGGCACATACACGTAGGGCTCCCCCATAGTATAGTGGTCAGTATACCCGCCTGTCACGCGGGAGACCGGAGTTCGATTCCCCGTGGGGAGCCTCTGGCGCAAGACTAATGACCTTGCCCGAAAAAAACAAATCATTATGGAAAATTTAACAAGCCTCAGAACTTGCTAAATAAGGCCAAGACCGGTTCCCGATTGTAGTGCCGATGATGATGATGATGATTCCATACACGTAATTCACTCTGTCGGTGGTTCTTAAAATACATTGTTTTACTGGGTCGAGTACATACGAGTAGTCCACTCTGTTGGTGGTTCTTTAATTATATCATTTTACTGGATAAAGTAGATACACGTAGTCCACTCTATTGGTGGTTCTTAAAAGATATTATTTCACCGGACCACTTTATCTCGTAACGTTGTTTATAACATAACGGTGATATTTGCTAAACCAATATAAACTACACGTGATCCTTGGAGACGCACTCCTTCGTGTTCTTTCCGAATCGCTTTATTTGTACGTTTCACAATGTCAATCGATTTTGGTTAGCCATCGACCCTTTCATCAAAGTTCAAATAAATTCCACTTCATTAAACATCAGGTAAAATCCGCTTCATTGACAATCAACTATACCGTCTCGTTAACAGGTAAGAAACTAGACTCACGACTTGACTACTCCGGGACGCGCACTGGCGGGTATGAAAGGACGTCTGTACCCCCGGATGGTTATTACTCGACTTTTGTTGCGTGGCCACCCGCGGTGATGATTGTGTAACCACTGGTTCGTTAAAAGCAAGAAAAAGTTCATCGCATCGTGGCAGTGGAGTCATAGCTAAATAAACTCACTGCCACTTACTAGGAACTTGAAAAGGGTTGCTATGCCTGCATAGGGCATTTAGTTCCACAGAATCGCTGCCGTATAGGTTGAGTTAAATTCCTCTGTCGGCATGTATATGGGGAAACTAAATGTTGCTTGGTTACAAGCGAGGAAATAGTTTAAGCAGGAAGTGAGCTGGAATGATTTTCGGGGAAATTAGAACTGCTTGGTTGCCAGCAAGAAATATAATTAAACAGGAAATGGACCGAAGTGGTTTTTGGGAAAAATGTATGCGGTTTGATGTAGTTGAGGGAGATGATTAATATTCCGTTGTAAGTTTGAATATGCATTTTATTACAGGTTGGGAAATGGATTCTTGGTAAGTTTGGGGATGTATGCGATTGCAGATTTGGGGGCGGATGCTGTTGCATATTGGGAAGTGTGTGCTATTGCGGATTTGGGTTATGGTGACGAGCTGTTAGCGATCAAAATTGGTCGGGATTGTGGGTTGGTTCTCCATGTGGTGTAGAGAACCCCCACAAGGTTCCATTCTAATCAAGCAACCATGGTGCGGACTGGTGCCCCTCTACCGGTGAGCACAGCGGCAGATACGGTGTGATGTTCTAAATGGCGTTTGGGAGACATTCCTCTTTTTGTACGGGCGACTGATAGGGTGCTATCTAAGACACTTTGGGTAGGTGAACAATTATTAATTTAGTACAGGAGAGTATCACCTCAGCTGCCAAGGCATAATTGAATCGAAATCCGTATTATCCAATTTTGGTAACGCAATCTATCGTGAGTATTTTATGTAAACATAACACACCCAGTCGCGCTCATCATGCCGTGCGTGCATTTTCCGATTTCAAATCCGAAGTAAGATCTCCATACAGGCGCTTCCTAGCTTATGCGTCTACATCCGAGTAATATATGCTGAATTAAATAGCCACATGCAAAGTTCACTAGGGAAACCTATAGTATATATTTTCTCGCTGCTTAAACTATAGTTTTGATGATTTATTATTCGATTATCTGTGGTGCTGTATTTTTTACGGTGGTTGCGCGCTCGTGTATGTCTGTTGGCATTCCGTTTCCTTAAACTCTGGATTCCTGCGTTAATTGCTATAGTTTTGATGATCTATTATTCGATTTTCTTTGGTGCTGTATTTTTCACGGTGGTTGCGTATGTTAAGTGCATCAGTGACGTCACAGACAAAGATGAGGTACATGAGGTCATTGATGTACTCAAATCAAAAACACTATCCATTTATGAACTCGAATAACCCCCAGAACGATAATGCAATTAATTGCACATTTCATCGCAATCGGTAAATCACAAAAAAGCAATTAATTGCATATTCCAAAACGATTGCCAAATAATGCAAAGGCAAATAATTGCATTTTCCGGAACAATTAACAAATCACGGAAAAGCATTTAATTGCATACGAAACACAAAAGAATTAATTGGGTCAGTTCGTAACTACGGATATTGAACTGTGGCACAAATCGATGAAGAAATATCGGCTGACGCTACAGTACAAAGCAATTGCGAATTGAAGTTAAAATGAAGAAATTAGGTCACTGCCAAATGTAATTGCATTATCGTCATCGGGAGGTGTTGCCCCCGAGGTGACGAGAAGTGGTAGGAAGAAGTTAGCAAATGGTCGGTGGTTGGTCATGAACATAGTGAAGTCTGTTGTTGGTCGCAGAAGTGGAGGGGGATTATGATAGTGAAAGTGGAATAAAGAGTAACAAGTAAATACTAGTTGATGTAAAGTAAAAGTAAGTTAAGCGAAATACTAGAATACTATTTGAAATAGGTTGAAAGTGGAATAAAGATTAACAAGTAAAAACTAGTTGGTGTAAAGTAAAAACAATTTAAGCGGAATACTAGAATACTACTTGAAATAAGTTGAAAGTAGAATAAAGACTAGTTGGTGTAAAGTAGCCTGGAATAAACAAATCATTATGGAAAATTTAACAAGCCCCAGGACTTGCTAAATAAGGCCAAGACCAGTTCCCGGTTGTAGTGCCGACGATGATGATGATGGTGTAAAGTAAAAACAATTTAAGCGGAATACTAGAATACTACTTGAAATAAGTTGAAAGTAGAATAAAAACTAGTTGGTGTAAAGTAAAAGACAAGTTAAGCGGAACACTAGAACACTACTTGAAATATACTATAAATAGAATAAGGAGTAAGTAATAAGCAATAGTCGGTGTAACATAACAATGAGTGAAGAGGGAAGTAAGGAAAGCAATAAAAACGATTGAAGAACTAAGAGTAATTCCGAGTTTAGTTATTTAATGACTTTTGGTGTGTAAAGGAAGAGTTGATCATCATTCCCTAGGCGTAGTGTCTCTAGTTTCTTTTCACGAGGTATCAAAAACCATAACTTGCGCTCGTGTGTCTGTTGGAATTATTTTTCTTATCCGTTTTCTTAAATTCTGGATTCCTGGGTTAATTGCTATTGTTTTGATGATTTATTATTCGATTTTCTTCGACATCCTGTCATTATAGGTGTTAATGCTGCTTGCATTGTATTCCCATGGTAGTATTGGTTTTCTGTGTCGTGGAGTAGTTGCATTGAGATGAGAGTTTCGCGTCGACCGGTGCAACGGTTGTGTTTTAAGGTTCAACTTAATGTGTAAAAGTAAGAAGAGAAAATAGAGGAAAAAATATGTCGATGCAAAGTACTCTTGAATACCATCATTTTACGAGGGTGGCCTTTTATATTTCGGGATTAGAGACCAAAAACAAATATTGATCATCGAAAATCACTTTATTGTTTTTCAAAATATTCCCCATGAAGATCTATACACTTTTGCTGGCATTTGAACCAATTGTCGAAGCACTTTTGCCACTCTGATTGAGGTATCTCCAACACATGCATTCTGAATGCAGCAACCGCTTCTTCAGGTGTCGAAAAACGTTGACCTCTAAGTTTGTTTTTTACGTACGGGAATAAAAAGAAGTCATTCGGTGCCAAGTCAGGACTATACGGCGGATGACCCATCAAATCGATGTTTTGTGTGTTCAAAAATGCAGTTGTCGCAGCCGATGTTGTCGTGGTGAAGAGTGATCCGTCTTCGGCGGTTGGTTTTCCTGATTTCTTGGAAGACAACTGGCAAACAAACGGTTGTGCACCACTCAGAATTGACTGCTCTGCGTTGTTCTAGTGGTACGGTTGCGACATGTCCAGTTTTTCCGAAAAAACAGGCGACCATTTGCTTGGAAGTGCTTCGTGCGCGAACAACTTTTGTTGGATTTGGCTCATCTTGAAACACCCAGACAGTCGACTGCTGTTTACTTTCGGCCTCATACGCGTAACCTGTCACGATGTCATAGACGTGTTTCGAAGCACCGCGACCGTATTTTTTGAGCATTTCTTTCGACCAATTGACACGAGCCTTTTTTTGGGCGATTGACAAATTGTGTGGGATCCAACGCGAACAAATTTTGTTGACTGTCAAATGTTTATGCAATATTGAATGTATGCTGGTCCCACTAACGCCTAAGGTTGTGTCAATCTCACGATAGGTCACATGACGATCTTTCAATATCAGTTCGCGCACAGCATCAATGGTTTTCGGAACAACAACTGATTTTGGACGACCTTCACGAAATTCATCTTGGAGTGAACTACGACCACGATTGAATTCACCATACCATCGATAAACACTGGTCCTTGATGGAGCTTCATCGCCAAAAATTGAATTAAGTTCACCCATGCACTGTTGCTGAGTTAATCCACGCCGAAAGTTGTAAAAAATAATCGCACGAAAATGTTGACGATTGAATTCCATTTTTGGGCTGAGATGAATCTTTTAAGTTACTGTAAACAACACAAATAGCGCTCGTATGTCAAAACGTTCTGAATGCGTATAACCTCAAAAATGTCCAACTTTACGACAGAGCTGTCAATTGCTGGATTGCAACACTAGGGTTGCCAAATCCCGAAACATAAGAGGCAACCCTCGTATTATCATCAACAGGCATACTGTTCCACGCTCGTCTAATTCGACTGTAGGAAGATCCCTTGTGCGCATCTGACGGTCTGAAATTTGCTTATAGTGCAAACTAGTGTGCTCTCTCTGATTGATGGTTTTCGCCGGCGATTATTTCAGACAGATCAGCATAATCAGCTAGTTTTCAACCTGTAATGCAGCATATAATAGGGCATCATTTTCCTATAAATTTCATTGCTTTTCTTTGCTTCCTATGCACAACCTTCAATTTTTGGTACTAGTAATTAAATATGGATACCCCTATTGTTCTTCACTTGTTTAACTAATAAACGATTAATAATTTATTATAACTAGTAGAAAACTTGACTAACAACGTATTCTTTTTCTTTTCAGGTGAGTCTATTTGTTAGATGACTTCAACTCCAATTCGTAAGTAATTTTCCTCAAAGTGTTTCGTACAATATGAAAAGAATTTTAAATATACGAGGGTAGGTCAATAAGTCCTTAGAAACGCCACCGATGGCGCTCGTACCATCACTAATGGTCTGTTTTTAGTAAGCATCATTCTTCACTAGGTATCTGTCTATTTGCAATTTGTTTCATGTTTCAATTTAGCGTGATAAATTGGGTACGAAAAAGATATCTGCGCGATGAGTGCCGCGATTGCTCCCAGCTGAGAACTTGTGGAGCGTATGCGTCGCAATCCAGATGAATTTCTGCGCAGATACGTAACTGTAGATGAAACATGGATACACTCCCTAAACGAAAGAACAGTCAAAACAGTGGATTGTTGTAGGCGAACAGGGTCCAAAGAAGGCAAAAACGGTGAAATGTGATGAAAAGGTTATGGCTAGTGCGCTTTGGGATGCACCTGGTATTATCTTCATTAACTATTTGGAAAACGACCACACGATAACTGGACAGTATAATACGACGTTATTAGTTCAGCTAAATGATGACATAAAAGAAAATCGTCCTCATTTTCTAAGGACTTATTGACCTGCCCTCGTACGTACGTGCAAAGGAGAGTATTCCATATAAGTATTTTAGTCCCTACGGTTTTATGCCAAGAAACCACAATCTAGTGCTATTAACAAAGCAAGCACGTCAACTAATTGGGACTTAATAACGTAATAAAACCAATAGCAGGTTTAAGCAGCATATGTAAAAGTATAATAAACATACTTCTAATAAAACCCCAATAAATTTCCCACATGGGATTCCCTATGTGGAAACTGTTCGCCATTTCTTAGCTTAATTGCTCCCTAAAATGCTTGGTGGATTTGAAAGTCACAAAACTGCCTTCCACCATGTCACGCCTAATCACTGTCGGCAATTACACTTGATTACTCAGGTTCATTAAATCTGAAATTAGTTGCTACTCATATGTCTTGGTAAACATCGCAGTCGCGTTATGAGCTTAGTTAATATTCCACATCATTTTGCGGAACACCCACAGCCACATCAACAGCGACCATTAATTGTATTTCCTTGACGACGTCTGCTCCTGCACAACACTAGGCAAAAGTTTATCGTTGAGATTTCGAGAATATTAATGGCGCACAAATTGTAATCAAAATCAAAATGAATTTTTGCGTAATTTTCATGATTCATGAATGAGGTGTGAATTTTTAAACAGTCAGAAAAACTTGTAAATGTATACGAGGGAGCCTTAATATGAAACGTGCCTAATACCATATTTATGGGCTTTCACAAAATAGGCCATGACTAGAGTGATTATACTGCGTTTGATACTTTTCAAGACGTGATAAAATTCCATCATAAAAACGATAATACTCTGGGAATGAGTGCTGTGCGAAGTGGTACTAAAACAAGCAATAGAAATCTGGTTCTTAAAACAGGACTTGCTATTATGAAGTGTCTACTTTGGAAGTTGCTAACATTTTATCCTTTTCTTAAAAGTTTTGTCGATGAATCCTAGGGAATAAGCAAAATAGGTGGAGTTGTAGATGTTGTATTTGAAATCCTACGGGTTGTTTGGATCAGAATGTTCACAGCTTTGGGATGTAGTATCGGTTTTTATCATACGGTTTTAAGCTGGCGAAAGGAATGATTACCTTTTTTATCATCTTTAGGACAATCTTAGGCTCGGTCTTAAAATATGCGAAAGGGTGAAAGGTTACCTAATCGTTTCTACTGAGTCTGTTCAGAGATGGAGGGACAGTCGAAGCGAAACTTTCTTTCGCGTTTGATAATCTCAGTGTGCAGATGTTTTACATTGTTCCTGTGTGTGCATTAAGTCAAAGATGCACTGTATGAAAGGGGTCCAAAAATCATTTACCTTAGAGGGGAATACTGTCGTGAAGCTCGTGGGTTGAAGGAAGTAGTATGGTTGGCTTCAAGGAAATCTTTTGCAGTATTAATGTAAACCACCGACACGAACGAAAAATCTCAAATTTATTGGAACTTATTACAACCTTTAATTCTGTTTTTGTTTTTGTTATTATATAATCGCTTGCGCTTTGATGAGGGATTTACAATTTATCTTACTTTCAATCTGAATGCGGAAACATACGAATTTTAGGAAATTGCAAATATATCGGCATAGTTGAATGGCCGAAGCCAACTAACTAATCCTATCCGCGAACAACAAAACAAAAACTGACGCCATCAAAATTTCTAAACAATTCAAAAGTTTGCGTGATTCTGTTTTACCACTCTCGCAGTTTACACATGAGCGTTCTGACACTGTCGGGTCCATTTAGCCAGTGTATTCCGTGATTTCATCGTAGCGTAAAATTATGGCGAAACACTTTGAATTTAAAAGTCCGGACCGCAAGACTCCCATCCAAGTCTGTGCTGCTATTTTGACTATTTTCGAGAAACTTGTCTGCTAACTGTTACAGGTTCTCATCGAAGGGGGAACGGAAGCAGATTCATAGAGGTGGCTATCAGACCTCCGACAGTAGTTTATACATTTTCCGAGTACCTGGGGGCTTTCTGTTTAAGTAAAAAATAAGCAAACCCATATCGGAAATGAATTAATGTTTGTATCGCACATATGTCGACTCTCTTACTCCCTTTCAATATAATGTGTAGTGGCATAGACCAGACAAGGACACGTGGGCAGAAACGCTCTTGGAGGCATTCATGCGGCCGACGTTTGTTTTTGAGTTAGCTCTATTTTCTAACGCCATATGTCAATCGGAGGATCTCTGTTGGTGCCCATTTCTACGAATGATGGACGTTGAGAATTTCCTTTTTTTAAAGGATTTCTTAGATGGAATCGCACGAAAACCCTTTTCCCTTTTGGTGTCCGAGAAGTTCATTTTGTGAAGCGGAGACCACGATACTGGCTATTACCGCCACGTATTCACATTTAGTGTTTACGACCAACGCCAAAATTATTGCTAACTGCAGAATGTACTAAATCGACTTTCGTCTTCAACGGATCCACTTGTGTTTCCCAGTAGAAGTTTTTCACCTTGAGGTGACTGCAACAGATTACGACATGGGCTGGAAAGTACGGAGATTTCTCAATAGGTGGCGCCACTAGAAACTGAACATGACTCATTTCTAGAGGCTCATCTATTTACAATCTACAGTCGTTTGAAAGACGCTACTTTCACCTTCATAAAAAAAAAAAATGGAAAAACCGGAATATCGCATCTCGTCGTAGGTCAATAAATTCCCAGACCGCTGCCGTAGGTCAATAAATTCCCAGACCATTGCCGTAGGTCAATAAATTCGCAAACCGTTGTCGTAGGTCAATAAATTCCCAGACCGTTGTCGTAGGTCAATAACTTCCCAGATCGTTGTCGTAGGTCAATAAATTCTCAGACCATTGTCGTAGGTCAATAAATTCCCAGACCGCTTTCGTAGGTCAATAAACTCTCAGACCGTTGTCGTAGGTCAATGAAGTACCACACCGTTGACGTAAGTCAATATTTACAGAGCAATTAGTGGCATCTTGACTGTTGATGTAGGTCGTATCGTTGCCTTCAACGCATGCCCCTTTTTGGAAGGGTCTGGTATACACAGACAAACCTCCTTTCATTGCAGTACATTCAGGAGCGTGTGATTACAGATAGAGTTTATCTCATATATATGTATTCAGACAGAATACCTATGGTATCGAGGGTAGCTGGTGAGGTCGTTGAGGTTTCCGTAGCGGAGTGTTGCTTAAACGTTTCGTGACCAGCGCAGTCCTAAACGAGATTTTTCTGAAATACTCTGGCGTGAGAGTGCGTCAACGTCTTTTAGCTACTATCACGTAGATAGTTTTCCAAAACGAGAGAAATTTACACTAGGGAATTATAGACACAACTGCTATCACAGAATATAAAGCTCCGTGTCTATAGAACCATAATCATGCTGATTGTTCTACACGGATGCGAAACATGGGCTCTCACAAAACGGGAAGAAAACAAATTCCGCGTATTCGAGAATAAAGTTCTAAGGGGTATCTTTGGCGGCAGGCCAATGGAGGAAACTCCACAACCACGAATTGGAAGAGTTATACCGCAAACCTACAATAGTGAGAGTAATAAAGACGCGAAGATTAAGATGGGGCGGACACGTGGCGCGAATGGGGAACGATAGGACCGTGCATAGAATTCTTGACGGTAGACCAACGGGAAAGAGACCGACAGGGCGGCCGCGACGGAGATGGGAGGATAATGTTAGGTTGGACTTCGAGGAGATCGGATCGGATGGTCGAACGTGGAAGTAGAGCGCACAGGACAGGGAACAATGGCGCAGTCGAGTCGGTGAGGTCATGCACTTTCGGATTCCTCCAGGCCAATAAATAGTAATAGAATTATGGACACATCGGAAATACTACATGGGGTGAAAAGTGGCGGAATTTTTCAACACCTGGCGCCACTTGGAAAAGAACGTGACTCAGTTCGAAAGGCTCATCTGTCACTAGCTTACACTATGAAGTTTTGTGACATTTTGTACATTCATTTACAAGCTACAGTCGTTTGGCTGACGCTACTTTCTTTTTCGCAAAAACACATGGAAAAATAGGAATTTCGAATCTTGATCAAACATTCTTTTTTGATGGGAAAAACTTCTGAACAATCATTGCAATGGTTACAGAAATGTTATCCCACATCTGATCGTTCGAGAGCAACGGTTTATCGGTAATTTAATGATTTTGAAATGGGTCGTACAGGCACCGAAGACGTTCTGGAAGGCCAAAAGGGGGTACGAATGTGGAAATCGTAAAGTAAGTGCATTGAATCGTTTTAAGTGATCGTAAAGTGAAGTTGTGCGAATTAGTTGATGCCATGGGCATCGCATAAAAACAGCCTGGGTACATTTTGCGCGATCTTTTGGAGATGAAAAAGATATCGGCGCGATGGGTGCTGCGTTTACTGATCGTCAACCAAAAACAGCAGCGCGATGATGATTCTACGGCCAGTTTGGCGTTATTGCAGCGTAATCGACCGGGCTTGCTCTTTCACGTTTTGCGGCGATAGATGAAGGGTGGATCCTTTACCATACAGCTTAGTCCAATAGGCAGTCTGCCGACTGACTGGAAATCCATGAAAGCCGACCAAAGCGCCCAAAAACCCGACGCTCGGCCGGAAAGGGTAGGACCTCCGGTTTTTTTTTTTTTTTTTGGGTGCACATTGCATAATCTTCATCGATTACCTGCAGAAGGAAAGAACAATCACAGGAGAGTATTATGCAGCGTTATTGAATAAACTGGCTAATAACCTTGCCCGGAAAAACAACTTATTATGGAAAATTTAACAAGCCCCAGACTTGTTAAATAATGCCAAGACCGGATCCCGGTAGTAGTGCCGATGATGATGATGATGATTGAATAAACTCAATGACGAAATAAAGAAAAAACGACCCCATATGGCGAAAAAAAAAAAGTCTGTTCAATCACGATAACGCACCATCACACACGTCCATGAAAGCGATGGCCAAATTGAACCAATTGCGATTTGGATTGGTTGCTCACGCACCGTATTCTGAAGACTTGGCCCACAGCGACTATTATCTGTTTCCAAACCTCAAGCGGTGGCTCCACAGGAAGCCATTCAGATCCAATCAGGAAGCCATCGCCGAAACCGAAGCGGACGTTCAGTACAACAGAAAAGGGCGTCGAAATGTTGGAAAATCGCTACACCAAGTGTGTCGCCGTCGAAGGCAACTATGTTTTTTTTTTTTTATTGCACTTCTCTCGGGAGAGGCGAACCTATAGCACTGAGCGGGAGCCTCGGGATGCCAGCAAAAAACCATGGCAGGTTCTTTTGAACAATTGCAGGTTGTAACGCTCCGTAGACACTCGTGCGGGGAGGGAATTCCGCAGAATTCTTGCCCTGTAACGGAACGAGTTCGCAACGAGATGAACCGCAACGTGGTGCGATCTGTCATATTGTCTCCTGGAGCGAATATAAACCGAATTGGGCGGAACAATACCATGAATCTCCGAAGAACAGTATCCGTGATAATATCTCTAAAACGGACAGAGGTCAGGTACGCGCCTTCGATGTAATAGCGACTGTAGTCCTGGCGTCAGCGCCGTGTCCCCGATCAGACGGATCGCTCGTGTGTGTATGCAGAGCTCCAAACATGAGTGCAATATTCTACCGCGGCTTAAATTTGGGTTTTATATAGGAGATGAAGTTGGGCTAGAGTAAAATATTTCTTGGCTTTGAAAAGATAACTCAATATTCCAGAAGCGGACCTGCGATGTTGGACGTGTGTTTATGCCACGATACATTTCTACAGGCCGTGATGACGACCAATTTCATGCTTTCCCCAGATTCGAGGGCCTGGCAATTCTTCATGCTGTGGAACCGATGATCCACTATTCCCTGTGGCCGCGTATATTGTGTCTTCGTTGCGTTGAAGTCGACGAGATTGGTCATTCTGTACTGCATGACTTTATCCAAATCTCAATTCAAAGAGTCGATCTGGCTACATCTCAGCTGGTGTGAGGTTGATGCACCAATCAGCCGATCACTCGAAATAGAGGTAACAAAACTCAGCACTCTGTTATCCGTTGTCTCAAACAAATCATTTATGCGAAGCAAAAACAAGGGTGGAGCCAAAATAGGACCTTGAGGCACCCCGCAATTAACAGGATATAGATCCGAAGACTCGCCGTCCGGAACAGGCCGAATCGATCGACTTTCGAAGAAGCCCTTCGTCCAATCGCTAAGCTGCTGGGGAAGTTCGTATGAACGAAGTTTGCTCAGCAATACCCTGTACCAGACGCGGTCAAAAACCTTGGAGATATCCAATGCGACCGCCTTTGACTCGCCATTCCGCCCAATCGCAGATGTCCATATATCGAGTAAAAGTGTCAAAAGGTCTCCCGTGGACCTCCTGCCACGGAGCCCGTATTGACGATCATTCAGAAGTCCGTTAACTCGCCTTTGATGACCTTTTCCACTACCTTAGATAACATAGACAGTAATACTGTCGGACAGTAATTTTGTGGGAGACAGTTTTTCGTCCTCTTTCGCATTGGCTGAACTCGAGCGATTTTCCAACACCTAGGAGAGGTCCTCTGGTAATAAGATAAGCCGAAGAGCCTGCTAAGAACCGGCGACAGTTCTGGAGCACAGTACTTAAGGACAATTGCTTGTATTCCGTCCGGGCCGGTTGCTTTCTTATAGTCCAGTCCACGTAGAATGCGTTGAATAGTACGCCGGGGAAACTCACATCCCGCATCTAAAACCGTACCGGCACGATCACAGGTGGCTTCAAAAGACCACCATCGAGTTTTGAACCCTCATTAATAATTTCGTGGACAAATCGGCTTAATGTTAATTTAATCCATAGCTAATTGTTCATCTGATATATGGTATATCACTGAGGTTTAGGCGCAAACTCATAGTCGTCACAATTGGATAGTTGGCACCTTAATTCCATGTGAAACATTATTCGATTGCGGGTTGAGTTATAAACTATGTGGTCGGCCTTCAAAATCCAAAGACTGTTGGGAGCAGAGCACAAAAACCCAATTTTAAGCAACTCTGTGTTGATATTGGACTTGCTTTTACAGTAAAACGCAATTGTTTCCCTACCATTTCTGCCCCATGCGTTGGATGATCAATTTGTGGTTTGGGGTAAGCTCGTTCAGAATCACTTCAAACAGACGCATTCCCTCAAGGGTCCACTTGGTTTTATTCGTTTTCGATCTCTACTTTCGTGGCATCCTTATTTAACCCATCAAAACCGCATTTCTCAACTTCCATGAGGATACAGCAACGTTACTACTCCTCATCCTTGGCTCGTACTGCTTTACCACAAAACAATATGAAAAACACTCCCCGGAGGAAATTCTTGATAGTTTTCCGCTATCTTTGAAGTGTGGAAAAATTGCCTACACTTCCGTTCTGCCAGAGCTTGGGAGTCGATTACACTATTCCGGGCACAAAAACCGAACTGTATATTTATCGAATCATTGAATACCGCATACTGCCATGTGAATCCTTTTTGAGGTTTTACCTCTATCTGAAGATGCCGTTGATATCCAGTTTACTTTGCCTATCCCTCGATGCCTTAGATATCCCATGCAAATGGGTTTGAGTAACATTTTGTGTCTCTCCATTCTCAACGGTGTACTTTCTCGTTTGTTCTGTGGTTGTGTTTCTTCTCCTGAATTGAAGCAGTCTTCATTTTATAGCTCCAAAGGAAGACCACTTAAGCGTTATTGCTTTAGACAGTCCGTGTTTGGTTTCGAAATTCTTCCTCTTTTACTTATCCTTGATTTTTTTATTCTTTTTTGTTTACTTCTCACTTTATCTCAATAGATTCCTTTCGTTTATCCTTTTTTCAATCGACTAACCGTCATTCATTTTAGTTCTTGTTTACGCAAAAGTTTTTTGATTTGTTTGTAAAGGGATCCTTGATAAAAAGGATTTTCTTCGATTTATCAGCATCAATTTTGCGTACAAAGAAAATGCCAAAACCAAGTGTATGAGATGTGGGATATGTATGGTGGGTTAACGGCGGGTATTCAATCGAACATTGATGTGTGTTTCTAGGAAATAGTTCTTGCAAGCAAACAAGAGCTTTATTGAGATTACTTTGTGTGCACATTAGCAGGAGTGGAAATCCAGTATTTAATCAGCACTTAAATTTTCTGCGGTTGGTTTGAAAGCAAAGTATTCAAATACATAATTGCCTGTAAGGTGTGAAGAAGCACTTATCCACTAGATGGTTTGCCTGCTAATAGATGAATGACGAACTTCAGGTAAGTAACACACACGGCGGTAGCCACTTAACCATTTAACATCCGGATTTTAATAGTGCGCTATAATCCGACTTAGGAGAACATATGTTCAGAATAATTTTGTTGAAATGTGTGGAATTGCAACAAATCTATTGGGATCAAATATTGTGGAATTGCAACAAACGTATTGAGATCAAATATTGCGGAATTGTAACAAACGTATTGAGATCAAATATTTGAAGCGCACGTCATAACAGATATTAGTATTAAACACTGTGGTAAAAAAAAACCACTTTCCTAATTTATTTTGTTTGTGCTTTCTTATACAGATTACATTACGGCACCGGTATGGAAGGCTGCGTCCTACAGTGATGCTAAATCAAACCTCACCCATAATCTTCTCTCAAAATTGGTCTGTATTGTCCTTTTTAACAGCTAATTGGCCTAAAAATGCCTATTTTTTAAAATACATGTTGAAAATACACAATAATTAAAAATTATAACGTTTCTTTATTGATCCACCAATATTTTCTTCCACTGACTGTGGAATTCAGGAATCACGCAATTTAACTTAAATAGTTATGTGTCTCTCCTCGTTCTGTTCTTCGCCTGTGTTTTTTCGTTTTAGTTTTTTGCACCGTTTTTGTGACGCATCCGCTTCCGGACACTAGTCGAACGGTCGCCCTTCGATTTCGAAATCTAGTTTGGAATTGTATTATTATTATTATTTATTGGCCTATAGGAACCCGGAAGTTCATGACCTCACCGACTCGGCTTCGCCATCGTTCCCTGTCCTGGGCACTCTCCTTCCACGCTTGACCATTCGATCCGATCTCCTCAAGGTCAAACCTAACATTGTCCTCCCATCTCCGCCGCGGCCGTCCTACCAGTCTTTTTCCCGTTGGTCTACCGTCAAGAATTCTATGCACGGTCCTATCGTTCCCCATTCGGGCCACATGTCCGGCCCATCTTAATCTTCGCGACTTGATTACTCTCACTATTGTAGGTTTGCGATATAGCTCTTCCAATTCGTGGTTATGGAGTCTCCTCCACTGTCCTGCCTCCTCGTCATATTTACCTCCAAAGATGCCCCTCAGAACTTTATTCTCGAATACGCGGAATTTGTTTTCTTCCCGTTTTGTGAGAGCCCATGTTTCGCAGCCATATAGAACAATCGGCATGATTATGGTTCTATAGACACGGAGCTTTATATTACGTGATAGCAGTCTGGATTTCAGCAGTTTACTGACTGCGTGCGAACTCGCGTTGCCGGAATGCAGTCTCTTGTTAATTTCCTTCGACATTTCGTTACTGGCCGTCAATATCGTTCCCAGATATTTAAATTCTTTAACTTTTTCAAATATCTTACCTCTGACGTTTATATGTGTTATCTGAGATCCACCTGCTCTCGCCGTAATCATGTATTTTGTTTTGTCTTCATTTGTTTCTAGGCCCACCTCTTCTGCCGCTTGCATGATGATTTCACAGTTTTTACTAACCGTCTCTAGATTATCGCCCAGAACGGCGATGTTATCCGCATATGCGAGCACTTGTGTGACCCCGTTCAGGGATGATCCGGCCATGTTGTCGTTTTGTACCTTTCTGATGACATACTCGAGCACAAGGTTAAAGAGACACGGTGATAGACCATCTCCCTGCTTTAGTCCGTCCCGGATTTCAAATGGTTCTGAGAGGTGGTTTTCTATTCTGACTCGCCCTTTGTTTTCGTTCGTGCAAATTTGAATGAGGGCGGCATATTTTTTTGTGACTCCCAGCTCAACTAGAATATGGTAGAGTCTCTGCCTTGCGACTGAGTCGTAGGCTTTTTTGAAGTCAACGAACAGTTGGTGAACCGTCTTTCCGGATTCCCACTTCTTTTCCAGCAGTTGTCTTATTGTGAACATTTGGGCGCTTGTTGACTGGTTCCTACGGAATCCACATTGGTAGTCTCCCAGTATCTCTTCTGCGTACGGTGTGATTCTCGCCAGAATGACATTTGTTAATATTTTGTATGCGGTTGGGAGCAATGATATTCCTCTGTAGTTTTCGCAGTCAGATCTGTCACTTTTTTTGAAAATGGGGATGACTATTGAGGTTTTCCATTCTTCCGGAGTGACTTTCTTATCCCATATTGTTTGGATGAGCTGGTGGATCTTTCGAGCGGTTGCCTCTCCTCCATGCTTCACAAGCTCTGCCGGTATGCAGTCGACTCCGGGAGCCTTGTTGTTTTTCAATTGATTTATTGCGTCTACAACTTCGTTGAGAGACGGCTGTGGGATCTGAGGCTCGGCTGTATGTACGCTTGGTGCATTTATCTGTGGTTGATGGGTGCGTACATTGAGCAGGTTTTCAAAGTACTGCTTCCATCTTGTCACGACATTGTTTGTTTCTGTGACCAGGCAGCCGTTTGCGTCTCGAATTATTTTTCCTCTTCCTCGGTAGCCATTTCTAATTGATTTTATGCCGACATACATACCCCTGATGTTGTTTGTCCTAGAATTTTCTAGGATTTTTTGATCCGAGTCTTCTCCCATTCGCGTTTTTTGCGTTTGAAGAGCCTCATTGTCTCTCTCCGAATTGTCGCGTATCTTTCTGCGTTGACTTCATCATATCTTTCTAAGTGGATCACTCTGAGGCGTTTACGTTCTTCGATCTTCGCCCTGCACTCATCGTCAAACCAAGGTTTGGACTTAATTGTTTTCTTAAATCCTAATACCTTTTGGGCTGTTAGTTTGATTGTGTCTCTGATCAATGTCCATTTAGCGTTCACACTATTAGCTTCCTCTTCCTCACTGCTCCCATTCTCTAGAATGCTAAATCTATTCGTTAGTTCGTCTTGATATTCAGCCCTTTTACGTAGGTCTTTCAGTTTATCAGTGTCGAACTTTTTGCTTGTCTCCCGTGACTGCCCATGTGGGATTGCTGCGAGGCGACTCCTGATTTTGCCAATCACTAGAAGATGATCGGAGTCGCAATCTGCTCCTCTATATGATCTTACGTCAAGGATATTCGAGTGGTGTCTTTTGTGTATGCGGAAGTGGTCTATTTGGTTACGCGTTACGCCGTCGGGTGATATCCATGTGGCTTTATGAATTTCCTTGTGCTTGAACATCGTGCTTTTCACTACCAGATCTTTGGACGCTGCGAACGTGATAATTCGAATTCCATTATCATTTGAAACGTCGTCTAGACTTTCTTTACCTATTGTTGGTTGGAAGATATCTTCCTTTCCAATTTTCGCATTGAGGTCCCCGAGGAGGATTTTAACATCGAATGATGAGATCCCATGAAATACATCCCCTAGGGTCTCGTAGAACGTGTCCTTCGTTTCTTCGTCCGCAGATTCTGTTGGGGCGTGTACGTTTATAAATACATAATTGTACCATCGGCCCTGTATTTTTAGCACAGACATTCGGTCATTAATAAATTTCACATCTTTTACATGGGGCGTAATCTTCTTGCTTATGATGAAGCCGGTTCCGAGGTTATGTGTATCGGCACCTCCACACACCAGTGTAAATCCGTTGGTTTCGATTACTTGATGTGGGAGTTGGACTTCCTGAAGCGTGACGATGTCCATTTTATATTGTTTCGTGTTTTCTACGACCGTCTGTATCGCGCCTGGTTTATATAACGTTCGAACATTCCACATGCCTACGCGTATATCCCGCTTTTTACGTTTTTCCCTACGTCTTCTTTTTGCCGAGTCGGTGTTTTCCTGATGATTTGTTCCCTTATGGTAGTGTTGGCTCATCACACCTACGCCTATCGGGTTTTTTGTGAGATTGTTTTTTGTGTATTGATCATTCATTTCATTGGATCACTCTGGGGTTTCAAATGGTCCGCCATATCAGAGCCCCTCTTTGATATGGTAATGTCTGCTTACTGCTCTGATTCGACCCGGTGTCAGAGGGGCGCCGTTATAATACAGCCGATATACCCCTGGCTGCAAACCATCCAATGGGCACGGTGACGCGTAACACCCTGGATTAGGGGCGGTAGATCTTTGTGTGTTACTCCTCGCTAGCCTGTCTGACATGGGTGGCCCTACTGGAAGCGTATACATTCCGTCAGCATAGCCTGAGCGATTCATCGTAGTTTAAGCCCCCGCACCACGTCAAGGTTTCTACCAAGCGGAGGTAGTTTGGAATTGGCTTGAGAGAATATTTACCACGTAGATTTATTTCAATGGCTCTTGAGGATTCGAGTACAACTTCTGCTGTTGGCGAACGGTGTCTCTCAACGCGCACACAAACTTCTTCTACCGTGGACTGTAGAAATCAAACATTTCAAAATTTATTCCAACGTTAGCTCGCTCAAGGATGCTTGAAAGTTTACCAAAACCTCGGAATATCCGAGGCCAAACCTCCTTCCCTCTAAAGGTCTGTCATATTAAAAAACATGACAGATTTGTAAAATTTTACAATATTTCTTGTTGGTGAAGAATGTGACTCAAACTCGCTGTACAATTGATTAATAAACAAACAAAACCTCAAGACTTCAGGCGACGCCCTCGTGTACACGAGGATGTTTCAACTCGCTCCTTAACCTATGGATTGTTACGTTTTAATGTTCTCGTCTGATGATTTTTTTTAATTCTCTTTTGTGCCGTGTTTTTCACAGGTAATTTTTTTTGTTGCGGTAGGCAGTTGGAAATCTTCAAAAGATACCTCTGGATCGATCCAGAGGCATGCCGGATTTTTACCGACTAAAACCATCTCCCGGCAGGCACATATTTCCATTAGTGGTATATGGTACGAATCCGGACATAGGGATTCACCTTGCCGTTGTGTGCTGCTTGCCATCAAAATAAGCTCGCGTCATATCTTACTGCCATCTCTTCTCCTCTCAATCTAGACTATGTCTTAATAAAAATTGACCAACGCCCAAAGTTTCTATACGTCATATGTTTCTATATTGGCGTAAGGTTAATAACCTTGCCCGGAAAAACAAATTATTATGGAAAATTTAACAAGCATCAGACTTGTTAAATAAGGCCAAGACCAGATCCCGGTTGATGGTGATGATGATGTTTCTATATACCTCCTTCGCAACCTTTCGTGTCATATGTACTCGAAATAGAAGCGGTTGATCACTTAATATAATTAAATACTTCCCTAGACGATATGGTTGTTATTGTTGATTTCTACTTGCCGCATATCTAATGGACGTTGTCAGACGATCAATCCTTTTACACCTCAAACCCCACTGGTACCAAGGAATGTCTCCACCAAGGTACGGTCTCACCGACTCAAGCCTCTGTCAAATATGTAATGTCCCAAATCATACCGAGAGGTAACTTTGTGGCGGTCACGCCAAACTCCAGTGTTACATACCTGAAGAACCCCCATAACTTTGACCCAACCTTATAAGTTTCGCTAATGCAATCTTAAATGCTTCACGCATCAAATAGATAAAATGTATATAACCTAAAAGTCCATGTAAAAGAATTCTTACCTTTCATGCATTTCTTCGCATACAAATTCCCTACAAGAATTCTTTCCATTATACAGGAGCATAAAACAAAACCTATTCGGTACTTTCGGTTGCCAGACAAATTCCAACCTTCCCACACCTACACTGCAATCTCCCCGCAGCAAAAACATTTCCTTCACAAGGAAAATTAATGCTTTCAATGCATTTCCTACAAGGGCATTCATACATGTATCAATGCATCTCTGCATTAGCGACCCAGAACCGATTTTCCAATTAGTGTAGATATTCATCGACTAGAGTTCGATCCTGGCGTCGCCATAGATGCCATGTACAATTGACACAGATAGTGTATACAAACCGTCATTGTATAACCATCTAATCTGCTTTGCAATGACTTGCAACTATCGATACAGCTGCAAGCACTTTACCCAGAAATGCTCCTTTGTTTGAATCTCCAAACAATCATCGACTTCGCGCATAGCCGCCGGATTGAGTTCAAAGCATAAACAATGCAAATATAGAATCCGTTTCCCACAAACGAATTTTCCTGCACATACAAATGCAAGCAGGGGATTCCTTTAGCCCACCAACCCATTAGCCCTTTTCCCCAATTGCTATTCGCCTATTTACACAAGGGCGTCACTCATCTAAGACTTTTATGATGCTCTCGTCCCATATTGGCTTTTGGCACATCTCTTCGATGCATCGTCGTCTATTTATTTAGCCCCGATGCACATCATAAACCATGATCGCCCCGATTCCTTTGTCCTTGCCGCCTGCCTGCTTTGTTTTTCCATTGCCTTCGCGCATTAGAAAACAACACAGATCTGAACGATCACACACATACCAGCATGTCCTCTATTACGAGATCTGGTTTTCTATTCCACCAAGAGAGACTTTAGGTTTCTCTGGTGGTAGGTAAAAACGAAATCCTTAGTGGAGAGGATATCTACCACCACACCATAAACTCACCCCAAACGAGGATTGAATCTTTGAGTCAAATTACATCCGCCGACCACCACGGTCGTTGCCGCTCCCGCTCTCCGTCGCGCGGCGGAGAAGCGTAGGTCGTGTGAAAAGGAAGTGTTTCATTCTGTTTAAAATTCATAAAAATCAATTTAATATTAAATATAAGTTTTAAGTGAAGTATAAAAACATTAACATATTTAATAATGGCTGAGAACAAAGTGGTTTTTATTAAGAGAATTATCCTTCACAATGTTAATAACGAAAGTGAAATAAACTAAAAATTAATTAAGAACAACTTGTGTTTTAATTGCTATCTGGTGGACGGTGTTTTCCCTTACTCCCGGTTGTGGACAAACGTCGCGGCGTTTCGTCCTTTTGGTTCGGCGTTTTACTTGGTGGAACATTATGATGGAGGAGGAAGGTGAACGGAGTGTCCGTGTTAGGCACAATACCTCCTCCCCACAACTTGACCTTGTGTTTACATGGGACCCCTATAATTCCTCAGTTGCCGTGAGTCCTGACGCCCTCTCCACCATCGGCAATTACCACCCCCGCCTCTCGTATCTCTTTATCGTGACTGCTTAGCCCGAGCCGCACCATCCCACATCAACTTTTCGTACAATTTCCGCAAAGCAAACTTTCGCCTATTAATTGAGCATCTTAGCTGAATAGAATTTCGCTTTGAATTCAATTCCGCATTTCGCTCCCCTCACATTGTGTTCTGACATTCAAGGGTACACCAAAATCTCCTTTTGTGCGCGTGTTTGTGTAAAAAAAAATTTCGCTTTGATCACCTAGAGGTAGAAGAAGCTACTACCACTCTCTATAAGGAAATCTGCAGACCCTTTTCCCTATACGTCCCCTATTCTCGACATAGGATATCAGTTTCATCGCCTCCATGGTGCAACTGCAAACTCGGCACTCTTCGGAACAAGAGGAAAAATTTGTGAAGCTTTTTCTTAAGAACCCTTTCCTCCCTGGACTACTCCAACTATATCTGTTCCCTTTACAAATTCACTGAGCTTTACAACTCCTTTTACTACAATTATCTCACATAAACACAAAACAACGTGTTCAATGGTCACACTTTTTTTTTCCACTTTACGAACTACAAACGTTAATCAGACGCCGATCCCAACTCCCTTTCCTATGCCACGACTACTTCAACTGACCCACAAACTATTGCCAACCTTTACGCTTCTTTCTTCAAGAAATTCTTCAACGGACATTTTTTCGAGCCTAACCGCTCTTACTTCAAAGACCTGCCGAATTTTCCTTTGGACCCTTGTCCTCTCAGCATATTCAGCATTACCTAGTTGAAGAAAAATTAAACTTACTTACAAACGAGTTCAAGCCTGGACCTAATGGATTTCCGGCTGTCCTCTTAAAACAATGCCCCTTTTCTCTTTCTCTCCGGCTATCAAAGATCTTCAATCTATCCCTTACACAAGGAATCTTCCCAAGTATTTGGAAATCCTCTTTTGTCACCCCCATACATAAAATCATCATCATCATCATCATCATCGGCACTACAACCGGGTTCCCGTCTTGGTCTTATTTAGCAAGTCTCTCCACCGGTATCAGGTCCATATCCGCGACTTGTTAAATTGTCCATAATAATAAGTTTTTCCGCGCAAGGTTACTAGCCTTGCGCCCATAAATAAAAAGGGACCCAAAAAGGATATTAGTAACTACCGTCCCATCGCCAAACTGTCACATATTCCAAAACTCTTCGAAGCCATTCTTTACAACCCGTTATGTTTCCGTTGCTAATCCATCAGCTCACCCAACCAGCATGGTTTTCTTAAGGGTGGGTCGACCACCACCAATCTGGTTGAGTTCTCAACCCACACTCTTCGTGCCTTAGAGAATGGGAGCGAAGTCGATGTAATCACAAGCGATTTCAGCAAGGCCTTCGACAAAATCTCCCACAATCTCATCCTCTTTAAGCTCTCCTGCCGGTTTCGAAGCCCTGCTGATTAAGTGGATTTCTTCCTATCTTGAAGATCGAACCTATCGTGTCAGATTTAGTCCTTTTCTTTCCTCGTCGGTGGTTCTACAGGGCAGCCATCTTGGACCCCTCCTATGCATTCTTACTACTTACGATATAGACTCCAGTCACAAGCACTCCTTCATCTCTCTATATGCGGACGACACTAAACTCTTACAGACGATCCGCTCTTCTGTCGAGTCCTCTTTTCTCCAAATTGATCTCGACAGCTTTTCAACTTGGTGCCAAAACAACTACCTCGAATTAAATATTGCCAAATGTCACTCAATCACCTTATCTCGTAAACGACCCCCCTCCCCGCGACGTTCCTATTTCTTACTCAAGCAACAGATATCACCTGCACAATCGATTCGTGACCTAGGCATCTGATGTGATAGGGAGCTAACTTCATCCCACATATTGATGACATTATTCTCAAGGCCATCTCTGTCCTCGGTTTTGTGAAACGCTGGTCGAAAGAATTCTCTAATTCCTACGTTTCCAGATCGCTCTACATAGCCCTTGTCCGCCCCCTTCTTGAATATGCTAGTCAGGTTTGCCCTCCTCACTACTCGTCTCATATTCTCAGGATCAAAAGCGTGCAACGTCGTTTTTTGCGTTTTGCCCTCCGAAGATTGAATTGGGAAAATCTTCTGATTCTACCGCCATACACAAGCCGTCTCCACCTAATTAACCTTAACACACTTGAAGAGCGCAGAATTCATACCGATATCCTCTTCACCCACCGTATTCTCTCCGATTCAATCAACCGCCCAAGCCTATTTTCCTCCATCACATTTTACGCTAACCCCCGAAACCTGCGAAACCCTCGTCTCTTCTATTTGCCGTCCATACATTTCTTACGGCTGTAATGAACCCATTCCGCGAATGTGGGGGTGGACAAACTCTTACCCCACCTTCTTTGACTTCAATTTCACCACTCCCGCTCTCAAACGTCTCCTTTCTTATCTGCCCTAACATTCCTAACATCTCTAATTTCGACCTCTCAACCGATAATCTCAGGCACCGCCTCCTAAAGCATTCTCACCACCAATCTTAAGCGGCTCTTCTACACTTTACTATAACCTGTCCTGGTTACCTTAAGTTAAGCTTAGTTAAGTTATTTTGCGTTCTCTAGTTTGTAACTTTAGTTGTAGGTAATTATGTTGGTTGAATTAAACCAATAAATAGGGTGGTACCCCCACTAAACTTAACTTGTGAGTGAGGCAACTGGGTCGCAGTTTTTTCTTTAATTTCTTCATAACCCTTTGTATTTTTGATTCCTCCTGGGTATAGAGTAACTGGTCTTCGATGCTCCACAGGTATCCCCGTCTTCTGATCATCTCTTTTTTTTACTTCTTATTTCGAGAGCTTCAAATTGTGAATCGTTCTTTCTTCGAACGAGACTTTTTATTTTTCCTCTGGGCCCTTTTGGTCTTTTCATGGACTGTCTACAAGGCACCATTTCCGACGTTCTTCTAACAAGGCCAGCGCTTCTCGCCTGCCTTCCTTACCAATTTCCGTGGCGATTGCTGAACTCAATAGCGAGATCATGAATCTATAGCGTTTAAGACGATAGTGAAGAACGTGTGATTCGAAACGACGCTACGACAGTTAGAATCACTTAGAGATTGACCCAATGCTCAACACATCAAGCCACTGCCGCGAATACGAATTCGATTTCTAAACTCAAGCACACTCGATTGCTGTGAAATTGATATGTTATTGCTTGGTATACGGCTGATGCTTTTGCTTTTTCGATTTTCTTTCTGTGTTGTTCTTCACTATTTGCTTGTGTATTCCGTCTTGAATCTAGAGGGGTCGATCCCTTCAGTCCGTAGAGGTCGACCTACTCCATTTTTAAGTACACATTAATGTACGCGGAAGCCACAGCTTCTCCTCTCGGCTCTTCTGGCTCGTCATCAGATTCACTGTTCTATTTTCGTGGCGATTGCTGAATCCAATACCAGGATGGAGAATCTCTAATCCAAGAGAACTAAAACTCGGGTTGATTCTTTCAATCCATGAACATCGACATTTCTAAGTACGCCATACTACTGCTGATTGTGTGCACGGAAATAGCAGCTACCTCTCTGGGCTCATTTGGTTCGTTGTCGGATTCCTTGTTTGATTTTCGTGGAGATTGCTGAATTCTATCTCAAGAGGGGGGATTCCTAGTCATGGCGAGTTAAAATCCGGGTCGATCCTTTCGGATCTTAAACATCGGCTTGCACAATTTTTGTCGGTTTACTGCTACGTGGACGTGACAACTTCTTCTCACTGCCCTTCTGGTTCGTCAACAGGTTTGCTGTTCGATTGGAGTATGTCGCGGTGATTTCTTCGTTCTTTTCCCTGCTTGCCTCCTCAATAGCTGAGTTAGTAAGGAGGCTGTGTCTTGCGTTTGATTGTGCAAACCTAAGTTCAACTGATGACTCTTGCTGTTGTGCAGGCCGGCACAATTACTGAGTAGTAGGTAGAGCCCCTAAGCCCAGCCGCCCGGTGAAATACCACCCCATTAAGCTAGAGGTTTCGTGAAATGGTTGGGAGTAATCCTTGACCATCTTTCAGAGCTTGGCTGATGGACCCGGTCAAGAAAAAATAGCATATCAGGGTGCTGACTCAGCGCTATAGGTTCGCCTTTCCTGGGAGAAGTGAAATAAAAAAAAAGTCGTTGATAAAGGTTAGTCAAAGTGGTGGATATTATGTTGCCATCTTGAACACGACTCACAAGTTAGTGCTCGTCAGACCAAACTTTCATGTCGATAACCAAGATACTTGAGGAAGAGCCTCCCCTTCTTTGTCAACTCCCACTTTCTACTCAAGACATTCCAAGATCTAACCTCTTTCGTGGCTTACTCGGACACAGTGTTCTGAAGTTCCTCCTTTACTTGGATAAGGAAGAGTTCTCCCCTCACTTATTCGTATTTCCTTTCATGCGTCTCTTAAATGGCCCAAAGTCGACACACATGTCTACTTCTACCTCCAAGAAGTGACTGAAATATGTAAGCTTCGATTACTCTCCTTCTCGATGACTGTGATCACCAGTACTGCGTGGCTGATGATATTTTGCTGGTCCATTATCGTGTTTCCCGTCACCCCTTCGGATAAATTTAGGTACTGTGTTTTTTTTTAATGGTTTGATGGTGGTGACAGAAATACTCATGTAGGTGGAGAATGTGTTTACATTAACCGGGTCGTGTGTGAGTTGCGGTCGATCCTGGAGCTTGGTCAATTCTACCAATATTAATCCTCCCGGTCTACTAAAACTTGCCTCTACTCCTTTCGTGACCTTCTCTAGCCATTTGGCGATGAATAGGAGTTCCTTGCTCTCCACAGGAGGATTCTTCACAAACGCGTCATGTTCTACGACTAGTGTGAAGTCGGAAGCTGTGTCGCGGAACGCTCTCCGAAATGCTATTTTCATTGGCACCGTTAAAATGTGGGAGCTCGGAGCAGCCTCAAATATCAGAGCACAGTATAAGCGGAAGTACAAGTACCGATAAGGAGGTAGAGGATGAGTTATTTCCAGTTACATAAAAGGGGATTTTAAAGCACACGCAAATGTCAGCGCCCAGTGTAAGCGGAAGAAGGGATAGAATATAACGAGGTAGAAGATAAGCTATTTCGAATTTCAAAATCGAGATTTTAAAGTAGTTTCAAATGTCAGAACAAAGTATGAAGGGAAGAAGAGGTAGATGATGAGCTATTTCGGGTTTCATAAAATGGGATTTCGAAGTGCGCTCAAATGCCAAAGTACAGTATGAGAGGAAGAACAAGTAGACGATAACGAGGTAGAGGATAAGCTATTTCCAGTTTCACAGAAGGCGATTTTAAAGCACGCGGAAATGTCAGAGCCCAATGTAAACGGAAGAAGGGATGGAATATAACGAGATAGAGGACGAGCTTTTTTGAGTTTCATAAAAGGGGATTTCGAAGTAACCTCAAATGTCAGAGCACAGTGTAAGCGGAAGAAGAGATAGAAGATAATGAGGTAGCGGATGAGTTATTTCGAATTTCACACAAGGGGATTTCGCGTAACCTCAAATATCAGAGCACAGCGTAAGCGGAAGAAAAAATAGAAGATGACGAGGCAGGGGATGAGCTATTTCGAGTTTCACCAGTAGACGATAATGGTGTAGAGGATGAGTTATTTCGAATTTCAAAAACGAGATTTTAAAGTAGCCTCAAATCTCAGAGCACCGTATGAACGGAAGAAGAGGTAGAGGATGAGCTATTTCGAGTTTCATAAAACGGGATTTTGAGTAGCGTCAAATATCAGATCACAGTATAAGCGGAAGAACAAGTAGACGATAACGAGGTAGAGGATGAGCTATTTCCAGTTTGACAAAAGGGGATTTTAAAGCACGGTCAAATGTCAGAGCCTAATGTAAGGCATAGAATATAATAAGGTAGAGGATAAGCTATTTCGAGTTTCATAAAAGGGGATTTCGAAGTAACCTCAAATGTCAGAGCACAGTGTAAGCGGAAGAAGAGATAGAAGATAATGAGGTAGTGGATGAGTTATTTCGAATTTCAAAAACGACATTTTAAACTAGCCTCAAATCTCAGAGCATCGTATGGACGGAAGAAGAGGCAGAGGATGAGCTATTTCGAGTTTCATAAAAGGGGATTTCGGAGTAGCCCCAAATGTCAGAGCACAGCGTAAGCGGAAGAAAAAATAGAAGATGATGAGGTAGGGGATGAGCTATTTCGAGGTTCACCAGTAGACGATAATGAGGTAGAGGATGAGTTATTTCGAATTTCAAAAACGAGATTTTAAAGTAGCCTCAAATCTCAGAGCACCGTATGGACGGAAGAAGAGGTAGAGGATGAGCTATTTCGAGTTTCATACAAGGGGATTTCGAGTAACCTCAAATATCAGAGCACAGCGTAAGCGGAAGAACAAGCAGACGATAACGAGGTAGAGGATGAGCTATTTCCAGTTTGACAAAAGGGGATTTTAAAGCACGGTCAAATGTCAGAGCCTAATGTAAGGCATAGAATATAATAAGGTAGAGGATAAGCTATTTCGAGTTTCATAAAATGGGATTTCGAAGTGCCCTCAAATGCCAGAGTACAGTATGAGCGGAAGAACAAGTAGACGATAACGAGATAGATGATGGGCTATTTTGAATTTCAAAAACGATATTTTAAAATAGCCTCAAATCTCAGAGCACAGTGTAAACTGAAGAAGAGGTAGAGGATGACCTATCTCGAGTTGCATAAAAGGTGACTTCGAAGTACCCCTTAATGTCAGAGCATAGTGTAAGCGGACGAAGAGGTAGAAGATAAAGAATTAGAGAATGAGTTATTTCGAGTTTCACTAGTAGACGATAACGAGGTACAGGATGAGCTGTAGTAAATTCCTTCTTCACTGTCTTTCGTCCTGTGCCGGCACGAAACTGTCGTCGAATACCAGTTCACAGTCAATTAAGGCACAACTACGCCACTCTCGGTTAACAATTAACAAAAAGGGAAGTGAAACACACGGTCCAAATTAAATAAATTCTCTTTATTGTCATGTACTGTATTAACTAATAAAGCGTATACACAAATTAACGCCAACGACTTATTGTTATTCTATTGTACAATTAACGTAAACTAGGAACAAATTGTGGTGACACTTCCTTAATTTAAATCAGAATTGTTAATCTATTGTACAATTAACGTAAACTAGGAACAAATTGTGGTGACACTTCTTTAATTTAAATTAGAGTACGGAGCATTTACACTATTATTTGAAATGATAAATTATTTGCTCTTCAGTACAGTTAACGTAAGCTAGTAACACATTGTGGTGACACTTCTTTAATTTAAATCAGAGTATGGATAATGTACACTATTATTTTAAAATGATAAATTATTTTGATTTAATGGAACGACCGTACTTTGTGGCTACTAAAACTCGTCTCCCAACATTGATTTATTTAACGTGGAGGCCCGACTTGCCTCTGCGGAATCCAGAACGCGATTAATTATTTTATCCGAAGCGACAGAATACCAAAAATTCCATTCACCGCTTCGGTGACCATATAAGGTATCATCCTCGTGTTTGGTCCAGCAAAAAAGGGGTGAAACACACACACGATGATCGTCTCTGCGGCTCATGGCATGTGTGTGTCCACAAGCATGCGGACCGTGGATCGATCAAATCTACAAGGGGAACATTAGCTGGCATGATTGCAGCTGGTGCAAATATCTCCACATAGGGATTGAAGTGTTTGCACGATCAGCGACTGCGTAAAGTATTTATGCTGATCGTGCACATGTTTGGTGGCATCTCCACGTAGTCGAATTATCGGTGGTAATTTTCCATTTTGAGAACTCGACTTGCTTGGGCGATCAGCCATATGCCTTCATGTATTTGTCGGTCGGATGACCGATCGATGTAGGCATGTATGCAAAAGGGAAAATATAAAACATTTCCTGCATGTGTGCGGCTGGCGCGTAAGGGTATGGTGTGGGGAGGATGTATGGCACCGGCATGGGTGCGAGTTCTACTTCGTCCCACTATTACTCCACTATACTTGGTACCAAAAAGAACAAACGAATGATCGCCGAGGGAAGCAGCATACATCAATCACAGGTGAGAATGAAACACTGGGAGTCACGTTATAAGGTTCCTTTTATTTTCAAAACACAAAACAATTAAAATACTTCACACGTTCTAATCCACAAAATTGATGTATAAAATTGGTCTATCACATTTCCGTATTATTGAATCTTTTGTTACCTCTTCAATTTCCCGGACTCGGTGTCGCATATCCTTGGGCACATTCACTTTTTACTATATTTCAATTTCGACCGTGAAAAGAACTGACACTTCCAAATCAACAAAACGCAACACTTGTCTTGCCTTTCTCAAGTTATGGATCACGAAAAGGAGGACAATCTGGTTCGGGACATAGAATAAAGGACTCTGGGACTGATGCGCCCCCGTGGCGCCACGGGGAGCAGAAGAAAAGAAGACCGACCAGCGTGTCTGGGTGTTAAAATACGACTCCAAAGGTATATTATTATGTACATATAACGCATCTCCGCGGTTTGCGGAGTGCGGGAGATAAACCTACCGTCACGAGCGGTGGTTGGGATGAGACTCAGCGATCGTCATCTCAAGCAGAGATCACTCGCTAATCCTAATCATGGTGGTATGTGTGCATGGTCCTTTCATGGATGAAAAAGGAACCTAGAACAAGGAAAGGGAATAAAGAGCATTCATGGGATACGATTTCGGTAAAGCAAATAAAACCGAAATCGTCGGATGCCAATGGAATCTTTGTTGGAACATGTGCGGCTAAACAAAGAGACGATGTTCCGATGTGAAAATGTGCTAATTGCTTTTAGCTAGGTTGCTGGGAAATGGTGTTTATGGCATCGCTAGTAAGGGTACGTATGAATACCTATTTGCATTGTTAATGCTTGGATTTCAATTGATGCCAAGGGACGCGGAATGCGCATTTGCTTTGGGTTGCACATTGTGCGAGTCAGGGAATTTTATTGCTGGGAGAAAAACGTCGCCAGCCAATGTATACATAAAAAAATTTATCGTATACATGAATGAAGGTAGGAATAGGCGACGCCATGATAATTATCTCTGTCTGGAATGGTTACATGATATGTGAACCGAGGGTTTTTCTATTCAGGAATTTGTCTGGTAACGAATTGGTTTAGAATCCCAAATAAGCAAACAAAGAAATCTTACGGAAATTGTATGCGAAGGGATACATGAAAAGGTAAGTTTTGTTTGTAGGGATTTTAATATTATAGATGGTGATCTATATAATGCGTGAAGCATTTACAGGTACTAATGCTGTTGCATTAGCAAACTTAAGGGAGTAGGGTAGTAGTTATGGGGGTTTTTCAGGTAGGTAGACCGTAGGGTTTGGCGGAACCGCTACAGTATATCTCATTGATATAGTACCGGCAATGTTGGTTGCTGGTGATGCAACCAAATTGCCTTTATGTGTGGAAGATACCTTGTACACGATGGAAATCGATCCGAGACATGTTCAATGGATTGGTTCGGTTCATGTTGGTTGCGTGGTGATGTAACCAAATTGCCCATAAGGAACATGTCTGTTTGGTGCTGATGGATTTAGCATCAGCAAATATTGTGATTTTTACAGAGTTTCAAGGCTTTATGGTACAATCATGAATAGGTAAGTACTTGCTTTCCAGGTTTCTGTATGCCCTAGGTGGGAGTTTCTACTTGTTAATGGGAAGATGATTGGTGGCGTTCAAGGGAACTGCCACAGAGCTATTTCGAATTTCAAAAACGAGATTTTAAAGTAAGCTCCAATCTCAGAGCACCATATGAACAGAAGAGGAGGTAAAGGATGAGCTATTTCGAGTTTCATAAAAGGGGATTTCGGAGTACCCACAAATGGTCTTCGGCTGTGTGGAGCTTCGATCTGACGATGAGAAAACTTATCGCGACACCTCTCATGACTATACTCCACCTTCTGCGTGGGTGGCTGTATGGTCTTGTCTACCAAAGGTTGGGTAGATGATGCTCATTCAGTGGCGCATATTAGCTGCTTGAATTTGTTGCAAATACTTTTGAACACAAAAAATTTAAATAGTATATTAATATACTGGAACGTACTCACTTATTTGTATTAATTATGGAGGTGTTCTTTGTGAATGATGATCAACTGATATTGCCTGCTGTTGGTTCCTGGTTAGATCAACACTGCTCTGGGGTTATTGCGTGCCCGGTTATTATTCTCCAGTTCATCTCTTCTCACAATTTACACTATCCCTTTGTTGATGCTATTTGTAATCTTTCACACGTTCGAAACTCTGTTTTCGTTGCGCGCACTTAATGAAAATATTTCTTTTCGTTTTTCCTTTTCGTTTAACTTCTTTTATTTTTTTGGCGTTATTTTTCAGAAATAATTTTACTCCGATAGATTACATAACATAAATACCATTGACTTGTGCCAACTTAAAAACACGAGAGAGAGAGAGCAAATCGCTCATTTGAGTCATTTTATACTCGAGAAAAATTTGTCCCCACCTTACCATTTATTGATTCACTGGAATTTGACTTCGGATCTCGCTGGCCTCAACCCCGTTCCACTGAATCGTCAGGTGCATAATGTAATGTAATGGCAATTTTACTGGGAAGGGTCAATGTACTTAAAAATGTGTGTGAAAATATTCATGGTCCTCGTTAAGAGAATTTTTTGTAATTCCTTTTGGGGCAAGAATTGCTACAGTCGCGAGGTGGAGGATGGAGAGGTTGGAAAATGGTTGTTTGTACATTTTCCGTTTGTTCGGATCACACGTATTTCACTATCGTCGCAAACGCTATATTGTCATCTTGGGAAAAACTCAACTCAGTTAAGCGGTCGATTGCAGCAATTGCGAGTTCATATGACTCGATAATATGCCAAGGCGGAATATAAAAGCAAATGAGCTATGACTATTCATGGTTGAATAGACTGTACCTGATGGAAAGTTTGACCATGACAACTGCTTTTGGGATAGGATTATGTTTCGTTAGGGAAAATTGTGCTATTAAAGTGTAGGAAAATGTTGTTTTTGGATACAAAATGTGTGTGATTACAGGATAAGGCCGCGAATTTCCGTAATTCATTAGATCGAAAATTAGCATTGTTAGTTATGTAACATCAGCCAGGTAGGCGTTTAGAACTCCTGCGAAACTGTTACTGTGAAAATTATCACTGAGTAGGTCGAATGTTTCAAGATATATAAAAAGCTGTACCTTTGATGGAATGGGCGTTCGCGGTATAGATTTCGAGGGAGAATTCGATAAAGAGTCGCCTTTTTTGGAAACCGATTTGATATTCAGTTTGGAAATTGTTTAGCCGAGTGGGAAGTTTAGAAAAAGTGAAAAAAGACATTTTCATAAACAAGAATGGGTTCGTCTGGTTTTCCTTTCGCTTCTGTGGTGTTTTGAAGGCGACAGAACTATATTTCCTGCCTGCTTATTATAACAAAGAATTTTGATCAGAACACTATCACACGGATTAAACTAGAAAGAAGCACGTATCATGAAGGAGGGTTAAATTAAGAACAAATTCAATTGTCAACTATTATAAAGAAGGATATATAAGAGCGATTGCAATTTAGCAAAAAGTCATTATTTTAGCACTCTTCTTCTGGCCAGTCATCCCGTCTACCTAGGTGTAAATTATCAGACGCATTATCTACAATCCCTTTGGATAATGGAGCATATGAGCGTATGCATTTAAATACTGCAAAATCTCACCATTACAGACGTCTACCACCGATGCAGGCAAATTTGATAAATCATCTAGGACGAATGTTATTGCGCAAATGTTTGCAGTCTTTCTAAATGAAAAATATCTTTTCTGCCAACACGACATCTGTTAGATTCTAATAAATTATAGAGCATTTTCTCTTTGCCAAGTAGCGGTTGGTACGACCCATCCCCTGATGTTTGATATACAATATAATAAGGAGCGCTGGGGTCATGCAGACCTACAGTCATATCCCGTCACATATGTGCCCCTAATTAATTCAGTTGGAAACTCTGCGAGGGCAGCTCTTCTCCGCGACCGTGGGGAAAACGAGACTAGTTTTTAATACTTCACGTCATCCCTGTGACGAAAGTACATAAAGAGAAAAGGCTCAGCCACTCATAGCGGGAATACTTTTGGTAGGGGACGGATTTAATTAATTTTGGCTCTACATTGATGGCATATGTGGTCAAAGTATTTATGCTTGTTCTCGTTAGTGGATCCTGTTTGGCTTTGGTTTTGCCCCCGATGAATTCAGAACATTCGTCGTTACATATATTTTGCCTTCGGGTGGTGGTAATCAGTAAAAGGGGATGGCAGGAAATCCTTCAAAATTCCAGTGACCAAGATTGTATATTATGAACACGCAGAACGAAGGGATCCTAAAACATTATGTTGGCTTTTTTGTGCTTTTAGTTTTTGTTTTCGCGTTTTACAATTTATTGGGAAGCTGTGATCCATCAGCATAAGAATATTAATGACTGCCAAGCGTCTATTGGAATATTCATAACTGCGTTAACGAGTATAAAAAGGAGTACATCAAAAGAAGCCTTTGTATATGTTTGAAAGGCAAACGACCAACTTTAATTAATTGCATTAGAGATGTAGAGACGAGAGGTCCAGATAGCTATTGAGCATGATGTTGGGGAATCGGTGAAGGACCTTCGCGCCATTGTGTAGATGTAGAGTAACGGATGATATCTGCAACAGATTTCAGTGAATTATTTGAAGCTATATGTGTATAGTTAGATTGCAATGATTGCAGAGCTTCATATACGCACAACATTTTCTTCGCGTCACATGAGACTATTAAAAACATGATCATCAGCTATTGAGTGGATTTAATAAAAGCCCAATGTAGTATATCCAAAATCATCTACTCTACCATTCAGATTAAAAGTATCCTCGCGTCCTTAGAAAGTCTATTTAGGCATTTTTTCTAAATGTACAATATTTCATTGATATTGAGGTTTTTACGACATGGTCAAGACACCATTCAATGATGTGAGAAAGGTTTTCCTATATCCCCCATCCAAACATGAGCTTGAAGTAATCATCAATTTACAGACAGATTTGACGATAGCGGTGTATCCCGATAGACTACTAATGTCTGTTCCTTGTGCAAACGTGAAGTGGTCATAAAATTTGATGGGTAAAATACATGAACTCTCATATGGGGAAGCCTTATATGTGGGTCACGTTCTGTATTTCCAGCACGCATGCATCACCAGCCATCATCCTGAATATACTGGAAGTTTCTTTCAGAATCTGAATGAGGATTTCAAGCCATTGTCAACCCTCTGAAGACTTGTGCTATTCCCTTATGCATCTCATTACATGTACGGGAAAATATCCTTGCCTTTTTTCCGGATTATTCGCATTCTAATTTTAAAATTCATTTCGTGTTCTCCCACTGAGATCATGTTTCGAAATGAATTTTAGCTTTCTAAGCTCGCTCATCTATAGGCATCTAGAAAAGTTTGTAGGAAGTAGTCAAGGGAATATTATATCGTATAAAAGAGGTTCAGACTGATTCTCCATAGAAATTTCACATTACAAGAGACTAGGAGTTCTATTTACTAATTGAACATTGACAAGAATCTTAGGATGTTCATCATAATGGTAAATGTTTTAGGGTGATGCCCGATATCGATCTGAAAGTAGGCTACAGGTGAGGAAGAGAAAATGTGAACCTGCCGGAAAATGTTTACTAATAGAAATTTCCAAGTGTGCTGTCTTTGGAACGAGGTGTGGTGGCTTATAGAAAGTCTACATTCTCATGTCGAGTAGTCGTCAAAAAATTCGAACAACATCAAAACAATGTGTGCAAGAATATCAAAACTATGATGGACGTATGCAACACTTGACGAGACAGTATAAAACACAACTAAAAGTTTTCGAAAGATGATTGGCTGTCCAAAAAATATCGTGGGAAGTGGTTCAGGACGTTTAAGTTTTGTTATCAAGCCATTTTGCACGTCTAGGATAACCGCATCAGGGAGAAGTAGACGTGAGAAAAAAATAATGGGAAATTTCACTTATTTATTATATTTGAACGCTTATCAGGAAGATTGTAAGATCTGAAGATGGTAGCGAAAAATTGATGAAGTTTCTGATCAATAGTTTTGATGTTATGTTTATGAGAATTACACGGCCCAATAAGCAGCTTCAATAATTATTTATCTGGCCATTGATTAGCTTATGCTAACAATTCATATTTTGTTCAAAAAGCAAACACAAAGCAGAGCAAAAGTTGTTTCGAACAAAAAATCGCTAAGAAGTCAGGTTTTGTCTAAAAGTAAATCGTTTAATGTTCACATCAACAAGTTTTAAGTATAAATAGAGTAAGGAAATTTAATAAAGGTCAGGTCTTATACCAATGTGGAGGATATATGTTTATTTATGTTTTTTTTGCTTTAGGGCTTACATCTAGTCCCGCGGGTCGTTACCGACCGGATTGGTCCTTACGTGGGTGTCTGTCCCAGCTGGAGGTGTCACGGCGGCGTAAAGCGGGTGTCCAACATCTTTAGCGAGAGCCTTCCCGATGAGCTGACGGTACGTTTCAGGGGCTAGTCCCACGATAGATGGTGAACTCCCTAGTTGGCAGTGGTGCCAACAGCCTTGGCCGTCTTTGGGGAGTGAATCCACAGTTGTTGCTAATGTGAGGAGAGCGTACCCGCAATAGTTTCTTTATTCGACAAATGAAAGACTTTTTTTGGTTTTATTTTGGATGTACTTTGGTTTAATTTTGTCGTGCATCTGATTCAATTGGGGAACATGATTTGGATTATGAGTAAGGGTAAGATGTGGTAAGGAATTGAATCAATGTTCGACAAATCAACTTTTGGTTTAACTTGTTGCCCAATGATTCATTATGGGAATAAGGTTGAGATTATAGGAGTATTTGGGGATTTGGATGAGAGTAGTGATTTAGATCACTACATTCCTCCCCCCTTTAGAAAAGAAAATTAATCTGGAAGAGATTAATTTTCTAGAATGAGTGAAAAGCAAAAGGCGGTGGCATTTTGATTTCGCGATAATTTACTTTTTTTTTTAGTTTAACATTTATTGTATTAATTCGTTATGTTTAGTATATGTGCTACATGTTATATTTTCTCATTTACGGTAATGTTTCTTAAGTTTGTTTGTATAAGGAATGGTATGGTATTTATCCATCAATTGTGGCTGGTGTCATGTTTACAATTATTGTTTAAATATATTAATAAAAATGAGTTTTAAAATAGCCATATGTATTATAAAAATAAGTAAATGAATTTCAAATTAATAAATGTTTTCATTTTAATTCGTGTTTTACAACGTTATTGTTCTAATATATACTTAAGGATATAATACATTAATATTTTTTGTTTTTGTTTTATGTGCACGTAATGCTAAATTTATTTGGTAATTAACATAAGGGTATTTTTCTTATCCATTTATTTTTGGACGTAGTTTTAATTAATCTGGTTTGTTCTTTTGTAGCTGGATTGATGTTTACAGATTTTATTTAAAATGAAAGTAAATTTTAAAGTAAATAAGTTTCAAATTAAGATACAAAGGATCAAAGTAAATGTTCTCATTTTAATTCGATTTTTTATTAATAATAAAGAGTTATTTTTCTAATATAATAATTTTGTTGTTGTTGATCATTTAATGGTAGATTAATAAAAGTGTATTTATATTTAAAAAAGGTCTAGTACTACATGTTTCGTATGCGTAAATATAGGTATATCTTATAATATTGTTTAGCATTCTTTATAGCTTGTCTCTTTTTTTTTTGTTTTTACCTTTAGATGTTTTAGGGTTTGGAAGTCGAATCATATTTTTACGTTAGATCTTAATTAGGATTTACATACATTTTTTTTTGTGAAATAGTTATTTACAATTGAGTACCTGGCTGACTTTCAAACAGACAACTTGTCTCACAGTTTTGCTCGTGCTATTAATCTTAATCAACCGTTATTTTCACAATAATTTTCACAATTTAATTATCATTATCTTGTTTTCTTTGCCTCGTTTTCCGCATACAAAAATTTGAACAAGTGTTATAACCGTTAAGTTATGGCCCCTGGGCCACGTGTGTTAAACAAAATTAAGCGCCAACGGTTGCGTTACGACCCCGTAATTGGAGGCCAAACTCCTCCCGATAAACTTTCGAAAGTGAACAATAAAGTTCCAGGAAAAATCTAAAATGTGTTCAAACACTAACTTTTTTCAACCACTTCAAAGTCTGATGGAAGACTCTCCTGAAATGGATCCGACCAATAACGAACAGTGCGCAGAACCTCCTAAAGAAACCGTTCCGCTAATTGTAGTATTAAAAACAACTAGTGCTAAAGTGCGTGATATTTTGAGCAACATTAAGATAGACAAATACTTAACCAAAAACATTTCAACCAAAAAAATATGTGCCCCAACAATGGACATATACAACAAAATCAGAACCGAACTCTTACGGTTAAAATGTGAGTGCTTCACCCACTCACGTAAGGAAAATCGTCCATTAAAGGTAGTGTTATCCGGGCTAGACTTAATTAGCAACGATGTAGTGAAAAATGAACTAATTGCACTCGGGATAAAGTGCCTAGATGTTAAAACCATCACATTAAACTCGTCAGCAAAAGCCCTGTACAAACACTATTTGTACATCGTCTATATTCAACGCGTACTGTTAAATTAAACGAACTAAAACGGAACTACTCAACCTTGTTCAAAACCATCGTTCGCTGGGACATTAAAAAACATAATCCAGGTAAGGTCACACAATGTCACAATTGCCAGCTTTACGGTCACGGCTCGATGCATTGTCATATAAATAGCTTCTGTGCAATATGTTCGGGAAACCATAAAACATCCGACTGCAAAACGAATGAGGTCATCAAGTGTGCAAATTGTAGTGGGCCACATAAATCCACCGATCCAGAATGCATAAGCCGAAAGCAGTACATAGACATTCGCCGCAAAGTATCCCCACGTGGACGTGGTACAGGAAATACAACCTTCCTACAGCCTCCGAGTGACAAACAGCAGCCACTGCCCGACCGTTTATCCATTGATAATTTTCCTCCACTACCGCGATCTGTGCGTCAACCTATACTTCCTTCATCCACCTGGGCTTCTGGCCTCCATCAAACCCAGCAACCTTCCAACAGTGATACGACACACACGAAGAAAAATCCGTCAGAAACTTTAACTAATGATAACCTGTTCTCATTTAGCGAGATAAACTCTCTTCTTAATGAAGTTGTAACCAAGCATAGTGCTTGTCAAACTAAAGCTGACCAATTTAACGTCATTACTTCATTAGCTATTAAGTACATATACTCGGAAAAAACATGTTAAGAAACTCTCTTAACATCATAACTTGGAATGCGAGAAGCATCAAAAACAAAAAGCATGAATTTTTTAGTTTCTTGATTAATTTTAATATTGACATTGCACTTGTTTCAGAAACCTGGCTCAAACAAGACATTTCTTTCTCACATCAAAATTTCATATGTTATCGCCTAGACAGGGTACATGCTAGTGGTGGAGGTGTCGCCATTGTTGTGAAAAAATGTATAGAACATTCCTTGCGTCCTTCATTGCACCTTAAGTTAATCGAGGAAATTAGTATAGATGTAACATTAAGTGACAACTCCAAGGTGAGTCTTTTTCGGTCTATTTCCCTGGAGGAAATAGAAACCTAGAGAAATTTACTTACTTTAAGCGGGATCTGCAAAAATTGTATAGAGTCAACACTCGAAACAAGGTAATTATTGGTGGTGATCTAGACTGCAGACATCAGTCGTGGAATTGTCTTAGGGCAAACTGCTGGGGTAACATTTTACTAGATGTTACTGAATCCAGCCCAAGTTTTTCCATACTTTATCCACTTCTCCCCACCTATATCCCAGCGAGTGCTAACAAGAACCCCTCAACTCTTGATCTATATATCACTAATATTCCAAATTACTGCACAGTACCATTAACTCTAAATGCGTTAAGTTCAGACCACCTTCCGATCAGCCTCACAGTGAATTATACAGTAGTTGTAAATCGTACCAGTTTATACCACAACTATTCCGCCGTCAACTGGAATTGTTATAAATCATATATAAAGACGAACTTGGTTCTAGGTGATACCAGCCTAAATTCTATAACCTGCAGCGAGCACATTGATATCCTATGTAACAATTTTGTTACTGTTATCAATAGAGCGGCCGATCTTGCGATACCTAAATGTTCTACTGCTCCAGTTGATAAGGCAGCGCTTCCTGAAAATATCTTACATCTGATTAGGCTACGAAACTCGGAAAGAAGAAAATGGCTGCGTTATAGAATCGATTGTTTTCTAGTTAATGTTAAAGTCTTAAATAATATCATTAAAAACGAAATCTCAACATATAGGAACAAGTATTGGAATAAACACCTTTCCTCTCTTGACAAAGCAAGCAAACCGTTCTGGAAAATATCAAAAAATATGAAAAAGAGAGGGTCAAGTATTCCTCCGTTTAAAGTTCACGACCAGTTGTTTATTTCTTCAGTGGAGAAATCGGACCCACTTGCTAACACGTTTAGTAAGAACCACTCCATATCTATGCATCTAAGCGACGCGTATACTGAAGCTGAAGTTGCTAACACTATCCATGTACTTTCTCAAACACCAGCTGAAAGTACTTACGCAACTAATATCAGCAAAGTTAAAGAATTGATAAAAAAATCGAAATCCAAAAAGGCTGCGGGTCTCGATAATATTAACAACAAATTAATCAAAGCACTTCCACCTGCTGCAAGTAACTATTTAACGTTCATTTTCAACGCTTGTCTTAAGAATTGTTATTTTCCGGACTGTTGGAAAACAGCAAAAGTAATACCTATCCCGAAACCCGGCAAACCGAAGAACAGCCCCGAAAGCTACAGACCTATTAGTCTACTTAGCTGTCTAAGTAAGCTCTTAGAGAAAATCATTAAGGAAAGGATTGATCGTTTTGTGGAAGACAATAACATCTTACCAAACTTTCAGTTCGGTTTCCGTAGTGGTCACAGCACAATTCACCAAATCTTGCGCATTAAAAACCACATAGCTGGTAAATTCATCGACAAGGAGTCAACGGGACTGGTTCTTCTAGACATCGAAAAAGCTTTTGATATGGTATGGCACGATGCCTTGATTTATAAGCTACTAAAACTTAAGCTGCCAACACCGCTTATCAAAATTATCCAGAGCTTTCTTCGTTCGAGAAAATATGTTGTGAGTTTAGGAACCGACATATCCTCTACTCACCAAATCCACCATAGTGTACCCCAAGGCTCGGTCCTTGGTCCCATATTATTTACATTGTTTGTCGCAGATCTACCATGTCTAGGTGAAAACATTCAGGTAGCTATGTTTGCCGATGATACGGCCATTTTCTCTTCGGGTGCCTTATTCACTAATGTCTACAACTCTTTGCAAGCAGCTCTTTTTTTTTTTTTTTTTTAAAACTGTATTTATTAACCATAATTAAAATTTGTACATTTAAGTAATACAGTGACTTAAAATTAAATTCGTGACAATTGCTTACATGTAATTATTATTATAATACATTTTCCAAACAATTTTTTAAGAGTTACAGGCTAGATGTGTATTTATACATTTAGTAGGGTTTTGTCTTCCTGGAAAAGGTCAGAAAACCAGGAATTTCTTATTTTTACTTTACTTAATCTAAACTTAACCCTAAATATAAATATAAATATAACTTATCCTAACTTAGTCTGATTATTATAAAATGAGCTATAAACAAAACAAAGTTTTATAATTAATGGGATTTATGAATTAAAGGATGTGGAATGAGGTCAGTTATGGGTTTGAGGAAGAGTATTTCTTTCCGGTTGTTCGTTGGAAAAACGTAGGATATTGGAAAATGGTTGGACGATAGAGTATTTGAACTGGTAAGGGGTAACTTCGGTGTTGTGGTATATGATCTCGTTTGAATCATTTACCAGTCTGCCTGAGGCGAAGATAGCTCTGGTGTGGAGACAGTTGGGGTAGTTAGTTCTGATATCTAGAGGGTTCTCTAAGAGCGAGGTTATTATGGGATTGGGATTATTTTGTAGGTTTTCGATAAATTTGATAGATAGCTCGAGGAATCGTCTATCGAGGCGCTCAATACCAGCGGTATTGTAGAGTTCGACGTTACTATAGTACTTATAGGAGTTAGGACGACGATGTAACCCAGAGACATACCTAAAGCATTTTCTTTCGAATACTCGTAATTTCTCCATTTGGGAGGGAGTGATATGGTACCACAATGGGCACGCGTACGTGAGTGTGGGCCTGATAATCTGTTTGTAAATGAGCAGTTTGACTTTGTGAGAGAGACTATTAGGTTTCCACATTACTCTTCTACAGAGATTAAGCTGAATTGTGGCTTTTTGAAGGGAATTTTTAATGTGGGAGGAAAAAGACCAGTTATTAGAAAAAGTGATTCCCAGATATTTTTGGGTTTTGGAGGGTTTTATTAGAGTGTTGTTTAGGTTAAGTTTAATTTTGTTGTGGCAGCGTCTAGTGTTGTTTGTACAGTGCTCGTGTTTGCCCTTGAACACTATGAGCTGCGTTTTATTTGGGTTAAGGTGAATTTTCCACTTATTGAAGTATGATGATAGGTTAGGGTGAAAGTTGTTAATGCGATTTCTTGCAGCCTTAACAAATTTGCTGCTAGAGTAAATTAATGTATCATCAGCATAATTCAGCATCACAACATTAGGAGATACGGGTTGAGGAATATCCGCGGTATATAACAGATATAAAATTGGCCCTAAAATAGAGCCTTGGGGAACACCCGCGGTTATGTTGTGGGTTTCTGAGACGGAAGAATTTATTCTCACAACGAATTTTCTGTCAGAAAGATAAGAGGCTAAGAGCTTTGTTGTGTGAGAATTTAGATTAAATATGGAGTGCAGTTTGTACAGAAGCCCTGAGATCCAGACGCAATCAAACGCCTTAGAAATATCGAGAGATATACACACAGTAGGGCTTTGGTTTTGGAGACCAGTTGTAACATCGTGTGTAAGTTTTAGTAGAGCATGACATGTGGATTGTCGCTTACGAAATCCGAACTGAGAGTTAGGGATGAGGGCATTCTCATTGGCAAATGAGAGAAGATTTTGGTAGATCTTGCGTTCCAGTATCTTACTTAATGTACTTAATAGGGATATTGGACGATAATTGAAAGGGCTATTACTACTACCGGGCTTCTTAATAGGAATTACCACCGCAGTTTTCCAGTTCTCTGTGAAGTGCGATGCATTAATTATTTGATTAAGAAGAATGAGGATGGGAAGTAGATTCTGTGGGCGTAGCCTTTTAAATAGAAGGCGTAGGATTCCATCTAATCCAGTTGACTTTTTGTTATTTCCTGATCTTACGATCTCGGATAATTCGTCTGCAGTTAGAAAATTTGTAGTGTCTAAGGGGTGTGAAGCTATGTTCGTGTTGCTAAATTCACCGATGAAAGGAGTAAAAGATGTGAATAATCTGTTTGAGATGTATTCGTTTACTGTGTTCTCGAAGCCGGGAGTTGATAGAGAATTATATTGCTCATGAATCTTTGCAAAGTGTTCTGCGAGGCAATTTGCTATGTCCGTATCGGACTGGGCAATATTATTGCTGATTGGGTTGATGAGATGATCAATTCGGGGTTTATATTTATGACCAGTTAATTGGTTGATGTTTTTGAAAAGATCCCGATTTGGTTTGATATTTTTAAGTGTGGAGATGTAGTTTTCATCTGCGAACTTTTTCAACTGCTCATTTATCAGAGTGGATAGGAGTTGGATTTGGCTTTTAATAAAGGGGCAGTATCTTGTATGGAGTTTACGGCGGAGCTGCTTTTTAAGGCGCAATAATTTGGTTAGGATGCTGGGCAAAGGCTTTCCTAAATAGTTATGAGGAATGGTTGTCGGGGTGTTGTTGCTGAGAGCCTCCTGAAGAATTTGCTCTATTCTTAAAGATGCGTGATCGATTTCAATAGGGAGTAAGTTAGATGCTTCAGGGATATACAAGTCAGAGAAACTTATCGCTATGTCCCTATTGACTTTTCTCCAATTTGTTTTGGTGAAGTTTGGGACAAGGTTTGACGAGTAGAGTGGGTCGAAAGAGGGGATTTGGATCGTGGTATGAACGGAACCATGATCAGAAGGAAATATAAAGGAGACTGTTGGTGGACCCGCTGAGTGAACATCATCGGACTTGAGGAAGAAGTCGATTGTTGACTTGGCTGTGCTAGTGACACGGGTTGGCTGTAATGGGGGGTCAATGTATGTATATGGATAAGATGGGAGGAGGGCTAGCAACTGACGGCCATATTTGTTGCATTTATTATCATTGAATGCTGTATGACGAGCATTCCAGTCTCCCCCGATTATAAATGGAGCGGGAACAGACTGTTGGATTATCTGAGAAATGTCAGCATCTGGGAAATCTGGTTGTCGTGAAGGGTGAATATAAATGGATGCTAAGACGAGCACTTTATTGTTCTCACAAAAAAGTTTAACTGCCGTGTATTCAATGCTGAATATATTAGTGAATCTAATTTCACTGAATTGAAATTTTTTGTGTATTAAGATGCCGGTACCTCCGTGGGATCCATTAGTTCTGGGGTTAGAAACAAAAGTATAATTGGGAATGGAAACTCGGGAATTTGGTTTGAGCCAGGTCTCTGAAAGGAAGAGGATATCTGGGGAAAATTTTTCAACAAACAACCGGAGGTGTTGCTTACGTATATTAGAGTAAATGGATTCTGTGTTGAGGGAGATAATGGTTAGTTTAAAGAGAGCTGGAAAGAATATGGGAAGTTATTAGTGAAAGAATCTGACCTTTTTTTTCTGTTTCTGACATATGCCTCAGCGAAGGAAGCATGGCCTGTAGGCTTTGGATGTAACCCATGATGTCCAGATTGAAATTTTTAATATTATCGTTAGAGGGAGTGGTGGTGTTGATGCTTCCTTTTGCTGCATCCGCGTAAAATATTCCGGGTCGGGTTAACTTTACTTCCTGCAATACTGTTGGTTTCGTTGTAGTTGGTTTAACTGTTGACATTGCTAATTTCCGTCTTTACAGAACTTTTAGCTTCTGAGGACATTGAGAGAAATTTGCTGGATGTGGCCCTCCACAGTTACAACATTTTACTGTAATCTTCTTTGTGGTAATGGATCAATCGGCGTTGGCGGTTTGGACTGTCTCTGGTTCCAGGCCTTGTGGATTTACCTTGCATTCATCTAGCTCGTGTTCCTCTGCGCATCTGCCGCAACGTCTTTGCTGGTGGCATGAGACCGCCAAGTGTCCTGAGTCTTGGCATTGCTTGCAATGTAGAATTTCTTGTTTGTGTGGCTCCTCGATTGCGATTTTTTGGGTAAACAAATATTTAATTTGTTTAAATTGGTTGATATCCTGATTTGGTGGGATTTGTATGATCCGGAGGCTTTTTATGTTGTTTGTCCTCATGTATGGTGTTTGGAAGTAGTCCAGCTTATTAATTTTTATTTGTGGACATATCCTAGCAATTTCCAGTCCTAATTCTTCATTGGTCCATTCTGGATCGATGTGCCTTATAATAAAGGTAGTTGGTTTGCTATTTGGATGTTGGAAGGTGAAGAACTGATATTGTTCCTCTAACAGTTTTTTAACTGCAAGCAGCTCTTGACAAGCTAGCAGTATATTACAGGAAATGGAAAATAAAAATAAATGGTAATAAAACACAAGCTGTTTGGTTTTCGAGATGTAGGAAACACTGCTACCTACCAAATGGCACTAAACTCAGTATGTGTGCAGTTGATATTGATTGGTCCGAAGACTGTAGATATCTAGGTATTATTCTAGATAAAAAACTTATCTTTCAAAAACACGTCACTACCACAATTGACAAAATAAACAAAGTCGTAAGAGTTATGTATCCATTAGTGTGTAGAAAGTCAAAGCTTAGCATCGAAAATAAAATTATAATATATAAAACCATTTTTCAAGGTATACTCCTGTACGGGGCCCCTGTATGGTGTAATTGTGCTCGCACACACAAAATAAAATTGCAAAGGTGTCAAAATAAAATATTGAAAATGTTGTTGAATTTGCCATGGCATTATTCGACACATGAACTACATGAAAACGCCAACGTTAAACCGGTAGAGTTCCTTATTGACAAAATCAATCGAAACTTCTTCGTCAGTTGTTCCTTTTCTGACAATGTTCTCGTTTCCCGTCTTGCGTTATCCTAAATCACTACATATGTACTCTGACTATGAAAATTATATCGAGGTCATTACTATATAAAATAACCGGAAGCTCATGCCATATTAGTCTTAAGATTCAAATAAGGGTTTTTTATTGTAGTTTTCCCTTAATTTATTATTTGTTATTCATTAAAATTGTGCTATTGTCGTTATATAGATTTAAGATTATAGTTGTAAAGGAATTGCTATCCTAAATCTCTTAAGTACTAGTTGCAAAATATACCATAAATGTAATTATCTACCAAATAAAAATTGAATTGTTATTTACAATTTTGTTTAGTATTTATAAATTGTCTTCCTCATTGAAGGTTAATGTCCGCATTGTTGATTTGTACGTGGTATCTTTTCTTATTTTATTACATACGACATTTATTATTACCACTTTTTTTATCATCTTTGTCAATATTGTGTATTTACGAGTGTTTTTAAGTAATGAAGTAATGAAACACATTACACCCTGGGGATAGCATATGTCTAGGGTTGATAGTGGGACACGGGTTGTTGGAAGGGTAGGGTTTAGAAATAGGGTTTAAGTCTATTATTGTGAGTCACCACGGATCTTCGGCCCATTTTGATGACTGTATTTACTGGTCCTTTTATAGCAGTGACTAGGAAGTGTCCCTTCCAAATAGATACCAGTTTGCCCTTACGGTTTTCGTTTTTTATTAAGACTTGGTCCCCCATATGGGATATGTGTGATCTGATTTGGTGGTCATAGTAGGCTTTTGATTTATGCTTGTTTTCTAATTGGTTACGTTTCGCAATCGTATAGGATTTTTGCAATTTGTATCTAAGGAGTTGGTACACTGTCTGTGCTTCTGCGTTTAGTAGGGCATAGCAATCCATCATTTTTGTCAAGTTATCTTGGAAAGTCAGTATATATTGGTTCCCGGAGTTAGATTTTTCTAATGGTCCGACAATGTCCAAGTATACTTTATCAATAGGTTTCTCGGCTATATCGCTTATAACCATTGGCATTCGAAGTTGGGGTGTTGTTTTCATCGTCTGGCATTTTTTACAGTTCTTGATATATCTTCTGAAATCTCTTTGCATGTAGCGCCACCGATATTTTTTACGAATGCGGTTGTATGTCTTTCCTACTCCCTGGTGTCCTCCAAAATGGGAGTGTGGGGGTGAGAAGTATTTGCGCCGGACAGGGGCCCGCGGTTCACTTCTTCCCCTAACCATGTTGCTTGACGATTCCGTTAATCTTCAATAAAAGGCACTGGTGTTCCGTGTTATAACAGTTTTGATTATTTTTCTTAATTTTGAATAGCTTTTATCCGACACGAGCTGACTAAAGGAAGCCGAATTGAATTTTGAAATTTTAAAATCGAACTAGTTTTAATTCATTCTAACACTCCTTTTCCGCGTCCAGTCATAACTTAAGGAATACAATTTCTTACTAGATGCGTTTACTGATTGAAAAAAATATAATTGAAGCACACGCGTGCGGACACGGCGGTGGTGGAAAATAACGATTCGTGGCGGTGTGACCATCCACGGTTATGTTTGAGTCAAGACTGATCCCAATTAGGGATGAAATTGGATTTTTAGTTTTTGCACTTGACAACCAAAAAAGAACATACTTCTGCTTTCTCATTGCCACGTTCGTCGATGTGTGGTGGATTACATCGGTAAATTGATGACCAAAGAAAGCGGGAGAATGAGAGAACAGAAACAAGCTGTATGATTATCTTGGGGTGGATTTGGTTGTATGTGCATGAATCAATGTAGTTCTGAGCGGAACCCATTGACCTAATTCGGTAATATGGCGAACTCACGAGTACATTGATCTGTACGAAGACAGAACTGTGAATGAGGGGGAAATTAAGCTGGTGCTATTCACCTGCAAAAAGAGAGCATTGATCCCCAGCGAATGAAGTGTCTGAAGAAAAGCCGAAGTGATGCCAAATTGGCAAGGGTAATTTATCATGAAAACTAATTAGATATTTTGACAAATTCCCCAGCGGTTTCGCTATGATGCGACGGCGTCGTTTACTTCGACTTGTTGTTGCTACCCGACATGATATGATTTCCGATGGAAATCTCATGGGCTAGCAAAAATGGAGTTGTCGTATGGCAAAAGGTAGCTGAATTCAATTCTGCATTATCTGCATAGAATAATGAATTCAGCTATGCTTTCTTCTACAGGTAAAATCGCCGAACGGTGGGATAAGGGATAATGTGACGCGCTGTTAGCGGTCGAAATTAGGTTAGGATTGTGATATAAAGAAACCCCAAAGGAGTCATGGTAATCTCCTAAGATGGTTAAGCACTCCTCGGATTTGGTGATGGAGTTTGCTGTACCTGTTCTAGTTCTAGTGTTTTTTCCATCAGAGAATCTATCGTTACATCGCCCATTAATAATAAAAATTGCCGATGGTATGAATTTATTAACCCATTCTTCTAGATGCTTTTTGCAAAGTCATCTAATTGTGCCTTTACGGCCTCGGACAATGTGGGACCGAAGCAGCTTGACGCAGCACCTAACTAAACAATATGGGACCGTATTTTAGTTCCGCGGCTTTCTTACATTCCATTAACGACTTCTTTAGTCGTAATTGGAATAGGATGATAGCTTCTGCCGAATTTTGTGGAATAGCTAAAAGATTATTTATCAGGTCCTGATAGTTTTCTACTGGCAAATAAACTTTTCTTAGCACATCCTCGGTTTCCTGAAAAGATGCGAACGGATTGGACGCGAATAAGGATGAAGCTTCTCCCCGCAGTCTAGTAGGGAATATCTGTAAGAAAGCCCCGTCTTCTTCAGTCCTGGGGCAGTTTAAAACTCTCTTGCAGCAATCCAGAAACGTTTCCAATTCCGCACCTATATGCGGATTTGGTTCCCCGGAGAAGATGGGCATCAGCTGTGCTGACAGCTTCGCAACCTTTGTGTAATCAATAGCCATTGTTTCAAAGGTTGGGAGATCCGTTTGGTGCTGGGGCGGGGCTAGGGCTGCGGGTCTTGATTTGGGTATTTTCTATCCTTATGGCTCCGCTACGAAGCCTTTTTGGCGAAGTCCGCACTAGATCGTGGGGCGTACTAGGGTTTGGGGTGGTTCCCTGTTCCATAGACCGACTGTGGAATGGTTAGGTTTTTATGGGGGTGAAAGGTGCTGTAAAAACGGAAATGGTGGGAGTAATAATAATATAATCTGGCGCAAGACTAATGACCTTGCCCAGAAAAAATAAATTGGGTTTGCTACCCCAAGCGTGTTTTTTCTCTTGTATCAAAAGAAGCGGAAATCCTTCCCTAAGGCGTAATGGCTACACAATACAGACAAATAGGCAATTTTACAAGGGTGATTGGTAATTTTGGTAAGTTGGGGTTAAAGATCATAAAAATGTGTGTTGTTATAAGTGAAAGAAGTAAACTATACTTAATAAAAGTAAATTATTCCTATGACTTTCGTAAATTAAAAAGAAAAATAAATGGTCACTTAGCTGTTCTCAGTTGTTGGTTTCGTTGAAGCGGCTGCGATTGTTTTACTGCTGCTGCTTTGTTGATTTTAATTTATCGTCCTCTATTTTGATTTTTTGACTGCTGTGTGCTGCCTTTTTTTTTTTTTTTTTTTTTTTGTTAAGAAGAATTTTTTGTTGGCTTACGAAGCGTATCTCCGAAGCCAGACTCAGCTCCGGACGCAAGGTAAGGGTGTCTTTCCCAGTACGTTCGATGTAAGTTATTAAGTTCTTTGTTTTAATTTTTTTGTTTTTTTTGTTTTTAGATTTGAATTACCAAGTCGTACCTCCGGACGCAGGGTAAGGGTGTCTTGCCCAGTACGCTTGGAATTATGTTATTGTAGTGATCAGGGGTTTTCAAGCACTTACAAGTGTGTTACTTTGAATTCCCTGATCCTACCGGCTGCGCCAGTTGTAGTGGTTATATTTTTATTTATGTTTTTTTTTGGTTTAGGGCTTATCTCTAATCCCGCGGGTCTTTACCGGCCGGATTGGTCCTTACGTGGGTGTCTGTCCCAGCTGTAGGTGCGAGACCGGCATAAAGGGGGTGTCCAACGTCTTTAGCGAGAGCCTTCCCGATGAGCTGATGGAACGTTTCACGGGCTAGTCCCATGATATATGATGAATTCCCTTGTTGGCAGTGGTGCCAACAACATTGGCCGTCTTTGGGGAATGAATCCACTATCGTTGCTAATGTGGAGAGAGCGTACCCGCAATAGTTTCTTTATTCGACAAATGAAAGACTTTTTTGGTTTTATTTTGGATGGTCTTTGGTTTAATTTTGTCGTGCATCTGATTCAATTGGGGAACATGAATTGGATTATGGGTAAGGGCAAGATAATTAGGAATTGAATCAATGTGCGACAAATCAACTTTTGGTTTAACTTGTCGCCCAATGATTCACTATGGGAATAAGGTTGAGATTATAGGAAATATCGGGGATTTGGATGGGAGTAGTGACTTAAGATCACTACACCAACTACAAAGAGGTATCTTTTTAATCACAGTCTTTCGAGATAGTTATAAATAAATTTGAAACTTCATCGACTTAAGCTAATAACGTAAGAAGTAACACAATAATGTGTACATTTAAAAACTGATTGTGGGAACCCAACAAAAAAATAGAACTATGTAAGGGATTGCATAGCCTAAAAGTACCAATTTGCATCGGATTTGAATCTCGCCGTTCGGATAGTTTTTGTATAATAGTTGAGATTCTAATTCTCCTGAAATCGATTCCAAATACTGTGACTTGTTACAATTTCCTAGGAACAAGAGAGAAGTTTATTACTCAATAAATACAATAGCAAGAGACAGGCCGTGGAAAATATCATTGAAACAAGATGCGAAGGAAACAACTTATTGTATATTTCTAGTCTAATAAAGAAAAAACAAATCTTTGTCATCGCAGTTGGTTTTATTGTTTTTCAGAATATCTCTATTAAGATCAATACGCTTTTGTATGTGTTTGAACCAATTTTCGAAACGTTTTTTCCACTCCGATTGGGATTCCTCCAACACATGCGTTTCGAAAGAATCAACTCCTTGTTCGGGTGTCGATAATCGTTTACCACGTAATTGATATCTGAGGGAAATGAAAAGGGTGCTAAATCAGGATTACACAACGGATGACTTGTCGATTCGATGCTTTCGGTACCAGACACTCGTTTGAGTAAATGTGTGAGAGTTCATTCGATTCGTCATTGGCGGTTGATTTGTCTTATTCCAGTAAGGACTTCTTGCAAACAAATGCTTGTGCCCTACAATGCTCTAAAGCCACAGTGGCCACATGGGCGCAAATGCTGAAGAAATAGGCAACCATTAACTTCGATGGACTTCTTTCGGGAACAACTTTTGTTGGACATCGCTTGTTTTTTAAGGGGAGGTTCTCATCTGGGGGCCTCAAAAAAGGTAATTTTCTCGAACTATTTTCTCATAGAAGGAAATAAATAACGAACTCAAACTTTTTGTCACTAGTTTAATATGTTCTAAAGTACAAACATATTTTTTGTATTGTATATTTTTGTATATTAAAAAAAGATTGTGACAATAATTGTTGACACGCCTTGCAATGTGACCGTCTCAAAAAAATGTACCTTACTGTTGGCCACTCTAGCATCATCATCATCAAGAGGAGCCTGCGCAGAAAGTCCTTTTTGGCAAGATGTGTAGAAGGAGACAGTGCGGCAGACATTGTCTGTGATGGAGGGATGGCGTAGACCAGGACGGCCAGAGCCTGGGAGTGCCAAACCGGATGATCATCATCATCATCATCATCGGTACTACAACTGGGCTCCGGTGTTGGCCTAATATAGCAAGTCTCTCCACCGGTCCTGATTTCGAGCCGATATCATCCATTTTGGCGCAAGACTAATGACCTTGCCCGGTAAAGCAAATCATTATGGAAAATTTAACAAGACTCAGGACTCGCTAAATAAGGCCAAGCCTGGTTCCCGGTTGTAGTACCGATGATGATGATGAGTTACGTTGGTCATGGTCAACCTACAAAGTCGTAACCTTTTTTTTTTGGAATACCGAACTCTCTCATGGTATTATATAGCTCTACTCTTGGTATGCTGTCGTAGGCGCCCTTAAAGTCTATAAACAGATGATATAATGGAATCTTAAATTCCTAACATTCCATCGCCTGCCTAAGGGTGAATATCTGATTAATTGCTGGTTTGCCTGGGATGAAGCCACACTGACATTGACCAATGATGACCTTAGCGTATGGGGCTATCCGATCTTGTCGGATAGAGGAGAGTATCTTATAGGTGGTACTCAGCAATGTTATACCTCTATAGTTGCTGCACACTGTTTTATCTCCCTTCTTATGTATGGGGCAAACTATTCCACGACGCCAATCTTCCGGCATCTCCTCTTGCTCCCATACGTGCACCACGATCTCATGAATTGCGTGATGTAACGCTGCCCCTCCTTGTGTGATCAGCTCAGCTGGTACGCCATCAGCTCCGGGGCTTTTTTTGATTTGAGCTGTCTTATGGCTTTTAATGTTTCCCCGATACTTGGTGACGTCAGCATTTAGTCTTGATTTCGCATTGGTGGAGCTTCCAATTCTTCTGTAAGCTGACCATTTAGCAATTCATTGAAATGTACTTCCCATCGCTCCAGAATGTCTTCAGGATCGGTGGTCAGATTACCCTCTTTATCCTTGCAGTAAGTGCAGCGTGGTGTGTACCGCGTCATACTGCGTATTATTTGGTAGAAATTTCGCGCCTGGTGCGGACCCCGCTCTTTACTTTTCTCTATTTCACAGACAAGGTTTTTTTCCCAGGCACTTTTCTTTTGTCTGTGAAGTCTTTTTTAGTTCCTCTGAGCTCTTTGTATTTCTCCTCCCGTACCCGCGTCCTATGAGACTGCTGCATTGCCTGGTATACAGCATTCTAACGTTCAGTCGCTAGTTTGCACTCATCATCAAACCAGTCGCTCCGATCTCTACAACTATTGCTTAAGATAGACTTGGCGCTACTAATGACAGTATTCTTAAGGCGTGTCCATTTCTCTTCTACGCCCGGCATTCTGGCCTCAGGACTTACTCTCCCTCCGTCGATCTGTTCGAGGGCGAGTCTTAACGCGTGACTAAAGGTGTAACTGGTATTATCATTTCCTAAGGCAGCCGTGTTGATTCGAGCCTGATCTGCGGATGCAATACGTCCCCATAAGGTGATCCGCGCTCGGAACACTGTAGCAACAAGATGTTGATCTGAGTCGACGTTGTCACCTCGGTACGTTCGTACCGTTATCAGCCTCGAAGAGTGGCGGCGGTCTTTCAACGCGTGGTCAATTTGGTTGAGAGTGGCTCCATCAGGTGGTAACCAGGTGGCCTTGTGGATATCTTTATGCGGAAACCTGGTACTCGCAACGACCAAGGTTTTTGATGTTGCCAGTTCGATGACTCGCAGTCCATTGTCATTAGTATTCTCATGCAAACTATGGGAACCTGCGTAGTGCCTGAAAACCGGCTCCCGATCTATTTTCGCATTCAAATCACCAAGAGCGATTTTCACATGGTATCTTGGGCAGGCAATGATGGCCCGTTCGACGTTCTCGCAGTATTTTTGGTTTTTGTCGTCAGGGGACTCCTCTGTAGGTCCGTGAACATTTATGAGGCTTATGTTCTTAAACTTGCCTCGCACGCGAAGAGTGCATAGCCTTTCATTTATTGCATTAAAGCCGATGATGGCAGGCTTCAGTTTTTGGCTGACTAGAAAGCCTACCTCGACCATATGGTGTTTTGCATGACAGCTGTAATACATGTCATACACGTTTTTTGCAATAACACCACTCCCCGTCCATCTTATTTCTTGTAATGCTGTTATGTCAGCCTTATATTTGGACAGGGCATCGGGTAACTTCTGTGCAGCTCGAGCTGTGTGTGGTGAGCGGACGTTCCATGAGAAAATTGTCATATCGTTTAGCCATTTTCGTTTGCGTGGTCGTCGCCGTGTATCCGGTCCATATCCGAGGCTTGATAAATTTTCCATAATAATTTGTTTTCGGGGCGAGGTTCTTAGCTTTGCGCCAATCTTTCTCAGGATATTAATGCATGCATTGGCACGTGCCAAAGTAGCTATCCAAGGGTATCATGTGGAGACTGCATGCCAACTTGGATTGAACAGGGACAAGGATTGTCCTGGCCTTCGCCGGGTTGAAAGCAATCAGTGACTTTCCCCTGTATGTTCGCTTCCATCCCCCGGCCGTCAGTATTGTTCCCAGATATTTAAACGCTTTAACTTTTTCAAATGTCTTGCCCCTGATGTTTATGTGTGTTCCCAGACGTCCACCGGCTCTCACTGTAATCATACATTTTGTGTTGTTCTCATTTATTTCTAGGCCCATTTCTTCTGCCGCTTGCATGATGATTTCACTGTTTTTACTTACAGTTTCTGCCAATTAGCGTTGCCGGAATGCAGTCTTTTGTTAGTTTCCTTCGACATTTCGTTACTGGACATCAGTATCGTTCCCAGATATTTAAATTCTTTAACTTGTTCAAGTTTCTTGCGTCTGATGTTTATATGTTTGGCGCAAGGCTAATAACCTTGCCCGGAAAAACAAATTATTATGGACAATTTAGCAAGTCTCGGATCTGGACCAGATACTGGTGGAGAGACTTGCTAAATGAGGCCAAGACCGGACCCCGGTTGTAGTGCCGATGATGATGATGATGATGTTTATATGTATTCCCTGAGGTCCACTTGCTCTCACCGTAATCATGTATTTCATTTTGCCTTCATTTATTTCTAGACCCACCTCTTCTGCCGCTTGCATGATGATTTCACAGTTTTTACGTATAGTTTCTAGGTTATTGCCCAGAACGGCGATATGCAAACACTTGCGAGACGCCGTTTAGGGATGATTCGGTCATGTTGTCGTCTTGTACCTTTCTGGTGACATACTCGAGCACAAGGTTAAAAGACATGGTAAGAGGTCATCCCCCCTGTTTTAGTCCGTCGCGGGTTTCAAATGGTTCTGAGAGGTGGTTTTCTATTCTAACTCGCCCTTTGTTGTCGTTCATACAAATTTGAATGAGGGCGGCATATTTTTTTGGGGCTCCCAGCGCAACTACAATATGGTAAAGACTTTGCCTTTTGACTGAGTCGTCGGCTTTTTTGAAGTCAACGAAGTTTTGGTGAAGCGTTTATCCGTATTCTCAAGTCATTTCCGGCAATTGCCTTACTGTAAGCATTTGGTCGCTCGTGAACCGATTTCTACGGAATCCGAATCCGCGTTGGTAGTCTCGCAGTATTTCTTCTGCGTACGGTGTGAATCTCGCCAGTGTGACATTTGTTGGTATTGTTGAGGTACCCTTAAATGTCAAAGCACAGTGTCATCGTAAAAAAAGGGAGGAGGACGGGGCAAAACGAGTTGGTATCGAGCGCCTGTAAACCTGACATTTAATGGAAATTATTTTAATGGTATCGAAATTTGTAACTTTCCCTTAATTACTTTGACGATATATAGTCGTATTGCGATTGAATGTAAAAATTCGAATATTCCTAAATCGGTTATTTCGAAATAAAGTGCAGTTGCTCTCAGAAGGTTATAGAACTTTATTGTCTCCAACACATATTTCTTGGTGCTACCAAAGTAAGAATCATAACTTTCTAATTTCTCTATGGAAAAACAATCAAGGAACAAATCTCGAGTTAGTGATCTCTCAGCACTAAATAATAGCAACCACGTTCCATTTTCCCAAAAAGTATAAGACAAAATAAAATACAAAAAAGAACGTACACAGAAAGTAAGATGCTGCAAGACTAATCGTTCTCTTCCGCAAAAAATGCTCATTCTATATATCCATCTTCTCCCTTACTGAACAACTTCGTACATCTTTATAAAACTAATTGGTTGTAAGAACACAATTTCCTTTTTGCACCCGAGGGCACCCCGCCTTTCATGCCCCCTATAGAACATCGACTTACTTAATAGAAACACATGACTTAATTATGGAACAACATTTGTGTCAATCCCTCGAGTTCACGGGATAGAAACTTACGCATCCATAAAGCCGAAATTTCCTACCAAAGGATAATTACTTGGTCCTTATTCATCATTTTCGGAAGTTGCTCAAGGTATGGATATTCGAACATATATATATATATATATATGGATTCCGGCCTGATGGGTAACAATGCTGCCCGTTAACCGAATCAGAATATGGTGCAGTAAATTTTGATGTCGCTTCATAATTACTTTACGTTAATTACATCCAACGTGATTGTGAGCACAAAGTGTATAACTAAGCCTGTTAAATGGTATAAGCGCACGCACACATCCCTTGAACGAACATAGTCCTTTTAAGTCGAGAGAAGGAATTTGCTAAGCCCTTTAGGGAGGAACTATAATCCACGTAGTAGGGGTAAACATTGATGTAAACTACTTTGCGTCATTTACATTCACCTTGCCCGACAATAACCGTAAAGGATTTCCTCGGACATGATACAAATCACTTTCCTAGTGAACCGGGGAAAACAAAACTTCTTTCCTAGGATTGAAAAGGAAGGGGGGCAAAAAAGGAAGGGGAAAAAGTAGAATATAAAATAGCCAAGAAAACAAAGACGCTGGTCACGTTCAAAGATTGCATGTTAATTACTTGGGACGTCCAAGAGTCCTGGCTATGTGTCCAACCTCCTCTGGGGTTTCATTAAAAGTTTGTACAGCTTTTTCTTTGCTAACTGGTTTGCGAGGGCATATGAATGTCCTCTTGTGTTTCTGTCAGTTCCCAAGCGAGATTGAGTTGAGAACTTACACTCGGGGTAGTGACAGCAGTCAGAGTAAAGGATGAGAGATTCTCGGCACAGTACGATCCATAGAAGGATGTTGACGATGACCTGAATACGTGGTTTAGTTGTATTTTTCCCTTATTCCTCTCGCTAGTTAAGTAATACTTGTGTAGATATGATATAAGAACACTGCCTTTGAACAGGATGTTTTCTCTTTTTCCTGTTTATATTTTCCTGCAGATGAGTGCAGTGGAAAACCGAACAGAAAAAATACTCTCCTCGTCCTTTCTTTATATAATCATTTACAGGCTTTTGTAACATTTACTCCGGACATCTGGTACCCTTCTTGTCATGTTGATTTAATTAAGTTTGCAATTGTGAAAGACTAGAAGGAGCTGGAGAAGACTTGAAATCCAAGGGGTTGCTTAAATAAGGTCTGGGTTGTTAATTATGAATTGATTGAGGACATGTTGCTAAAATGTCAACCGGAGTTGTCGCACAAAGCAATTTAGAAATAGCCTTTACATGTTATGGCATCCGGAAGACTAAGCCAAAGAGACTATTAATTCGGTTTGAATTTGTTTGTATGTTTATTAATATTTAAAAATATAGCATGTGGAGTATACTTGGGGCAACAACAAATAGTATTATTTACACCCCAGTAAATGTCATGGTAATCACATCCCTACGACTTTTCTCACGTAGATTCAACTGATTATGGGTCCATTAATATTTTCCTTATATGAATTGGGATGGGTGATGTATATTACGCTTGGTATTATTTCGTTAAGGAATATAATTCTATATGTACATATTTAGTGGATAGCTGCATTATTTACATTACGTACCCATCGACTGTTCCTCTGAATAAATAAATCCCCCCCCGTTCACAGTTTTTCGGGACGACGAGGTTCATCATTCTGGTCCTGACACCCCCTGCCGAGGCGTGCTGCTTGCCATCCAAAACGGACTTACATCTTCTCTTATCACCATCTCTTCTTCTCCCAACCTCGACTATGTCGCAATAAAAATTGAACATAGCTCAAAGTCCGTGTACATCATATGCTTTTACATACCGCCATCGCAACCTATCGGAGTCATACGAACTCGCTGTTGCTGCAATCGACCACATAACTAAGCCTAGTTCTTCCCAAGATGACATTGTAGTCCTTGGTGATTTTAATCTCCCCCATCTCCAATGGACGCTGTCTGACGACTTCTCCCACTACATCTCAACCCCCACTACTACTAAGAAATGTCTCTTTATAGACAGCCTCATTGACTCTAGCATTTGCCAAGTAAGCAATGTCCAAAACCATCTGGGCAGATAACTTGACCTTGTGTTCACGACAGACCCCTTTAATTCCTCAGTCGTCCCTAGTCTTCACACCCTCTCAACTATTGATAACCACCACCTTCCACTTCTCGTGTCCTTATACCACGACTACTCAGCCCGCAGCACACCTCCCCCCTATCAATTTTCATTCAACTTCCGAAAAGCCAATTTCCGCCTCATAAATGAGTACCTCAGCAATATCATACTCCGCGTAAATGATATAACTGTAGAGGACGCAACAGCCTCGCTCTACACAGAAATCCACAACGCCATATTCCTATATGTCTCATACTCCCGACACAAGTTATCATTCTCTTCGCCCCCATGGTATAACCACAAACTACGCACCCTTCGTAACAAGAGGAATAAGTTGTGGAACACTTTCCTAAACACGCGTTCTCCCCTTGACTACTCCAACTATCTGGGTTACTGTTACCAATTCACCGAGCTTTACACCACAATTACCTTGCCAAAGCTCAATGCAACCTGACCAACGACCCCAAATCTTTCTTCCATTTCATCAACCACAAACGGAAATCTGATGCCTATCCCACCTCCCTTTTCTACGGGTCAACTACTACAACGGACTCCCAAACCACATCCAATCTTTTCGCCTCCTTCTTCAAACTATCCATCACGGACGACTCGTTCGAGCCTAACGCCTCCTACTTTACTGGCATGTCGAACTCTCCCTTGGTCCTCTCATCCCTCTACACATTCAACAACACCAAGTCATAAAAAAACTTGAAGAACTGAAAGACGATTTCAGTCCCGGCCCAGACTGACTCCCTGCTATCTTCTTAAAAAAATGTTCCTCTTCTCTCGCTCTCTCCCGCTCGCGTTAATCTTCAATCTATCCCTTGCTCAGGGTATATTCCCTGACTTTTGGAAATCCTCTTACATAACCCCCATACATAAAAAGGAAAAAAAACGATATATCCAATTATCATCCCATTGCTAAGCTTTCGCACATTCCCAAACTGTTCGAAGGCCTGCCATATGAGGTGTTATGTTGTCGCTGCGCATCCATCATCTCTCCAAACCAACACGGCTTCCTCTCAGGCAGGACCATTACTACTAATCTTGTCGAATTCACATCCCACGAACTCCTTGCCCTAGAAAACGGCGATGAGGTCGATGTGGTCGCTACTGACTTTAGCAAGGCCTTCGACAAAATCTCCCATAACCTCATTCTCGTCGCGCGCGTTTTAGATCCACCCTCTCCGATCCTTTTTTCCCAACCTCAGGTGTCCCCCAGGGCAGTCAACTCGTCCCACTCCTATTTATCCTAACCATAAAGGACATAGACTCTTGCATTAATCACTCCTTCATCTCGCTTTACGCGGATTATTCCAAAATTTTCAAGACAATCCGCTCTCCCCTGGACTCCTCACTTCTCCAATCGGATCTTGACAGCTTCTCGACTTGGTGCCAAAATAATTGCCTAGAAATGAATATCGCCAAATGTCACACAATCACCTTCTCTCGGAAGAGTTCCCCCACTCACCCACGCTCCTATCTCTTACTGAACCAACCGATAACATCGGTTGAATTGATTCGCGATTTGGGCGTCACCTTCTCTCGGAAGAGTTCCCCCACTCACCCACGCTCCTATCTCTTACTAAACCAACCGATAACATCGGTTGAATTGATTCGCGATTTGGGCGTCCTATGCGACAAGGTGCTCAAATTTACCGCACATATTGATTACATAATCCTCAAGGCCAACGCCGCCCTTGGGTTTGTCAAACGCTGGTCGAAGGAATTCCTTAACCCCTATGTCACCCGATCACTCTACACAACTTTTGTCCGGCCACTACTCCGATACGCTAGTCAGGTCTGGTCCCGTATCAAGTGACTCACATTCGCAGGATTGATGGTGTTCAAAGTCGTTTCTTGCGCTTTGCCCTCCGCGGAATAAACTGGGAAAATCTGCTGATTCTACCACCATACACAAGCCGGCTGCCTCTAATCAATCTAAACACACTTGAAGAGCGCAGAATCCATGCCGACATCATCTTTGTCCATCGCCTTTTGTCTGGCTGAATCAATTGCCCAAGCTTGCTCTCTAGTTTAACATTACATACATACCCCCGTAACGTACGTAACCCTCGACTGTTTTACGTGCCCGCTCATCACACTTCTTACGATGAAGTTTGAGAGCAGTAGAGGTAAAGCTGAAATCGAAGGAGGTAGGGTAGGAGTTTGCCCCCCGCAGCTTTCGCGAAATGGGTTCATTAGAGCCGTAAGAAGTGTGGTGGGTGGGCTGATTGAAGAGATGAGGGTTTTGCAGGTTACGGGGGTTAGTGTGAAGTGGAATGATGGCGAGCAAACTTGGGCAGTTGATTGTGCCTGAAAGGAGACGGTGAATGAAAAGGATATCGGCATGAGTTCTGCGCTCCTCAAGTGTGCTGAAGTTGATCAGATGGAGTCGGCTTGTGTATGAAGGGAGAATCCGAGGATTCGCTCAGTTCAGTCCACGGAGGGCAAAACGCAGAAAACGACGTTGCACGCTTTCGATTCTGCGTACATGGGACGAGTAGTGTGGGGACCAGACCTGACTAGCGTATTCAAGAAGCGGCCGGGCGAAGGCTGTGTAGAAAGAACGGGAAACGTAAGGATTAGAGAATTCTTTAGACCAGCGTTTCACAAACCCAAGGGCAGAGTTGGCCTTAAGAATAATATCATCAATATGCGGGATGAAGCTAAGCTCCCTGTCAAATAAGATCCCGAGATCCCGTATCGAGGGTACAGATGATATCTGCTGGTTTAGCAGGAAGTAGGAGCGCGCGGCGGCGGGGGGGGGGGGGGGGCAGGGGGACTTTTGCGGGAGAAGGTGATGGAGTGACATTTGACTACGTCGAGTTCAAGGCAGTTATTGCGGCACCAAGTTGAGAAGCTGTCGAGGTCCTGTTGGAGAAGTGAGGAGTCGAGTGGAGAGATGATCGTTTTATAGAGTTTGGCGTCGACGGCATAGAGGGAGATGGTTGAGTATTTAATAATGGAGTCAACATCATTGATGGTAAGGACAAATAGGAGGGGACCTAAGGGGCTGCCTTGCGGAACCCCTGACGTGGGAAGAAGAGGATTGGAAAGGGAGGACCTGAATTTGTCACGGTAGGATCGATCTTTCAGATAAGAAAATAATCACTTGATCAATAGGGGTTCGAAACCTAGGAAGGACAGCTTAAAAAGGATGAGATTATGGGAGATTTTGTCAAAGGCCTTGCTGAAATCGGTGGTGATTACATCGACTTGGTTGCCATTCTCTAAGGAACGGAGAGTATGGGATGAGAACTCGATCAGATTCATTGTGATCGACCTGCCCGAAAGGAAACCATGCTGGTTGGATGAGATGATGGATTTGCAATGGAAGGATAACGCGTTGTAAAGAATTCCTTCGAACAGTTTGGAGATATGAGACAGTTTGGCGATGGGACGGTAGTTGCTTATATCGTTCTTAGGTCCCTTTTTATGTATGGGGGTGACATAGAAGGATTTCCAAATACTAGGGAAGATCCCTTGTGAAAGGGATAGATTGAATATCTTTGATATCGGGAGGGAAAGAGATGTGGAACATTTCTTTAAAAATACAGCCGGGAGTCCATCAGACCCAGGGCTGAACTCGTCCTTGAGTAAGTTTAATTTCGCCTCAACTACGTGACGCTGGATAATTTGAGGGGTGAAGGGGCCGAGGGAGAATTCGGGCAAGTCTTTGAAGTGAGACGGATTGGGTTCGAAGGAGAAGTCTGTGAAGGATTTATTGAAAAACGAAGCGAATAGATTGGCAGTAGTTAGGGGGTCGGTTGAAGTATTCGCGTCATAAGAAAGGGAGTTAGGTTAGGCGTCGGATTTACGTTTGTAGTTTATGAAGTGGAAAAAAGATTTGGGGTCATTGATCAAATTAGATTGTGTTTTTGTGAGGAGTTGTAGAGGTCGGAAAATGTATAAAAGGAACCGAGATAGTTGGAGTAGTTTTGGAAGGAACGTGCTTTGAGGAAAATGTTCCACTAGTTATTCTCTTGTAGAATACCTGACGGCGTCATGCGATTGTTGCGTCTCCAAAACTCCGTGCTTCCTCTATCGAGGGAAGATCGTGGAGGTTATAATAAATTCGTTTATTAATTATTTAATGTTCTTTACTTTTGTATTTATTTATTTAAACAACTTAAACAATCTTTTGTTTATAATACAACTCTTCTTCCAAACTTTACAATCTTCTATCAAATTCTTGCTTTCACTCTTTCTCTCACAACTCACTTTCTCAAATTTGACTTTTCTCAAACTCAAACTAACTCAAAACTCAAAACTCAAAACTCAAAACTCAAAACTCTTCTAACTCAAAACTGACTTTCTCAAACTCTTCAATTTCTCCAACTCTATTTCTCCAACTGTGTATTTCTCAAAACTCTGTATTTCTCATACTCCGTATTTCTGAAACTAACTTTACAATAAAATTTTCCCTCTTCTTATATAACTTTGAGTTCTAATCTACTGTAAATCATAATTTGAACAAAATCAATTTTATCAAAGTATTACTTACTCTACTGTGACTTTTAATTTTGAACAAACTTTGAACGAAAATCAAAGTGCCATGTTTCAAATGAAAAAAGGGGCATGTTATGAAATGTACTGAAACTGATTTGATATAGAATATTGTGGATGTTTATTTATGATATGTATTAAATGAGAATGTTAGATATGTTAGGAGAATGTTTTAAGCACGCGTTAGATAAATAATGAGATTCAGTATTAAACTTAATAATTAAAAGGACAGTAGTATTCTGGAATACTACACGATGGTATTTATACTTGATGTTCCAGAGTCGAATCGTGGTTTATCAATCTTGATATTTATTGTCGATGTTTCAAAGTCAAGTCGTGGCTTATCACTCTTGATATTTATACGTGATGTTTCAGAGTCGAATCGTGGCTTATTGATCTTAATGTTTATTCTCAATGTTTCAAGCTGAAGTCGTGGCTTAGCACTCCTGATATTTATACTTGATGTTCCATAGTCGAATCGTGGCTTATTGATCTTGATGTTTATTCTCAGTGTTTCAAAGTCAAATCGTGGCTTAGCACTCTTTTGCAATTTTCTTTGTGATGTGTTGTTTGTTATAAATGAATATAGGATTCCGGAATTGACGCTGATTCGTTGTGCCAACCCGTCCTACTTGGTTTTGTTCTTAAGCTCTTTAACACTTTCTCTCTCAATGCAGGGAACTTTGTGGCGAACGTTGCCAGGCTTTGGCTATGGGGTGTCTGTGTATGGATGGCGGTTCCGCCAAACCTCACTGTCTACTTACCGTAAAACCCCCATAACATTCAGCCAATCTCCTAACTTAGCTAATGCAACAGCATTAGCACCTGTAAATGCTTCACGCATTATATAGATCAAATCTATAATCTAAAAAGTCCCTGTGAAAGAAAACTTACCTTCATGCATCTCTTCGCATATAATTTCCTGAAAGAATTTCTTTCTACATTTTCAAGAATCCCAGGCAAATTTCAATTTCCCATACCTGCACCGCATTTCCACCCAACATACCTGAAACATTTCCTTTTGCAAGGACATTAATGCATACTTATAACTTTTAGATAAGATTTCTGGAAATAATTCTTTAAAGAGCATATGACATCATGAATCCCAAGCCAGTCGCCACCTTTTGTCTGTGTTAAAATCCTATGTCGAACTGCTTGTTTTTACAGCTATAATAAACTGACCGTGATTCGTTTGTACAATCGGCAAACAATCACCGCATCTTAGGCATTATCAACGACACCAAATTTTCCAGCAATTCCTAATGCAAACACGAACCCGGTTTCTACTGCAGACAGAGATGTCACAAACATCCAATTTGCTTTTAGCACCATTTCCCGGATGACTAGCGGTTTATTTATTCTACTCCAATGCACATTTTCCCTTTCCTTGTTTCAGGTTTATTCCCATGGCCTTGTGTATGAAAAAAAAAAACCAATGTGATCTTCACTCACACATACACATACATTGCCAAGTCTTTCTTTCTTGGGGCAACTAACCCCAAAACGATGAAATATCGTTGAGTCGTTTTCCACCCGCTGAACACCACGGTTATGCGCCTCCCGCTCTCCGTCGGTGCACACGGAGACGCGAAATACCCGTCGAGTTTCGTGATAGGAGTGTTTTACGTGTGAACAATAATAAAATAAATTATAGTGAATTCAGTAAAGTTAATAAACAATATAATACTTCGTGAACGCGTGTAATTCGGTGAAATAAAAAAAAACATTAACATTAAGTAAAGTCAGTGTGTTTCATTGTCCGCAGTCCTGGGTGTATTCATTTCTCTTGTGTTGTGAGCAGTGTCCGCGCGAACAAGTCATGATGGAGGAGGAAGTGAACGGAGTGCCCGTGTATTGGCACAATACTTCCTCCCCACATATGCATAATTGTGGCGTTTCTAACAGATACACACAATACACAAGCAAATAGTGAAGTACACCGAACGAAAATCGAATAAGAAAATGCATCAGAGCCGTATACCATAGTGATAACATAACAAATCCACATCAATTGAGTGTACCTGAGTTTAGAAATCGAATTCATACACGCGGCCAGTAGCCCGATGTGTTAAGCATTGGTTCAATTTTTGGTAATTCTAACTGTCATAGCGTCAGTTGGAACCACACGTTCTTCATTATTGTAGCAAACGCTATAATTTGTGACCCCGACGTGATATCTGTGTACACACAGCACACACTTTCCCATAGTAAACAGAACTTCACGACACGATCACGACTTCCGCATGGAGCACCGCCACACTCGTCTGCTCCGACGTTCTCTCGGTCCTCGCTCCGTCGTTTGCTCACGAAGCTGATCGTAACAAAGTTACTGAGGAGGGAGTAGCGTGGCGTTTCTCACAGATACACACACAATACGCAAGCAAATAGTGAAGAACACCGAAGGCAAATCGAATAAGAAAATGTATCAAAGCCGTATACCATAGCTATAACATAACGAATCCACATCAGTTGAGTGTGCTTGAGCTGAGAAATCGAATTCGTACACGCGACTAGTAGGCTGATGTGTTAAGCATTGGTTCAATTTTTAGTGATCCTAACTGTCATAGCGTCAGTTCGAATCACACGTTCTTCATTATCGTAGCAAACGCTATACACTTTCACAGGTACTCATAAAGTAATTTAGTATGTTGATTAAGGTTAAGTTTATTCACGTTGCGTGAATCCACGAAATGTTGGGGGGTGGTCTCAAAGGGTAAGCATTTGGGGTGGCAGGTTTTGCGTGTAACAATGTTATCAATCATAAAACAAAGCAATATTATGTAAAAAAATAATGAAAAATGCAAGTCTTGGATTGAACCCACGGAACCCCAGTAACACTCGTGCGACAACCTCCATACCATTTTATGCACGAAGGCGGATTCAACACAGAACTTATCAAAGCTAAAGGTAAAAGGTTATGTACAAACATCCTGAGCTAGTAGTGGCCTTGTTTTATTAGGTTACGTAACGTAGCTTGGTGTGATTATATTTAATGTGCCAGCCCATCCTCACATGTTTGCTGTCCATGAAGGAAGATAGAAAATTATTGAAACGAAAGAAAGTTCTGCGTAGAAAATCCTGCCTTTGTATCATCCTATATAATATATATAGTTTGTTTTTTATGAGGGCACAAACTTCTGGGAGGAGGCAAAGGAAAATGCCGTTGCTACCATCTCTACATTTATACCATAACAACATATCTCTGCCCCTATAAAAGTTCATTATTTGGCAGATGTTCCATTATCCTTTTTACATATTTCAGTCCTTTCTCACACCAGACAGCGAAGGTTGTGATGTTGTCAACAAACTTTCCGGTTCTACTTGACTTAATTTACATCGTTGTCCTTCTGTAGCCCCAAGGATAACCAATCCTTTTACTGCTCAGTGATTTTAATTTCATTTTTGTAACTTTTTTGATGAATAGGAAAAATCCTGGTATCATGCTTGTCAAATGTTATTGCGTTTTGTTTTCTCTTTCTTTTCGTTCTCCCATCCCAGAGTTTTTGTTTTTATTTTTATTCAGGCGACATGCTATAAAAACTAACAGCAAATACTAACCCCTCGTTTGTGTCACAACAACAGACCCTTACTGGCCTTACTGGCGTCACACTTAATTGAGATCAACGCCCAGGTTGTCTGGACATTTATGTTCATCTATAACTTAATTGAGTAGAATATGTCCTGACAGGCAGGACAATTTAGTTATTAACAAAAAGAAACGCCTTGTGTAGTGTCGTGTCGGTGCTTTTTTTCCCTGTGAATACTTCGACAGTTTACGGTTAGAACTTAGGGATGGACACATCCCAGGTTGAATATGCTTCTAATAGACATGTATATATGTCAACTATTATATAGTTATAAGTCTTTCTTAACTGGTTTCTATAATTGCGCTGCAGTGGTAGAGCACTGGGGCTCTTAAATGCCAGTTTTGTATAATTTTGAATGCTCGTGAAAAACGTGTACATATATTAAGGATGGACCGGATCGTAGCATTTGAGTCTAAGGATATATATTTGCTTGACCAAAAAGTATTGGATGTTTTTTCTGTTTTCTTAAGTCTAAAGTTCCATAACTCGAAAATTATTTATTTGTTGACAGATAACAGACAGTTTAGAAACTAGGAAAGCATTACATTTTTAGATCAGGTAAAGTTGTATCCCTTTAATGCGTAAAACACAATGAAAAGCAAAACCTTCTTGCCTCGAAAACAGTTCCCATGAGAACATGTAACCACTATTTTTTGACAGATAACAGACAGTTTAGAAACTAGGAAAGCATTACATTTGTAGATCAGGTAAAGTTGTATCCCTTTAATGCGTAAAACACAATGAAAAGCAAAACCTTCTTGCCTCGAAAACAGTTCCCATGAGAACATGTAACCACTATTTTTTGACAGATAACAGACAGTTTAGAAACTAGGAAAGCATTACATTTGTAGATCAGGTAAAGTTGTATCCCGTTAATGCGTAAAACACAATGAAAAGGAAAACCTTCTTGCCTCGTAAACAGTTCCCATGAGAACATCCGTCAGAAAACAGTCATTGCCCCAAAACCGTCAACAGCAGCACTGGAACCCCTAAATTGGACGGAAACAAATAGGTAACAAGAGTCTGCCTCAACCATCTGTTTTCCGCTCCATTTCTGAATGATATTAGTCACTTAAAATAACGAGATGGCATGTTCAGTGTACTAAATGTCATGACCCTTCTGTGAAGTAGGCACTGTAAACTACAAGTCTATTGTATCAAGCTGTGTACACTAAAACATGGTTAAATGAAGTAAAGACGATGATATTCATTGTTGGTTGTTAAAATCCCATCACGAATAGCACAGTAAAAACAAAACCCTTCCGCCGTCACAAGCTGATTCAACCATTCTCGAAAATTACCCGGATAACTAATCCATTCTGTTCAAATTCCTCACAGTTCGCGTTAGGAACAATAACTCCTCTGAAGATGGGCGCATTAACCTAAATGTGTAATCCTGCCATCTACAAGGAGAGAATACACCCGACTCGATGCCGAATGTAGGTGTCTATCCGCGCACATTCGTATTTGTTGCCTCACGGGTTGTGTTGTCTAATTAGTGTCAAGGTTCTGTGTACTTTCTCGGTTCTGCCATTATGTTGGAGAACCTAAAATTCTCATTTTCACGCTCTGTTTGGTCCTGGAAATGTCTTATCTCTTCTGTTCTTGGTGGGTTTTTTAGTGCACCACACTTACCATTAATTCTGTTCTTATGTTCTGTATGTAGATGGGACTACAACAACTGACCTGAAAGTTGCTCCTTTTGAAAGCCAGATAAAAAATGTGGCGTTCTTCATAAAATCTGCGGGCATCCAATTACCCTTAGGTACTCACTAACTTACTTGTCTACTTACCGAGGTACGCAGATCACTTCTGGCCAGGATATATCTAGTAGGCTATCCAGTTTGCCAATTCATTAATGGAAAAATGAAGGGACTATTCATCTTCGTCGTGGAATTAACGAAAGGACACTCAAAAATACCTTGGGAGACATAAGTTCTGCCAGATTCATCCGTAGTCTCATTCATTACGTATATTAAGGAATTGTGTCCTGTTTTATGTGAGACTCTCGGAGAAGATGTAAAAACTCTCGTCGCCTGAGTAGACATCACGGTTACACAGCTTTCCCATCCCAACGGATTTTGTGGCTTTCCTCCATCGCATGTTCATAATCGAAGACACTGAAAGCTGAAATGTGGTAGTGGAAGAGAATTATTCGACGCCAGTCGTCCTGGCGATACTCCTCTATATCTGTGTCACAATACATTTTTGAGAGTTAAGCAAGAAATTGAAAACAAAATTTTCAGATCATCGCTCGGTATAGATTTAATAATAGAGGGTGAACGAATGGCATTTATCTGGGGGCAGTCATTAATGGTGGTGTCAGAAGCAGAAGAATAGATAGCCTTTGCGTCGCAGTTTTCTATAACATGTCCACCATGTCGAAAACGGCTGTTAGAAAACTTCTTTGCCTGCTGTCTGAACTGTCTGCTGGGATGTTATTAAAGGGGGATATTTCTCTTTATGGTGGGGTGTATTTATGTGTGCTTCTGATACTCGCAGTTTTGCCGAAGATGAAAGTTCCTACGTCATGGAAGAATCAAATCCTTGGAGGGGATTGAGGACGAGGAAGAACATAAACTGTCGACATACACATATGCCATCTTTTATGAAATATTTTTAGGCGTCTTTGGTGGTTTAGTCTTTAAACTCTTTGAGGGTGTCTTTAACTTGACTTTATTTGGTGCGTAAAATGGGGATCAGATTTATTGAAACGTACTTCTAAAATAAACTGAAGAAACCACTAGAAGGGAAGACAGCATGTTGTTCGGTGAATCTTAAACTACCGCAAGTGAATTGCTCGCTACGCGAAGCAAATATTGCGGTGAGTTATAACATAAGCCGCCCGCCCTTCGGGACCTTGTCATCGAAAAGGGCTTTCGTATTTGATGCGATTAGAAGTGGCAAGATTTGTTCGTGCAATCGACGCAATGCGGATCCTTAAGAGAACTAATTATGCGTATTGCTCTGGTGCAGAATCCGGTCCTGGAACACTGTAATGGGACTGTAGCGTTTCTAACAGATACACACACAATATACAAGCAAATAGAGAAGAACACCACAGAAAGAAAATCGAATAAGCAAAAAGCATCAGCCATATACCAAGCAATAACATAGCAATACCAGGTCAATTAAATGTACTTGAGTTTAGAAATTGAATTCGTAGTCGCGGCAGTGGTCTGATCTGTTGAGCATTGGTTCAACTTTTTAGTGGTTTTACGAGGGTTGCCTTTTATATTTCGGGATTAGAGAACAAAAACAAATATTGATCATCGAAAATCACTTTATTGTTTTTCAAAATATTCCCCATGAAGATCTATACACTTTTGTATGCGTTTGAACCAATTGTCGAAGCACTTTTGCCACTCTGATTGAAGTATGTCCAACACATGCATTCTGACTGCAGCAACCGCTTCTTCAGGTGTCGAAAAACGTTGACCTCTCAGTTTGTTTTTTACGTACGGGAATAAAAAGAAGTCATTCGGTGCCAAGTCAGGACTATACGGCGGATGACCCATCAAATCGATGTTTTGGGTGCTCAAAAATGCAGTTGTCGCCGCCGATGTGTGAGAGCTCGCATTATCGTGGTGAAGAATGATCCGTCTTCGGCGGTTGGTTTTCCTGATTTCTTGGAAGACAACTGGCAAACAAATGGTTGTGTACCACTCAGAATTGACTGTTCTGCGTTGTTCTAGTGGTACGGTTGCGACATGTCCAGTTTTTCCGAAAAAAAACAGGCGACCATTTGCTTGGAAGTGCTTCGTGCGCGAACAACTTTTGTTGGATTTGGCTCATCTTGAAACACCCAGACAGTCGACTGCTGTTTACTTTCGGGCTCATACGATTCATCACCTGTCACGATGTCATAGACGTGTTTCGAAGCACCGCAACCGTATTTTTTGAGCATTTCTTTCGACCAATTGACACGAGCCTTTTTTTGGGCGATTGACAAATTGTGTGGGATCCAACGCGAACAAATTTTTTGGACAGTCAAATGTTTATGCAATATTGAATGTATGCTGGTCCCACTAACGCCTAAGGTTGTGCCAATCTCACGATAGGTCACATGACGATCTTCCAATATCAGTTCGCGCACAGCATCAATGGTTTTCATAACAACAACTGATTTTGGACGACCTTCACGAAATTCATCTTGGAGTGAACTACGACCACGATTGAATTCACCATACCATCGATAAACACTGGTCCTTGATGGAGCTTCATCACCAAAAATTTAATTAAGTTCATCCATGCACTGTTGCTGAGTTAATCCACGCCGAAAGTTGTAAAAAATAATCGCACGAAAATGTTGACGATTTAATTCCATTTTTGGGCCGAGATGTATGTCAAAACGTTCTGAGCGCGTATAACCTCAAAAATGTCCAACTTTACGACAGAGCTGTCAATTGCCGGATTGCAACACTAGGGTTGCCAAATCCCGAAACATAAGAGGCAACCCTCGTACTCGTCATAGCGTCGGTTCGAATCACACGTTCTTTACTATCGTCGCAAACGCTATAGGTCTCTCTCTCGATTTGAGTTGTTCACCTATGCAAAGTTGTTTTTTGTTCTACAAGAAAACGACATATGTCCAATTGGGCTAGAGCGCCCAGTCTGTGGGCATTATGACAATTTTATGTGGAAATTGCACGTTTCTATTTGAGGTAGTGAATCCTTGTTACCCCCGGGGTTTAAACTCTACGTTACGATGCCAAACGAATGCATTCCTATAAAGCGCTCGGCTTTATTTTATTTTTTGTAAGGTAGATTGGTCGACGATCAATCTGTAGCGGTTCCGCCAAACCCTACGGTCCACTTACCTAAAAAACCCCCATAATTACTACCCAACTTCGTTAAGTTCGCTAATGCAACAGTATTAGTACCTGTAAATGCTTCACGCATTATATAGATACCATCTATAATCTTAAAATCCATATAAAGAAAACTTATCTTTTCATGCATCCCTTCGCATACAATTTTCCGTAAAATTTCTTTCTTTGCTTATCTGGTATTCTAAACCAATTCGGTACCAGACAAATTCCTGTAAACAAAATGATTCGGATTGCATTCAATGTAACCGTCATGACAGGGACCATAAATATTGCGCCGTCTATTTTTCCAGCCGCGTCATGTACCTTTTCATACACATTGGCTGGCGTCCTTTTTTTTTTTTCATCAATAAACAACCCAAGCAGCTGCACATAGATAGACAATAGACGCTGAAACCAAATTCTCCAGCATTTCCTAATGCAAACATGAACCCGGTTTCTACTGCAGCCTGAGATGCCATAAACATCCAATTTGCTTTTAGCACCTTTTTTCTCCCAACGTCGATAATAGCGACGAGGCATCGCGTAAACAATGACCCGCATTACCAACGGCGCATTTGGTCATTTCTCCCTTTTGTCTTTGCCGCCTGCCTGTTTCGTTGTTCCACTGCTGTCGAGCACGTGTGATAAGCATCGATCTGAACGATCGCACATGCACCACCATGACCTTTAGTACAAGATCTGGTTTCCTATACCATCAAGAGAGACTTTACGTTTCTCTGGTGGTAGGTAAAAACGATATCCTTATTGGAGAGGATATGGGTGAGTCGTATTTCATCTGGCGACCACGCTGGTCGCGTGAGCACCGTTCCCCCGTCGCGCGGCGGAGGAGCATAGATATACACAGTCGAGTCGCAAAGTGTCTTGAGGCGTTCTTTTCAAAAAGTCCTCATTCGTGTTAACTGAAATTGATTTGCAAAATTTCGTTTTGGGAATCAAACCCAAAATCAAGTGCTCGTAGAAACGTAGTTTAAGTGTAGACAAAAACCTTCTTAATTATCACCAGTTTTAAATATTGTAAACTCACTTAGTAAAAAACATTATCATTAATAAGTTCACCAGTGCGTTTCAATTAATTTCTCCGGAGTGTGACTTTTGCTCTTGGCGAACATTTTACTGCGGTGTTCGGTGCGGATCGTCGTTCCTTGTTGGTGTTTTCTTTCGCCAAATCGATTAGTGATGGGGAGTGAAGTGAACCGTGTGCCCGTGCCCGGCATAATACATCACCATCCCCACAAATCTAATGGTGCATCCGATTCGGAGGGTATTCTCTACGTCGAATTGCAAGTGTCTATGGATGTCATTTGGAAAGTCGGAATGCCGGAAAGACCTTTGTGGCAAGATGTATGGAAGGAGACAGCGCGGCCGTCCTTGTCTGCGATGGAGGGATGGCGTAGACGAGGACGCCCAGAGCCTGGGAGTGCCAAACTGGATGACATCGGCTCGAAGTCGGGACCGGTGGAGAGCCTTGTTAAATAAGGCCAAGACCGGATTCCGGTTGTAGTGCCGATGATGATGATGATGATAATGATGATGGTTGTCATTTATTGCCGAGCCCCGTTATGCTGAGCGTCGGTGAGAGGATGATGTATTAGGAGTATCATGTTCGCGTCCGTAGCTGGAAACTGATGACCTCTTCGACGTACGCATCGATTTTCCGTCGAATTTTGTCCGTTCTCTCAAGGCTGTTGGTGCTATCTCTAGAATGTTGCCGGAAAATCAATTACTCTTCCAATCGATTTTCAGGAGACAGGGAGTTATGACGGATCGCCGCTTTTGTAAGCTACTCATGGGTTATTTGCAATCATTTCTGTCTTCGAGTTTGTGATACCGGTCGCTGTTACTCATATGGCGAGATACAGAAATAGTTGCTTTTGAGAAACTCTGTTGATTGGATATCGTTGCGGTTTTGATGTCTTCGGTGGAAAATCGAAAAGCTGTCAAGATTGGATTGGAGAAGTGAGAAGTCTAGGGGAGAGTGGATTATCTTGATAAGTTTGGTATCATCCGCAGTAGTAATTGATACTGGAACCTATGTCCTAGATGGTTAGAATAAATAGTAGAGGACCGAGATGACTGCGCTGGGGAACCCCAGAAGTCGGAAAAAAAAGGATTGGAGACGGTGGATCTAAATAGCACTCGGCAGGTCCTATTATGTTGTACGTTAATAAATTCCCAGAGTTTTGAAACATGTCTATAAATTTCCAGGCCGTAGTTGTAGATCAATAAATTCCCAGACCGTTGTCGGGGGTCAATAAATTCTCAAATGTTTGTCGTAGGTCAATAAATTTCCAGATCGTTGTTGTGGGTCAATAAATTCCCAAACCGTTGTCGGGGTCAATAAATTCTCAGATAGTTGTTGTAGGTCAATAAATTCCCAGATCATTGTCGTAGGTCAATAAATTCCCAGACCGTTGTCGTAGGTCAATAAATCCCCAGATCGTTGTTGTGGGTCAATAAATACCCATATCATTATCGTAGGTCAATAATGGAAGACCGTTGTCGTAGTTCAATGAATTCCCGGATCGTTGTTGTAGGTCAATCAATTCCCGCACCGTAGTCGTAGGTCTATGAATCACCAGACCGTTGAAGTAGATCTGTAGCGGTTCTACGAACCATACAACTCCCTACAGGTTGAGGTATCCTTTCCGCCAAGGAACTCTACTCACCCTTTGCAGCACACGTGCCCACAGACACGTGGCCCAATAGTCATTACCATACCGGTAACAAAGGTTATATGAAATTGCAACAACGTTGAACCCGATATCAAAAACCAGGGGACTTAACGTTCAAAAGCTTCCAATATCGAGTTCAACGCATCCATACATCGTATGCAAAAACAATTTCAAAAGGACAGCTAAAGCATCGCATCTAAGCAATGCGTCAAATGCAGCAAGCCCATCCTAAACATCAACGCGATGTTTCCAAGGAAATACCATTGTCGGTAAATAAACCGAAGAACGGATGCATACTCGCGTAGGTAAATGCAATTAACACGTAAATCCCTTGCATAACCTAATGCTAAGGCACACTTGCGCAAACAAAACGATTCGTTGCGCCGCTGACTAGCAGTCGAATAACCATAAACTCTTAACACTATCCCTGATAGATGTTTATGAGTAGAAAGGCAAACAAAGCCTTACATCCCATAGTCCATGTACTCATCCGAAGTGCATGCGATCCTTTGTCCGTATGCCAGATGTGTAGTACAAATAAACCAAAGAATGATCGGAGAATAAGCGGCGGCATCCGATCAACACACAAAGAGACGAGATACCGACCACCAGAAACTAATGATGATAATGATCATGAGAAAGATTTCTTGTTTTTACAGAGACTATGGGAAATGCAGCTAACAGATACTGTGGGAAATTCTGTTAGCAGACAGGATGGGAAATTCTGTGCAGAGATGCGCTGGGCAGATTTCCCTTGCCGATGGGGAACCAGAAGTTAGTTGAGAATAGACAGTCGACTTGCGAGGGACAGAACTCGACGAGGAGGTATCCGTAACTTGGCACTTGCGCTAGATTATCTCACCGCGAAACAATTAAAGGTAATAGTAAACCTTCTGTGTCGTCTAAAGGAAATGTGTGCCGGTTGTCGTGTGATTCGGATTTATACGTTGTACTTTATGAGTGACGAAAAATTATAAAACATTTACAATAAAATAGAAAGTGAAAATAACTCTCAGCGTTTTATTTGTGGCAGTGCCCCTGTGTTCTAGGATGTTTCTCTCCTCGTGAACAGTGTTCGGTGGAATACTTCGGTGACACTTCGACAACAACATACAAATCCGCCAAAGATAAATGAACTCCCAGACCTTTGTCGTAGGTCAATAAATTCACAGATCATTGTCAATACTTACAAAGCAATTAGTAGCATCTTGACTGCCGAAGCAGGTCGTATCCTTGCTTTCGATGCACGCGTCTGTTATACAAGGACAATGCACGCCTTTCAGGGGCGTCTGATTACAGTCAGAGTCTAAGGGGGATTGAAGAAACCCAGCGACAGAATTTTTATGGTGTCGGAGGTAACTGGAGACGTCGTTAAGGTTTCCGCAACGGATGTGGCTTAAACGTTTAGTGACCAGCCCAGTCCTAAACGAGATTTTTCTGAAATACTCTGGCGTGAGAGTGCCTCAACATCTTTTAGTTACTATCGCGTAGATAGTTTTCCAAACAGAGAGAAATTGACTCGATGGTATTATGGACACATTGGAAATACTATATCGGATCAAAAATCCCGGTATTTTTCAATAGGTCGCGCCACTAGCAAATAATAATGACTGATTTCGAGAGGCTCATCTATCACTAGTTTATGTGTGAGGTTTTGTGACATTTTGTCCATTCGGTTACAAGCTACAGTCGTTTGAGTGACGTTACTTTCATCGTGGATGGAAAAAAATAAAAAAGATGGAAAAAAATATCGCATCTTGATCAAGCATTCTTTTTTGATGGCAGTCACTCCTCAACAATCATTGCAATAGTCGCAGAAATGTTATATTATAGCTGCTCCTTCGAGAACAACAGTTTATCTGTAGTTTAATGAATTTAAAATGGATTGTACCAGCACCGAAGACGCACCTTGCTCTGGAAGACCAAAAGAGACTACGAATGGGGAAACCGTAAAGTAAGTGAATCGAATCGTTTTGAGTGATCGTAAAGTGAAGTTGTGCGACTTAGCTGAAACCGTGAGCATCTTAGAAGAACGGACGAGATACATTATGCACGATCTTTTGGAGATGAAAAACCTATCGGCGGAATGGGTGCCGCGAACAGCGCGTTAATGATTAAACGGCCGGTTTGGCGTTGTTGGAGGGTAATCGAGCGGACTTGCTCTCGACGTTTTGTGACGATGGATCCAACGTGGCTCCATTACCATACACCTGACTCTAATGGGGTAGGCGACAGAGTAGCTGGTAAGCGACAAAGGCTACCAAGCGGTCAAGAGATAGTCTGTCAATGTAATAGTCTGCGTTTTTTTAGGATGCGCACGGCATAATCTTCATCGATTACCTGCAGAAGGGAAGAACAGTCACAGGAGAGTATTATGTAGCGTTATTGGGCAAATTGAACGACGAAATAAAGAAAAAACGGCCCCATATGGCGAACAAAAAAGTTTCAACGCTCGCCGGGAAGGTTATGCTCTTCGTTTTTTTGGGATGCGCACGGCATAACCTTCATCACAAGAGAGCATAATGCATTGTTATTGGACAAACTAAACCACGAAATAAATAAAAAACGTCTCCATATGGCGAAGAAAAAAATTCTGTACCATCACGATAACTTACTGTCACTCACATCCTTGAAAGCGATGGCCAAATTGGACCAATTACGATTTGAATGGGTTGCTCACCCACCGTATAGATCAAACTTAGCCCAGCCACCATTATCTGTGCCCAAACCACAAGTGGTGGCTCCAGGGAAGGGATTCCGATCGCACGAGGAAGTTATCGCGGAATCCGAGGCATATTTCGAAGGCTTGAATGTTTTATATTACAGAAAGGGCATCGGAATCTTGGAAAATCATTATACCAAGTGTATTGCCCTCGAAGGCAACTATGTTGAGGAATGAATACAACTTTGCCCAAAAACGCTTGTTTTCATAAAAATTCCTGGACTTTCCGGTTTATGTAATACATATTCATGCTTAATGCTCAGAAGCTCGACTATCTACGTTTTTTAAGCCATTTTGTATACATCTGCTTATTGATGTGCACAAACTCTAAACAGAACGTGATAGATGACTGCACCCTGCTGCAAATCCGAAGTTAAATACAAAATGCATTGTTGAAAAGTGCATCCCCATTGTATATTATTTTCACCTAAAATTTATTGGTATGCCAATTTTAACATTCCTCCACTGCTTCTATCTAAAGCGGTATGCCAAACTATATAAACAAATATTTGTTTTTGAATTAACCTCTCTTAGTTCGTTTGCAGTGGCATCCAAAGTCTCTTTTGTGCAAGTTAATTATGAGTACAGGAAAACCTCATTTTCCCTTCATTACATTTTAATTACGAAAACAATAGTAGAGTAATTTGGATTTAATTTAATAAACTTATTCTTGTCTATTTTCAGCTGGTGGGCGGCGAATTTGATATGGAATTAAATTTTGTGATACAAGATGCACAAAATATTAAACACATGCTGGAACTACTGGACCACTGTCCACCCAATCTACAGGTAAATGAAGTCCTCTTGTTATTTAATTAAACCAAATCATATCTGCAACCGAAATTCCTCTTCAGTGCTTTATTAACACCCTCTTGTGTTGATGAATTTAATTACTATGCTCTATACAAATTCTATATAAATTAATAATTACGCATCCACACCCTGTTGAGGTGACCTCGACTTCCACCAGACGCTGGTTGGTTTTGTCCTCATTGAAATTCAAGCTGACCAGATTTGTAGTATTTCAATTAATTGGTGATGTACATGTTTCAGACAAATAGGTCTGCTATGTAAAAGTGATAAGCGCACTTGCTGTCAATTAACAAACCAAATTCGCTAATCAGTGTCAGACGTTCTATTGAGTCTATCTTGTGCTTTAAACGACGTTGTACGGGCAGTTGTACATAGATTTGTCAATGCATTAGGGAAGTTAGGCAAGGGAGTGGGGTCAACAGTATGTTGTTCGTTAACAGCTTCCTGGTACATTTACAAAGGCTTGGATCACAGCATCTAATTGACATAACAAATCATGTTAAGCGGAAATCTCGACAACAAGTCCTTTCAACGATGGATTTTAATAAATATTATAATTGTTGATATTTCCTTTATAATGTTTTCGCTCTCCATCTCGGAAGTAAAGTCTATACTTTACCTGATTATCGTATTACTTTATCTCTTTTTAATATCACTAATAGAAATATTTCTTTCAATATCCTTTCAATTCAGTTTTATCCAATTATTAAGGATAAACGACGTCTTATGTTATAGTATAGATCGTCCAGACTAGACGCCGGCAAACAATTCTCAGTTGATTGCATATTACTTCCAATATTCAAGCCCCGACAGTTCTTCCCAATGTATTTAAAATGAAGGACAAAATTTCAAATCCGAGGGTGAATCAAATACCAGCGACAATTTCTTTTTATACATTTATTGAATAATGTTACACACTAACTATACCATTAACATTTTTCAAAATAAGCTCCTTCATGATCCACATACTTTTGCCACCGATTTGGAAGCTTTAATATCCCTTGTTCGTAGAAAGATTTAGAGCGAGTTGCTAGCCAACTGCGGACGTGCTCCTCGACTTCCTCATTACTTACGAGTTTTTTTTTCCTCCAAGTGATTCTTTCAGGCGTGCGAACAAAACATATTCACAGGGAGACAAGTCATGGCTGTACTGAATACAAAGTCGAGCGCGACCGCTACCCACACTGATTCCCCCACTCCTCATAAATCAAACAACGGCCACGCACAAGAGTATCAAGCTCGCAACTTGTTGCTAAACAAAAGAGTAGAATTACTGTATATATTTGATTTACCCTCGTATGTATATACAAATACTCACATATATTTACTTATCCTTAAATTCTTTTTAGGCTTTTCTTCAATGAGTTTCCATTCAGAACTCACTCGTCACGCAACTATGGCAGGAGCTCTGTCTTGATTAGTTAAATTTACGTTGTTGTATGGTCTCTTTCGCTTTCTTTTTGCCCGTCTTCTTCGTTATGGCTCGCCACTCTCCAACATGCCATAACAAAGAAACAAAGCAAACATTCTGCGTGATGTTCTTCTTTCATATTCAAAGGAATAGATTTCACTCGCTTCTCTTGCTGACGTATCAGTCATCCTTCTACTTTTTCTTAAGACGCTCCCCTAACGACCATTGTCTTACTTATTTCTTCTTCCTAATCATCCTCCGGATCTTGTTTCTTCTCCTTCATTGATTTTGCATGTTCTTAAATTTAGCTTTTGTTGACAATCACGTTAAAGTCCTACTCTGCGGCATTTGATAACTCATCATCAGCCTCATTCTCGTTAATAAGCAAATCGATTAGTGGGGAGCGGAATTCGAACCCACGCTCAGAAAAGGTTTGTAACAAAACACGAATGCGTTAGATCAAAGTCGCATGTGTACGAGGCTGTTTCAACGCGGTACATGAACTGTGGATTGCTACCTGAATGTTCTGGTATACGGCGTTGATGATTCCTGTTTCAATTCACATTTGGTGTTACGTTTTTCATTAGTTTTTTTTTTTTTTTTTAAACTGACGCGCGCACAAAAGGGGACTTTGGAGTACCCCTAAATGTCAGAGCACAGTGCGAGCGGAATTGGGTGTGTATAATATGTTGGTCACAGCGTCTAATGAAGGGCTTTCGACGTTTCTATTTTACTAATTGCGACCGTCTTCGTTGACGGTTTAACTCATTCGCTGCCACCTACGAAATATCTCGCAGTAAACGTGTGTATTAAGACTGCCCGTTGCGAGATACTTCGTAGTTTACGTTGAGGGCTTAGATTAATTGCAATTAGTCACAGAATAAGTTTGTAGCTGCTTGAGTTAAGAATTATTGGAAAGGATGATTGAAAATTGTATACACATTTACTAGCTTAGATTAATTGCAATTAGTCACAGAATGAGTTTGTAGCTATTTGAGTTAGGAATTATTAGAAAGAACGGTTGAAAATTGTATACACAATTTTTTTTAATACATTAAAACCTGATATTACCACAATAATAATAAATAGTTAGATCCTGTGAAAATTCATGTTTTCTTCAACACCTGGGGCCATCGAAATGCGTTGTTGCCGATTTGCAATTGTACTATAGTAAAGAATTCTAGTACGTTCGCATTTACCTGTTGTCATCTTCCAACTGTCATCTGCCAGCTGACAACGCGTCGGTGACAGAAAGAGAACGCTACTTAAGCGTCAACATTTAAAATTTCCCATGGTTTATTTTTTCATTGCTGATACGAGCGATCGCTTGGCTCCACCTCATCGTTTTGCTTCTGGACGCACCGTCGTCACCTCATTGGCGTGGACACATGCTGGACAACCTCTCGACTTGCTCGGACGTTTTACATACCAACTTCCTAGGACACACGTTGGATAACCTCTCGACTTGCTCGGGCGCTCTACATACCTTCACTTGCTTGCAAACGCTGGATAACCTCACCTCTCGCTTGGACGCTCTGGACCACGGGCGCTTGCTCCTCTTCGGACGCGCCGCAACATGAGTGGTTCAATTCCAAACAAACAAATCTTTAAATTTCATTATATATTTATTTACAATCAAGGAACACTATCCATCGGTGTACTCTAAATATCCTTTAAGACACAAGCATAGCAATGCATTTTCTATTTACCCAAGATTTGGCTGAATGTTCAATTTTCGATCCCCGATTAGTCGTCGGTACTTGTTCATTACTTGAGATGTATGCATTAGGGTCTTAAGCAACTCGTGTTTATACAAGTGTCCATTCCTAAGCAAGATACCAGAGATATTATTATATATTTTATTGGTATCATTTCCACGTATTTGCTTATTTTATGGGCGCCACCGTAGAGGGTTTTCTATATATGGGTATCTAGACTCTACGATTTCAGCGGCCTTTTTTTATTTATTTCTTTTTAATTTCATTTCTCTCAGAGAAGGCGAACCTATAGCGCTGAGTGAGCGCACTGAGATGGTTTTCTTTTCTTGACCGGGTCCATCAGCCAAGCTCCAAAAGATGCTCAAAGATTTCTCCCAACCATTTCAAGAAGCCTGTAGCTTGATGGGGTGGTATTTTACCGGGCGACAGGGCATTGAGACCTTATCTCATCATCATCATCATCATCGGCACTACAACCGGGAACCGGTCTTGGCCTTATTTAGCAAGTCCTGAGGCTTGTTAAATTTTCCATAATGATTTATTTTTTCTGGGCAAGGTCATTAGTCTTGCGCCAGGGGCTCCCCGACTGGGAATCGAACCCCGGTCTCCCGGGTGACAGGCGGGTGTACTAACCACTATACTATCGAGGAGCCCAAGAGACCTTATCTACCACCCAGTAATTCTGCCGAACTGCACAATAGCAAGGGCCGTCAGTTGAATCTAGGTTTGCACAATCAAACGGAAGACACAATCTCTTTACCAACTCAGCCATTGAGCGGCATTTTAGGTTTCACGGATTTTTACAGGTTTACCCATAAATAATTTGATGTATAAATTAATCAACACGAAGAAAATCTCGTTAAGTTAATCACATTATTGTGGTGGTAGCCCCAATGGGTAGCAGTTTTTGCGTGTAATAATGATACGAAAAATGAACCCGTCAAGTAGAATTTGACATTTCTTTTCAAGTCTGTACTTCCGGGTATGCATTTTTGAAGTTCCAACGAGAATCTTATGAAGTGTAGTTGTAGTGTGGCGTTTCTAACAGATACACACACAATGCGTGGCGCAAGGCTAATAATCTTTCCCGAAAAAACAAATTATTATGGAAAATTTAACAAGCCTTAGGACTTGCTAAATAAGGCCAAGACGAGATCCCGGTTGTAGTGCTAATGATGATGATGACTTCCCGGTATGCATTTTTGAAGTTCCAACCAGAATCTTTGAACTGGAGTTGTAGTCTGGCGTTTCTAGCAGATACACATACAATACACAAGCAAGTAGTGAAGAACAACACCGAACGAAAATCGAATAAGCTAAGGGCATCAGCCGTATACCAACCAATAACATAGCAATTCCACATCGGTTGAGTGTACTTGAGCTTAGAAATCGAATTCGTACACGCGGCAGTGGCCTAATGTGTTAAGCATTGGTTACATTTTTAGTGATTCTAACCGTTATAGCGCCGGTTAGAATCACACGTTCTTCACTATCATCGCAGACGCTATAGTAGCATTGTTATTTTCTATCGTCGTTGGGAAGAGAGTATAGTTTTTCGTTTAGCGTACAGTTCAAATTGTCCCAATTTGTGCGACTATAATCGGGTATGTATCTGTCAGGAGATGGGGTGCTTTGTGGCAGCGAGATTGTACGTTATCTCAGAGACACTCTCCAATGCTTGGAGAAGTAGGAACGTTTTCGTATACAAAAAAGTGTTCAGAATTAAGTATACGCGTATCCCAATTCTAGATACACTTATTTCAAACTTAAGGGTATTAGAATTAGACCTTCCAGTTCGAATACCATTTTTTGTTAAGACATATCGATTCATTCGCGTGGAAGTAGAGTTAAAATTGTCGGGTATGCTAGTGTACACGTTGAAGACACCTTATAATACCAAACAGCGGAACTAATATCTACTTTTATTGGTCTGCAGAGCTGTCCTTTCGTGCGTCGAATTATGTGTGCGGTCGTCTTTTTTGAGCACTTTCCTTTATTACGAGGTATTGCTAACAATCAGAGCGTATGAAGTTGGAATTAAAGAATATCCTTATAGCACATGTAGTTTCAAACTCCCCTGAGATTTCTGGTTTCATCAGTTTTACAGGAATAAGTATTAATTGTAATCTCTAGTTGCTGTAATAGCATAGATTCGTCCGCTAAACTCACGTACGCGCACTTACCGTCATTTGCCTTGAACACATAGTTGACTAGATCATAATGGCCAGCATTTCCTCTTTTGAAAAGACATTCTAATTCCCTCAGCGTGTCAATTTTCGTTTCCATTGCAAGCTTTTAAAAAAATGCAAATAATTAATCTCCGAGGTGAATCTGCATATTGTTGCCAGGGCAAAATAAAGGATCATAACGCTACCATTAGCAATATATCTCTTTCATAGACCTATTGAAAACATCCGCGTTTGTTATCCCTTAAAGAACTTTTGTAGTGTCCTTCATTCGCAATATCCCCAGAGCAGACACTTAGAATGTTCCAAGGATTATTAAAATGCAAATAAGAAACACATCATCAGTCTTTCCAAGGAACAAAAGCATACATTTGAAGCAGACATCTGCGGTTCATCGTATTCCGATTTTAGCGTAGCAAGAGGAACATCATAAAACCTATCGTTCTAAATATGAGTAAGAATCGCAACTCATTCCCATAATCAAACTCAACCCTCAGGAGCACTTGTTATTCTTCTCTCTACAGCAAAAAACAACCAACGCATACCTCTGACATGTTCACCTCCTTCGAATGAATACGTTTCGGGTGTCGGAAAATGAATTGTGTTCAACAGCACAAAAGTCGAGCAGGAAAATTGGTGTTTTCACTCTAAATGATAATTGAAAGGACGACGAATGATGAGTACGCTACACGTCAACATGACGATGACACGGAATCTCTTCAATTGTCGTTGACGAGCATCAGATGACATTGACATTTATAAAGAGAGATGGGAAACAACAACTTCGTTGCGCTCTGTTCTTAATACGATCCTAAGATTTGCACAATGACACTTTCAAACTTGGCTGCCCTTACACAAGTGATGGGGGTGGGTGACATTTCAATTTGAATGGAAATTAGAGGCCAATTTATGCACAAACCAATCTAAATTTGCTATCCTTTGGGATTTATTTTACCGTTTCTCTTTTTGGTTTGAAAACACCCAAGAAAAGAAAAAAGTGTATTATCTTCCCGATATGTGTGGCGGATTATTTGGGAGGAGTTACTGGGAGGCAGAATCCTTCGGTGTTAGAGGGATTTAGTGACCCCGTCTTGTGGAACATTTTTCAGCCCAAAATCCTATTTGAAATATTGAGACAGAATTGGTTCCTTATGGGTTACTAAATGTATACCCTCAACAAATCAGAAACAGCATATATTTTCAACTAAGAGGTGTCTAAGATGAAGCAACGTGGGGGGTTATGTTCCATTCGAATCTTTTATCAATTTTGGGAAACGTAGAGAGTGTTCCAACGAAGATAATACTGAGCATATCCATTTGAGCGCATCAAATCAGGGAGATGCTAGATGCATATCAATATGCTCGTATCTATCCCTGGATTTGTGCCAAAACGTAGAACCCAATAGGTATTGTGAGTATAAAGTGTAGCACAGAAACATCCTTCTAAAGTCAACTCTTGGGTTGCTAGTAATATATATCATTCCGCCTCGCGTAAATCCTGCCAGATTACCTGTTCTTTATGACACAAGGAAGCGGATTAGTGCAATTCTCGAGCCATGGAGGAGTTATGTGCTGCAGTTACGCACGTAGAGAAAGGCGATTACGGCAACTGCATCGCGCTTATAGATGTTTGCTCCGCACCGGCGATACAAGGTACATTCTCATATACTCGTCCTTGAGTGCATCCAATCGGGAAGACTTCTCCATGTTGGATTACTGGATTGTTGAAGTTGTACTTTGTTGAAATTCAATTTACCTACAATGTTCGTTAATGTCTCACTACAAAAGTTATCCAGATTGGCGCCATGTGAAAGGCATAGAGAACTTTACTAACAAATCCTCATCAACTTCCGTTCAATTCACTACCTTTCGTATAATAGATATATTTATATGATACACTCAACGGCAGTTTAGTCACTCAGTTGCTTGTATTGCATCACTTACGTGATATATAATTCTCACTATTTGAAAACCGTCTACAACTGTTTAATACGAGTATATCAACTTGCAATATTCGTATCCAATGTTAGATAAATACACAATTTAAATACAATATAGAAAGGGAGGGGTAAGTATAGTGAAAATTGTTGTATAATATATTTAAACAATATTTTAAGGGTAGTGGTAAGGGAGTTGTGGCGTTTCTAACAGATACACACACAATACACAAGCAAAAAGTGAAGAACACCGAACGAATATCAAATAAGAAAATGGATCAGATCCGTATACCATAGAGAAAATATAACAATTCCACATCAGTTGAGTGTACTTGAGTTTAGAAATCGAATTCGTACACACGGCAGTGGCCTGATGTGTTGAGCATTGATTCCATTTTTTAGTGATTCTAACCGTCATAGCGTCATTGCCAATGAAACGTTCTTCATTATTGTAGCAAACGCCATAGACTTACTTGTAGAGCGGACCGTGGAGCGGTCGATGTTGCTAGTCCCGATCGCTGGTGTGCAGGTTGCAGGGGGCCTTGAGTTCTTGACTCCCCCTGTTCAGCTGACTGTTTGTTGATGATGGTTATTTGTATTTTGTTTTTTAATTATGTTTTGTTGTGTACTTGTTTTATCACTTAATATTATATCATTATTGATAACTATTAATCTTGAACGTGTCAGTTTTCCCTTTTCCTGATATCGAATGATTTTATTGAACGTAAGTCTTCCCTTCTCCTGATATCGAATGATTTTATTGAACGTAAGTCGTCCCTTCTCCTGATATCGAATGAATTTATTGAACGTAAGTCTTCGCTTCTCCTGATATCGAATGAATTTATTGAACGTAAGTCTTCGCTTCTCCTGATATCGAATGAATCTATTTATATTTTTTGCCGTTGACGTTTCTATTTTTTATTCAGCGCCAACGCATTTTTTTTATTATTTTTACTGCCAAGTAAAATTTGCATAAAGTAGTTTATGCAAATTAGCTACTTGACGATTTTTCTTTCCTTTACAGGGAGAGAGGGGAAATTTGCGGAAATTAGTGGGTGTTGGGCGAGGACACGGAGGCGGAGCCCGTAACACCAAGACGATTTCGACGTATGGCGAAAATGAAGCCTCTCGTTGTTACCTATAAAACAAAGTGTTTACAGCTGAAGTCAAGACAAACTTTTTATGAATGGTGCTTAAACTAAAGCTAGAACTGTCATCTTTACAACGATATATATAATAGGTGTGCGAATAGAAGCTCGGCTCTGAAGTTGGCTGTATTGAAAACATACTTGAACGCATCCACCTCGACCGCCTTTTTGGATATATGTAATTTAGTCATCGCTGTTTTTATGATTAAGTTTTAGTCATTTACAAGCTGTAATTCCGTGTGCATCAGTTGTATAAGAAATGGATGTCAATAAGGAACTTTTAGGCAATTGCATTCTATTCTGTTTTCAATGCCCTGTGAGTAGGGCGTTAGAATATACTCACTGTTAATTCGTTTTATTCGTTTGAAATGTTTATTAAAATTTAAATACAATTACTGAATAAATTCGGACTGTCTATAAATATTGCTGGAGCAAGCCCCTTCCAATCCGTTAAGATCTTGTGGGGTTTTGGTAGGGGTGCCGGCGTACGGCACGGACTCACTCTCGCCCACCGACGGAAATCTGGGGAACGGCAAATAGTTGCGGGTAATAGCTCTGGTAATGGTAAGCTCGTTCGCACTTCGTGTTTTTTTCTATTTTCCTTTTCTCATCCGAAGCTCACAGCCAAGGAACAGTCAGCACTGAGTCAGTCTAGATCGTTTGCAACTATTTTAAAGGTTCGATTAGTCGGATTATACCTTGTAGTTATTCATCGGTAGCCGTCCACCAGAAGATCGCACCTCGGGCACGTTGCAAGCACTTGAAGATCTGATGCAAAACTGTCATCCGCAAGGCGGAAACACCACAAATAAAACTCTGGGAGTGGCTTAGTGACAATTGTTCTTTATTTTTTCAATATCCGCACTTTGGGTTGCAACGAAGTACTACATAGTTTATTAAATTTTCTGTATTTACGATAATTCATTTTATAACTATTGTTCATATGTACACTACCAAAGTTGAATTCGTTTCTCGAATTCTCTTTCTTTTGGTTAATATAATGGTGCGGGATTTTCACTCGGCTCGGCTGCGCTTGCTGGTGGTTGGGACTCGACTGGTGGCGCGGCGTGACCGTCCCTAGCGGTTAATGAACTTATACTGACTGATAAAGGGGCAAGAATCCATTCGTCGTGTCGTGGCAGTGGAGTCATAGCTAATAAACTCACTGCCACTTACTAGTGACTTGAAAAGGGTTGCTATGCGTGCATAGAGAATTTAGTTCCAGAGAATTACTGCCGTACATGCTGAATTAGATTCCTCTGTCGCTATGTGTACGGATAAATCGGTTTCGGGGACATAACCAAGTATGGGCGTGAATTGTCGGTCAGACAATGGGTCTTGGTCGCTGCGATGGTTGTTTCGTGGAAATGCAACACATGGTGCTGGTGGCTTACCGGTAAGGAGAATTGGTATTATATCAATTCTCCTTAGGTAGGATGGGAGGCCGAAATGGTTTTCGGGGAAACTAAATGTTTCTTGGTTATAAACGAGGGAAATGGTTTAAGCAAGAAGTGAGCCGGAATGATTTTCGGGGGAAATTAATGCTGCTTGGTAGCAAGCGAGGAATATAATTTAAGTATGAAATTAACCGAAATGGTTTTTGGGAAAAATGTATGCGGTTTGATGTAGATGAGGGAGATGACTTATATTCTGTTGTAAGTTTTTGGAAATGCATTTTATTACGGATTGGGAAATGGATTCTTGGTAAGTTTGGTGATGTATGTGATTGCAGATTTGGGGACGGATGCTGTTGCATATTGGGAAGTGTGTTGTTTGCATGTTTGCGAATGTGTGCTATTGCTGATTGGGTTATGGGGTCGCGATGTTAGCGGTCAAAATTGGTTGACATTGTGGGTTGGTTCTCCCTGTGGTATAGAGAACCCCCAGAAGCTCTTTGGTGGTCGGACTAGCAATGTTTTACTGCTTAACTTAGCCCACCTCCACGACCAGACTTTGCTCTGGATGAAGGGCGTTGTAGTCTTGCCCAGTACGCTTGTTGTACTATCGTCAACTCCCCAACTGCCGTCGGTAATATTCTCTCTTGTGTCCATGTTCCCCCGTTCACATGTTTGTCACAGGAACAAAAGGAGCAGTTGGTATAAATAGCCGATCCTCAGTCCGCCAGTCGGCAGTTGTGTGCTGCTCCGTCTCCAACACTCACACATAGGCCGGTTTGTCGTAAGAGACGACTAAAGGTCGAGTGGTAGGTGGGGTCCTAACGCCATGTCGTCCGGTGAAATACCACCCCATCAAGATATAGGCTCTATAAAATGGTCGGAAGTGATCCCTGGCCATCTTTCGGAGCTTGGCAGGTAGACCGGTTCGAGAAAAGGTTGGTTTAGGTGGTAGTCGATCCCAAGTTGAGATACCACCCCGTCACGCTGTACATTCCGCGATGTCGTCAGGAGAAATTTTCGACTATGTCGGATGTATGGCTGATGACCCGGAGCGACACGGAGATGATACCTTCTGAGATAAAGAATTCCGGAAGTAAACTAGTTTCCCACTCGGATTTCCTGGGGAACTATATCAGGAGGAACTTTATGCAAATATTGTGATAAATAACCGTACTCTAAGAAATTCGTCATCGCGTAATCGGGTTTGTTCTCGAGGCTCTGTCGACGTTCGACTGGTGATGGCATTTTGTAATTCGACTCTTAATTGAAGCGACCACATATTTGAATCTGTGAAAAGTGAAACCAAATGTATGGGATTCCTTAAGAGATGCAAAAAATACTCCACTTCATTTAACCTTGCCCCTATTTACAATGCGTACATTCGTTCCAAAAATGGAGTTCAGCTCCTATATTTGGTCAGGCGCTTACAAAACTGCGTTACCCGTGCTTGGTAGGATGCAAAAACGAGCAGTGAAACTTATTGGGGACCCAGCCGTAAGTTGATCAAGTCCGTCGCTAGAACATGTGCCCAACGTACCATATCTGCCTCTCTTCTATAGGCATTATCACGGTCTTGCTCAAATGAACTTGCTGAATGTGTTCTCTTCAGACATTTTCCCCCAATACCGCCGGACCTGAGACTGCACAACTTATCATGCCTGTGTCTCTTCTATAGGTATTATCATGGTCGTTGCTCAACTAAACGTGCTGAATGCGTTCCACCCCTTCAGACATTTTCTCAGTCGTATGTCGATCAATCCTGTCGTTAGAACATAGGCGCAACGGATCATGCCTGTCTCTTTTCTATAGGTATTATTTCGGTCGCTGCTCAAATGAACTTACTGAATGTATTCCATCTCCTCAGACATTTTCCCACGATACCCGTCAATCTGAGAATGCACATGTGTTCGCCTTGAAAGTCAACTTCAGTTGCACAAATAAACATATAGGGTCATTCCTTAGCCGAGTCATACGATTGTGAAGTGCTCTACGTGATCATGTGTTTCCTCGTCCTTCTAATGTTCAGGCATTTAAGACCAATATATCTCGATACCTCCTTGCCTTATCGACTTCCTCTCCGTTCGCTCGCACTGCGCTCTAAAATTTAAGGGTACTTCAAAATCATCTTTTGTGCGCGCGTTAGTGTAAAAAAAGGCAATCCTTCAACTTCAATTCAGGCTGTCAACCAACGTCTGGAACATAGTCAATGGTTTTTCCTGATCATATTCGAAAGCGGGTGAAACGATGGAGTGCTATAAGTGTGGGGGCTATGATATACATCATCATCATCGGGCCTACAACCGGGATCCGGTCTTGGCCTTATTTAACAAATCTCTCCACCGGTCCCGATTTCGAGTCGATGTCATCCAGTTTGGCACTCCCAGGCTCTGGTCGTCCTGGTCTACGCCACCCCCCCCCCCCCCCCCCCATCCCAGACAAGGTCTGCCGCACTGTCTCCTTCCATACATCCTGCCACAAAGGACTTTCCGGGCAGGCTCCCCTTGGCTCATTCGAGCTAGGTGTCCCGCCCACCGGAGTCTACCGAGCTTGATTTTTCTTACAACATTAGCCTCAAGGTAGATTGCGTACAACTCATGGTTGTAGCGTCTCCGGAATCGTCCTCCTTCACATAAGGGGCCAACGATTCTCCTTAAGACCTTCCTCTCGAACGCGGCTAAGAGTTCAGAGTGCCTTTTATTGAGCACCCAGGTCTCGAATCCATACATGAGTACTGGTAAGACCATGATCTTGTACAGTAGTAGTTTGGATGTTCTGGATATATTTCGGGATTTAAAGAGCCTCGATAGACCATAGTCGGCTTTGTTGGATTTGATCAGCCGTTCGCGTATTTCTTCTTCCATATTGTTATCGGTTGATACTATTGACCCAAGGTAGTTAAAGGATTGCACTACTTCAAATTGATGACCAACGTTAGGTCTTCTCCTTTAAACGCCACCTTTAAAATCCAAACTATTATACAATAATATACCTTTCTCCCACCCTACTGGCTACATGTACCACCTGCCACCGTGATGTTACAAAATTCACGCCCTGAATGAAGCCGGGCGTTGTTTCCGACAGTTCACAAGCATCTAAACTGCGGGAGTGAGAGGAAACAGCATCAAAACTATGGCAGCGACTAAGTATTCTTAGAAATGTCGACGGCGTCGGTTTTTGTTGTTGGTGGTATATGTATCAGCTGGCTTCGGCCACTCAACCACGCCAGGTAACTTTGATGACGTATGATTGTAAAATCTTGTTTTAAATATGTTTCATAAAAGTGATTAAAATCCATTGGTTCGAAAATGTGTGCTAAGTTGTTGGTTATATTATTTTTACGGCAATTTTCTTGGATGGCACGAATTCTCCTTGAAAACATGTGACTGAAAATCCCCGATTTCCTTAGCTTGGATATCAATCGCAGACATCCATATCCTGTGCTACACTTAGAAAGAGGAACAGCATGCTGCAAGCATCATCTAAAAGTTATTCAAATTATTATAACTCAATATATTATGGTCTGATATTCATGGCACATATGGTTTGGAGGTCAGTACTTTCTAAAAGTCCTAAACATGTTTCATTATAGATGCCATCTCTGAGTTAGTCCCGCGACTTATTAAACGATGTGTTACATACATAGATCTGGCGCAAGACTAATGACCTTGCCCGGAAAAAAAATCGTTATGGAAAAATTTAACAAGCCTCAGGACTTGCTAAAATAAGGCCAAGACCGGCACCCGGTTGTAGTGCCGATGATGATGATGATACATACATAGAAGGGTAAGGGAGTGCATGCTTTATCACTTTTTTTCACAGAATCAGTATCCTATGAATGTTGATAATGACAGTTGCTATATATTTCTATATAACACTTACCTATTGTGGCTTCCAACTTGGTTAAGCCCGTGTGTAGGTGGCTTCCGATCCGTAGAGTCTGTAAGTGGTTTCCTGTTGTAGTCCCTGGTCGGCCGAAGATTGCAGGTTCGAGTCCTATTGTGGCTTCCGGCTTGTTGACCCCGTAGGTCAGCCGGCTGGTTTTGATTTTACGCTAATTTGGTTGCCTGATGAAGTATCTCGTATGCGGTGTCTGTTCGTCTTACGGTTCCAGTAGTTATAACTCTGTTGTTCCTTCCAAGGGATTCAACCTGGTTTTAGAAATTTGGGCGTACTCACCGATTGAGACACTGGTTGTATTGCTTGAATCGCGGTGTGACCATTTATTTTATTCTCTTTATTTTAAGTGTATGTTTTTAGTTTATGTTTTAAGTTTCAGTTTTAAGTTTAAGTTTTAAGTTCAAGTACAAGTTAAGTTTCAGCAGACTACCCCGGTTGTAGCCAACGGTCAAATGGCTCGGTTCAATATCTCAGTTCAGTATAAGAATAATGATGCAACCCTTGTGCCGTCGGATTCTAATTGATTAATTCCTACAACAGAACTCCCAATTTATACCCCAAAATCTAGTCCGAATCCTACATTCTTTTTCACGATCACATCGCTCACCCTGAGACAGTTACCCGATGCTAGCCCCAGTCGTAGGCCATGCCAACGACGATGGGGACTGCAACGTTGCAATTCTGTCGCCAATTATCGCAACCTTACGCCTACTCCGGCTGCAGGTCCACCCTAAGGCCATGGGAAAATTTCGATTCAAGGTGATAAGCAATTTTTGGTTTGCCCATAGGCATGCAATATTAGGGCATATGTATGGGCATGGGTGGAATTACCTTCAACCATCAAGGTTATGAGAATTTTAGCTACAATTTGCATGTTCGAACATGGGCATGGGCATGGATGGGACGTGGGAATTGCAGAATTGCAATCTTAGTTTTTTTAAATGGGAAATGCATGCATCTCAAGGTGATGAGAATTTGATTTGCCTATGGCAAATAGCATGTAACATTAGATGCGTTGAAACAATATTGCAGATGTGTTTCAGGTTGCATTGTGGGAATTTTGCCTACAGCAATTTGCATGGAATGCTATATGTTTGGAAGTATGGAAAATATGCTATTATGCGTACAGAATACATGTTACTCGTATATGTATGTAACTATTAAGGTATTGGATTTTTGCGCACAGCACACATGCGTATACATGTTATTTGTACGCGAATATTAGAGTATAGGATGCATGCGTATGGCCTTGTGGGGGGCAAGTATGGATGCCAGCGTATGGCACTGGGTTCACTAACGCCCCGACATTGTTCCGACGAAAGGAAAATTGTTCGCCTGAGGATAATGGTTAAATAAAACGCACTGTTTCACAGGATGTAGACTTTTATTCTATTTGTATTTTTATTCTAGTTTATTCCGCAGAGTTTATTTTATCACATTTGTAAGGAGCAGTATATTCCTATTTTGTACATCAACGACACTGTTTATTATTCATGTTGGGCGAGACTTATAAATTAATAATTGTCCCAAATTCACCGAACTATTGAACTGTATCGGAAAATGCCCCGGTATTTTCCTTTGCCTGCCGTTGCTAAAATTGACTTGGTTTAGGCAGAATAATGACCGCGATTCCAACTCGACGCGATACTCTGTTAATTTCTTCTGAAACGTTCGAGCGCACTGCGGTGGATGAAAATTGATTTATAACGCGGCGTGGCTGGCCGCTGTTATGGTTGGACGAAGACTGCTTAAGCGGCGGCGTGACCGACCGCGGTGATGATTGGTAACGGCTTGGTGATGCGCACCGTCCGGCGGATGATTAGCGATTGGATATGTCCGGCCCCGGTGGGGGTTGAATCTCGACTGACTAATTATTGGAAGGAAAAACTTCATCGCGTTGTGGCAGTGGAGTCATAGCTAAAATAAACTCACTACCACTTACGAGGAATTTCGAGAAGAGTTGCTATGCTTGCATAGGAATTCGGTTCCAGCGAATCCTCGTCGTATAAGCTGGGTTGGATTCGTTGGTCGTGTATACCGGGAAATTGGCATAGCCAAGTATGATCAAGGGTCTTGATCGTTGTGGTTGATTCGTGGAAAAAATGGTTGCGGACGAGAAGTATGATTTAAGGAGAAAATGAATCGAAGTGCTTTTCGGGGGAAATTGGAATTGCTTGGGTGCAAGCAAGGAATATCGTTTAGATAAGATATTAACCGAAGTAATTTCGGGGAAATGTATGCGGCACGGTGTAGTTGGTGGTGATGATTAATATTCCGTTGGAAATTGGAATATGCGTTCGTTACAGAATATGGTTGCAAGGGAATATGGTTTAGCTGAAGAATTGACCGAAGCAATTTTGGGAAAATGTATGCGGGGATGATTTAGAATATATTCTGTTGTATTGTATTCTGTTGCGGGTTTAGAATTGTGTTTATTGCGAAGTTTGAGATGTATGCTATTGCGGATTTTGCATGGGGACTTGGGTTAAGGTAACGCACTGTTAGCGGTCTGTAGTGCTCTAAAAAGCCCTACCACCTTTTTCCCCATCCATACATCCTAATCCCAGAAATCCTACACCAAAACATTAAATCCTATCAAAATCCTGAAAAACCAAAACAAAATCCAAAATTCGCAATAAACGAGTCAAAATATTCGTTTATCGCTTTGCATTTGCCCCCACGGCATAATTTAATCAAAAAACCTAAACTAAAATCAAAATTCGCAATAAACGAATCAAATATTCGTTTATAGCTTTGCATTTGCCCCACGGCATAATCTCAATTCAAAATCCAGAAATACATTTCAATCTGGTAATTTCCCTAGAAAATTAAACAAACCAAATCCATGGCAAATTACACCAGATGTTCGAATTTGCCACAAGCAAACAATACCCAAATACCATTTCAAATCCTCACATGCAAATAGATTGATGAAGATTCAGAAAACTGAATCTTATCTAAAACAAACATTGAGCATCGCACGAAATGTATTGAAAATCGAAATTGTTGCACGAAAATGTGTATCTTTGGGATACAATTTTCGATTCCTTTTCCTTTATAAAGGAATAGTATAGTGATCTCCGGGCCGCAGTTAATTATCGTCCGCTGTCCCTGAAGGAAAATATCTTGGAGAAGGGCGAAGTTCAAATTAGAAATAAATAAAATACTAAAAGGAAAAACGAGCCTTCTTTTCATTTTTCTGGTGAGTAAAGTATAGGTACTCCCTCAAAGAGAATACTTCTGAAGATCTGGAGTATCACCTGGCCCCCCACGGAAACCAGCGGACTTGCGAAGACTGAGGCCAAACCAAAAGGACGTTACTCTTCCCTCTGGATCAGAGGAAGCACGGTTAACGACACCTTGTAGGACAAGATTTCAGGAGCGGTCTGTTTTAAGAGATCGCCTTGTCCTTTTAAGGATCAGGAGACTCGCGTCCTGAAACAAACCCCTACAGAACACAACAGGTCAAGGTTGGTTAGAATTGTGGGTTGGTTCTCCGTGTGATATAGAGAACCCCAGTCTTTAATTTTCCTTGACGGCGGCATCCAACATTCGCACGAGCTGTAAAGCAATGAACGCTAAATTCTAAGGATGTCGATGACGATGTGAAACTTGGCAAAGGATTCGAAACAAAAAAAAAGCCTCAAAATGTGCCAACCCCACCCCAAAATCTGTCTCTGATAAACTCTGATGTGATAATTGTACATATAGGTTACGAGTTCAGTGGCAATATAATCGAAGAAAATATGAAAAGCAAATTATACGAAATATAAGAAGAATGAAACAAACAACCAAATCCACTGCATCCGTGCCTAGACATCCACAGCCCATTTGCTTACACGATACTGACAATGAAACCACAACGTTTGGACAACCAATCGCAAGCTCGATTTTTTTTAACAAATGTGTACGCCACCACATTTAAATTAACGAATATAAATGTAACAAAATGTGGTGAGCTCCTCCCGAGAACGCATGTGTGCAACACAGCCACGACTCCGCGTAACCTGCTCGGCGCGCTCCGTGTCACAGAAGGCTGACATGTAAGCCAGATGTAGGGATCATTTTGATGATCAAAAACCAAGGTTATGGGTATTTTTATTTTATTACATTTCACAATGGAGTATGAATGAACCTATTTATTGAAGTTTTCCTTGCTTTTGTTAGTCCGCCATTCCAGAGATAGGTAGACCAATCTACCGAACTCCCTCCTGGTGCAAGCGGTTCGGATACAGAAAGCAGAAAAAAGGACTGACCGATTAACTGGTCAATTCAATTTTTTAATTGGTCAAAAATCAACGAATTTCAAGAATGTATTCACCATCTCATGACGGCATCTGATTAGCCACGGTTGCAAACATTAACAATATTTTAAAATACCCGGAAGGGACCGTACAAAGTCACATTACAAAGTACAAAGACACATCAGATGTCCAACCGCCTTATTTAGAATGTCAAATTAAAAGGCCAAGTTAAAAACATTGCAGAGTCTAAACCGAAGGCGAACTTTGTCGTACACTTGTTCGCTTATATAACTAAATTCACAGAGTGGTGCCATAATTTGTCTAGCCAAGCGCGTTTGTCGAAACCTCCTCTTCACCACAACCACCTTCCCCATATCTATATTAAAACACTGCCACGTATTTGCATAAAAACCATAGGTCCTTACAAAGGGGTATTCTGTCATTTACAAGGATAACTACTCCTAACTCGTCTCTTTGCAATTGCCGAAATAAATTTTACTTGTTTCAACAGTCACGTCGAACTAACTATCTGTGTTACGTTGTGATGTAAATCTGAGCCCAATACACCAAAAAACCCTTCTCAAGATCCACACTAAAAATTGCCTGAACCGCAATAAACTTTTCCCCATCGACCTTATACCATCAAGGTATAGAGGAGACAATCCGATGAGGGTAGCAAGCATTGTTAATGTAGTGAGGCACAAACTAATTTTGAATGCGAACGTACTATTCACAGAATAGTGTTGATAAATCTTTGCAGTCCAACTTTATGAAGTCATCGGAATGCGATATCCTTTTGCTTATCCTTAACAACAACGTGACGACGTGAGATTTAAATAATGAACAAGGACCAGGGATTGTGGCACGTATGCAACATAAACAGTTTGGATCAAGTCATTGGGCTGCGGTCGAAGACCGAGGGAACACCATACATTTGTATAATTGAGGACAGAGGGTTGTGGAAAATGGAAAACCCCGACTGTGATCCTTTGACGAGGGTAATATGAAAGGACTTGACACCAAAGAGTTATTCAGAATATTCTGAGCTGGACGTAACGCGCGTACGTGAGGGAGGGTGAGAGAGGAGGAACACTTGTGATTATTTTCTTCGAACCATAAATAGATGAAACAGATGCTGGCAGGCTACTTTGCGATGGAATAGGAGGGTATGTGATGAATGGCATGACAGTCAGATGGCACATCCTTTCTGGTCAATTTTTTGTTCTCGAGGAATTGTAACGAAGTCTTCGAAATTTGCATGTTCTTGATGGATGTGTTAAACCTTTTCTTGAACATAAGACCATCTTGCGAAATACAAGACAATCACTTGATGTCTCAACAGATCGTTCATTGCATATGGGCCTTGTTTAAATTGAGAATTACTGTGCTATTAAGTTCATTGTGTCTTATTTATAATAATTTCACAACCGTATCTACTTGAAGCAATTTGATAGGTTATGATGGTTTCTCCACTTCATGACTTTGTTGGCAAACCCTTCCTTGTGGAGTGGTACGAACTCCTACTGAAGTGATATGGTAGCACTTCTTACGAGGAACAGTATACAGTCGTAGAATAACCAAAGTTTGGGGTACTTTTATTTTATTACACTTTGCAACGGAGTATAAATTAACCTCTTTATTGAAGTTTGCTTTGATATTTACAAGGTTCGAAGAGGTTGGTCGAATATGTTCGGGTCAAACAGTGGGTTTATTGAGTTGCGCATAATGGACTAGAAATCATTTATAAAAATAAGGAATAGAGTTGGCAAGAGATCAAAACGTTAGCCAATACCCTGATTAATTTAATGAGAAGGATATTGGACACCATCCAGAGCTGCCTAGATTGAGGGGTTAGAAAGATAATATCTTATCCAACTACATAGAAATTTCGTTTTCTTAATTGGTTGGTTTCGGCTATGAAAGCTTTTGAGATGTCTAGGGCAACCATCTTGCTTTCACCGAACCACTGGGCGAAAAAGTTCCATTTTTTTGTTACCTAGGTCATCAGACCTTCTGTAGACAGAATTCTATATACAGGCATGATTATTTGTCTACGACCGTTACATTTTATCAATGACAAGTTTAATTCCGACATGTAACCGAGATGATACAGTGGCAAAAGCTAATAAGCTATCTTATCTACTCCTCCTCACTACGGCCATTCTCTAGGATGCTAAATCTATTCGTTAGTTCGCCTTGATATTCAGCCCTTTTGCGCAAGTCTTTTAGTTTATCAATGTCGAACTTTTTGCTCGGCTCCCATGACTGCCCATGTGGGTTTCCTCGGAGCTGACTCCTAATTTTGCCCATCACTAGAAGATGGTCGGAGTCGCAATCTGCTCCTCTGTATGATCTTACGTCAAGGATATTCGAGTGGAGTCTTTTATCTATGAGGAAATAGTCTATTTAGTTACGCCGTCAGGTGATATCCATGTGGCTTTATGGATTTGCTTATGGTTCAATATCGTGCCTTTTACTACCAGATCTTTTGACACTGCGAACGTGATAATTCGAATTCCATTATCATTTGAAACGTCATGTAGGCTTTCTTTACCTATAGTTGGTTGGATGATGTCTTCCTTTCCAATTTTCGCGTTGAGGTACCCGAGGAGGATTTTAACACCGAATGAGGGGATCTCATCAAATACTTCTTCTAGGGTCTCGTAGAATGCGTCCGTCGTTTCTTAGTCGGAAGATTCCGGTGGGGCGTGTGCATTTATAAATACATAATTGTACCATGAGCTCTGTATTTTTAGCACCGACATTAGCTCATTAATAAATCTCACATCTTTTACATGGGGCGTAATATTCTTGCTTATGATGAAGACGGTTTCGGGGTTATGTGTGTCGGTACCTCCACACGCCAGTGTGAACCCGTTGGTTTCGATTGCTAGATGTGGGAGTCGGACTTCCTGAAGCGCAACGATGTACATTTTATATTGTTTCGCGATTTCTACTACCGTCTGTATCGCGGATGGCTTATAAAGCGTTCGAACATACCACGTGCCGATGCGTATATCCCGCTTCTTCCGTGTTCCCCCACTTCTTCGTTTTGCCGAGTCGGTGTTTTCTTGATGATTTGTTCCCTCATGGTTGTGTAGGCTTGTGACGCTTCTAACAGATACACACACCAAATACAAGGAAACAGTGAAGAACACCGACAGAAAATCGAATAATAAAATGCACCAGCCGTATACCAAGCAAAAACATAGCAATTACACATCAGTTGAGTGTACTTGAGTTTAGAAATCGAATCCGTATACGCGGCAGTGGCCTGATGTGTTGAGCATTGGTTCAATTTTTAGTGATTTTAACCGTCATAGCATCGGTTCGAATCATACGACCTTCACTATCGTACCAAACGCTATAGGCGTTTCCACAGCTGATGATGAGTGGCCGGGCACTCGAGGCTGGGGAAAGTTTGAAATTGCTCGGCGTCACGGTCTGTGGGAATGTATCATGGCATAAACACGTATCGGGTATCGCCATATCAGCCTCAGGAAAACTGAGTTATCTTTTTAGAGCCAAGAAATACTTTACTCCGGCCCAACTTCTTCTCCTATATAAATCTCAAATTAGACCCGCGCTCGAATATTGCTCTCATGTTTGGAGCTCGGCTCCTAAACATACCCTCGACCTACTTGAGAGCGTATAAGACGAGCAATCCGCCTGATCGGGGACTCGGCGCTGACGTCGGGACTACAGTCGCTATCACATCGAAGGCGCGTGGCCGACCTCTGTCTGTTTTACAGATATTATCACGGGTGCTGTTCTTCGGAGATTCTTGGCATTGTTCCACGCAATTCGGTCTATATGCGCTCCACAAGACAATCCGACGGATCGCACCCGTTTGTGGTTCATCTCCCGACAGCGCGAACTTCCCTGTATCAGAACTCGTTCCGTTACAGAGCGGGGAAGCTGTGGAACTCCCTTCCCACGCGAGTGTTACCGGAGCGTTACAACCTGCAACTGTTCAAAAAGAACTGCAACAGTTATTTGATGGCATCTCGGGGCGCCCACTCGACGCTATAGGTTCGCCTCTCCCGAGAGAAGTCTAATAAAAAAAAAAAAAAAGGCCCATCACACCTACGCCTGTCGGTTTTTCGTGGGATTGTTTTGTGTATATTGGTTATTCATTTTTGTTCCCATGAGTCTTGGGGTTTCAAATAGTCTGTCAGCCTGTCTGACGTGGGTGACCCTACTGGAAGCATAGCCTGAGTAATAAAGGCCCCGGACCATGTCGAGATTTTTACCAAGCGGTGGATTAGGTCAGCTAAATGAGAAAATTAAATAAAATCGTCCCAATTTTCTAAAGACTTATTGAGCTGCCCTCGTACAAAACACAAATCCATAAATCCACTTGTTCACGCGGTTGTAGCCAGTGACTGTCATACATGTTAAGTGATAACTTGCTCAAAATATGACAGGTGGCAATACCTTTGAGTTGCAACATAGAAAATATGAAATATCACAAACTTGTTGATTATTATTACTATTTATTGGCCTGTAGGAAGTCGAAAGTTCATGACCTCACCGACTCGACTCCGCCATTGTTCCCTGTCCCGTGCGCTCTCCTTCCACGTTCGACCAACCGATCCGATCTCCTCGAGGTCGAACCTAACACTGTCCTCCCATCTCCGCCGCGGCCGCCCTGGCGGTCTCTTTGCCGTTGGCTTACCGTCAAGAATTCTATGCACGGTCCTATCGTTGCCCATTCGCGCCACATGTCCGGCCCATCTTAACCTTCGCGACTTGATTACTCTTGTGGGTAGTTTTTACCAGTGCATCCACACGGACGCGGGTTCCGTAAAAATACCACAGGTAGTTCGCTGAGAATTTGTTCGCCGAAGAGAAATAAAAGAAATACAGACGCTGGAGTTGGATTTCGATGTAAATTGTTCTTTATTGTTTTGTTTATGGTGTAAACCACAAGTTGCTGTATAATTGTTAACTGTATAAAATCACAAAGTTACATTTAATTGTTTATAGCGTAAACCACTAGTTGCTGAATAATTGTTAAAAAGTTACATTTAATTGTTTATAGCGCCAAGCGACGCGGCAGCAATAGCAAACGGCGACACTAATTTCGAAAGGAAAGCGAATTTCGAATACGGACTTCTCGAAATAGCTGTATCTATACGAGGGTAGAACACTTAACATAATCTCACGACTCCGACGACGCAATGACCTCGGCAAGTGTATGCGGTTGGGCGGTTAAAATCTGACTCCTCGAGACGTTGAGTCCATCGTACCACCAGTCGCAACTCGGCTGGATTTTCACCGCTGTGGTGAGAAGCGAATCAGATATTTCTTTCTGGTGGCGACCAATGAAAAATCGGTTCGGCTTAATTGGAAGGACTTCCATTGTGATCGTGCAGATCTGGTTGGATGTCCATACATTGGAAGTGAGGACAAACGATAATGCATCAGCGGTTGGATGTGAAGAAGGGAATCAAAGCAGGCAGCTGGTCAAATAAATACACATGCGTAGCGGCTGAAATAGCTTCTTCTGTTTATACAGAAGTATTCTGTTTGTTACCCAGCGTGAAAATCGTGGCTGTTCGTTGTTTAGATAACGAATCGTTAGGCATGACCAATGCGATAATCGTTCCTCGATAAGGCGACGGGTCATGCAATAAGTCATGCAGCTGTACAAGCAAGCGACTTGCTATGGCTTGATCATGGGACCAACGGTTGCTGTAAAAATACCACAGGTAGTTCGCAGTAAGCATGGATGTTTATGGCATCGCTGCCAAGGGTAAGAACAGAATTCCTATTTGCATTTGCTTATGCTATCGGATTTGGTTTATGACGCTAGACGCAAGATGCGTGTATTTGCTTTTGTCCCTTGGGCAAAGGGTCTGCTAGATATGTGCATGTGGGAAGATCAGGGTGCACATGAGAGACCAAATTGCTTGCGAAAAAATGGTGCCGCAATAGTTTTCCTAATTATGATACATGTATGCAGACAAATTATTTTCCAGCGAATTCTAATGATGTATTGGATGTGTTAACAGAATCTTTAAGGAATTATGGTATAACGCATTAAATGCGTGAATGCCCTTGATGGGAAAATGCTTGAGGGTGTTGAGTGCGATTGCATAATCGAAAAACGATGAGGTGTTTAGAGCTTTAGGGTAGAAAGATTTGGGGGTAAGTGGAAAAGGTAGCAGTGGCGTTAGTAGAACCGCCACACTCTCACTATTGTAGGTTTGCGGTATAGCTCTTCCAATTTGTGGTTGTGGAGTTTCCTCCATTGTTCTGCCTCCTCGTCATATTTGCCGCCAAAGATACCCTTTAGGACTTTATTCTTGAATACGCGGAATTTGTTTTCTTCCCGTTTTGTGAGAGCCCATGTTTCGCATCCGTATACAACAATTGGAATGATTATGGTTCTATAGACACTGAGCTTTATGTCACGTGCTAGCAGTTTGGATTTCAGCAGTTTACTGACTGTGTGCCAACTAGCGTTGCCGAAGTGTAGTCTTTTGTTAATTTCCTTGGACATTTCGTCACTGGCCGTCAGTATTGGTCCCAGGTATATAAATTCTTTGACATTTTCAAATATCTTGCCGCTGATGTTTATGTGTGTTCTCTGAGGCCACCTACTCTCGCCGTAATCATATATTTCGTTTTGTCTTCATTTATTTCCAGGCCCACCCCACAGACTTGTTGATCCACTCTCATTTTCAAAACTGATGATTATGATTTTCAAAACTTGTTATACCAACTTATAAATATACAAATATCAAATACCAACCATGACAAAAGGTGCATCAGCATTAATTTATAATTTTCTACGCTCCCATGTTCAAAATAAGTGCCATCATCAGCATATCAACAATTTCAAATTGTGTGAACAACACTCAATGAATACACAATCATGGACCACCTGGGTTCTTCCGGTTTGAACTCTTATCACAGCTATGGGAAATATATTTGAATTAAGGGCTAAATGTTATTTTAATCTAGGTTGGAAACGGCCTCACGCATTTCCCAAAGCAACCACCAACCAAAGATAAATCGATTGCGCTTTTGTGTTTACGTGACTACAATGCAAATTCAATGAACTGCTTGAATAGGGTGTGAGTTTTATTAACCATCACGTTTCGAGAGGAAGCTTTCGATTGTGATATATATCGTGCAATATCCGTTTGGTTTGGGTGGTGACCGGTTTCTGTTCTTATCTTTTCCTCAACTCTATCAATCTTTTTAAATGGACATGAAGAGTCAATTTTGCAGTTCTCTGGAGCCGCTTTAATTATTCAGTTTATTAGAAAATATTGTTTCAGAGATGATATGGGAATGTTAAGCGAAACTAAATTGCACTTAAGGAGGGCTTAGTAATATATGGGCTCATCTTATCTATTAATTACTTTGTTTATCCACCTACATGTTATTGGTATTTTTCTAACTACCAATCTACATCATCATCATCATCATCGGCACTACAATCGGGAACCGGTCTTGGCCTTATTTAGCAAGTCCTGAGGCTTGTTAAATTTTCCATAATGATTTATTTTGTCTGGGCAAGGTCATTAGTCTTGCGCCAGGGGCTCCCCGACGGGGAATCGAACCCCGGTCTCCCGGGTGACAGGCGGGTATACTAACCACTATACTATCGAAGAGCCCACCAATCTACATATTTGGGTTAAATATACCCTCGAAATGTAATATAATTCAATTTTGGATTAATAAAATCTTGTTCATTTCAAAACGGGGTGCAAGTAGATCATTGTTAGCGTCTTTCGAATATATCTGAATATTCGACAACTAGATGTCAGTGTCGAATAGAACTGTTAACTGAAATTTTCTGCGTAATTATAGAAGACAACTCTCAAATCAGATTTACAATAACTAAAATTAAATAAAAGAGGAGAGGACACGACGTTGTGGCTTCGTGAAGATAGTTGCCGGACATGTTTCATGGTATTGCAGGACTGTTTTCAGTGAGGATCTGAAATAGTGGAGCCCAACACTTTTATTAAGACATCGTGTTTATTTTACACTCTAGAAGCCGGTCAATTAAGATCCTTTTCAGTTCGACGTCAGTATAAATGAGAAGAACGGAAATTACTCTTAAGAATGATGAATGTCACTTTTGTCAGGTAGTCATTGAAAAGTTGATGTACTAAATGCCCTAAACCAAGCAGCTAACACTTAAATGTCAAAGGTCATATCACAGGTACTAAATAAATCTATAAAAATAGAAATAATGAATGACAGGTTCCTGGAAATTTTGGGCCTTACAAACAAGTTAAAACCATGTTACGGGTTTTTAAATCGGTGAACAGCACTATGTGCTCCTCGATAGTATAGTGGTTCGTAAACCCGCCTGTCACGCGGAAGACCGGGGAGCCTCTGGCGCAAGACTAATGACCTAGCCCGGAAAAAAAAATCATTATGGAAAATTTAACAACCCTCACAACTTGCTAAATAAGGCCGAGACCGGTTCCCGGTTGTAGTGCCGATGATGATGATGAACAGCAATATGTATCGCATTTAGGACTAACTATCCAACGAGCAGTTTTTAGTTTAACGAATCTGTTCAATACATAACGGAAGTGTTTGTTATATACCTTTCACATCAGTCAAATTCCTGAATTATTGAAAATGTTATTGTCGTTAATGGAAGTGGAAGAAATAGGGCTTCATCTGCGTTCACAACTTTTGCCCAATTGCTTTGGGGAAGGTTCTTTCAATCAATGCTCTACGCGCTATTAAATGGAATACTATGGATTGCTGCAGCAACAACATAAGTCATAAGCTAGGCATTTCCTGTATAGAAAATATTGCAGTACACACAGTACGCCCACAGACGCGTGCCCCCAAAGTCCCACCATAGGGCCTGCAACTCGCAGCCAACGTTGAGACCGACACCAAAAAGCAAGGAACTGAACGTCCCCAAAGCTTTTAATGCCAAGCTCAACATTCGTAAGTCATCATACCTGAAACAAAAAAGAAACATTCAATCTGCCTGCGCCCAGGAACATTCCATTGAATCGGCAATTTCAAACGTCTATGCAATGCAAATTAGCCGACCAACGATGCACGTGCGGGTAGCTGCCATAAAGACCACCAAGTCTATCGGCAAACATAAAGAAACGGCAACCGTAATTATCTCAACGAGATAATTCAAATTGTATGAGGTTGAAAACCTACAAGGAAACTACTCCGATCCCACGGTGTCTGTTTGTATTTCACATCCATTAGAAAGATCTAATGGATTTCGGGTGTATTGACAAAAGTCAAACAAAACCCATGAACCATGCATCCATGCAAATTGCAGGATATCTTTCGGCCTTCGCGCCAGATGTGTCATATAAATAAGGCGGCATACAATCGACAACCGTCGAACTTAATTTCGACCACCACCACGGGTGGTGATAATGATGTTCGATGATGAGCGAGTTTCTTCTTTCAGGAATGAAAAATCACCCCTGGGACGTGATAACATGCTGCTAACAGAAATTCGGAAGTTCTGTTAGCAGAGCAATTAGGGAAATTTTTCCGTGTAGATACAGATACCAGTTTGGAATCTGGATATCTGTGTGGGCAGACAGACAGTGAGATTTTGATCGTCAACGCGACGAGGAGGACGTGAGGATCGAGAATTCTGCCGAACTGCCACCGACGGCAACATTAAAAATTAAGTGTTCAGTTTTTTTTTAATTCGCGAGTTGACTTTGTTTAATCGGACGCGGCACAGTAAAAGGAGCGAACGGTCGAGTGTGTGTATCGGCTTACGTGTGTGTCGAGGCTCGCAAAAACTAAAGATACGTGTAATTGCGTACAAAAAAAAAAAAAACAATAAATAGAGTATAAAGCAAGTGCTCCGTGTTTCATTTAGTGTGCTGTGGCGTGCCGTTGGCGACTCTCTTCTTCTTGCGAACCGTGTTCGGCGGAACACTGCACCAATTGTGGTTCATCCGCCAAACAATCACACTACCACCTTAAATGCTTCACGCATTAAATAGATCAAATTTATAATCTAAAAGTCCCTGTAAAGCCTTACCTTCATGCATCTCTTCATTCTTTACTAACTAATCATGAATCCCTAAACTATCCGGCACTCTGGTATGCCAAGCAATTCCACGGCCTCGACAGCCTTTTGTCCAAGGGACAAAAGCAAACACTAGCGTCTAGTGTCATAAACCGAATTCCTTCGCATGTAAACATGCATAAAAATTCGACCCCTTTTCGTCCAGCAAGATACGGTACACGACCACTCATCGTATACCTAATTTGCTTTAGCATCACCAGCATAATAGCAACACGGCTATTTACCCAGGTGCAATAGATTCACGCATGATTTGTTTTCCAACGAACAAACAATCACAACTTGGTGATTAGCCACCAAACTAATTATCCAGCAAATACAAATGCAAGCAAGTTCGTTCGGACACCGACCCAAGATACGATATACAATTTTCATTGTATAAAGTATCGCAACCATAAGCACCTTTCCCAACGTCTATTCGTATATTTACACAAAGGCATCACTCATCTAAGACTTTTATGATGCCATCGTCTCATCTTTTCTTTTAGCACATTTCTTCGACGCATCGTCGTCTATTTATTTAGACGCGATGCACTTCATAGACAACGATCTTCTCGATCCGTTTGTCCTTGCCGCCTGCCTGCTTTGTTTTGCCATTGCCTCCGCGCATGAGTAAACAACACAGATCTAAACGATCATACACATACCACCATGATCTTCATTACGGGTTCTGGTTTTCTATTCCACCAAGAGAGACTTTACGTTTCTCTGGCGGTAAGTAAAAACATATCCTTAGTGGAGAGGATATCTACCACCACACCACAAACTCACCCCATTAACAAGTCGGCTCTGCACGAGCCGTTTATCGCAGAGTTACATCCGCCGACCACCACGGTCGTGTCCACTCCCGCTCCTCGGTGCGCACGGGACGCGAAGATAATTAAGTCGAATGGAGTAACCGCGCTAAAAGTAAAAAGTCCTTTCCAACCAAATAACATTAAGTTATGTAAAATTGTGCGAACTTGTGTAGAGTTAATAATTCATACAAAGTTATCAATCAACGACCATTAAATAAAGTTTAGACTCCGAAAACCCGGTGCGTTTCATTAACCTTCGCTGCGGTGTCATATGGTTATGCTTTTCCTTTGGCGTTAGGAGGTGGAACTTTCAGTGAAGGATTATGGGGAAGTGAATCAGCGCCGTACGCCGGTGCAACCTACTTCTCGTTCCCCGCAAATCTCTTAGCCGGCTAGTATCATGGAAAATAACGCTGTTGTGCACGATAGTGTGTCTGAACATCGATTCGTCATAGCGCCTGGAACTGAACCCTGAACCGAATGCGTTGTTAAAGATTTTGACGAAGGATTTAAACCTGTATGCACATAAGGGCTAGTTGGCACAGGAACTGACGCTTGACGACCATTTTCGGCTAGCCGATATATTCAATACATGCATGAGGTGGTTGCAGTGAATTATTACTTTTCGCACAAAATCATCTTAGCAACGAGGCTCATTTTTACCTCAGTAGATTCGTTACAAAGTAGAATTCTCGGCTCTGGGTGGACAAAAATCGCAAAGCGATCACTGTGAGATCCATGCGGCCACAAGGGATCATTATACGGTGCAGTTTTTGGACAGGCGGTGTCATCGGTCCCTACTTATTAGAAAAGGAAAAAACGTCCATCAATCAGGTACCGTGAATGGCGAACACTACCTCGACATGATAGGGGAGTTTTTGTGGGCGGCACTGGATGGTAAGGATCGGGACGACATGTGATTTCAACAGGACTTTGCCAGACCGTGAACTAAACGTTGAATATTCTTCAACGTGAGAATTCCCGTGACGCCCTCTCTCCTGAAATGTCATGGCAATTGCTCAACAAGACTATGCGATTTAACTCCGTTAGACTTCTTTCTTTGTTATGGATCCCGATGATATGTGGTTTAAACAAGATGGTGGCACTAGCCGCATAGCAAACGAAACAGCGGCCATTTTGCGCGAGAAATTCCATGGACGCTTTATGTGCGAAACGGGGATCATAACTGGCGATCAAGATAATGAGGTTTGTCACTCTTCGACTTCTCTCTTTGGGATTATTTGAAGTCAAAAGTGTGTGCGGGTAAGCCTAGCAACATTCAACAAGTTGAAGCGACATTTATTGCATGAATTAACTCCATGGGTGACCAAACGTTAATTCTTGTTTTTTTTTTTTTTTTTTTTTTAAGGTTTTGGTAGGAAAGAGGATATCTTCAAAAGATACCTCTGGACCGATCCAGAGGCATGTCGACTAAAACCACATCCCGCCAGGCTCATATTCCCGTTGATCTCCACGGAACCTTCTTTTAGATATTCCATCGCGGGGCGGGACGGAGTTTACCTGTTACTCCGCTCGTCGCATCGCAACTGCTCCATCATTTCACAGAAAATACCATTTGTTACTAACCATGCCTGTTTTGAACTCTGCATGTATTCTATTACTCCTGCTGGAGTAACTGTCAGTCTCATGTAACAATTAGAGTGTAACCTCCAATGTTAGCATTTAAATAATCGTTTATCAGATTTTAAATTGGTTTTATTATTATAGGTTATTAGGCCCCACGTGCGGTGCCTAAATGCAACACCTGAGCGTAACCCCAGATGCTGACATTTATTAATTAGTTATCAAGAGTGGAGTTACTTACGTTATACTTTGTTTACTTACGTTACTCCTTTGATGCGGCTTCCTCGGTTGGTTCCAAAATGGACGAGTCTATCACTTTGCTTTATGTACTTTATTTATTACTTTACAACACTTTACAAAAGACTTTATGTTTTACACAAGACTGATTTACTTTTTTATCATTAACAGGAGGACAAGTCCTTTGGCTTGTATTATAATTTTAACGGCCCTATAATAAGTTACTCGCAAGAAGACCCGCTCTGCTTATGGTTGGCTGCAGTCTTCTTGCTTTCGTTATTGTGCGCCTTACAACTCACTTGCAGCCACCTTATATACCAATTTAATTATCCGCAATTGCAGATGGAGCAATTTTTCCACCCAGCGCGTGTAGCCTAATTGGGGGTTAATTGCCTGTCATTCTTAATTCGCAATTTTCAATAATCGCTGCAAAAATTGCAGCGGAAGCGATTCATATATTAACTCGATTTGCAGCAGCAATTTCAGTGCATTGCCCTACGTGCAAATCGTTTGCGACTTCTCGCTGCGTCCGCCATTTTCGCTGCGATCAACATTTCTCCGAGCTTCAACTGTGTCGCAGCCGGTCTTCCTCGATCATGTTGCTGGCGCTCGAATAACATGTATTATTCTTGTTAACATGTGTATTCGTAAACTGAGACCGTTTAGGTCTGGTTTTGCTTTTCGTAATGCGAAACGAAATGCAAGGTCAAGTGCACGATGGATATATGCTTTGGCATGGACTTATCGTATGCGATATGATTTGATTGGAATGAATGATGAATGACTGCGAATTATTGCATTATATGCAGAATAGATGTAATCATGATTTTAAGATGATGGTATCTTAATTATGTTATGTGTGTTGGGAGGGGGTGTAAAGTGAGGTGTAACATTCCTCCCCCCTGAAAAGAAAGAAAATCATAGGTACGAGTGATTTTCTGTGGTATAAGAGTGGGTTGCAGTTGTGAGTTGAGTTTGGTGTTTACCTATTCAAGTTTCTCTTCTATGAGTGGTGTGTATTTACCTAAGTATTTTCTATGGTTTCTAACATGTATTAGTGAATTATGTTGTAGTTTGCTCATAGAGTTTTCTTTTGTGTTTTGGTGTAAGTTTACTTTTAACAATTTGATTTGTTTCTCTGTAACATTGCAATAATTATTTTTTCTTTGCGAAATTTGTACTAACTCATTATTTTATCTGTATTAGTCTTAGATATTGCAAACGTTTTTTCTTAATTTTCTGTATGTATATGTATATATATATCATTTGTTTTCTTTTGGATATTGGGGTTTACATAATAGTTTTGTGTACTTGCTAACGGTAAATAAGAATCATAGATTAATGGGTTCGCTTTAACAGTAGAGGAAATTGCTTGTACCTTATTTGGTTTAGTGGTTTGGCTTAAGAGTATATGAGATTATTAATAGTTTTACTTCCTATTTAGTTTGCTTTTAGCAGAAATCATATATGTAGTAGTAATTTTAATTTTTTGTGTTTGTGCTTTATTGCTATACTTGTCTTTTGGTGTAACTAACAACTTATATTTTTGTGTAACTAACAATTCTTTTGTTTCCTTTTGTCTGTATAATTATATTGTGCTATACTTATTTTTTATGTAACTAATTGTTTGTATTGGAATTTGTATCAGTAATATATTTTTTTTTTCTAGTATGATTAATGATTTTCGTAATTTGAATAGCGTTTATAATAGTAGAACTTATTTGTAGCGATTGTTTGTTCAACCCTGTTTATTTATTAATTTTAACATTAGTGGTAATGATGAATGAAAGTATTTATATTCGCATTTTTTATTTTCTTTATAATTTGTAATCAATTATATTTACTATCTGTATATATATATATTTAATTTTAATGTAATTTTATCAGTAGAGAAAAACTTTTGTACGACAGTGGTTGGCTTATTTGCAATTTTAATAGTACATGAAATTATTTATCTAGTGGTTTTATTTTTTCTAATTAGTTTACTTTTAATAGTAATCATATATGTATTAAGAGATTTCTTTACTTTTGTTTTCGGCAGTAAAGGATTTGTTTGTACATAGTAATTTGGTTTATTTTCCATCTGTATGGTAGTGGTAATAGTAAGTTACTTGTTTAATTTGTACATCTTATTTTTATTTCCGTACATGGCCATATTGTGCATGAATTTGAGAAGTGGTACCTACTGGAGATAGCGAATGTGTTGGGCTAGGTAATAGGTGTGTATTGAAACTAGCTAATCTTGGAATATGGTTTTAACCTACCATTTCGAACTATTATCAATTTTTGGCCTACTTCGATGGCTGTCTTGTTTGGCCTTGTTACTGCCGTAACGAAAAAGGGGGCCTTCCACATGGGTGTCTGTTTGGACTTTTGCAACAATAATTTTTTGTTGTCTTCGTTTTGAGGTGAGTTTATTGGATTCGAACATGTCTGATATGTCCTTTTTGTATTCCTCTGATTATATGTAAAGGTGTTGCCTTTATCTTGGGTTTGTTTCAGTTTGATTTTTGTGGGTTTTTTCCACAATTTTTTGTTAGCGTATGAGCTTTCTGTTTCTGAACATGTCTTATATGTCCTTTTTATGTTTCTCCATGTAAAGGTGTTGCCTTTATCTTGGATTTGTTTACTTTTGATCATTGTGGGTTTTTTCCACAATTTTTTAGTTTGTGAGGAGCTAGCGTATGAGCTGTCTGTTTCTGAACATGTCTTATATGTCCTTTTTATGTTTTTCCATGTAAAGGTGTTGCCTTTATCTTGGGTCTGTTTATTTTTGATTTTTGTGGGTTTTTTCCAAAATTTTTTATTTTGTGAGGAGCTAGGGCACTTGCCACTTGACTTTGGGTTCCTCTTAGAATTTAGTGTAAAGGTGTTGCCTTTATTTATGGCTCGCTTGCCATTTGGGTTTCTTTCAGCTCCGGTGTCCACTACTAGAGTTGTGTTTCTTTCAACACTAACGTCTATCGGTAGCTGAACAGTTGGGATGCTGGTTATTGGTGGGTGTGGGAACCCAGTGTGGTAGCTTCTTGTTGCTACTGGATGTTCTATCCCATTTCCTAGTATTGGGGGGAGTTTGTTTTGAGTTTGCGACTGATGACCGGGCTCTGGGTTGCGTCCCTGTTGGTCAGAAGAATCGCAAATCTGCCGTATGCGTAAAATCCTTTTACTGGTTTCACTTGTGTGTGCAGTTGTATCTGTTTGCAGTGGGCAGTTCGATAGGAAGGCTCCATCGCCTGATTTCTGATTCAGACAGAGCGTTTCTTCCTTTGGTTCCACTGGAACAACTTTGGTCCGTTGAGATCGTACGGAAATGTGAACTTCTTCTACCAGTCGATTGTTTGCCACCATCGCTGAGGTTTCGCAGCCAGTTTCTCGGGTAAGAGAACTCTTGGAGAGGTTACAGGCGGTATATCTGACCTCTTTGGGTCCCGCTGTGACTGTAACTTGTCTCACATCGGCTGTCCGTTTGTGATTTGGGCTTTTGGTTTTAGATTCCATGGGAATGCTAAATTCTTCTGGGTTTCGTTCCGTGCGAGGGAAGGTTAGCTGTTGGTTACTTAGGTTCGCTTGTTGAAAATTTTCTGCCGTCACTGGGGTTTCGCAACCAGATTCTTTTTTGGAAGAATCCTTGGGGGTGTTACAGGCGGTATGACCGACCGCTTGGTCTATAACTTGCCCTACATCGGCTGCCCTTTTGTGGCGTGGGTATTCGATTTTGGAGTTTAGTGGAATACTAAACTCTTCAGGATTTCGTTTAGTACGTGGGAACCTAAGTTGCTGATTTGGACCATTAATACAATAGTTTTCAGAAAAGGAATCGTTCCCTAGTAGAGCATGGTCGCTTAGACCCGTATCAATTGTGGGTACGATCGTCAGTGGTGGCTGGGGGTATCCTAAGTTGTGGATATTTTGTAATTCTGATGGGCCGGACGTGTTTCTTGTATTCCGGGATTCCCATTTTGCCTTTTGGCGGCAGTCCGAAACGTGATGGCCTTGCCGACCACAAAAATCGCAGGCTATTCTTATGCTATAAACCTTAGGCGAGTTTTCAACGTAAGTGCTGTTAGGAGAATTCAAGGGGGTGGCCCTGTGTTGATTTGGTTCTCTTGAATGGTTTGTATTAATGTTTGAATTAATGATATTCGTGTAGTCTTCTGACTTCTGGTAGTTTGTAATGTCGTGACTATAAGGCGTATGGGGCGGAGTGTTTCTCCGTGTGAGGCAGTCACTATATGTATGTCCCTTTTTGTGGCAGTAATTGCATATGATTTTGGCAGTAATTAAACGCAACTGTTTCATGTTTGTAAGAGGCTCGTTTTGCCTTTGTTTTGCAGTGTCATTTTTTCTGCATTGTTGAGGGAAATCTGCATAGTGGAGACCCGAGGTAAGTGGAGTATTTGGGTTGAGAGGTACGGCTTGTGTGTTTAATTGTTTCAAGGAATTAGAGACGTGAAGGGGTTGAGTAGAACCTGGTATGACGCTATATTGTTGGGTGAGAAACGCGGCCTGTTGTAGCTTTTCCATATCTAAAGCTTTTTGAATTAATTCGTCTACCGTTCCATCCCCCAGGGTCAGTAAATATTGGCAGAGGTGTGAGTTGTTGACGCCACTTTTTAGTGCGTTTTTGGCGAAGTCCTCCAACTGTGCTTTCACAGCGGGGGCGGCTGCCACACCGTATTTTTGATCCGCAGCTTCCTTGCAAACCATCAGCATCTGCTTTATCCTTGCGGTAAAAGTGATGAGGGCTTCCAAGGGTAGCTGTCGGATCGTAATCAGCTTATTCACTAACTCCTGGTATGTTTCCCGAGGTAGGTAGGTATTTTTGAGGAGTCTTTCGGCTTCCTCGAAGGTGTGGGGAGGGTTTGAGGCAATTAATACGTATGCCTCGCCTCGTAGACGCGTGGGGAATAGTGTTAAAAACGCGGAGTGCTCTTCTGCAGGTAGGCATCCGATTACCTTCCTGCAGCATCCTAAAAATACTTGTAACTCATTGTCAACCAGGGGACTGTGCCCGCCCGAGAAGACTGGTACAAGCTGGGAGGTGAGCTTTGCTATTTTAACGTAGTCGATGGGCATGATTTCGACAGAGGGTGACGCGGTTAAGTAAGTAGACGAGGTCTTAGTGATAAGATTTATTAGTTTTTAAAACGCTTTCGTACGCGATTGTTGTATTATTGTAGTGGAAATGCTTCCCAAAGATTAGTGGTCGCAGTATGGAGAGATATGGAGAAGAAAGACAGTGGAATGGTCGAGTAACGAGTGTTGGGTGGCAGATGATGGTCGTAGGGATAATTAAAAATTAAGGTGACTTATTAAATTAAAACATTTGCTATCCCGTAAATTATTTGTTTATGTAGGGGTGGAAATTGTTCCCTAGGATTACTAAGTGCACAATATGGTCTACGACAGTGTATTTTAAGGGTTTGTTTGTGTAAAAATATATAGGAACTAAATCGTATATATAAAAAAAATTGTTTGCTTACTCGGTTCTATTGACTGCTGCTACTGTTACTACTGGTGTCGTGCTGTGCTGCTGTTTCCTACTGGTATGGTGGTTGATAGCCGTTGTCACTGGGGGTTTCTGCTGTCTTTGGTGTTGTGTTATTTGGTGCTGCCAGGCAAGCTTCACGCCCTACAGTTGAACATTATGACCTGGTCTTCCATTAATTTTTATTGATGATTTGATTTTTGATTGTTGTGGTTACAGGTATCTTTTTGACGATTGATGTAGTCACATTGGCTGCTGCTGAGTTGGATTGATATTTCTCTCCTTTTTTTTTGTATTGCTTTTGTTTGTGTGTGTTTTTTTTTGTGTTTTGTTGTGGGCTTTGGGCTGCATCTTCCAAGATGCCTCGCATGTATTTGCCAGTAATTGGTTGGCATGTAGTTGTCGTCCGCGCCGCGGGAATTGGGGCCTCTGGTCATCTGGATGGCGATCTTCAGAGTTCATGTGTTTCGTAAGCTGGTCCTCCGTCACCAGTTTTGTGAAGTGTTCGTTTTTTATTTGATTTTTGTTGATTTATTTTTAGTAATGAGGTTAAAAATTTCCTTTTTGTTTGTTCTCGTACTTGTTTGCTTATGTTTCATTATTTTTTTTTTACGTCGATTTAGTTTTGTTTGAAATACTTATAATTTCTATTATCGTTTTTTCATTACATGGTATATATGAAGGGTGTTTGATCTTGATGTTTAGAACGAATGGTCCGAAGTCATGCCCGCTGGATAGTGCTTTGTATATTGTTTTGTTTTGTTTTGCTTGTTATAATGCTGGTACAGTTGCGATGGCATCATTTGTTGGCAGTGGTTGTCGTTACTTTTGGGAGAAACCGTTGTACCGAATCAAATGTTGCGGATAGAATATGTGGTTTATCAATTTGTACCCTCGAAGCCAGACTCAGCTCCGAGTGACGGGGTAAGGTGTCTTTTGCCCAGTACAATTGAGGTTAGTTATTATATTGGCTAGGCTTTTTAAAAGCACTTACAAGTTATCAAAACTTGGGCTTCCCTAGTCCTGTCACGGTCGCCAAAAATGTAACAATTAGAGTGTAACCTCCAATGTTAGCATTTAAATAATCGTTTATCAGATTTTAAATTGGTTTTATTATTATAGGTTATTAGGCCCCACGTGCGGTGCCTAAATGCAACACCTGAGCGTAACCCCAGATGCTGACATTTATTAATTAGTTATCAAGAGTGGAGTTACTTACGTTATACTTTGTTTACTTACGTTACTCCTTTGATGCGGCTTCCTCGGTTGGTTCCAAAATGGACGAGTCTATCACTTTGCTTTATGTACTTTATTTATTACTTTACAACACTTTACAAAAGACTTTATGTTTTACACAAGACTGATTTACTTTTTTATCATTAACAGGAGGACAAGTCCTTTGGCTTGTATTATAATTTTAACGGCCCTATAATAAGTTACTCGCAAGAAGACCCGCTCTGCTTATGGTTGGCTGCAGTCTTCTTGCTTTCGTTATTGTGCGCCTTACAACTCACTTGCAGCCACCTTATATACCAATTTAATTATCCGCAATTGCAGATGGAGCAATTTTTCCACCCAGCGCGTGTAGCCTAATTGGGGGTTAATTGCCTGTCATTCTTAATTCGCAATTTTCAATAATCGCTGCAAAAATTGCAGCGGAAGCGATTCATATATTAACTCGATTTGCAGCAGCAATTTCAGTGCATTGCCCTACGTGCAAATCGTTTGCGACTTCTCGCTGCGTCCGCCATTTTCGCTGCGATCAACATTTCTCCGAGCTTCAACTGTGTCGCAGCCGGTCTTCCTCGATCATGTTGCTGGCGCTCGAATAACATGTATTATTCTTGTTAACATGTGTATTCGTAAACTGAGACCGTTTAGGTCTGGTTTTGCTTTTCGTAATGCGAAACGAAATGCAAGGTCAAGTGCACGATGGATATATGCTTTGGCATGGACTTATCGTATGCGATATGATTTGATTGGAATGAATGATGAATGACTGCGAATTATTGCATTATATGCAGAATAGATGTAATCATGATTTTAAGATGATGGTATCTTAATTATGTTATGTGTGTTGGGAGGGGGTGTAAAGTGAGGTGTAACACTCATATGTCACTCCAAAATCTTTCGTGTGGTCTCGAATCTCACGCATTCTGTGAGAACGTGTCCGCATTTTCTATTTTGTCTTCGCAATACAAGCAGTATGATTGTTTTACATGCTTATACTTGTGCAAGTATTGCCGAAAGCATCCATGTCCTGATATTAGCTGAGTCAAGTAGTAATTCAGCTCGCCATGTTTTCTTTTCACCCATGTGTCTTTATCAGGTATCATGGTGTGGGTCCATCTTCCTTTGGTGGAAGAATTCCACCTTCGTTCCCATTCCCTTAGGGTTGAGAGCTCTAATTGTGACCGCATTCTCCGACGATTCTCTTTGGAGACCTTATGTAATGCAGCGTTTTCTTTACCTGCAATGTCAAGTGGTGTTGTGGGGATATGTATGTGTGTTTGGAAGGACACGGGTTCATCGATATTCCCACCTACTTGTTCCACCGAGAGCGAAAGGGACCAAGTTCACCCACAGGCATTAGAAAAGTAAAAAAAAAATTAAGCACTGGTATGTTGTTTGAATTAACGTTCATTTATTTATCATGTATTAACTTTACCAAATCCGTTTGTGTAAATTCCTCGCACTTGGAACAAATTCTAATTCAATTAAGTTCGTGAATTTTAAGTAACTGTTATTCCAAAATTAAAATGTCACATTCTCACATATGAATTTCTCGCACTCGGGACGGGGGCTTCTTAATTAAATCGTACTTCACTTTAGTCTATTTTACTTTTAGTCTATCCGGTGGTTAAAATCGTACAATTTTGGCGATCGTAACATTAGGCGTGAACCTACGAAGGACACTCGACGCCGCGCGCAACTCATATAAACAATCACACTACTCATACGTCAACTGTTCGCCTCGGACTCTATTGTTTTAAACCGGTGTAAAGGGGGATGCGCACTCGATGGCGGTCGTACAACAACTGGCTAATGAAATGGAAATAAAAATCTATTCATCGCGTCGTGGCGACTGAGTCATAGCAGAAATAAACTTGCTGCCATTTCTGAGGAATTTCGAGAAGAGTTGCTATGCTCGCATAAGAATTCGGTTCCAGCGAATCCTCGCCGTACAAGCTGAGTTGGATTCGTTGGTTGTGTATACCGGGAAATTGAAATTGCTTGGATGCAAGCAAAGAATATCGTTTAGATAAGATATTAACCGAAGTAATTTCGGGGAAATATATGCGGCTTGGTATAATTAGTGACGATCGTTGATGTTCCGTTGTGGATTTGAATACGCGTTTTGTTACAGTATATGAATGTCGGGGAATTTAAAATTGCTTGGTCGCAAAGAGGGAATATGAATTGATTAGAGAATTGACCGAAACAATTTGGGAAAATGTATGTGGGGTGATTTAATTGAGGGAGATGGTTAATGTTCGTTGTAGATTTGAATATGCGTTTTATTACGGTATATGAATTTCGGGGAAATTAGGATTCATTGGTCGCAAGGAGGGAATATGGATTTAGTAGAGAATTGACCGAGGCGATTTCGGGAAAATGTATGTGGGGATGATTAGAATATATCCTGTTGAATTGAATCCGTTGGGAGTTTTGGGATGTGTTTTATTGCAAGCTAGGAATGTATGTCTGACTCCCAAACCATAGCCAATCTTTTCGCGTCCTTCTTCAAACTTTCCTTCACGGACAACTCGTTCGAGCCTAATCCCCCCTACTTTACTGGCACGTCTGAATTCTCCCTTGGCCCACTCACCCCTCTACACATTCAACAACACCAAGTTAAAGAAAAACTTGAACAACTGAAAGACGATTTCAGTCCCGGTCCAGACGGACTCCCTGCTATCTTCTTAAAAAAATGCTCCTCTACTCTCTCTCTCCCACTTGCGTCAATCTTCAATCTATCCCTTGCACAAGGTCTATTTCCCGACATTTGGAAATCCCCCTACATAACCCCCATACATAAAAAGAGGCCAAAAAACGATATATCCAATTATCGTCCCATTGCTAAGCTTTCGCACATTCCTAAACTGTTCGAAGGCCTTCTGTACGAAGCGTTATGTTTTCGCTGCACTCCCATCATCTCTCCTAACCAGCACGGCTTCCTCCCCGGCAGGTCCACTACTACCAACCTTATCGAATTTACAGCCCACACACTCCTTGCCCTAAAAAATGGCGATGAGGTTGATGTAGTCACTACCGACTTTAGCAAGGCCTTCGACAAAATTTCTCATAACCTCATTCTCTTTAAATTATCTTCCCTTGGTTTTGAACCCGTGTTGATTAAGTGGATGTCATCCTATCTTAACTCTCGAACCTGCCGTGTGAGATTTAGATCCACCCTCTCCGATCCTTTCTCTCCAACCTCAGGTGTCCCCCAGAGCAGTCATCTCGGCCCGCTACTATTTATCCTAACCATAAACGACATAGGCTCGTGCATCAATCACTCCCTCATCTCGCTTTACGCGGATGATACCAAAATGTTCAAGACAATCCGCTCTCCCCTTGACTCCTCACTTTTCCAATCGGATCTTGTCAGCTTTCCGAAATAACTGCCTAGAACTGAATATCGCCAAATGTCACACAATCACCTTCTCTCGGATACGCTCCCCCACCCAGCCACGTTCCTATTTCTTGCTAGACCAACCGATAACATCGGTTGAATCGATTCGCGACCTGGGCGTCCTATGCGACAAGGAACTTAGATTTACCGCACATATCGATGACACAATCCTAAAGGCCAACGCCGCTCTTGGCTTTGTAAAATGGTGGTTGAAGGAATTCCTAAACCTCTAAGTCACCCGATCACTCTACACAACTTTCGTCCGGCCACTACTCGAATATGCTAGTCAGGTCTGGTCCCCGTATCAACAGTCTCACATTCGTAGGATCGAGGGCGTTCAACGTCGTTTCTTGCGCTTTGCCCTCCGTGGACTGAACTGGGAAAACCCACTCATTCTACCACCATACATAGGCCGGCTGCTTTTAATCAATCTTAACACACTTGAGGAGCGCAGAATCCATGCTGACATCATCTTTATACATCGCCTTCTGTGAGGCTTAATCAGTTGCCCAAGCTTGCTCTCCACTTTATCATTTTATACAAAGCCCCGTAATGTGCGGAACCCTCGTCTGTTTTACGTGCCCGCTCATCACACTTCTAACGGCGTTAACGAGCCCATCTCGCGTATGCTACGACATGCCAACTCTTTCCCCACCTCCTTTGATTTCAACCTCTCCACTCCTGCCCTCAAACGACGTCTCAGAAGAAACCCGTCCTCACTCCACCCTACCCCAAATTAAACCTCTCCCCCCAGCTCTCCAACCCCGCCTCATACCAGCACGTATACGTGCCCCTCACTGTCACTGTCTCACAAAAGTCGTATTTGCCTCCCCCACATACACTTGCCCTTCCCTAGCCTCCTCCAGTCTTTTTCACCTCCTGGTTTTTCTTTTTTCTTTTTTATTCTCCTTCTTACTCTAGATGTAAGATAGTCTTTAAGGTTCTTTTTATATTAATTAATTTTAAGTTTAATTTTGAGCTTGCATTAAGCAAAATAAATGAGGGTTCTGCCCTCACTAAACTCTAAACACTATGCTATTGCGGATTTTGCATGGGGGTTGTGTTACAGGTTAGGGTAAGGTGACGCGCTGTTAGCGGTCAAGATTGGTTGGCATTGTGGGTTGGTTCTCCGTGTGATATAGAGACTCACCACAGTGTCCCCCCGGCCAAAATATTTATGGCATGTTCCGATGCCATTCTGAATGCACAGCAGACTCTTAGTGATGCCAAGATATGTGCTGAGTTCACTTCCCTCATGTACGACTTATAATGTGCGGCTCCTGCCCATAAGTGAGCTGCATACATTATAATGGTGGTGTTGACACTGGTTATGAGTTTCCTTATGTGGGGCGTAGCAGTCTCGTCAAAACTTTGCATACTCTTGCCGTTTTTTCACTGGTTTTCCTCAGCTGTTTCTTGAGGCTCAACCTGTTGTCGAGTATAACACCAAGATATATATATTTTTTTGTACCACCTAGCCATCGTGCTCCAGCTATCGCATTGCGCGCGATGTCGCACACCACAGATAGTGCCTTCCCGGTTGATCTACCTTTCCGGAATCCATACTACGATTCAGAGAGCCCCGATGTCCCCTCAGTGAATTGTTCCAGGCGAATGGCAATTACTCGCTCAAGCAGTTTTCCTGTCGTGTCTAACATGCACAATGGGCGATAAGACGATGGCGCCTCTGGATTCTTGACTCCTTTTGGTATAAGCACAAGCCGCTGTTTTTCCATCGTTTAGGAAATTGTTCTGTTTGAACGTAGCTTGTGAAGAGACTGCCGAAGACTTCCAGCTTTTATGTTGAAGCAGTCTTCACTACTGTAAGAGAACATTTGGTAAGTTTGTTCCCATGTTTTTCTCGCGCGATTTTTTGGGGCCACCATCAAACTTGTCTCAGTGGAGTATAATTACGATATGGACATATCCTAGACGCTTTTTATTTTATTCGTCAAATAATCGTTCACCAACTAAAAATCCTATTAAGTTGTGTTGAGCAGCTCGAGGTTTGAATAAAAATGCGCGGTACTTCAAAATAGTGTAACATCTGAGTGCAAACCTCCGACATTGACATTTATTATTTAGTTATCAGAAATAATGTTTGTTTATATTGTTTATATTTTCTTTTATTAGGCCCCACGTTGGGCGCCAAAATGTAACATCTCAGTGTAATTTCAGATATTAGCATTTATTATTTAGTTATCTGAGCGTGTGTTTATAGGAATCAGTGGTGTACGTTTCTCAACTTCCGCTTTTAAGTTATAGGTAATAGCAATTCGGGATTACTTACGGCTTACACGTGGTACGGTCTTCTCCTTTTTCGTAGGTTCCACGTAGTGTTGTATTCTCTTTAGACTGCTTCCCGTAGTTTGTGTTGTAAGAAATGAAACACACTTCACTTCAGTTGAACTCACCAATTTTATTTATAATTTAAATGAGGGTATTGATCCCTTTAACTTCATCATCATCGGCACTACAACCAGGAACCGGTCTTGGCCTTATTTAGCAAGTCCTAAGGCTTGTTAAATTTTCCACAACTCCTTTAACTTATGGCTTTTAATAACAAGGAGATTCGCTGTACTTGTGCAATAGGCCGTAGTCTCCTTGCTTTGCCATTACACTACACTAGTTAATATAATAATCATCATACCCATTTGCAACCACCCTTTATATACCAAATTAATCGGGAGTTAATGCAGACGATGCATTTCCCTCACCCAGAATGTGTAACCTATTCTGAGATTATTTGCCTGTCATACGTAATTTGCAATTTTCAGTAATTGTCCAGTTTGCCCTGCTAAAAATGCAGCGGTAATGAATTGCGCAATTACTTAATTGCTTTCATGCGAGAACCAATTATAGGGCATTGCCCGTGTGTGCTAATCGTATCATACGATTAATTGCGCTTCACTGCTGTGTTCGCTACTTCGCCGAACTCAGCACTTTACCGACGCTCAATTACTTCGTCGTTGGTGGCCTTTGACAACACCGCTCGTGTCATATAGCTTGTATAACATTGTAAAGACGTGTAGTCGAAACATGATCTTTCTGACCTTGCTTGATCGTGGCGAGCGACCTTGGGCTCGTTTGAGTAATCAGGAAGTATGATATGTTTTTGGGCGTTTATCGCAACGTTTGCGATATGTATTGTAATTGTTTATGGGAACAAATCGGCCGGTATTATAAATAATCATGAGGTGTGATATGCTTTGGATTGGATTGGCGTTTATCGCAACGTATGCGATATGTGTTTTAATTGAATGTCTATGGGAAGAAGGCGTATTTTGCATTGTATGCAAAATACTTGTGAGGATTAATTGTTTGGGATGATGTGAGAATTGATTGTTTGCGGTGGTATGAGGATTGATTGCTTCAGATGATGTTTGAGATGGTGTGAGGGTGCTTGAAGTATTAATTGTTTAAGAGGGGGTGTGTAGTGAGGTGTAACAATAGTCCTTTTTTGAATGCCGTTTTTAAACCCAGGCTTCCACATGGTTGCAAAAGAACACAGTTTAGTAAGTCGTGTTATTTACACCCCGCTAACCTTGAAAAGAAATTGGCACAATGAAAATAGCCTAACCCTTTTTTTTAATTTTTGGCATACTTTTAATCGGCTAGTACGAGGGTTTTGCAGTCATCTCCTACAAGCCTGTGGCAGGTATAAATTAAACAGCCTTTAAGATCCGTGATATACCATATTTCTACACTACCGTAAAATTACAAAATGCACTTCCTAGACGAAGACATCCGTAGTTCTTGCCAATTTTTGGGTAAATTATGACAACAAGAGGATACAATAATAAAGTCTCGTCAATATTTTAGAATTCTTTGGAGATTTTGATGGCATCGGCTTTGGTTGTTGTTCGCAGTAGATGAGTCACTTGGTTTCTGTAAATTTGGTCAATCGTACGTTGTCATGTTTTACTACCCGCGTTTGTTTTATAATTATAAAAACATTGCAACCGCATCTATGATAAGATAAAACAACTATAGTGACATTGTTTGTTTACATGGCATGCACTAAAACTCTGGGTTTTTAACGTCAACATGATGCACCTGGCGTAATACGAAAACAAGAATAAACACCGAAAAAAGGAACGTCGCAAGAAGTATGTATTTTCCTATTCTTGCTTAACAACAAACAGCACTGTCATTCTGCACCCCCAGCGTAGGCAGCCAATTCGGATCGGCACTCTCCTCTAATCCATTCGGCTTTCAACTCTATTGTAGGGATTGAATGCTACTGACTCGTATCCTAAAACATACAAAAGTAATCACAAGCTCAATATACTTCCAGCATCAGCAATTATCGTTGCCTAAAGCGGCAAACGTGTTCCCGTACGCACTCCGTCAGAGATTTATTAGCTCACCTTTTCAAAAGTGTGAATATGGCACATGCCAAACAAGTGTACAGACGTATTAAGTAGAAAAGTTGCCTGGAACTCGGGTATACATTCGCCCTCTCAGAAATATCTAACATTTCACTTCCACACAATAGTCACGCAGCCAAAGCAATTTTCTTCTCTAGTCATGTCAACCTTCCGAAAGGAAAACACAAATCATCCAACAAAAGGATGAGCACAATACAACAACCGGACGACATAGTGCCAAAAGGAGTCCAAGACAACGGGGACAGGAAGAGAGGTAGAAAGAAAACCGACAGACAAAAACGAGAATCATGATAAAAAAAAGGGGAAAAAAACGCACAGATGGAAAAAACGATCCATTTGACAAACTGACATTAGTTCTACCAGATGGCGTGCAGCATATCCTGTCACAATTTGAATACGTTTCACCTGTGCGTACTAGATGCATGAACCAATGGTAATATAACAGAAAACGACGAAAACACAATAAGGCATTTTAGAAGCTCACGCTGCAGGCAACTTGGATATCTAAACCTCATTCTGGCGCCAAAAGTGATCCAGAAAGACAGACGCCTCCGTTGTGTATGCCCTGGCGACGCTATGTTGGATCTATCCATTTTATTCAGGAAAAACGTCCTTATGTCGTTGTTTTATTATTTCTTGTGACTACCCTACAACTCGCACCATAAGCGGTTGATAGCATTGCAGAATGTTTCGCAGGTGAATCCTTTGGAACACAATTTAAATATTGCATAAGATGTCGCATTTAGATGAAGGCCCCAGGATTGGTGCTATCCTTGCATCGGAGAATGGCTGTTCGGTTGGAAAATTGCCACCGAGGAATTGAATTATATTTGAATTCTTATTTTAGAATAATCTTTCGAAATGTCTGTTTAAATATTTGAAGGATGTTTCGTCCTAGGACGAATAGGTCGAGTGACAACTAAAAAAACGGTAACATCGGTGAAATTGATTTTTGAATACGTTTGAATGTGATATGCCACTCGATGGGAATACGCAATTGATTGAATTTGTGGTGGTATTTTAGGGGGTTCATATTGATAAACGCTGCATGAGAAGTGCAAGCAATTTCAAGAGTAGCTGGCGTGAAAATTCCAAAAATAATTTAACGATTTTACGTGTATGAAACTGCAGATTAAAGGGCACAACTAATGTGCCAATTTTGAACGTTTTTTTTTATTTGCCTTTTTTGGCAGTCTAAAGACAGTGGTGCCAGAAGTACCCGACCTCACAAAACAGAAAATATTTTATCTGCATTTCTTCTCGCATAGTCTCCTTTTAGCTCCACACTTTTTGCAATGATATTCAATGCCTACGATACCCTGTTTATAGTGAGATCGTATCAACCACGTATTCCACTCTTAATTATTAGCAAATTTTTTACCACCGAGATTTTTTTTTAAGTTTGTATACAGAAAATACTGATGGCGGTTTAAATCTGACGAATAGATACATGAGGAAGCAGTTGAAACCTTAACTCGTCGATTTTTCCATTGCGATGACGGAAACGCCAGTCGTTGCATGATTTTGATGAAACTCTTTTTTTCTGCGAAATGTGGTCGTTTTTTTCTTAATTCCGTTACTCAAATGGAGCAATAGATTTGCATAATACTCGCCGTTGGTTGAGGGTAATTAATGGAAATTATAGAAACCGCATCTCAAAAACCTGACGCTATGACCTTGCCTGAAGACGGAAGTGTCTTGACGCCCTTATCCTTTAGAGCCAATCCTCTCCCTTCTGTCCATTACCCGGACAGTCAGTTCGTCTTGGGTGGTAAGTGATGGCCCCATGTTTCATCTATGATAATGAATCGAAGCAAAAGCTCGAGTTTATATCTAGCCCCAAGCGACTTCTTTTTGTTCCCTAATCTAAAAATTGCGCTCGGAGAACAGAGATTTTCGTCAAATGAGGAAGCAATCACCTTCGTGAACAGTTATTTTGCAGAGAAAAACGCCGAGTACTATTTGGATGGGTTAGATAGATGGGAGCATCGCTGGGAGAAGTGTGTAGAGTTGCAAGGAGACTATGTAGAAAAATAAAAATATATTTTAAGAAAACATGTCTTATATCTTTGTTAGGTCGGAAACTTTCAGCCCACCCTCGTATATACATATATATATATATATATATATATATATATATATATATATATATATATATATATATATATATTCGTTTTTTAAAAATATAATTCTCTCGGAAAAGGCGAACCTATAGCGCCGAGTCGGTGATGTTCGATACGTGTTTATGCCACGATACATTCCCACAGACCGTGACGCCGAGTAATTTCAAGCTTTCCCCGGATTCGAGGCCCTGTCCATTCATCATCAGCTGTGGAACACTTTTCCTTGTGAATGATGTATACTCATTGCATTGAAGTCGGCGAGATTGGCCTTTCTCTACTGGAGGACCTTATCCAGATCCAGATTCAGAGAGCCGATCTAGCTACATCTCAGCTGGTGCGACGTTGATGCACTAATCGATCGATCACTCGAAAAAGAGGAAACAAGCGTACTATCATCCGCGAAACTGAACACCATGTTATCCATCGACTCCAACAAATCATTTCTGTTGAGCCAATATAGAACCGTGGGGGACCCCGGAATTAACAGGATACAGATCCGAACACTCGTCGTCCACAACAACCCGGATTGCTCGATTTTCGAGAAAGCTCTTCGTCCGGTCGCAAAGCTGTTGGGAAAGTCCATATGAACGAATTTTCGTCAGTAATGTCCCGTGCCAGACGCGGTCAAAAGCCTTGAAGATATCCAATACGACTGCCCATGACTCACCATGCCCTCCAATCGCAGATGTCCATATATCGGTTATAAGTGTCAAAAGGTCTCCCGTGGATTGCCTGCCATGGAATCCGTATTTACGATCACTCAGAAGTCCGTTGGACTCCAAATACTTAATTGACTCGGCATTGATGATATTTTCCGTTACCTTAGATAACATAGACAGTAATCCTCTCGGATGGTAATTTTGTGGGAGACACATTTTTTCCCTCTTTGGGATTGGTTGAACTCGAGCATTTTTCCAGCAGGCAGGAAAGGTCCCTCGTTGATAAGATAAGCGAAAGAGTCTACCAAGAACCGTCGACAGTTCTGGAGCAAAAGTGTCCAAGATAGAACAGTTGATAAGACAGAAAGCGGCGAAGGGTCCAAGACAGATCGGTGACGCTTCCAAGAAAGAACGATGATGCGTCCAAGGACGAACGGTTGAGAAGGCAGAAAGCGGCAAAGTGTGCAACATATATCAGTGATGCGTGCAAGAAAGAACAGTTAAAAAGGCAGAAAGCGGCGAGGCGTCCAAGAAAGATCGGTGATGCGTCCAAGAAAGAATGGTGATGCGTCCAAGAAACAACGGTTGAGAAGGCAGAAAGCGGCTAAGTGTCCAAGAAAGAACAGTTAAGGAGGCAGAAAGCGGCGAAGCGTTCAAGAAAGATTGATGATGCGTTCAAGATAGACCGGTTGAGAAGGCACAAAGTGGCGAATCGTCCACGAAAGAACGGTGATGCATCCAAGAAAGAACGGTGATGTGTCCAAGAAAGAACAGTAAGGGAGCCAGAAAATGGCGAAGCGTCCAAGAAAGAACGGTTGGGAAGGCAGAAAGCGGCGAGGATATATCAGTGATGCGTCCAAGAAAGAACAGTTAAAAAGGCAGAAAGCGGCGAAGTGACCAAGAAAAATAGATAAATGATCGTAACCACAAAAGGAGACCAAGGCAGTCAGAGCCATTAAGAAATTTTTAAAAACTAGACGCTTAGGTAGCGTTGTTTTGCTGCACCGGCGCGGTGCCAGCTTGTAGCTGACATCTGGCAATGTGAACGTACTAGATACATTTAGTTGTGAATCCGCATTAATTTGAACATCGCTATACCAGGTATACGAGGGTTGCCTTTTATATTTCGGGATTAGAGAACAAAAACAAATATTGATCATCGAAAATCACTTTATTGTTTTTCAAAATATTCCCCATGAAGATCTATACACTTTTGCATGCGTTTGAACCAATTGTCGAAGCAGTTTTGCCACTCTGATTGAGGTATCTCCAACACATGCATTCTGAATGCAGCAACCGCTTCTTCAGGTGCCGAAAAACGTTGACCACTCAGTTTGTTTTTTACGTACGGGAATAAAAAGAAGTCATTCGGTGCCAAGTCAGGACTATACGGCGGATGACCCATCAAATCGATGTTTTGGGTGCTCAAAAATGCAGTTGTCGCAGCCGATGTGTGGGAGCTCGCATTGTCGTGGTGAAGAGTGATCCGTCTTCGGCGGTTGGTTTTCCTGATTTCTTGGAAGACAACTGGCAAACAAATGGTTGTATACCACTCAGAATTGACTGTTCTGCATTGTTATAGTGGTACGGTTGCGACATGTCCAGTTTTTCCGAAAAAAACAGGCGACCATTTGCTTGGAAGTGCTTCGTGCGCGAACAACTTTTGTTGGATTTGGCTCATCTTGAAACATCCAGACAGTCGACTGCTGTTTACTTTCGGGCTCATACGCGTAAATCCACGATTCATCACCTGTCACGATGTCATAGACGTGTTTCGAAGCACCGCGACCGTATTTTTTGAGCATTTCTTTCGACCAATTGACACGAGCCTTTTTTTGGGCGATTGACAAATTGTGTGGAATCCAACGCGAACAATTTTTTTTGACAGTCAAATGTTTATGCAATATTGAATATATGCTGGTTCACTAACGCCTGAGGTTGTCTCAATCTCACGACAGGTCACATGACGATCTTCCAATATCAGTTCGCGCACAGCATCAATGGTTTTCGGAACAACAACTGATTTTGGACGGCCTTCACGAAATTCATCTTGGAGTGAACTACGACCACGATTGAATTCACCATACCATCGATAAACACTGGTCCTTGATGGAGCTTCATCGCCAAAAATTGAATGAAGTTCATCCATGCACTGTTGCTGAGTTAATCCACGCCGAAAGTTTTAAAAAATAATCGCACGAAAATGTTGACGATTTAATTCCATTTTTGGGCCGAGATGAATCTTTTAAGTTACTGTAAATAACACAAATAGCGCTCGTATGTCAAAACGTTCTGAGTGCGTATAACCTCAAAAATGTCCAACTTTACGACAGAGCTGTCAATTGCCGGATTGCAACACTAGGGTTGCCAAATCCCGAAACATAAGAGGCAACCCTCGTATGGCCCTCGAAGGCAACTATGTTGAAGAATAAATATAACTTTTCCTGAAAACACTTTGTTTTCATTAAAAATCCTTGGCCTTATATATAACTTATAAATAAAAAAGAGCGTATGTTTTCGTTGCTCTCAATCATAAATCGTGAAATATTTAAATAATTCTGAAAACAAAAAAAAGTGGGGATGTTTCTTAGTGTTGTATATATATATATAATGGTTCTTGCGCTTGTTATAGCACCAGTTTGTTATATATAATTCTTTGTTATAGATATAATAGTTTGTTATAGATATAAAGACTGTCCTCAGTCCTTGTACTCTATCTATATATAAATTACAATTATAAACCAATTGATATGCTTTATACACATATACTGTTCGCAGCGCCAACTGTTACCGTAGTGGTTACAGGCTTTTCTCGGTTAATTTATTTCTTTGTTCTTGATGTGATGTCGTTATATATTATATCTCTATTCCCTATATTTTCCATTAATATTATATAAAAACACATCTTAGTTTAAACAAAAAAATTCAATAATTCAAATGCGTCCTCCATGGACGGGTTTTTTGACTCCCAACTTCAGAACAGAACAAAAAAGGACTACCAAGAAAAGACTACTCTCTCTCCCTCCATCTCTTGCCATCTCGCCACTACTCCGAAAAGAAACCCTGCCTAACCGACCTTTCGAAATCAACACGATGCAGGTTCATGCCTCAGCTCGTATTTAATTCTCGACCATATAAAATGATTTAAGAATACAATCAATAATCAATGTAGAGTATTAAATTAATGTGGGGTATTAAGTAAAACCAGAATTTATACTCTTTACTCCTCGGTGGGGTAATGGCGATGGGGGAGGCTATCACGTTACCTTAGAAATGTCTGTACGATCAACGACTTTATGTCTATTCATCATATATAAAAATTCTTCAGTTCACCCCATTCTATGGATGTCATTAAAACCAAATTAAAATACAACTGAGAATACGAAATAATAAAAATAAAAGCAAAATTCATCCTTACTTCTTTCCGCTTGCATTTCATATTGCAACCGATGTATGGATCCTTCCATTTCCTCTGCTGACTAAATTCCTTGTGGAAAAATAAAATCCAAATGCATTTCAACTTATGGACAGCATTGCAGACATTCGCATGAAGGACATTCATAATGCTAAGAAAATAAATTATGCACGTAGTGGTGTCTCTTGGTATGTCGTTATTACTGATAATATTACTTTATCCTGATTCAGTGTTCGCCGGAATATGTCCCTAAGCGATTAGAGCTTCCTTCGTTGGTATGCGACCTCGTACTATTGAATAAATCATAAGCCATCCTTCTTTGTTATTCCTTCCGCTGTGACTGCATTTGAAAGCGATTTATGCATTTTTCTAATCGAATCGGAAATCCTTTTAGTGTACTGCTGTAGGGCATCAAGATTGAATGTAGTTTATCCTGCATCGAGAGATGATATTAAAATTCCTCGGATTACGTCTTGCAGCGAATCAAAATGTGCATTAAAGCCATCACCGGGGCAGGCGAAGGATTTAACGAACGCATTGAGGATAGTAAATGCTGCTTAATCGCCTGTACCTCAATAATAAAGTTATTTCATTCAGTTCGAGCACCTGCCAAGTCTCCTTGACTTCAATAATAACATAATTCGTTTACAGTCGTCCTTTGAAATGCTGTGCATTGATATTAAGTTTCTGAACGGTTGGACGATATCTTTGCTCAAAAAAAGTCTAGGTAGTCCTAAGAGTATGTGGTCCAAAAGCCTCATGAAAGAGGTTGGATAGCCTGACAAGACGACACGCTATTTTTTTTATTTGCAGAAAGGTAGAGGGGACTGTTGATGACCAAACTCATTATACGATGTCATTTGGGACTTATAATTTGTGCTCGGCAAAAAGGTTGGAACCACATTTAGAAGTCCCGCTCAGCACAGTCGGTAACGCAGTGTATATAAGCCCGCTTATGGATAAGTTCAATTGAAGCCTCTATATGGTTGAACCATTTCAAGTGCTCTCTATTTTGGCCAGATTGTCATTCCGCTCGTCTGACATTTAGAAGCCCAATTCGGTGCAGTCGTTAATACAGTTCATTTAAGCTCGGCTAGGCTTACGTTCAATTGAGGCATCTATTTTAGCCAAATTGTAATTTCGCTCGCCTTAGGTTCTGACAAACTTTTTTCTTGCGGCGAGTTTGTATTAAAAAAAGTTCTAGGTAAGTTTGGCATTGTCTTTTTTTACTTGATAAAGTCTAAGCAAAAAGGTTTTCTAAATAGACTCTTTTATTATAAATTGAGTTGCAGGAGGCCAAGGTGGGTAGAAGTAGAGATAACTCCGTTTGATGTGGACTTTGCTTAGTCTTGTTTTCATTAGAATTGAAGATGTGACTGCTCTTTATAATGTGTGGCCGTTTTTTTAGTAAACTTCGTATATTGCGTCTTCTTCGCATTGAAAACAACAAGAGAAGTCTTTCTTAGTAGAATTTTGTCCAAATCGGAACATTGGTAATTCCATTTCAGCTGCTCTAACGCATTAACCGGTCGACCGTTCAAAAATGAATAAATTAGCGTACCATCGTCGGCAAATCTAAATATCTTGATGGCCGTTGATACTAGCACATCATTAGTAAGAAGTAGAAATAGAGTTGGCTCTAATACAAAACCCTAAGGCAGTGCGAGGTTAATCAAAAGGTCGATCAGTCGAATCAATTTGCCAAGAAACTTTTCATTCAATCGCAAAGTTGTTGGGACAGTCCATGATATCGAAGCTAACTCAGTAAGGTTCTACGTCGGAGTCAATCAAATGTCTTCTAGAGACTCCAATGCGACCGCTCTTGTGTCCATGGGAAAAACGCTTAAGTAGTAAGGTTTTGTGTCAAACGCGGTCAATAACTATGGCCACTCATCACTCACCATGTTTTTCAATTGCAAATATCCGAAGGTTAGACACAAAATTCAAAATATCACCCATATATCCCCTTCGCGGTCAAAGGAAATTAACAAAGGACTACATTCCGGCAACGCTAATTGGCATGCAGCCAGTAAACTATTAAAATCCAAACTGCTATCACGTAATATAAAGCTCCGTGTCTATAGAACCATAATCATGCCGATTGCTCTATACGGATGCGAAACATGGGCTCTCACAAAACGGGAAGAGAACAAATTCCGCGTATTCGAGAATAAAGTTTTAAGTGGTATATTTGGCGGTAAATATGACGAGGAGTCAGGACAATGGAGGAAACTCCACAACCACGAATTGGAAGAGCTATACCGCAAACCTACAATAGTGAGAGTGATCAAGTCGCGAAGATTAAGATGGGCCGGACACGTAGCGCGAATGGGCGATGATAGGACCGTGCATAGAATTCTTGACGGTAAACTAACGGGGAAGAGACCGACAGGAACGCCGCGACGGAGATGGGAGGACAATGTTAGATTGCATCTCGAGGAGATCGGATCGGATGATCGAACGTGGAAGGAGAGCGCACAGGACAGGGAACAATGGCGGAGCCGAGTCGGCGAGGTCATGAACTTCCGGGTTCCTACAGGCCAGTAAATAATAATAATAATATCCCCTTCGCAGGAAACATTGTCTTTGAAATTATATAATGTATTTAGTCTAATAATAAATAATAATAATAATTAACTATATAACTTTAATACTTTTGTAAGCCTTGCTGACGCTTTACATGGATTCTCTTCTTTCGCTTCAAGGTGTGTCCAGCATTGAGTGGATGACTCTACGGAGGTGTTTTTTTTTTTTTTTTTTTTTTTTTGGTTTCGGTTGGAAGGTGGACATCTTCAAAAGATACCTCTGGACATTGGTGAATGTATTTGTATTTTATATGTTTCTTGCTATTCTTTAAATGTGTAACCTATTAAAAGACAACAAACTCAAACTCAATTCAACAACTCAAACTCCTGGTGTTCATTTAAAAGACGGCTTCATTCAAATTGTTTAATCAACTCGGTATTGATGACTACATCATCCTGGATAATAATAATAGAGATTCCAACAAATTCCGCACACGTAACCACTGTGAAGTACACAGCACCAAAAAGGGATTCAAAAAAAATCCACCGGCGCCGTATAACAAAGCATTAACGCAGTAATCAGTGTTATGTAGCAAAACTTCCACCAATACAGTCAGCAGTTCTAACATTGAGTTCGGGTCACATTCTTCACTACATTCGCAAAATGTCCGCCTCAATGGCTGAGTTGGTAAAGAGGTTGTGTGTTTGCCTTTGATTGTACAAACCTAGGTTCAACTGACGACTCATGCTATTGTGTAGTTCAGCACAATTATTGAGTGGTAGGTAGGGTCCCAAAGTCCACCCAGCCGGTTAAATGTCACGCCATTAACGGCGGTTAAATGCCACCCCACTATAGGCTTCGTAAAATGGTTGGGAGAAATCCCTGAGGATCTTTTGGAGCTTACCTGATAGACCTGATATAGAAAAAAATAGCATCTCAGGTTCACCTTTGCTGAGAAAAGTAAAAAAAATAATGCTTTAAGCTACTAACTGATAGTTTCTGCTAGAGATTGTTACCAAATGGTTTTTTTCGTCACAGTTTTCCAATAGGTAAGAAACGTTTTCTCTGCATAAGATATGAGAGAAAGCCTACGAGAGTTCTGGACCACTGATTTTTCTTCTCTGTCCAGATGCCTTCATCTAGGCGTGATTTAATTGGTGTTATCACAAATGACTAAAGTGCCAGGAATCAGCGATAAATACACGAAAAACAGATTCGCAAGTCTTGAGTTCTTCTTCTGAGTTCGTGTCTGGTGTTCCTCTGCCCGCAACAGACGACGGAAGGAAGGAGAACGGAACTTATGGTCAATAGTCTTAGTCATTGCCCAGAAGGAGTGTTAACCAGTTAAGTATATAAGTAGTTTATTGATTACTCTGCCGTTACTCGAGTAACACATCGCATACACTTTCTATTGTATAATATTAAATTAATATTGTTATAATATTAAATTAAAAAAAAGATTATGATTCGAACCCACGTTTCGTAGAGTTTAAAACCAGCGGATCAGATCTTGATCGTAGCGTGGGAGCATGTCTCGCTGCTGATTGCCATATTAAAAAAAATTTGAGTAGCAATAGATATGTTTATTTATTTATTTATTTATTAAGCTAAATACACTAAATATAATTCTTATAAACTAACTTAAAACTAATGTAGTAATTCAAACTTAAATTAAAATTTGGCGGTATATTAGTCTGTTTAGAGGAATTTGTTTTTAATCGATAATCCACGTTGTACCTAACTTAAATTTGATATTCAGTTTATACACCGTTGTTATTAGAATGTTTTTTTTTTTTTAAATAATAATATTCTGAAATTTTATATGAATTAATACCAAATCAAGGTATAGTTTATGTTTAAGTAAAAATGAATTACAGTAAAATTATTTTTTGGATTTAAATTTGAAATATATTAATGAAATTGGATTTAATAGTAAAATTATAGAGATAAATAATGTTAAAGGGCAATAGTGACTTTTTCGATTCTCTTTTGTGAGCTCATGAACTTCCGCTTTCCTCATCATCATCACCGCACTACAACCGGGATCCGGTCTTGGCCTTATTTATTAGCAAGTTTCGAAGGTTGTAAAATTTTCTATAATAATTTATTTTTATGGGCAAGGCCAATAATTAATAATAATAATATTTGATGCTGTGTTTTTCACTACGATTGTGTGTATATTGGAATCGCCGCAGTAATTTTCGTTTTTATTGTTAACAACGTTATTTAATATAATTTAAAGCTAGGCGCCTCGTTTGGAGCCAATTGTACCTAGGCCTGACGTTGGGCTTTGATAGTAGCTCGTCGTTCTCTTCTGGAAAAGGAAACCTATGGTGTAGAGCGTCTTCTCTCCGTGAAATAAACGAGAATTTATGCAGCGGAACGACTTACCACACTAAAGCGAAAGACCATGGGGTTGTAATCTTGTATATTGGGGATTTTCGGGCTTTAAGTTAGCCCCGGAACAACTCACTGGCACGGCCAAACAGTGCCCAAAGCTAAACTGCAGCACTAAAGTTAATCGGACCTGTCCTCTTAGAAAAACCTTACAGTCGCAAGTCGACCAACTTTAATGCTATGCTGGCTAATTGTACTTTAGAGAAGGTGCGGACAGGGGAAACGTCTTCCCTCAGTGAAAAGATCATCGGGGTAACACTCGGGAGCCTGAACTGGACGCTTGAGTTTAACCGTTTGACCAGTCAGTAGAATGTCCACGACTGGGCCCCCAAAATTAAACTGTCGCGCCAAAGTTAACCGGACTCGTCCTCCTAAAAACACCTTATGGTGGCGAGTCGACCAACCTTAATTGCAAAGTAAGCAGTTAGTCTTGTGGCGTTTCTAACAGATACACACACAAGACAAGCAAATAGTGAAGAACACCGAAAGGAAAGTCGCTATCACATCGAAGGCGCGTAGCCGACAGGTGCTGTTCTTCGGAGATTCTTGTTATTGTTCCACGCAATTCGGTTAAATGCGCTCCACGAGACAATCCGACGGATCGCACCCGTTTGTGGTTCATCTCCCGACGGCGCGAACATCCCTGCATCAGATCTCGTTCCGTTACAGAACGGGGAAGCTGTGGAACTCCCTTCCCACGCGAGTGTTCCCGGAGCGTTTCAACCTGCAACTGTTCAAAAAGAACTGCAACACTATTTGATGGCATCTCGGGGCGCCCACTCGGCTCTATAGGTTCGCCTCTCCCGAGAGAAGTCTAATAAAAAAAAAAAAAGCAAAGCATCAGAGCCGTATACCATTGTGATAACATAGCAATTCCACATCAGTCGAATATACTTCAGTTTAGCAATGGAATTCGTACACGCGCTCAGTAGCCTGATGCTTCATAGCTTCGCTTCTCACCCGTTTCATCGTATGTTCAAATCGCCGTCTTCACTATCCTTGCTTAATGCAACACCCCACGTGATCTGTGTACACACAGCATAGTAAAACAGAACTTCACGACACGATCACGACTTAAGCATAGAGCACGAGTACACTCGCCTGCTCCGACGTCCTCTCGCTCGTTCGCTACTCGCTCCGTCGTTCGCACACGAAATTGATCGTAACAAAGTTACTGAGGAGGGAGTAGTGTGGCGTTTATAACAGATACACACACAATACACAAGCAAATAGTGAAGAACACCGAACGAAAATCGAATAAGGAAATACATCGGAGCCGCATACCATAGCGATAACATAACATTTCCACATCAGTTGAGTGTTCTTAAGTTTAGAAATGGAATTCGTACACGCGGCCAGTGGCGCGATGCTTCATTGCTTCGCTTCTCACCCATTTCATCACGTGTTCAATTCACCTTCTTCACTATCCTTGCTTAACGCAACAACCGAGACGTGATCTGTGTACACACAGCACACACTTTCCCAGAGTTAACAGAACTTCACGATAACGATCACGATTTCCGCATAGAGCACCGGAACACTCACCTGCCCGACGTTCTGTCGCTCGTTCACTAGTCCTGTGGCGGTTCCGCTAAACGCCACTGTCTACTTGCCCAATTACCCCCAAACTTCCTGTGCTGAAGCTCCATCGTTTTGCCGCTAATTCAATTGCATTAGCACCTGAAAACATTTCCTTTTCCAAGGACATTAATGCATATAACGCATTACCTAAGTTCCTAAAAAAGAATTTTACCACCAAGGGCATTTTCCCATGCATCAATGCATCGGCAAAATTTTCCCAACAAAGAATTCCTTATGGAACAAACATCATATCCCTGAAAGAAAACATCGGTTACAGTACCATGTAACCATCATGACCAGGGATAATGATCATTGCGTTGCCTATTCCCAGCCTCGCCATGTATACAATAAATTTCCCTACATACACATTGGCTGGCGACTTTTTCACCCAACGACAAAGCAACACCTAGCAGCATATTGACGCAGCTGCATACAATTAGCGTAATAGACGCTACAACCAAATTCGTCAGCACGCACCAGTGCAAACAATATAATTCGGTTCTTTCGCAGGCATTCTGGCGATGCGATAACCAATCCAAATTGTTTGATGTATCCCAAATGCATCTACCATCTAATGAGTTGAAACTTGTTTATTTAGCTGAACTCTCGGCTCATAAATTCCTCTGTCTTTCAGTATTTTCTGGATCCGTTTCTCATGATCTCGCGGCATGAGCAAACAGAAATCAATTAGCACCCAATGAGATACAGCGTGTTTGCTTAGCCGAACTCATATCTCATTGATGCCCATTATTCCCTTTTGATTATACAGCTCCGTTCTGATGGTCTTGTCCAATGAAAAAATCAATGTGCCCACATACATGCATACCACCATGATCTTCTCTATGAGATCCGGTTACCTACCCCCAAAGAGGGACTTCACGTTTCTCTTTTAATAGGAAACGCATCCCTTAATCAAGAGAGCATGCACCCCTGGCCGAATTTCCCTTACTAGCGAATTCACATCGCTAAAACGTATTTCAACCTTTAGAGCGGTCGGGTCTTCTCCCCTTCGCCGTGCCCCGCAGACAGTACGGTACGGCACCTTTATACACTACCCACGTTAATAACAGTCGAGTCGTGTCATTATTAACATTACCTTACGAGTAAAATAATTGTGAACCTTGCCGAATTTTAAATAGTTTAAATAAATTAAAGATCACCCAATACAATAGACCAAACAAGTGTTTAATTTTCCGTGCTGCATTTCCTAGGTGTGTTTTCCTCATTGTTCTTGGTGACCATGTTTTCGTATTCAGCGGTATTTGTGATGGGGTAGGGAAGTGAATCCGTGCCGTACGCCGGCGCACAATACTTCTTCCGCACAGTCCCTCCGTCGTTTGCACACAAAGTTGATCGTAACACAGCTAATGAGGAGGGAATAGTGTGCCGTTTCTAAAACATACACACACAATAACAGCAAATAGTGAAGAACGCCGAAAGGAAATTCGAATAAACAAAAGCATCAGAGCCGTATACCATAGCGATAACATAGCAATTCCACATCAGTCGAATATACTTGAGTTTACCAATCGAATTCGTACACGCGGTAGTGACCTGATCCGTTGAGCTTAGGTTCTATATTTAGTGATTCTAACCGTGATAGCGTCGGTTCGAATCACACGCTCTTCACTTTCGTCGCAAATGCTATAGTCTCCCTCAGGGAAAGAGGGAAAAACTGTACGGAGCGGAGCGGCTTCCCTCGAGGAATCAAACTTACAGCATGGAACAACTTCCCCTCGATGTTAGATTTAAAATGCAATTGAAAAATCACGCAAATCATTTAGAATATTGTAGAATTTTCGATCGCGTCGGTTTTTGTTGTTCCTCCCGGTAGACTCAGTCAGTTTTGGCCACTCAAGGGTATTCGTGCTGTCGTCGGCCGTATAGATTTCATATGTTATGTTCTTTTCGTACAAAGTAATGTGATTGTATAAAATTCTGTCATAGAAATAATCTTATTTAAATACTAGTGGGCTTCGCCCTGTGCGAGCTGATGATCGCCAATCGCCTGGTTGCCATCACCACAGCATCTGGGTCACATACGACATCAGTTGCAATTGTTTACTGCTTTTGCAATATATACCCACAATGTGTTTCAAATGTGTTTTGCAGTTTATAATTTACAGTTTGGTGATATAAAGTGTGTGCGAAATTTCTCCTTGATCCTTTTTGTTAAATTTATTATTATACTTCTCTCGGGAGCGGCAAACCTATAGCGGACAGGGCGCCGCGAGTTGCCACCAAATAAACTGTTGCAGTTCGTTTTGAACAGTTACGGGTTGTAACACCCCGGGAACATTCGCGCGGGAAGGGAGTTCCACAGCTTCCCCGCTCTGTAACGGAACGAGTTCTGATACAGGGACATTCGCACCGTCGGGAGATAAACTGCAAACTAGTGCGATCCGTCGGATTGTCTTGTAGAGCGCATATAAACAGAATTGCGTGGAACAATACCACGAATCTCCGATGAATCTGTAAAATAATATCTGAAAACAGATAGAGGTCGGCTATGTGCCTTCGATGTGATAGCGGCTGTAGTCCCGACGTCAGCGCCGAGTCGCCGATCAGGCGGATCGCTCGTCTCTGTACGCTCTCAAGTAGGTCGAGAGCATGTTTAGGAGCCGAGCTCCAAACATGAGAGCAATATTCGAGTGCGGGTCTAACTTGGGATTTATACAGGAGAAGAAGTTGGGTCGGAGTAAAATATTTCTTGGCTCTAAAAATGTAACTCAGTTTTCCTGAGGCTGACCTGCTCCAACTCCGTCGTAGAATACACAGTTTTTTGTCGCCGGGGAAATTTTTTTTACGAAATAGATAGAAATTTTTCAATAAAAGCTGATTCCGTTTGTGAGTTTCTGTCGTTTTGGTATTACACGGTAAAAACTGCCGAATATTCACTCTATGAGACGGTGAAATGTTGATCCATTCCCATCGTCCATAAAACTGTGTTCCATGGTTGTTCTATTGTTGTAGCTCGTTGTATCTCGTCTCATATTACTTATTACTATTTTATTATTATTTATTGGCCTGTAGGAACCCGGAAGTTCATGACCTCACCGACTCGGCTTCGCCATCGTTCCCTGTCCTGGGCACTCTCCTTCCGCGCTTGACCATTCGATCCGATCTTCTCAAGGTCAAACCTAACATTGTCCTCCCATCTCCGTCGCGGCCGTCCTACCGGTCTCTTTCCCGTTGGTCTACCGTCAAGAATTCTATGCACGGTCCTATCGTTCCCCATTCGAGCCACGTGTCCGGCCCATCTTAATCTTCGCGACTTGATTACTCTCACTATTGTAGGTTTGCGATATAGCTCTTCCAATTCGTGGTTATGGAGTTTCCTCCATTGTCCTGCCTCCTCGTCATATTTACCTCCAAAGATGATCCTCAAAACTTTATTCTCGAATACGCGGAATTTGTTTTCTTTCCGTTTTGTGAGAGCCCATGTTTCGCATCCATATAGAATAATCGGCATGATTATGGTTCTATAGACACGGAGCTTTATGTTACGTGATAGCAGTCTGGATTTCAGCAGTTTACTGACTGCGTGCCAACTAGCGTTGCCGGAATGCAGTCTATTGTTAATTTCCTTCGACATTTCGTTACTGGCCGTCAGTATCGTTCCCAGATATTTAAATTCCTTAACTTTTTCAAATATCATACCTCTGACGTTTATATGTGTTCTCTGAGGTCCACCTGCTCCCGCCGTAATCATGTATTTTGTTTTGTCTTCATTTATTTCTAGGCCCACCTCTTCTGCCGCTTGCATGATGATTTCACAGTTTTTACTAACAGTTTCTAGATTATCGCCCAGAACGGCGATGTCATCCGCATATGCGAGCACTTGTGTGACCCCGTTCAGGGATGCTCCGCCCATGTTGTCGTCTTGTACCTTTCTGATGACATACTCGAGCACAAGGTTAAAAAGACATGGTGATAGACCATCTCCCTGCTTTAGTCCGTCCCGGATTTCAAATGGTTCTGAGAGGTGGTTTTCTATTCTAACTCGCCCTTTGTTTTCGTTCATGCAAATTTGAGTGAGGGCGGCATATTTTTTTGTGACTCCCAGCTCAACTAGAATATGGTAGAGTCTCTGCCTTGCGACTGAGTCGTAGGCTTTTTTGAAGTCAACGAACAGTTGGTGAACCGTCTCTCCGTATTCCCACTTCTTTTCCAGCAGTTGTCTTATTGTGAACATTTGGTCGCTTGTTGACCGGTTCCTATGGAATCCACATTGGTAGTCTCCCAGTATATCTTCTGGGTACGGAGTGATTCTGGCCAGAATAACATTTGTTAATATTTTGTATGCGGTTGGGAGCAATGATATCCCTCTGTAGTTTTCGCAGTCAGATCTGTCGCCCTTTTTGAAAATATTTACGGCATATTGCTGCACTTTTTTATTACTTCGTCTTACCATCATCACTTTTAAATGTCGTCTTAGTTAAAGTTGTAAACATGTTATGGATACTCATAACACAAATAATTGAAACAAATGCGTCTCCCTTGAATATACACACAAGCGATCAGCAACATTGTCGCCGTTGAATTACTTGACTCCAAGAGGGTACTTCTTCATCACGAAACATACTCAAAATCTGTACATCTCCTGCACCATATCAGTCATCACACCTTTCTAGTCACGGAATCTTCATTGCAGTTTATAATTGTGTTCCTAGATACTCCCGAAGAGAAGTACTCATTTGCGATATGGAACATCCTATCACGGAAAAGTTCCCGGAATCAATGTGGGGTCGCCATGTCGTTCAAGTACCCTCTAAATTCCAAAGTTGTCACACCACCTGAAGTTAAACAATAAACCAAAGAACACTCCGTCGTGCTACTTGAATGAGGGACATAAATCTTTTCTGCTCATCTTATTTCTAATTACCATTCACAGATCTATGGAGCGACAGTCGTGATGACTCCATTACAACGCTCCATAAACTATCTGGTTTACATCCAGCGCTTAATGTCCCTTCAAATCCTAACTGCCTGGTGAATTGCAATTAAATCCCGACTGTCTTACGATGCGAATGTAGTCCAACGGCAACTGTGACTTATCCTTATTTTACATTTCGTAGCTAACTGGAGCTGTCGCACACGCACCAATTGAAGGATTAAACGGTTCGACTCTGGCTATGCGTAATTTTGTCGAAGCTATCTTGGGTATTCTGTGTTAAATCTCGTCCTACAAAAAACAAAGAAGAAATGGTGCAAAGGAAAAGTAGGAAAGGAGTTCCCTGAATAAATTTTTAGGCGAAAGGAGAGTGAATGAGACAAAGATCAACCAGGGGATGTGATTCCCTGCAGCATTACCTTTTTACTGAGTTACTAGGTCAGGAAACAATCTATGGACGGCTATAGCGTTGGCACGAAGTTGGCGCCATCATCACCGTTGTCATGATGACCACTTTCTTGTGTGTCTCGAATCCTTAACACTTGCATGAAAGGTTTTGAACCATTTTTTTGTTTACACCTCTCCTGTCGTCACATAGTGTGACACTTTCTTAAGTATCTCACTACAGCTGCTTGGTCGCATTTGATATTAAAAAATGTCCCTCATGCAACTTAGCTCTGTTTGTTCCCTCACCCGTAAAGAGGAGAATGAAAAGTCACTTCTTTTCTTTTTAGATAAATTGCCAGCGTCCTGCGAAAACTCAAAAATGATTAACAAAAGGAATCAACAGGTATCAAGGACGCTTTGATAGCACCTGAACCCTTTCAAGTGTCCCACAAAATTTCTGACTAGATGGCCTCGTTTGTAAAATTAGACTCCGACTCCCTCTTTTTCTTATTTATATTCGTCGTTTGCTTAGAAGAAAAAAGGAAAAAGTTAACCCTTTACTTAAGGGTGTCAAGCGACCGACACCGTTCAGTCGTAATGACTGAGCTCAGGAGAGCGAAATTGTAAAGGGAAGAAAAGGGATAAAGGCTTTATTTCACGCTTTGTTGACACTGTTATGCGAATTTACAAAGGGTGAAATTGTTGTACTTGTTGACGTTTTCATGAAGAAGGACATTTTTGAAAAAACGAATTTTCCTGACGCCAGGATAAAATCTCTTTATCAGTAGCCACGCGAGGCTACAAATACAACTAATGGGTATTTGTTTTCAAGGCGAATGGCCTCTTTAACATTTTGAACTTCCCTGTGCCAAACTTCGAGACGTGAAGTCTAGTTGCCGGTTGAAATAACAAAATACGTGGGAATTTACTTTTGTTAATATAAACGACCGCGTCGGTACCTGAATGATCGACCGTTCCATAAGAACGGTAACGCTCGACTTTAAGACTTTAAGAATTCTCGTGATAAGGAAATTCCGCGGCATAAACAGTGTTATATCAGAGTTTGAACTCTCTGATATAAACATTTAATATTTGGTTATCAGAAAGATTTGGTTTTTAATTATTAAACAATTTTAATAGTTTCTGTTCGTTATATGGCCCCACGTTGGGCGCCTAAATGTAACACCTGAGCGTAACCCCAGATGTTAGCATTTACTATTTAGTTATCAGAATGTGTTGCGTTTAAAAGTATTAGTAGTATTATTAATTTGGGGTCACTTACGGATTTAGAATGGCTCCCACGTAGTGTAGACTTCTCTGTTACGGTGGCTTCCACGTACTAGATCGCTTCCCGTAGCTTGGGTTTGAAAATTAAACACTCTTTACTTTACTTTCACTCACAATATTTATTTAGTATTAAAATGGGGATGTGGGATGCCTTTGACTTATGACTTTTTAAACCTGCAAGTAAGAGGACTTATGCTAGGGTCACAGTCCTCGAACTTGATTATTACACTGCACTGCACTGTACTACACTCCTAATACACTGCGCTAATCAAATCAAAACAAAGAGCCCGCTGTTCCGTGGCAAGGCTGCAACTCTTTGCTTGATTGATTAGTACCACACACTGCGACTCGCAACTCATTTGCAACCACTTTATATACCATTTTAATTTGATAATATTGCAGATGATACATTTTTCCTCACCGAATGTGTAACCTATTTTGAGGCTATTCGCCTGCCATTCGCAATTCGCAATTTTTAATGACCACTTAATTTCCTCTGCAAAAAAAAAAAAATGGTTGTCTGGGCGCAAGGCGCTCGGACATTATATTCGTGACAACGTATCCTAAATATGTAACATTGAATATACAAGTTATTAAATCAAAATTAAAGTGTTTTTTTCCAAATGCCTCCAAGAGTAGGCATTAATTTTGGTTTGCTTAACGAAATTTTACAAGTATTGCAAACTACTGTGTATTCGTCAGGACACAGTTGTCGATTTTCTTTTGTGTGCCAGTCCGAAATTACGTTCATCTGTTGCACTGTGATTGGTTTTAAATCGCGTTCAAACTAAAGTCTATCGTAAACAGAGCAAGCATACCCAAAGTCATTGTCAAGAAACATCAATTTAAATCTTGATATCGATTTGTTCCATTTCATGTCCCATACCTCTTGCGCCGATATAACTGGTTGCATTGTAAAATACATGGGTTCTGCTGCTGAAGGCTGTTGTGGGTTTACAACCTGTAGTTCTTGAACGTTGTTTGAACTTGCCGCTGCGAAACCACTATGAACAGACAATTTTCTCTTAGCTATATCCGATTTATTTAATGCTGCAAGGCCCTGCCTGTATTAGCGTTGTCTCTGTGTATTTTTTGTCTTTACACTTTCAACCTGTACAGCTGTTCTCGACAGTGCAAGGCGCTGTCTGTATTCCCGTTGTCTCTCTGCATTTGACTTAGGAGCAATTAAGAGAGTCGCGCTCTCGCTCACTGCGGCTCGTGCGTTATCGGTTATCGTTATCGTAACGCTACAAACTTTTTTCCTAATGCCTCCCAAGGTATACCGATTTATAAGACGTTGTCACGTCAAAATGCAGCGGAATCAATTTAAATATTCATTCGATTTGCAGTAGCAATGACCGAACCAATTTCAGTGCATTGCTCTACGTGCAAATCGTATCATACGATTAAATTCGCCTTTTTGCTACGTTCGATACTTTCGCTGCGCTCAGCATATTATTGCCGTTGAACTACTTCGTCGTCGGTGGTCTTTGACAACACCGCCCGTGTCCCATATCGTGTATAACATCGTATATACGAAACTTGAGCTTGCCGACCGTGGGCTTGTGAAAGATGATATGCTTGAGCGTTTATCGCGGCATGTGTGGATGAATGAATTTAACGTTGAAGAATTGCATTGTATACAGAATGCTTGTGACGATTGAGTTTGTGTATGGTATGCAGTGGATAGGCGTTTATCGTAATATGATATGAATCAATTGGATGGAAGAGTTGCATTGTATGCAAATTACTTGGGATAATTTATTGTTTGAGGAGTGGTTTGAGATTCTGTTTAATTAATTGAATGAAGGTTTATTGTTTGAGGAGTGGCTTGAGATTATGTATGGTATTGTTGTATTATTTAAGAGGGGTGTGTGGCGAGGTGTAACAACAGGAGGTACCTATGCATTGTGTACATTTGTTTGCTCTAACATCGCTTCATCCGGACAGCAAAGTATAAAAACCGTAGTTTTGTTCAGGAATTTCCTTATGTTCTTAGTGCTGGTTTTCTTGAGACGGCTCCTTATAAGTCGATTCGTGGAACAAAGACTTCCGTGTCATGTTGTCAATACAGCCATAGCAGTTTGTGAAGCATCGGAGAATTCATGAATCTCGGCGTTGGCGGTATCAGAGGAGAAGTTTATCCATTGTGGAATTTGAATCTTAGGTAGCTGTGGTAATTCTTGTCGGAATAATTTCTAGGTGAACTCTGGTGGTACGACGTTCTTCCAATCGATCTTAGCTACCCAGAGACGATGATGATCACTAGTGATATCTGGCCAATGAATCAAATAATTGGGCTGCTTTTGAGATGATGATAAGGTCTTAAGTTTTATGACCGGTGAACTATAAAATACCTAGTTTACAGTTCCCAGCGAGACCAAAATGTTTGAAGTTGATTCAGAAATCACGTGTCAATCTTCGGGGCTGAGAGATGTTGCTGTTCTGAAGAATTCTGGGTGATTACTTTTCCATTTTTCCGATTGGAGGTGGCCCGACAAGCACCTGAGCTGATGTGCGCTTAGCTGATGAATGTAGTTGAAGCGGTTCTACGAACCGCACAACCAACTATAGGTTGAGATGTCCTTTCCCCCAAGGAACATACTTACCCGTATCCATTACACGTGCCCACAGACACGTGTCCCAAAGTCCTTAATCTTACCTGTAACAAAGCTCATATGAAACTGCAACAACGTTGAACCCGATATAAAAACCAAGGAACTTAACGTTCAAAAAAAACTTCCAATATCGAGTTCAACGCATCAATACATACAGTATGCAAAACCAATCCAAAAAGGCAGCAAGCATCGCATCTAAAAAATGCGCTAATGCAGGGAAGCATCGCATGTAAATCGATCATCCAGCCTGAGCAGCAACGCGATGTTTTCTCACGTAATACCATGTCGGTAAGTAAACCGAACAAGGGATACATTCTCGGATAGCTAAATGCAATTAGCACATAAATCCCTCGCATGATCTAATGCTAAGGCACACTTGCGCAAACAAACGATTCGTTGCGCCGCTGATTAGCAGGCGAACTATCCCTGATAGATGTTTATGATGGAAAAGGCAAACAAAGCCTTACATCCCATAGTCCGTGTACACATCCGAAATGCAGGTAATCCTTTGCCGCATGCCAGATGTGCAGTTCAAACAAACCACGGAAAGATCGGAGAATAAGCGGCGGCATCCGATCCGTAAACAAAAGCAAAAAAGATACCGACCACCAGCAACGAATGTAATGATAATGATCACGAGGAGGATTTCTCCTTTTTCAGATCCGATGGAAAATTCTCCTTTGGAGATGCAAAGGGAAATTTTATGCTGCTAACAGATACGATGGGAAAATCTGTTAGCAGACAGGATGAAAGATTTTCTTTTACAGAGGCGAGGAAGTACTTAGAATGGGATATTTTTTGGATAGGGACAATTAGTCTGGAAAAAAGAGTCGCACCGGAAAGTCTATTAGGAAGTCAAGAGTCTACTGCGAGCATCCGAGATAGTACAATTAGAGAAACCCGAGAAGGAGGTCGGCCTCTACGTGTGAACAAAACGGAAGGTAGCTACTGGTGTAACAATAATCCGTACAGTAAGCCGTTGAATGCTGGTTGTTTGAAAGAAATATCTGTTATGTAAAAATCGTTTAAGTGTTTCACCAAAATTAAATTGTATAATGTGTGTTAAAGAATTATCTGTTAAGTTTAAAAACTCATTTTAATGTTTCACCGCAATTGAAGGGAACAGTGTACTAGTGTAATGTTGCTACTTTAAACATTTCGTAAATAAAAGGGATTTTAATAAACGCTTCCTACAAACAATTGTACAGAGTTTCATTTGTGTGCTGAATTTATTTTTCGTGTGTAGTTGGAGAACAGTGTTCAGCGGAACACTTCGACGTAAAAACACAGTGACATTCGAACCACACAAACATCCGCCAAATAGTCATCGACGGTCCCCTTTTGGAAGGGGTCGACGACCAGTGGAAATTTGTCCCCTTCGTCGATTGCAATTTGTCAGGAACACGGTCAGCTTAGTATGGAGCTGGACGCGACTCATAGGTGACCGTAGTGAACTGATCGTCAGTCGTCAGTCCAGAGTATGTACCAGTTACATGGGTGAACTAATATTTGACGGAACATTTTTGAAATCTCGATCGTGAACGATTGAGCAGTACGTCAATAATATGTGAATGAAGTTTTGAGCCGATACATAGTAGGTTATTGAGCGATGAGCCTCGAGAAGATTTGCTGGGACTGTTGGAAACAACTCGCAGCTTTATTGTAGCACTGTGGCGGTTCTACGAACCACACAAACCACTATTGGTCGTGATATCGTCGTTCCACCAAGGAACACACTCACCTATAGATAAATTACACGTGCGCAGAGACACGTGTCCTCAAAAGTCCACCTTTCCACCTGAAACAAAGGTAACATACATCTGGGAGGCAACAACCCCACGTATCCGCAGATACGTAGGTCACAATTCCGACCAATGGTTTTACGCCTGCACGGCGATCGAAGGACACAACAAACTGGCAAACATTGCCTTTACAAGGACATTTAATACATCGCCCAAATTCCCTGTAAAGAATTCTATAACAATCATGCATTCAACGCATCGTCCTAAGTTCCTGAAAAGAATTCTGTACATCATACAGGCATCGTAAATTCGAAAACCTTATTGGCGCCCCTGTTAGCCAGCGTTCCCTGCACACGTGTACAGCACATTTCCCTGGGTTATCCATGGCCTTGGAAGCCTTTTGTCCTATCTACAAAAGCAATCTACGCATCTTGCATCTAGCCGCCACGAATCGAATTCTTCAGCATACAAACGTGCAAACATAATCCGAGCCTTGCCGCCAGCTAAGATACGGTTTGCAATTACCATTGTATACCGAAATCCCTGTTAGCACCATTGTCCTAATTGCGTTGCGGGCTATTGAGCAGCTACACAATGCATCCTATGATGCCCCTTGTTCCTTCCTCTTTTCTCAATTTCGTTTTCCCATGACCTTCGTTGCATGAGAAAACAATCGATCTATTAGCACACGTACTAAGATCAACCAGAGAGATCCTCGCCAATTCACCACGACAAAGAGAAACTTCACGTTTCTCTCGTGGAAAGAAAACTCACCACGAGTCCCTCGGGGTTAATCCTTGAGTAGGCAGTTGAGATACACAGTCTTCCATTAACAGCCTACTTCGGGAACAGTCGTCGCCGAGAACCCGAACGAGGAGGTTAGGCCGCGCCGCGCAAGATAATCAAAAGTACGTATATACTCGACGTGCAATGCTCAGTAACGTAACGCGCAGTAGAATTACAAGACCTCACGACCGGTGAAAGTTTGCAAGTTTAGTTTCACAAGTGATTGATATATCGAACTGTACAAATATAGTGACGAACGAACTTGTGGTGTGGCGAAGCGATCGGTGTGCAAGTGCATTAAATGTCCTTGGTAAGGCAATGTTTGCTGGTTTGTTGTGTCCTTTGATCGCCGTGGAGGCGTAGAACCATTGGTCGGACTTGTGACCCAGGTATCTGTGGATACGTGGGGTTGTTGCCTCCCAGATGTATGTTACCTTTGTTTCAGGGGGTAAGGAGGACTTTTGAGGACACGTGTCACATATGGGCACGTGTAATTTATCTATAGGTGAGTGTATTCCTTGGTGGAACGACGACATCTCGACCAATGGTGGTTTGTGTGGTTCGTTGAACCGCCACAGCACTATCTTCTCCGAATAACACCGTGATGAAGTAGATAGTAGACGAGAGTTGGTTCTTCAACTGGTGGTGAAACCTGTTTCACGTCCCCGAGTAATTCATATTCTATGAGAAAGTCTGAAATTTGCGATACGAAGTCTGGTTGATGTGATATTCTTCTTCTAAGATGAATGAAGCAACGCTGGGCTGTCAGTTTGGAATATCCAAGCTGTTGCGGTGCTGAATTGAAGGTCAGACGCAGAGTGTAACGACCTAATGGCTCCCGTGTGTGAGTAGGTTAAAAGTGGGCCACACATTCAGCTTTTTAGATGCTGAGAGATTCGACTGTGTACGCTGGAATTTCTTCTAACACCCAGAATTTCGTGAGTTGGACGTTTTTTTTTTTTTTTGGTTTCGGTAGGAGGGTGGAAATGTTCAAAAGATACCTCTGGTCCGATCCAGAGGCATGCCGAGTTTTTACACCTCCCGCCAGGCTCATATTTCCGTGGATCCCCGCGCAACTTTCTTTTAGATATTCCATCGCGGGGCGGGACGAAGTTTACCTGTTACTCCGCTCGTCACGTCGCAACTGATGCATCATTTCACAGAGAATACCATTTGTTACGGACCACGCCTGTTTTGAACTTAGCATGTATTCTATTACTCCTGCCGGAGTAACTGTCCGTCTCATACGTCTCTCCAAAATCGTTCGTGCGGTCTCGAATCTCACGCATTCTGTGAGTACGTCTTCCGCGTTTTCTAATCTGCCTTCGCAATACAAGCAGTATGGGTGATTCACATACTTATACGTGTGCAAGTATTGCCGAAAGCATCCATGTCCTGATATTAGCTGAGTCAGGTGGTAATTCAACTCCCATGTTTTCTTCTCACCCAGCTTTGTTGAGTTCGGCGTGAAACTAGGAGTTTGTAATCACACGATGGGCATAGTTGAGTGACGGTTGAGCTGAGTCACGGACTGGTCCAAGAACTGTCCATCAAAAAACGGGCTGAATGGCAATCGGTTCTGTGCTGTAGTTTGTCCAGAGGCCAAGTGTGATAGTTTTCCCATCGGTATGGAATGAGAACGTTGATTTCGCTAGACTTGAAGAAAACCTGATCCTGGTAGCTCCAGGTTCGTCATGTGAGACCAATGTTGAGCTGAGAGTGAAATGGAAGGAATTTGAGCGATGGTTTTTGGCAAGATGTGGACAACGACTCCTTCATGTCATGACGAGTGACCTAAATGTAAGGTGAAAAAAACAGGTCCTTCTGCATGTCCCGGAGATACGCTTCCAACTCCAAAATTGGACATAACAACATAACATGCTTTGAAATGAAAGTCAGCTCGGACCTCGAATAAATCAGCAATCAAAATTCATCTGGTGATTTGTTGATGTCCTTGGCTGTGGCCGTAAAGTATCCAATACCATGACCTTGTGCAGCAATGCATTCCACTGGACCTAACGCTGAAGATTGATTGGGTGGAATTATGTTTCCATATCCTGATAGTGAGGGATGTTAATCTTAGTTGGAGCATAAATTATGCCCGGCTTTGAGAGTACCATTATGATGATTTCAGCTCGTCTTGGGGTGCGAGCTCTGATGGAGGTGGTAGAGAGTTTGACTTCATTGAAGTTAGAACTAAAGTTTTGGTGTTGTGATTATTGATGAGCTTCGACCCATATAGCATTGAATGATGATCTCCGTGGCAGCAAATGCACCGTTTCTTGTTGCGGCAGAGCTCAATTGGATGTTTGGCGGCGTTGTTCGATGTGTTCCGCCGAGCACTGTTCACAATAAAAGCCGCATCTTCTTTTATTAATTTTTAATTTATTTGTTATGTATTTTGGCAAAACTCGCACCGACACGCTGTTTCGCACCGATACATTCTTGTCCCTTTTCCTCTGGTCTCCGGATCTTTTCTCCACGAACGTTACAACTAGACTGAATCTTTCTCGTCGGAAGGAAACTCATTGGGTTATTCTACCTTTTCTGTTCAATTCACCTTCCTCTGGAATCCTCTCTGTTTCAGGGAATGTCTCCTTTCCAGGAGATCGCATTCTATCTTGTTCTACGCTTCCATTCGTAGAGATACTGTGTGGATGCATCCAGACACACAGCCGAGGACGTTGTTGTCCGTGTGGCCGGAGATACGCCGACGATTGTTAGGCTTTTCATATATCTGCGGTATCCCTTTGTGTAATTTACCTGCATGTGGCTTATGGCCTTGGTGATTTCCTCGGGTCTAGTCGTTATCTTCGGCTGCGACATTTTTACAAGTTGGTTCGTTTATTGTTTACATTCTGTTCTCACAATGGTCCTTTCGATAAGGGAAAACCAAATTGCGATTGGCTTAAGAGAAGATGATAAATATTGTTTATTTCGTGGCCGTATTTTTATCGCAATGGATTTTTGGTGGTTGTCGGCGTCTGGCGCTGTCGCGCCGGGCCACTTATGTTTACTCAGCCAATGGGTTGCCAAACGACCGTGCAGGCATGAGGAATTGATAGTGAAATGGGGCCCACGTGTCTGTGGATTCGTGAGAATGAGGACACCAGTACGTATGACTCCTTTAGCTGGGCGAAAAGGTATTTAACCCTACACTGATTTGTGAGGTTGGCAGGACCGCCACAGATGTTTCCCGAGGCAATTTCGCCAAAGATGTCATTCCATGACAAAGGATAACCATTGATCTGTGCTGTAGCCTTTGAAGGTAGAGCAGAAGAAGATGAATTGATTGTCTTTGGAACATGAGCATTGGATAATCTGAGCAGGAGTATGAGGCTGCCCGGTCGTTGAATGTTGGGTTGAACTGATCGTTGAGGTGCTGGAGCTGGTGTCTGTGCAACATGCGTGTAAAAATGTCCTTGAGTTGATTTGGTGATTTTTATGGTGAAAGCTGATTTTAATTTGGGTCGTATCCGGCGGCTATCTAGTGTATTCACAACGCGAGCTCCCCCGGTCATAATTGAGCGGAAAAACTCGTATGATGGAGGTGCCAAAAGAACTTTCCCATTCATTGCTTGTCCTGGAGTCCAATCTGTACGTAGTGAAATGCATCAACATTACATCCAACTACTCTAGTGTCTTTAGTGCATTGAGAACCTCTTTGGATGTGTTGAGGAGACTTGATAGTTCTTGAGCTGGCGGATGTTCCAGCGTAGGAAGAAAGAAGAGCTTGTCCAATTGAGAATTCTCATATTGTTACGTGAGCAGACCCCACGTTGAATAGAAAGAATTGCCATCAACTGGAGTGTCTTGGGTCAGTGACTTTGCCAGTGAGGCATGAGCTGAGGTAGTGCATCTTCGTGACATACGAGAATGAGGGCTCCAGTCCGACTGTTGACTGGAACATGCCTCCAATTGGGCCCCATTTTGCATAGCTGTCGGAGAATGATGAGAGCTGAGGATGCGGTGGTTTCGACTTCGGAGCAGCGGTGATACTCAAGTTGGCGAGCTGAGTTTCCATTGACGGCGAGTTGATCTCCAGTTTGTGGATGTGACCCTTGAGGACAGCTTCTACCTTACGGCACAGCTGCATGGCTGAACCAAGCCAATCCTTAGTGATATAATCGCTCTCCAACGAAGATCCTTTGTAGCCATTTTTTTGTTGGCTTTTTGTGTTCTCAAAACATCTACGTTTTTCGCACAAGGTCCTGTTGCCATTTTCTATCTCCCCAAGCCAATCTTATGCTCCATTAATTTGTGGAACAAAATGCCTGGTGACCTATTTGCTGATGCGAAAGATCGTGGTAGAATGAAGTTGTCAGCTCCTATTTCGAATGTAAAGTCGGTCTTTGACTCCAAATGACTTAAATAAGCGATTTAAACAAGCAGCGGCGGCGCCTTACGTGTTTATGGTATACATGACTAGGTATATTACTAGGTACGTTACTAGATATATGGCTAGATACGTAACTAGGTACATGACTAGATACATGGTTAGATACGTGACTAGGTACATGATTAGGCACATGACTAAATACATGACTAGATATATGCCTAGGTACGTGACTAGATACATGGTTAGATGCATGGCTAGATACGTTACTAGATACGTGACTAGGTACATGACTAGGTACATGACTAGATATATGGCTAAATACGTGACTAGGTACTTGACTAGACACATGACTAGATATATGGCTAGGTAGGTGACTAGGTACATGACTAGATACATGGCTAGATGCGTGGCTAGATACGTGACTAGGTACATGACTAGATACATGGCTAGATGCGTGGCTAGATACGTGAGTAGGTACATGACTAGATATATGGCTAGATGCGTGGCTAGATACGTGACTAGGTACATGACTAGATATATGGCTGGGTACGAGACTAGGTACATGACTAGATATATGACGAGATACATGGTAAGATACATGACTTGGTACGTGACTAGGTATGTGATTAGGTACACCACTAGGTACATGGCTAGATACATGGCTAGATACATGACTAGATACATGGCTAGGTACATGACTAGTTATGTGACTAGGTACAAAACAAGGTACATGGCTAAATATAATGCTAGGTATATGGCTAGTTTCTGGCGCAAGACTAATGACCTTGCCCAGAAAAAATAAATCGTTATGGAAAATTTAACAACCCTCAGGACTTGCTAAATAAGTCCATGACCGGTTCCCGGTTGTAGTGCCGATGATGATGATGATGATATGGCTAGTTACATGACTAGGTACATGACTAGATATATGACGAGATACATGGTACGATACATGACGTGGCTAGGTACGTGATTAGGTACACCACTAGATACTTGACTAGGCACATGACTAGATACATGACTAGATATATGGCTAGGTACGCGACTATGTACATGACTAGGTGCATGGTTAGATACATGGGTAGATACGTGGCTAGATACGTGACTAAGAACATGACTAGGCACATGACTAGATACATGACTAGATATATGACTAGGTACATGATTAGATACATGACGAGATACACGGTACGATACATGACTATATACGTGGCTAGGTACGTGATTAGGTACGCGATTAGGTACACCACTAGGTACATGGCTAGATACATGGCTAGACACATAGCTAGATACATAGCTTGTTATGTGACTAGGTGCCAGACTAGGTACATGGCTAAATACATGACTAGATATATGGCTAGTTACATGACTCGGTCATGATTAGGTACACCACTAAGTACATGGCTAGATACATGGCTAGATACATGACTAGATACATGGCTAGGTACATGACTAGTTATGTGACTAGGTACAAAACAAGGTACATGGCTAAATATAATGCTAGGTATATGGCTAGTTTCTGGCGCAAGACTAATGACCTTGCCCAGAAAAAATAAATCGTTATGGAAAATTTAACAACCCTCAGGACTTGCTAAATAAGTCCATGACCGGTTCCCGGTTGTAGTGCCGATGATGATGATGATGATATGGCTAGTTACATGACTAGGTACATGACTAGATATATGACGAGATACATGGTACGATACATGACGTGGCTAGGTACGTGATTAGGTACACCACTAGATACTTGACTAGGCACATGACTAGATACATGACTAGATATATGGCTAGGTACGCGACTATGTACATGACTAGGTGCATGGTTAGATACATGGGTAGATACGTGGCTAGATACGTGACTAAGAACATGACTAGGCACATGACTAGATACATGGCTAGATACGTGGCTGGATACATGGATAAATACATAATCCACGATATCGATAAATTATTTACTACCACACGTCGAAGTTCATTTGAACCTTCACATCCTCAGCTATCTATACATTTTTTCTCTATGTTAGGAGGTCATGCACTCAGGTTGTCATACACTGAGGCAATGACTACTACCTTAGTACGAGGGTGAATCAAATATAAACGGTAATTTCTTTTATACATTTTTTGAATAATGTTACCCACGAACTAGACTATCAATATTTTTCAATATAGTCTTCTGCGTGATCTTCACACTTTTGCCACCTTTAATACCCCTTGTTCGTAGAAAGATTTAGAGCGAGTTGTTAGCCAATAGCGCACGTGCTCCTCGACTCCTTCATTACTTTCAGGGTGTTTTCCTCCAAGTGATTCCTTCAAGGGTGCAAACAAAAAATAGTCACAGAGAGACAAGTCTGGGCTATAAGGAGGGTGTTCGGGGGTTTCTCAGCCCATTTCTTCATATGTACCCCACGTCAAGGACCCTGTGTGAGGCCTGGCGTCGTCATGAAGAAGGATGATATCTCGAATGGGCATACCTCGTCTTTTGTTGGATGGATTGAACACCCCCATAGCGTAGACCCACTTCTGATGAGGTTTCTCCAACAGTTAAGCGACTATCACTTTTAATAAGCTCTCGAACGGCATGGATGTTGTCATTTGTACGACTTGTCCTTGGGCGTCGATCATGACTTTCATTTTCGATACGTTTCACTTTTAAATTTTCTGACCCATGTATACACAAGATTCTGGGAGAGTGTATCATCACCAAACTGTGCCTTCAATCTAGAAAAAGTTTCTGAGGATTTAATGCCTTCATTTGTTAAAAATGTTATAATAATCCGTAGCACAACAGACGTATGTACCTCTTGCTCGCTCATGCCTCTACTGATAACAAAGCCGAACCCGATCGCTATGCAAGCCGGTTCCACTGCTCTTCATAAACCAAACAACAGCCACGCACACGATTATCTAGCTTGCAACTTGTCCACGATTCGCCGTTGTTTTGTAATTTTGTCACAAACAGAGTAAGGCGATGCGTTATGATGATAAGCATGGCAAAATTTAAAAGGGCTTACTACTAAGTAAAACTACCGTTTATGTTTGATATACCCTCGTAGTATCATCTAGTTCTATTTATTGAAGAATGTTAGTCTGTGTGTAATCTGGGACAACTTTATCTATAATGAAATTAAAGCTGACGTGTTTCTAAGCAGTAATTCCATTAGAAGCACTTTATTTCAATACATTACATCTTCTACGAGGTCAATCTCTAAGGATAGTCAAATATTAAATTTCTCATCCTCATTTTCGATTATTCGCCATCATCGATTGTATCATATGAAAATAAAAGTCGAATGCAGATGAACCAGAAACCAACCGGAAAACATTAGTATACCTGTCAGCCTTTTGATATCAAATTGTTATCAATCTTCTTTAGGTATATAAATATGCCATTTGGAAGCTTCCGCGGATCGTCCCAAAATGCTTTTCGTTGTTACTGTCTCGACTCATACCCCTCTACGATGTAATCGTACGTAGCTTCTGCCAAAGGGCTGTGCCTGCAGTTACTTCTACAATCTTCTCCCTGCTACCGGTATCTACCTTCGCTCACGGAAAGAAAAATTTCCAGAATTAGGAGGAGGTAAATAAGCAACACTTAAGCAACATCCAGACTTCCCTGTACATCAAGAATATTTTTATCCTTAACGTCTCAAAACAATATTTACCTTATTTCAGGACCCTTTCCAATCATCTGTATATCTGAATTGTTCAATCCCTAAGGACATGGTACTTCATCTTACTCCATATCCTGAAGTCAATAATTTTCATTTTAAAAATATCATAATGTTCACATTTTCGTTCTTGTTAACAAATTTTTGGTGTTGTCCTTGTTGTTTTTCTGTTTTCCTGTTTCATAACTCCATCTTATCTGTGCTTTCTTTTCAGGCTGAAATCTGGAGTGTGTTCATTGCAATCCTGAGGAAGAGCGTACGGAATCTTCAGGCATGCACGGATGTTGGCTTAATCGAGCACGTTCTCGTCAGGCTCCAGCGTTCCGAAACAGTTGTCGCAGGTATGTCATTTTATCTTGTTTTGATTCTTTAGGTATTCGCTGCTGCTTCTGTGGGCCACGAAATTCCAGATCCAATCTATATGCAATATGATTTGCTTCCGTTTTGGCATACATTCACACTCCACTTGCATAAGCCGGGACAATGAAATTGATTTATTTCGACAGTGAAATTTGTCGGAGCGTATATCAGATAGAAATGTATCTAGATAAACGAGGGTGTATTTTTTATGTTTAATGCGAGGAGAACGCCGATGCAGAAGCAACTGCTTCCAATCTCTGTTGTCTCGATGAATGAAATATTGTGTAAGGACGTGACGTATCCTGGGGCGGTTCTCTTCATATGTGGGTTTGAAGTTGATCCTTCTGTTCGCTGTGTAGTGTAGGAAATTGCCAAAGTTCCTAAAGCACGAATGAGTAGATGAAGGAGTCATGAGTTCAGCTGCAGGCTGTTGGATGTACGTTTAATTAACTCGAGAGTTGTGGACCGCATCTTATCTTTGCCTTTGGCTTGTAGACGTGCAGAATGGTTGTTGAAAAATAATTTTGGGGGTTTTTCAACATAAACTGTGTTGTGGATTGGTAGGGAAGAACTCGCACGCAGTAAATTAGTCGTGGAAGCAATCTGAGATCACGTAAGGATAATAATTCAATTTGTTTATCTTAGGAAAACTTGGAAGATATAACTTCTTCCTTCAAATGAAACAGCTGGGAGATAAATTGGTAAAGTGCATTTATCTTCGTGTTTTAGAGATTTTAATGTGCGTATATTTTTAAGGACCCTAGAATGGTCAAATGGTTTAATTCTTGTGATTGTTCAACGATTTTACATTCAATTTACATTACATTCTTTATTTTCAGATTTCAATAGTGTAGTCCGAAATAAATAATTTCCACTCATATTGTACCTATCGGCTCGTACGGTTTTTGTGTAGAATCTGAAGTAAATAAACATATGTATCTCCCCTCATGCGCCTCCGAGCGGATGGTAAACATGTATTGAGCAGAGTCTGGGGGATCCCGTCCCCTTTCTATCCCCAACCTGTATGTTTTATTTTGTGTGGTGCCCAAGCATCAATCTTCTCGAAAGTGTTGACGGCACATGAGTGGCGTAATATTCTTTATAGAGAGGTTATGACCTAAGTTTTTGCAAGAATTCAATCGGGCAAATCCCATAATAGTTTTACTGCAGTGGTGGCCGTATTCACTCGTGTGTTGTTGATTTCAGTTTGCATCCCATTCCGAAGCAGCATGGGTTTTTTATGCTGGACTTTAACACTGTTACGAGAGTGTCGCGATAACTAGTGCAACATTCGTGACTTAAGGTGTAATTTATTTGCTGTGTGTGTGTACTCATATAACCCCAAAAATAGGAATGCGTGCCCTAAGAGATGCAAGATTACAATTCAGAATTAAGGATTTTGTCGTCGGTATGTAAGAAGAAATTTAGCTCCTTGTCACATAAGATGGCCAGGTTGCAAATAGAGTTAACATAGGTTGGGGTTGGTTGAATAAGAAGTAGGGATGGGGAAGTGTGAGCTTCCGTGAAAACGTATTTGATTTAGTATAACATTTAGTTCCAAGCAACTCTTTTGGCACCAAACCGAAAGCCGTCGGGGTTTATTTGGAGAAGGTGGAGAACAGATGGTTTTAAAGAAATTAGTATCGTCGGCGCACAGAGCTATACAAAAAAATTTGATAATCTTGTCAATCTCGTTTATAGTTAATGGAAGGGGGCCTAAGTAACACCCCAGGTGACGTGTGGAGCGTGTGTCTTCAAATTCATCACCGCGGGTATTTATCTTTTATGATACAAGATCCACTGTAGGATCAGGTAGAGTCGTGGTATACTGATTTACTAGAAAGGATTGCGACGAGTTCATCATCAAAATTGTTCAATTTATAGACAATGGGTTCAAAGAGAGAATTATTTAAAGAACCAGTAAGCTGTTTAGATATTGATTAAAGAGACAAAGGAGAGATCTATTTAGGGAACCCGTAAGCTGTTTAGATGTTGATTGGACAAGTTTATCTGTGCAGCTACCAATACAATGAGTTAGTTCCTTTGGTTGTGTGTTGAAAGATGCAGTAACAAAAAGTAATGTGGTCAGTCATAGTCTTGTTATTATCTGTGATATAAGTGTTGCCATTATTTTAAGCAGCTAAAAGGAGAGAACCTAGAACGTCAACCCGCTTCAGGCTGTTTTCCAAGTAAGAAATCTTATCAATGATTTTTTTCGATGTAGACATATAGGAAGTATTGTAACCAACTATAGGTTGAGATATCCTTTCAGCCAAGGAACATACTTACCTTTAGTCATTACACGCGCCCACAGACACGTGTCTCAAAGTCCTTAATCATACCTGTAAGAAAGGTCATATGAAACTGTAACAACGTTGAACTCGATATCAAAAACCAAGGAACTTAACGTTCAAAAACTTCCAATATCGAGTTCAACGCATCCATACATCGTATGCAAAACCAATCCAAAAATGCAGGAAAGAATCGCATGTAAATCTGTAGCGTCTCTAACAGATACACACACAATACACAAGCAAGTAGTGAAGAACGCCGAACGAAAATCGAATAAGAAAATACATCAGAGCCGTATACCATAGCGATAACATAACAATTCACATCAGTGGAATATAGTTGAGTTTAAATATCGAATTCAAAACACGGCCAGTAGTCTGATGTGTTACGCTTAGGTTCAATTTTCGGTGATTCTAACTGTCACAGCGTCAGTTCGAATCACACGTTCTTCACTATCAATCCCAACGCTATAAATCGATCACCCAGCCTGAACAGTAACGCCATGTTTTCCCACGAAATACCATTGTCGGTAAGTAAACCGAACAAGGGATGCATTATCGGGTAGCTAAAAGCATTTAGCACCTAAATCCCTTGCATGACCTAATGCTAAGGCACACTTGCGCAAACAAACGATTCGTTGTGCCGCTGATGATCAGGCGAACAATCATAAACGCATAACACTATCCCTGATAGATGTTTATAATGGAAAAGGCAAACAAAGCCTTACATCCCATAGTCCGTGTACATATCCGAAATGCAGGTGATCCTTTGCCGCATGCCAGATGTGCAGTTCAAATAAACCACGGAAAGATCGGAGAATAAGCGGCGGCATCCGATCCGTAAACAAAAGAGAAACATGATTCCGACCACCAGCAACGAATGGTGATAATGATGATATTAAGTAAGATTTCTCCTTTCCAGGTCCAATGGGAAATTCTCTTTTTGAGATGCAAAGGGAAATTTTATATTGTTAACAGATACGATGGGAAAGTCTGTTAGCAGATTGGATGGGGAAATTTTCCTTTGCAGATGCGGGCTGAGTGATTCGAATGGGATATTTTTAGGATAGATACAATTAGTCTATTTCGATCATATGTTTAATGGAGTACCAGACAAGTCGACATTGAGGATCTAATCGGAGCGGCGATAATTTACGTACGGTGGTGAAAAGATCGAAAGTCCCGGAGTCTTCCGTTTTGAGAGTGAAGTCGCAAATTTGTTGAGTGTCGCTTAAGATAACATCCAGGGCCGAAGAACGTGAGGTTTAGCAAAGTGTCGCAGAACCAGAAACAATAGTATTATCCAAAAATTAAATTAGCCATACGTGCCAAAAATTAAATGCGGTAAACTGAACAAAACGATAACTCTGTGAATAGTGTTAACTGAAAACAAATAAAATAACTCATTGAATAGTGTGGACTACACAAATGAATAACCTTTGTATAGTGGAAACTTCCGAGAATATTTACTCTGACATATACCTACGTGAATACAAATAAAGTAAAAAATAGAAACTGTAGCGTTTTCCGCCACAGAAATGTATATATATTGAATTGGATTACCTGATGTTATTCCAGTGTGGGGTATCTAGTTCTTCTTCCACAGAGACTCCTTTTAGCGGCAGTTAGGACTCCTGTTCTTAATCCACTTCGCCCAGAATCACGGAATCCTCTCTATCGTCCGGGTGTAACTGAGTTGGCAAATCGATCTTCGATGCAGTTCCGGTTGTCCGGACAAATTGTCAACACACGACGCCCCAGGAAGGTTTCCACAATATTCCCGATTTATCAAAAAGTCAGGGTCTTTTCTTTGCATTCAATACGAATGAACTTTTTTCTTTTTACTGTTCAACTTTTAATTCTACGTCTTACAATTCATCCAATTTATCAATACGAATCAATTTTTTTTCCTTTGTTTTTTCCTTCTTTAACTTTTAACTTTTTTCTTCTACAATTTATCCAAAAACGGGCCGTTTTGTTCTTCCTCCCTTTCCAACCGTTAATACCAACTCTCAACTCGAAATCTTCTAACTGTCTTCTCCTGCTAACTGCATTCCAGCAACAGTCGAACAAGCAAAAACAACACAAACGGAATCAAAATAACCGAATTCAAACATCTTGCCGTTTCTCTCTCTCGCTCCCCATCGACATCCACTCAGAAAACCGAATTCGAACTCGCTCACGATCCACACTCGAATCGGGGCGTGTTCGAACACTCACTTGTGGATCGCGCAATTCTTCCACCACCTTACCATCAAACTACATTAAAACAAATTATATTAAAATTACAAATTATCAAATGATGGTGGTGGCGGAAACCGCACGTAACAAAACAAAACATTTGTACAGAGTTTCATTCGTGGCAATTTCGCCCCGGTGTCTTATTGGTTCCAGTGTCTGGTCAAGGTTCGCTTTTCATTTGGAATCGTGTTCGGCGGAGCACATTCCCAATCGATAGTTCCAGAATTCGCCAAAGCATAATAAAGAGTGTGTGGTGTTGTAACACTACTTCAATTTTATATTATATTTGTAATACACTATTTTTACTCATATATGTGTCCGCTACTATACTATTTTTCCTGACTCACTCTACTTAGGTTGGTCGAGTCGGTTTTTCTAACAACACGTTTTCATTAACCTTTAACGTTGTGGTTGCAAGAATTTGAAAGCACAAGAAGATGTGCTTAGTCATGTTGCTACAATTACTTTCACAACTAGGTGACGTACACCATATACTTATCAAGGGGGCGTCAAACAGCCAGACATTACATCACACCGTGATCTCAAGAAAGGGTTCCACACCCTTCAACAAGGGCGGAGTTATCGTAAACCGTCCCCAGAATCAACGAGATTCAGTTTTCGTGCCCCGGACGCCAATGAGGCGTGTGGCAAGGAGGACTCCGAAAGTTTTCCCGTGGATCAAAGAGATCCTAACGCACTACCGCGATTCGACATCGAGACGTACGCGTAGTTCGGGACCAAACTGAGGTAACTAGGCAGAAAGGAGATAGGCGCAAACTACGTTTTCCCAAACGCACTCGATTAGATTTCACACGTGATCAACCCCCTTTTTTGGATTATACGTACATTTTTTTCTTTTGTTCTATTTCTTATAGTTATCTGCTTGCTATACAGAAAATACTTAAATTCTAGCTTATCTAAATTATATTCTCACTTACTGGTCCCCTGCGGAAACTCTAAGCTAAACTGTGACTCTTGTCATGTATTGTTGCCTTTCGGCTTTCTTTCTTTCATATTCATTGTTATATTAATTAATAATTTACCAAACAAAGAAAATTTAGAACAAACAATATATATATATATATATATATATATATATATATATATATATATATATATATATATATATGTACTGGGCTGTAGGAACCCGGAAGTTCATGACCTCACCGACTCGGCTCCGCCATTGTTCCCTGTCCTGTGCGCTCTCCTTCCACGTTTGAGCATCCGATCCGATCTCCTCGAGGTCCAATCTAATATTGTCCTCCCATCTCCGTCGCGGCCGTCCTGTCGGTCTTTTCCCCGTTAGTTTATCGTCAAGAATTCTATGCGCGGTCCTATCATCGCCCATTCGCGCTACGTGTGCGGCCCATCCTAATCTTCGCAACTTGATCACTCTCACTATTGTAGGTTTGCGGTATAGCTCTTCCAATTCGTGGTTGTGGAGTTTCCTCCATTGTCCTGACTCGTCGTCATATTTACCGCCAAATATACCCCTTAAAACTTTATTCTCGAATACGCGGAATTTAGAACAAACAATAAACTTTTTTTTTTCATCTAATAAAACTTACTTCACTAACTTAACCTATTTTTTTTTTAATTATTATTTTTCAAACTTACCTAACACTACTCTAATCTAAGAAAAGCTAAATCTATGTAAGCTTGCCATTGTTTTGAGATGTTATCTACCATTTCAACTGACAGGTCTTTAGTTGCTATCCAACCACCGGAACTGCTGGCGTTGTTTCTTAAATTCTCTTTGATCTGTGTGAGATATCGCCCTACTGTACCACAGACACTCTTCATCTCCGTCTGCGACTTGCCGCCAAATAATCTATCCGCTTATCTACGGTCGATCGACGCACGTGGAAAACCAACCGTGTTCCGAATTTGTCCTGAATAAGACCAATCATATCGAGGTACAGAAATGCCTCGGGTGGAAGAAATCCATTGGGGCGAACTCTTTCATAAAACGTCATGTTTGGGTAAAAGACCCCAAAAATTAAATCGTTGGATGAACTCATTGCTCTCGAAACATGCGCTCTGATAATTCGATCATAAAATTATCTATGATCGACCACCCATTTGGCCAAGGTGTTTCTTCAAACCGCATGCCCTATCATTTTCGCGACTGCGTGGGTGGAACATCGAATTATATTTCGTAATAATACAAACTGTTGCATACAATTTTATATTATCATCAAATTGCAGAACGCACTTCCTGAGCCAGGAATTATCGAGTATGGGGTAAATCGACTGTCAATAATTGGACCGTTTGAAGCTAGCAATTGACGAGAATTCATTAGAAGGGGAGATGTTATGCTCCTGTGGGGGTACGTAATAGGGGTGCCGGCACGGGAACTGGTTCACTACTACCCCATTTGATTACGCCGAAAATTGTCCACAACAGAAAAAGCAAAACTCCGCCACTTTTCGTTCACAACAAGAAAAATAAAACACTAGGTATTGTTGTTAGTAATTTGTGTTTACTAGTGCACTTCCAATATTAAGTTCATCTTATTTGTATGTTTAAATATTATATTCTATTGAATTTTTAGGTCCTTGCTATTGTTTTACAGTTTGTTCTAATTGTTCCTTAATTCCGCGAGAGCAGTAACATTTGTAATTTAATCAAAACTTGAAAAACTGTAAGAATGTATTTTAACATAATGTTTTTATATTGGCAAAATTGACTGCACTGTAGAACACACACGGATTGTATCGGAATAATGTCTCGAATTTAACTTCGTCCGCCTTTTGCAAAAACGATTTCGTTCAGAACAACCCAACTCTAACTCGAAAATTGAAGAACACTGTTACGCTTCGTTTTAAAACGTTCGTCTCCGGTGATGTCCGCACATCAGTTGGTAAAACTCGACTTGCCTAGTTCACGGGGGTGTGTGCACCCCCGTGCACACGCTACAGTGGATGTAAAAACACCGACCGACTCGTTCGGTGGTTGGGATCAGACTCTGCGATGTGCCCTCGCTGATGGTTCATATCCGACCCTTGGTGAATACTCTCCCAGCTAAGGGTGAGTTTTACTTTTCTTTGAAAGAAACCTAAAATCTGTCTTTGTGGTGGTGAATTGGAGAGGAACTCAGCGGGGTGATCTAAGCAAGTGTGCTAATAGATCCATTGTATGCTCATGCAACGAAGCTCAAGAAAAAGTAGAAGGAACAAAGGACATTATTAAAGGCATAGATGCATGGTGCAGCTGTGTAAATAGACCGCATTGAAATTAGGCAAATGATGCTAAGAGCAATTTAGGTACACAATGGGTGATTGGGTACCATATCTTGCTGAACGTAAAGGATCGAATTTTTGTATGCATGTTTATATGCGGAAGAATTCGATTTATGGTCACTAGACGCTAGATGCGTGTATTTGCTTTCGTCGCTTGGACAAAAGGCTGCCGAGGCCATGGAATTGCCAGGAAAATGTGGTGTGCACATGTGCAACAGAATTGCTTGGCAAACAGGGGTGCCGAATAGTTTCCCTAATTATGGTTGTGTATGCAAAAGAATTCTTTTCAGGAAATTTTGAAAATGCTTTGGATGCATGAATGGTAAGAATTCTTTGCAGGGAATCTTAGGTAATGCACTAGGTGCATTAAATGTCCGTGAAGAAGGAAATGTTTGCAGGTTTGCAATGTGTGTTGGGATGGAATTGTGGGTGGTCCTTGCGTGAGGTTAGGGAACCCCCACATTCCTTCAGGACAATACCACGTTTACAGTACTAGCCAGGAACTACAGAACTAAGTTGAGAAGTTTGGATGTGTCCAGCTGATCGTTCAGATCTACCAGCAAGTACTTGACATTCTTTTGTTATTATTGCAAAACTCCTTGACTGAGGAGAAATCGGAATCAGGGGAGATTTGAGATTTATTTATTTATTTTATCAGATGATCCGTACCATGTTGAATAGAGTTTTTAAATAAACGTAAAAATAATGGATTTATCTTTCAACGAAGTAATTTAAATTTCGCCACTGAAGGGCGGTTTTCAGATCGATCCTTTTTCCACTTTAATTTCCTCCATTTAGTACAAAACAAAACCCCTGTTCTTCACGTATCAATTTTGTCAAATATGAACTTCACAACATGAACAAGTGTTTCCAGTTCGAAATATATATTATAATGTATTCCCTTTTCCTCTTTTTATCAGATTTTCGTTTTTTATAAACACTATTCTCTAAATAGTGCCCTTATCATCGCCAAGTGAAACAAAATCTTTGAATTCGATTACTACTGTAGATAAACCGGAAAAAAGCATTCAAGTTGGCCATGCTTTTATTTTGACTCCAACCAACGTTTGAACGTTTTCGAAAACAATTATTATTTTCAGTCGTTGGGATACCACAGAACTAGTAGTAGCAGTTGTGAAAATTGTCTCCATTTTTGGGGTATAACGCAGCAGATATTATTTTCATCGCAATTTGGGACTGGTAAATAGGAAACGATTTCAATAACTTCAGATTTGAATTTGTTAGAAACGTAATATTTTAAAAACATTCTTCGAAAAGCATTGAAAATATTTTATGTGAATTTCTATTAGAAAATTTTACATTTCTTAATATTAATGTATAATTTATATTTAATTAGATTGCTTAAACATAATATCGTCTTTTGTGTTGGAATAAAGGACCATATATCCTAACATAATATTCGTGACGCAATGATTCGAAAATGTTTTTAAGAAAGCTTTGAAAATATCCTACGAAAGTTCGCAAAACATACAATCAAAGCCTCCCTTAAAAATGTTCTGTACTATCTATTATTAACAATTTCTGTATATTTGATTAAATTGTTTATACACGACATTATCATTTTTCCTCTGATTGAAAAGATGATGCCGCATACTGACATAACATTTGTCCCCTAACTATTGGACGATAACTTTTCTTAAAAATGTTACATGTTTATTATTGACTAATTTATATTTAATGGACTTGCTTTTCTTTTAATTTATTTATATTAATTATAAAAAGGTCATGAAACATCCTGACATAAGGTACGAAGATGAAATTTCTGATTCTGATTCGTCTGTGCAAGCGGTAGACACCGAACTTATTTCTGATATTAATAGAGTACTGTACGAACATTGCGGTATACAAGTCTGTGATGATCAATTCGAAAAAACATCCTGTGAATCGGTTGATCCACAAGAAGTCATGATACAACGTTTTCACGATGGTAAATGTCTGTTATGTCTAACGTTGATCTAGGCCATCTACAATACGTAGTTAATAATGTTTCTCATTTTGTCAATGGTGTAGTTCTCATATCAGAGAATGTTGTGTCGCGTCGATGGGAACACAATCGGACAAAAGTTAAAACGATGGAAAAGGAAACTAATGTCACCATGTACTCCTCGGGTACAACAGATGATGAAGAAGTCTTCAAACTAGAACCAGACCAAGATTTTACAGAATATATCAATGGATGCGAAAAGCTTGTTCCAGATTTTCTTATATCTAGATTAGATCTATCTGATCCTAACTTGTTGCCGATTTTTGTGGGCTCAGCAGCAGCCCTACCATCAGTTCGGCCAACCTCTCTACCAAAGATCACACGTCCATCCGCCGTTGTTCCTGATAGGAAAATAGGTAAATACTAATTTTTTTTTTCATTTCACACAGACTTTAAAATTGCACTTTTATTTCGTCCCTTTTTATATTAGTTTGCTCTCATAAAGGTTGTAATAAAATGTTCATGAATAATTCGGCGATGCGAAAACACCTGCGCACTCATGGTCCGCGTGAATATAAGTGCGCGAACTGTGATAAAACTTTTTTTGAAAATTGCAAGTTAAAACGCCATCAACTAGTACACACGGGTGAGAAACCATTCCAATGTACCTATGACAGGTGTGGAAAGCGATTTTCTTTAAATTTTAATTTAAGGTAAATATGTTTTGCCACCTACAAATAATAATTAAAAATTGTCTTCCTCTATAAAAGGACCCACGTTCGAATACATACCGGTGACAAGCCCTTCGTATGTTCGTTTAATGGATGCCACAAGAAATTTACCCAATCAACTAATTTGAAATCTCATCTTCTTACCCACAATAAGACGAAGTAAATGTATACATATATATATTTGATTTTCAAGATTTGATTAAATACATTCTAATATTATCCGAACGCACTTTATGATTTTTAAAATGAAATCTGCTCGCATTTTGATTTGATGTTTAAGGGCAACTGAAATCTTTTTTGTGCGCCATCTTTTTCTTTAAATTGCACAACCAAAAAGAAAAAAAAAGGATAACCCGACGAGTACTTGATTTTGTATGTTACTGTAATGTTGATTTAGATAACAAATTAGTCATCATCATCGTCATCATCATCGTCATCATCATCATCGTCATCATCATCATCGGCACTACAACCAGAAACCGGTCGGCCTTATTTAGCAAGTCCTGAGGCTTGTTAAATTTTCTATAATGATTTATTTTTTCCGGGCAAGGTCATTAGTCTTGCCCCAGAGGCTTGTGGGGATCTCCATACCACATGGAGAACCAACCCACAATGCCAACCAATTTTGACAGCTAACAGCGCGTCACTCTAAACCGTAACCCATTTCCCAACATGCAAAAACACATCCTAATATGCAACGGCATCCGTCCCCAAATCCGCAATTGTATACATACTTACCAAGAATCCATTTCCCAAGGTGTAATAAATGCATATTCCAATTTACAACGGAATATTAATCATCTCCCTTAATTACATCACCCCACATATAATTTTTCCGCAAAACCACCTCGGTTAACTTCCTATTTAAATTACATTCCTTGCTTGCGACCAAACCAATTTCCCGGTTCACACAACCAACGAATTCAACTCAGCTTATACGGCGATGATTCTCCGGAACTAAATTCCCTACACAGGCATAGCAAGCTCTTTCAAGTTCCTAGTAAGTGGCAGTGAGTTTATTTCATCTATGACTCAACCGCCACTACACGATTCTTTCCATTATTAGTCAGTCGTCGTTCAACTCCCAACACGCGCACGTCGAGGGTCTCTGATAACCGCCCCGACCACACGGGGGAACGCACGTCCCCCGTGTGTAAAGTAAGATCAAGTCGCACCGCGTGAGTCTGCTGCGCGAGTCCCAACCTAAGTCGAGTTTGATACGTCGCGAAGCACGATTACCCAGAGTCGAACGTTTCCCTTTTATTTCTGCGGTCAGGGTTTCGGGAAAGAAGTGTTTCATCTTGTGCCTAGTTTGTAAAACTCAATCCAATTACTTTAATTACGTCCCAAGTGAAGGGAGGAGGAACCAAACAATATTTGTTCCGCCTTGCGCCTAGTCTGTAAGAGTCAACTTAATAACGTTAATAATAAAGTTCTAAGTGAAGAAAGGAAAGCCAAACAATATTCGTTTCATCTCGTGCCTAGTTTCTAAAAATCAATCTAATAACACTAATAAAGTCCTAAGTGAAGAAAGGAAAATCCAAACAATATTTGCTCCGCCTTGCGCCTAGTTTACAAGAATCGACTTAATAATATTAATAGTAATAAAAAGACTCTCACGGCAAATTTAATGTGTTTCATTTTTCCTTGCGTCTGTGGACAGTGCGCTGGTGAACGAATCATAACTGGGAAGGGAGTGAACCGAGTGCCCCTGCCGGTACCATACCCCTGACAACCCCCCACAGGCGTCCCGACGGGGAATCGAACCCCAGTCTCCCACATGACAGGCGGGCATACTAACCACTATATTATCGAGGAGCTAACCAATTAGTCGTATAAATTATTTAATTCTCCTTAACATGAAAGAGAGGATTATAAACTTTTGTGAACAACCAATGTGTGTGGTATCCGACTCGAAAGATCAATTGTTATATGGGCTCCGCTCGGGATATGATGTGATGTCCACTTTCCCCATTTCGTATTGTGGACTATACGACGATTCCAACCCTAACTGAGTAAACGGTTTTCTCTCCGGATCAAACTTTTATTTCGCAAACCTTAATCTGACAATTCTCGTTCAAATCAGGTCTCAAGCGAGATTGAACCGTACTTAGCTTTTAACGCCGCGCTTCCTTAACGTACTTCTAAATCGTATTCCGCGCTCAATTACATCTGTTGGTCGCGTTGAACTCCGATAAAGTGGATTAACCTTCTCTGTGCCATTTACGAAAATAACACTAATTATTGCCTGCATATATAATTACTGAAGTGCTCCGTAAATAGTTCTCTTGTTCAATATTAAAGCTTAATAAAAATATTTATCAAGCTAAAAGTAAACAGGAGTAAAGAACGTCAGAGGTATGTATGCCGGCATAAATTCAATTAGAAATGGCTACCGAGGGCAAACCAAAATAATTCGAGACGCAAACGGCTGTCTGGTCACAGAAACAAACAATATCGTAAGAAGATGGAAGCAGTACTTTGAAAACCTGGTCAATGTGCGCACCCATCAACCACAAATAAACGCACCAGACGTACATACAGCCGAGCCTCAGATCCCAAAGTTCTCTTTCAACGAAATTATAGACGCAATAAATCGATTGAAAAACAACCAAGTTCCCGGAGTCGACTGCATACCGGCAGAGCTTTTGAAACATGGAGGAGAAGCAACAGCTCAAAAGATCCACCAACTCAACAAAACAATATAGATAAGGGAAGAATAGAATACCTCAATAGTCGTTCCCATTTTCAAAAAAGGTGACAGATCTGACTGCGAAAACCATAGAGGAATATCATTGCTCCCAACCACATACAAAATACTAACAAATGTCATATTGGCGAGAATCACACCGTACGCATAAGAAATACTGGGAGACATCCAATGTGGATTCCGTAGGAACCGGTGAACAAGCGACCAAATGTTCACAATAATGCAACTGCTGGAAAAGAAGTGGGAATACGGAGAGACGGTTCACCAACTGTTCGTTGACTTCAAAAAAGCCTACGGCTCACTGGCAAAGCAATGACTCTACCATATTGTAGTTGACCTGGGAGTCCCGAAAAAATATGCCGCGCTCATTCAAATTATCATGAACGAAGACAAAGGGCGAGTTAGAATAGAAAACTACCTCTCAGAATAATTTGAAATCCGGGACGGACTAACACAGGGGGATGGGCGCACACCGTGTCTTTTAAACCTTTTGCTCGAGTATGTTATCAGAAAGGTACAAGACGACAACATGGTCGGATCATCCCTGAACGGGGTCACACAAGTGCTCGTATATGCGGATAACATCGCCGTTTTGGGCGATAATCTAGAAACTGTAAGTAAAACCAGAAGAGGTGGTGAGAAGAGAACCGTAAATAAAAACTGTGAAATCATTATGCAAGGGGCAGATAGGTGGGGCTAGAAATAAATGAAAACAAAACAAAATACATGAGTACGGCGAGAGCAAGTGGACCCGGGGAACACATATAAACATCAGGGGCAAGATATTTGAAAAAGTTAAAGAATTTAAATACCTGGGTACGATACTGACGGCCAGTAACGAAATGTCGAAGGAAATTAACAAAAGACTGCATATCGGCAGTGCTAGTTGGCACACAGTTAGTAAACTGCTGAAATCCAAACTGCTATCACGTAACATAAAGCTCCGTGTCTATAGAACCATAATCATGCCGATTGTTCTATACGGATGCGAAACATAAGCTCTTACATGAGGGGAAGAAAACAAATTCCGCGTATTAGAGAATAAAGTCTTAAGGCGTATCTTTGGCGGTAAATAGAACGAGGACGCAGGACAATGGAGGAAACTCCACAACCACGAACTGGAAGAGCTATATCGCAAACCGACAATAGAGAGAGTAATCGAGTCGCGAAGATTAAGATAGGCCGGACACGTGGCGCGAGGGGGCCCCGATAGGACCGTGCGTAGAATTCTTGACGGTAGACTAACGGAAAAGAGACCGGTAGGGCGGCCGCGGCGAAGATGGGAGGACAATGCTAGGTTTGACTTGAGGAGATCGGATCGGCTGATCAAGCGTGGAAGGAGAGTGCAGGACAGGGAACGATGGCGGAGTCGACTCGGTGAGGTCATGAAGAGTCGGGTTCCCACAGGACAATAATTAAAAAAAAAAAAAAAAGTAAATGGGAAATATCACCGTAGAAAAGTCAACAGTTGGAGCACTTCTCGACACAATATTTCTTCACAGAAACGATCAGTGTGGGACATCCACGTATTGAGCACGGCACATGTGAAGCGTGATGAGGAGTGTGTGGAACAGTTGAAGCACTTCTTAAATACAATATTTCTTCACAGAGACTATTAAATTTGTTTGTATTTTACTTCTTTGGTTTTTTCATTCACTAATATTCTATTGATTTTACAGAAACGATTAAATTTCTATACACACATCAAACTCCAAAACAAAACCTGACAATTTCGAAATTAATTACAACTCGCTCATTCGCGTCCTTTTATACTGAGAAAGAAATTTTACCCCCACCTTACCATATACTGATTCATTGAAATTACCTCGACCCGAACCCCCTTCTCGGGACAAGATGCAAGTAAGACGGTTGTGAAATTCAACAAAAGAGCTTGTGAAAATTGCAGAGCTATAACGCACGGAAATAAAGAGTGGTTAAAACGACGAAGTGCAGATTGCTCGGTTATAGTGATGGATGAACTTGTGATGAAAATGATGCAGAGGAGCACGATCAAAGATGCGACCAATGGAGTGTATACGATCCTGCTTCGCACAGGGATATCGTGCGTGAATACAAGAAAGTCGAAGACGCGATCAAATTAAACAACAGACCCCATACTGATATTTCAGATGAGCAAAGCTATAAGGATAAACCCGTTGACATTGATGAAGTAGATACGCCTATGGAAAATGTGGATTCCAAACAGAGGATCGCTGTAGATAATCTAAGAAGCCGGGATGATACGAATAAGTATCTCAGAAAGTCGGCGCATCATTATTCGAAAACGGTATCTATGAGATATAATGGAAACCCTCACCTAAGAGCAGATAAAGTACATTTCATTGGAGAAAATATTGTCGTGCAACAGTCGAACGTTTTGCATGGGAGGCACATCGAAAAGGCGTCGATGTCCACCTCCTTCCCGAAACGACGAAGTTCGAGTACGCCGAAAGGCATTACACAAACTTGTATCGTGTAATTGCGAGTGCTCGTGTAGAGCCAGTAAATTATTTTAAAAATAAGAAAAGTTTGTAAAATACGATTTAGCATTTAGTCCTAAGTCAAGATTTGTTAAATTATTGTACAATAAATGCGTTATTCATCATCATCATCAGCGACGAAGTTCGAGTAGCTGTAATCGGGTAAAAACCTCAAAAAGAAATCTCAATGGTCACGAAATCATCTGGAAGCAGAGTTGAGGAGAGTCACCAATGAGACACATTTGTCAAAGACGGGTCAGGAATCAAGTAATCTAGAGGGCACGAGTTGTATTATTGTTTCCATGTGGATGCGATTCACCAGCAGAAGCAGACGAATGCTATGGAATGCACTGCTATTCAAAACAATAACCAGAGAAAAACAAACGACTTGCGTTTTAGAGTTTTAGTCACAGGAAGGGAAAAGACTCGTGGTTTAAACTTGAACTTTATTTTCGGACGATTGCCCCGAACTACAAATATCAACTGACTTACAACATTATTCTTTCATCGAACGTGACTTCGCTTTTCAAAAATCATTGCCCTTGTTTACATACACAGCATCGGTGCCCCTGCCTAGTATCTAATATAAATATTCCCCCGATCTTCATTTTCGATGCATCCACGTTAATCTATATGAAGTGACCAGAGTCCACACATCAAAAGCAACGATCATGGCTATTGTTTTCGATACGTTCTCGTCCACATTTAAATTATCTGGCCCACAAAACACACGATCCTGAGACAGTGTATCATCACCAAACTGTGCCTTCAATCTAGAAAAAATTTCCGAAGGTTTAACGCCTTCATTTGTTAAATAATTCAGACTTCTATATCTCTTGGTCGTGCATGGTTGTACTGACTATAAAGTCAAGTGGGACGGCTAGCCAAGCCGGTTCCCCTACTCTTCATAAACCAAACAACAGCCACGCACAAGATTATCTAGCTCCAATTTATCCACGATTCGCCGTTGTTTTGTGATCTTGTCACAAACAGAGTAAGGCGATGCGTTATGATGTAAAGATCCCTAAGTGGCCATAAGCATCGCAAAATTTAAAAACGATTACTACCGAGGAACGGGCTCCTCGATAGTATAGTGGTTAGTATACCCCGCCTGTCACGTGGGAGACCGGGGTTCGATTCCCCGTCGGGGAGCCTCTGGCGCAAGACTAATGACCTTGCCCGGAAAAAGAAATCATTATGGAAAATTTAACAAGCCTCAGGACTTGCTAAATAAGGCCAAGACCAGTTCCCGGTTGTAGTGCCAGTGATGATGATGACTACGGAAGGAAAGTATTTACACTTTTCTGACAACGGATACATTGTAATGGGAAGAAGGGCGATCTTGTGTAAATAATGATTACCAGAGAAAATGCGGGTTCTCATTAATTTAAGATTAGACAGGGGACTTTCCCAACACTATATACGACCCTATATATGCATCCTTCGAGCAATTTTGTACAATTCTCTCATATTTACATTCATGGTTTTGATTTTTGCTTAGGATGGTCCTCTCGATGGCACTTTGAAAGGCCACCTGTTGGGGTAGCAGATGTATACCGTAAACCCACGTCACTACCAAAAACCTCTTTGTCCTTAAGAGACCTGCAAACAGTCCACCCGCGACTGGAAGGTTGGAACAGAAGACGCCGCTACTTCAGGAAGGAGTGCTTCACATTGTGGGGTAGACTGTGAGGGACACACCATTCAATTCTCCGGCTGGCGTCACACACCCCAGTGCGTTGATTTCCTGGAAAATGCCACAATCAACATTATATTGAGTTGTACGGAAATTTCTGGCGATGACAGAAGCCATAGCCGCGGGCCTGTAAAAGGAGGACGTTGCATGGCGAGTTTAGTTCCTCTTTTATCATCGAAACGTTTGTTACATGGTTTACTCTAAATGAAACAAAGTGCCGTGATTGGTTCCGCCAGTTCAAAGAAGGTGATTTCGATGTTGACGACCGTCCGCGTGAAAGAAAGCCAAAAACTTTCGAAGACCCTGAACTGGAGGCAATGCTCAATGAGGGTCCATGCCAAACGCAACAAGAGTTTCGTTAGTATATCAATATGAGTTACCCGCCAAGCGATTGCTTGGGTTGGAACTGATTAAAACGCAAGAAACTTGGGTTGCTTATGATTTGAAGCCTAGGCACGTTGAGCGTCGTTTTTTCGCCTGTGAACAATTGCTCCAACGCCAAAAAAGAAATGATGAAAAATGGCAGCAACCCAAAGAAAAGGAACTTATGAGGACTGTCCGGTTATGTTTCTACGTCGTCGGCTCGGCCGAATATTTAGCTGCGAAGGTTATGGTGTGCATTTGGTGGGACGAGGTCGGTGTTATTTATTATGAGCTGTTGAAACCGGCAAGCACTAGGTGAAAAACGGCCACAATACGAACAGAGGCACGAAAAAGTGATTCTACAGCACGACAACGCTCGCACTCACGTTGCCAAACCCGTTAAAACCTACCTGGAAACGCTTAAATGGGAATTATTACCCTACCCGCGATATTCCGCAGATATTACCCCGTCTGATTATTCCGTTCGATGGCACATATGAAGACATCAAAAAATGGCTTCATTCGTGGATAGTCTCAAAAGATAAACACTTTTGCCGTAACAGTATTCCAGCTCTGCCAGAAAGATGGGAAAAAGTTGTAGCTAGCGATGGGCAATACTTCGAATCATTTATTTGTGACCATTTTTTCACAACAAACTTGCATTTTCATAAAAAAACAGCGAGAACTTAGTTTAGCGCACCTAATAAAATAAATGCGAAGAGTCGATTTTCAAAGAAAAGGGACAAATCAAATAATATAAAATTCACAACTTTACACTTCTTTGAACTCTGTTACATAAACCACAGTGCTAAAAACCCAATTCCAATGAATCAGTAAATGGTAAAGTGGGGTAAATTTGTCTCCCCGTATAAAAGGACGCGAATGAGCAATTTTAGTTGTTGTTAATTTGGAAATTGTCAGGTTGTGTTTTGGACTTTGACGTGTGTATTAAAATTGATGTTGCGAATCTAATTTTGTAAAAATAATAGAATATTTAAAGCCAAAAAAGTAAAAGACAAACAAATTTAATCGTTTCTGTGAAGAAATATTGTGTTTAAGAAGTGCTCCAACTGTTGACTTTTCTACGGTGACGTTCCGTATTTACTTTTAACTTCATAAATAATTTCATTAAGCCTTAGTATTGGAGAAGAGAACTCTGGAGAGGTTTAGTCAGTGCGTCGACACGGACGCGGGAGTCACTAAACTCTCACAACTTCACAACTGTGGTCCTCTGGGATTAACTTCAACGGCGACGGTGTCCCAAGCGAAAGAGAAATAAAAAACCTGGGTTTCTTTTTATTAAGTGTTGTTCTTTTATTATCAAGTAGTAGTTCGACTTAACACAAACCTTGATTGACATGTAGTAAACAACAACTTAAATTACTTGTTTAAACATGCCACGTAAGTAAAAAAAACACTTGAATTGAAACAACTTATAATAATGCACTCGACTTAGAAAAATACAGCGACAACCCTCTGGCGACTCGAATAGAGTGTGCGTGCACGTTGAGATATTAAATCTGACTCCCCGACGAATTCGTCGCCAACATCCACGCATCGTGATGAAGATGGATTTCCATCGGTCTGGAAGTAGCCAATCCGATCTTTTCCCTGGTGATAACCAAAGAGCGATCGAACTGGAATCTCCAAACGACGCATTTCCCCTGTGGCCGTAGAGGCCTGGATGAAAATCCATTTACTGGAAGCCACGACCACGCAGCAGCGAAGGGTGCGCAAAAGAAAGTTCAGATATTTCGGCTGATCAAATAAAGGATCGAATACCGAGGCTGGCTGACTATGCCATCATAAATCATAGGGAATAGGGTTTCCTTTTCTATTGATAACATGTAACCAAACTTCGCTGCAATGATCGAGGCTACGATGCTTGGGTGCATATTTATTTAAGTGTTCATTAACACAAGAGAATGCTGCCGTGCAGGCGAAGATAATTTCTTCTGTTTACGTTGAGTAGACAGAAGCATTTCGATTCGATAGCCAGCGTGAGAATCGTGGCTACTCGTTGTTTGGGTAACATATCCTTAGTCATGACCGATGCTGGTGATCGTTCCTCAATACGGCAACGGATAGTATAATCGGTCATGCTGGTATGTAAACAAATATACGTACATGGAGGCTACAGCCATGATGTCGAGAGTTATAGGGAATATTGCAGGCGACGGAAATGGATTCCTCTGTGGTGTTAGTTCAGCAAGAGATTGCTCGCCGTGGCCAGGGCTCCTAGGGTAATGGTTTATTGGTTTTCTTTTTCTTTTCGAAAACTAGATCGTAGGGCATGCACATTGGAAATCTGGTTTGCAGATATGCAAGCCAGCAAGTAGCCCGGCATGTCTTCTTGGACAACGGTTTGGTGAAACGACAACACACAGAAAGGTTGGCGTGTGTTTGGAGGGCATGTGGCGTCCATAGTTCGGTCGATTCATGACGGATGCACCGAGGTAGCTCGGTTGATGCTATAGGTTTGATATCATGGCAAGATGGTAATCTTGTCATGAATTTATGTTTCAGGAATGACCGTTCGAAGCAGGTCTTGGAACAGCTCATATACAGGTAAGCTGCTTAAAATAGGTGCAGGTAAATTATGGTAATGGGGGTTCTTGGGAAGTGGGTTAAAGAATCCCCGCAGAACTATTTGCGGAGAACTTGTGCAATTGTGTATCCCTGACAAGGAATAATTCAAGTGTTATTTTCGTAAATGGCACAGAGAGGTTTGTGGGGCTTTTCACGGCCCGAAGAGCCACGCATCGCTTGATCCCCACCATTACCAGCAATACAACTTACCTTAAAGTTGAAATTTCGGCAAGATTGTACAATCTTGCTAGGGCATTAACCGCCACCATAGCTGGAATCAATTCGGTTATCCATACGGATAACCGACATAAATACATACTAGGCAACTTACCTTATTTGGGGGCTGTTCCAAGCCTCTTCTCCACGGTCATCACCTGAAAGCATAATTCATGACAAGATCATCAGTTTGCCATGACCTTGATTCCAACATCAATTGATTCTCGTCGGTACGATCCTCGATCTATCCTTTCCAAGAAAAAGAGGTTCAAATTATTATTGGCCTTGCTGGCACGCATATTACTGGGTTATCAGCATGACCGATGCTGCGATCCGTTTCCGTTTCTCGGAACGATCGCCAGCGTCGGGCATGACCATCAATATTATTTACCCAATGAATGACCAGCGATTCACACAATGGCTAGCGATGCAGTTTCGTTTACTTAAGTAGACATCTAAGCGGATGCTCTTGCCTTATGGCACCAGAACAGGAGTAATTACCCTAAAACTCATGCATCTGATGTTATCTGGCCGTTGTGTGTTAGTTTAAACAGAATCCAAGTGCACCCATGCTTATTGGGATTGTTTGCCTTCGGCGAGTGTGTCTGTTATCGGTCGCCAGCCGCCCGCGGGCCTAGGAAACATTATGCCAATCAACTAAACGTTGATTTATGGTTTCACAGATGTGCTAGCGGATCTTCGGTGTATTTTCACACCCGATGGGTCCGCCGCCGGCGAGTGTTACACAAATTAATTGTGTACACAGCTACCGGACTATCTAATGCTGGCGAACCCAAACAATCCGCGTCCCCGTCGTTGATCATGGGAATTAGCGTTTCTGTTGATATTAGATCACAGAGACCTTTTTACCAGCTAATGATCATTATGATGAGATGCAATAACGACGTCTGCATCTATCTATGTTCGTCCGTTGATGATCGTATGTAGCACATACACATACATGGAAAATTCACCCCATGTTTTTCAACCCAATCACGATTGACTGCCTCGAGTTGATCGCGTAGCTCCTCCCCTATCGAGGCTATTCGTGACCTGTTCCTTCGTGTGTAGACGAATGGAAAGTCGGTCAGATACAATTATTCAAGGAGTCATCTTGTGCCGGGGAGACGAAGGATTTACGAGTGTCCGCATAGTTTGTCAAGTGTAATGTTAGACGTTTATTTTATGTCACTACGAATGTCCCATAGTTTGTCAAGTGTAATGTTAGACGTTTATTTTATGTCACTTCGAGTATTCACATAATTGTTTCGTATTATTTTATGTTACTTTGTTAACACTGTACCCTATCAACGAACTTCCTGTGTAATCAAAATTTGAATGAATATGTAACTGGAACTTACTGTGAACAACTAATGATAATACACAAGTAATAAAAATATACAAACTACATTCGAAGTGGTGTTTAATTTTGTTCTCCGTTGCTGCCTTGAGGATCAACTTGTGTGCTGCTTTCTTCGTTATCTTCGCGGAACGATTTAGTACCCCATTTTCCGTGTGAGAACTGGTTAACATCGTCGATCGTTGGGTGTTTTAGTAAACCTGTGCCGTACGCCGGTACGCTAATATAAATAACAACCCACAGGTTAACCCACTTTATCCGAATGCAACGGGAGCAGCAGATGTAATTGGGCGCGGAATACGATTTAGAAGTTCGTTGAGGAAGCCCGGCGTTAAAAGTTAAGTACGGTTCAATTCCGCTGGAGAACCGATTAGAACGAGAATTGTCAGATTAACGTTTGCGAAATAAAAGTTTGATCTGGAGAGAAAATCGTTAGCCTAGTTAGGGTTGGAATCGCCGTATAGTCCACAATACGAAAAGGGGAAAGTGGACATCAGGTCGTAGTTATTCAAAACGCCGTTGTTGACAGCAACGGTTGCTACCCCGAGCGGAGCCCAGCCAACAATTGATCCTGCGAGTCGGATACCACACACATTGGTTGTTCATAAAAGTTTATATTCCTCTCTTTCATGTTTAGAGAGAATTAAATCATTTATTCCATTTGTTATTATGTTTGTTATCTAAAGCACGATTACAGCAACATATAAAATCAATTACTCGTTGGATCATTCCTCTTTTTGGGTTTTGCTTGTGCAATTTAAAAACAAACATGGCGCACAGAAAAGATTTCAGTTGCCCTTAAAAATCAAATCAAAATGCGAGCGAATTCACTTTAAAAATCATAAAGTGCGTTCGGATTATTTTTAAATGTATTTACTTAAATCCTGAAAATCAAATATATATATATATATGTATACAAAATTTACTTCGTCTTATTGTGGATAAGATGAGTTTTCAAATTAGTTGATTGAGTAAATTTCTTGTGGTATCCATTAAACGAACATACGAAGGGCTTGTCACCGGTATGTATTCGAAGGTGAGTCCTTTTATAGAGGAAGACAATTTTTAATTATTATTTGTAGGTGGCAAAACATATTTACCTTAAATTAAAATTTAAAGAAAATCGCTTTCCACACCTGCCATAGGTACATTGGAATGGTTTTTCACCCGTTGTACTAGTTGGTGGCGTTTTAATTTTCGAAAAAAGCCTTACCACATTTCGCGCACTTATATTCACGCGGGCCATGAGTGCGCAGGTGATTTCGCATCCCCGAATTATTCATGAACATTTTATTACAACCTTTATAAAAGCAAACTAATATAAAACGGGACGAAATAAAAGTGCAATTTTATAGTCTTTGTGAAATGATAAAAAAATTAGAATTTACCTATTTTCCTATTGGGAACAACCGCGGATGTGTGTGATCCTTGGTAGTCGTTTCACAGGATATTTTTTCGAATTGATCATCACAGACTTGTATATCGCAATGTTCATACAGCACTCTATTAATATCAGAAATAAGTTCGATGTCTACCACTCGCACGGACGAATGGGAATCAGAAATTTCATCTTCGTACCTTATGTCAGGATGTTTCATGAATTTTTTTTATATAAATGAATTAAAAGAAAAACAATTCTATTAAATACAAATTACTTATTAATAAACATTTAACATTTTTAAGAAAAGTTATTATCAAATAGTTACGTGATAAATATTATGTCAGTATGCGCCATTATCTTTTCAATCAGAAAAAAAATGATAATGTCGTGTATAAACAATTTAATCAAATATAGAAAAATTGTTAATAATAAATAGTACAGAGCATTTTTAAGGAAAGCTTTGATCGCATATTTTAGAACTTTCGTAGGATATTTTCAAAGCTTTTTTAAGAAGGTTTTCGATTCATTACGTCACGAATATTGGTAAGATATATTGTCCTTTTTGCCAACACAAAAGACGATATATGTTTAAGCAATCTAATTAAATATAAATTACACATTAATATAAGAGATATTTAAAATGTCTAATAGAAATTCCCATAAAATATTTTTAAAGCTTTTCTAAGAACATTTTCGGATCATTACGTCACAAATATTATGTTAATATATATTGTGTCCTTTGTAGCAATACAAAAGACGATATTACGTTTATTTTAAATATAAATTACACATTGATATTAAGAAATGAAAAAACTTCTAATAGAAATTCTCATAAAATATTTTCAAACCTTTTCTAAGAACATTTTCGAATCATACGTCACAAATATTATGTTAGGATATATTGTATCCTTTTTACCAACACAAAATACGATATTATGTTTAAGCAATCTAAGTAAATATAAATTACACATTAACATTAAGAGATATATAAAATGTCTAATGGAAATTCCCATAAAATATTTTCAAAGCTTTTTAAGAACATTTTCGAATCATTACGTCACAAATATTATGTTACGATATATTGTCCTTTTTACCAACACAAAAGACGATAATATGTTTTAGAATCTAATTAAATATAAATTACACAATATTAAGAAATGAAAAAATTTCTAATACGAATTCACATAAAATATGTTCAATACTTTCCGAAGAATGTTTTTAAAATATTACGTGTCTAACAAATTAAAATCTGAGGTAATCGAAATTATTTCCTATTTACCAGGCCCAAATTGCGATGAAAATAATATCTGCTGCGTTATACCCCAAAAATGGGGACAATTTTCACAACTGCTACTAATAGTTCTGTGGTATCCCAACGACTGAAAATAATAATTGTTTTCGAAAACGTTCAAACGTTGGTTGGAGTTAAAATAAAGTCATGACCAACTTGAATGCATTTTTTCGTTTTATCTACAGTAGTATTCGAATTCAAAGATTTTGTTTCAGTTGGCGATGATAAGGGCACTATTTAGAGAATCATCATCATCATCGGCACTACAACCAGGATCCGGTCTTGGCCTTATTTAGCAAGTCTCGAGGCTTGTTAAATTTTCCATAATACTTTATTTTTACGGGCAAAGTTATTAGTCTTGCGCCGAACTATTTAGAGAATCATCATCATCATCATCGGCACTACAACCGGGATCCGGTCTTGGCCTTATTTAACAAATCTCTCCACCGGTTTCGATTTCGAGCCGATGTCATCCAGTTTAGCACTCCCAGGCTCTGGGCGTCCTGGTCTACGCCATCCCTCCATCGCAGACAAGGTCTGCCGCGCTGTCTCCTTCCATACATCCTGCCACAAAGGACTTTCCGGGCAGGGTCCTCTTCGCTCATTCGAGCTAGGAGTCCCGCCCACCGGAGTCTACCGAGCTTGATTTTTCTTACAATATGAGCTTCAAGGTAGATTGCGTACAACTCATGGTTGTAGCGTCTCCGGAATCGTCCTCCCTCACATACGGGGCCAACAATTCTCCTTAAGACCTTTCTCTCGAACGCGGCCAAGAGTTCAGAGTGCTTTTTATTAAGCACCCAGGTCTCGGATCCATACATGAGTACTGGTAAGACCATGGTCTTGTACAGTAGTAGCTTGGATGTTCTGGATAAATTTCGGGATTTAAAGAGCCTTGATAGACCATAGTAGGCTTTGTTGGATTTAATCAGCCGTTCGCGTTTTTCTTCTTCCATATTGTTATCGGCTGATACTATTGACCCAAGGTAGTTAAAGGATTGCACTACTTCAAATTCGTGCTCCACTACCCTGATAGTTTGACCAACGTTAGGTCTTCTCTTCGCAGAAGTTGCCACCATGTACTTGGTTTTTCGCTCATTAATGCGCAGTCCCAGTTTTTGTGCCGCCTGCTCGATCTGGGTGAAGGATTCCTGTACCGCCGGTTCGGTTCTACCGATGATGTCGATGTCATCTGCGTAGGCGAGTATCTGGCTGGACTTGGTGACAATAGTCCCTCTAGTTGTAACGCCAGAGTCACGGATTGCTTTCTCCAACGCCAGGTTGAAGAGGAGGCAAGCCAGACCGTCCCCTTGTCGGAGTCCATTATAGATGTTTATTGGTTTGGACAGCAATCCCGCTACTTTTACTTGACTAGTTACGTTGGTCATGGTCGACCTACAAAGTCGTATCAATTTATTTGGAATGCCGAATTCTCTCATGGCATTATATAGTTCTACCCTGGCTATGCTGTCGTAGGCGGCCTTGAAGTCTATAAATAGATGATATAGTGGAATCTTAAATTCCAGACATTTTTCCATCGCCTGCCTAAGGGTGATCAATTGCTGATTTGCCTGGGATGAAGCCACACTGATATTGACCAATGATGGCTTTAGCGTATGGGGATATCCGGTCTTGTAGGATAGTGGAGAGTATCTTACAGGCGGTACTCAGCAATATTATACCCCTATAGTTGCTGCACTGTGTGATATCTCCCTTCTTATGTATGGGGCAAATTATACCACGACGCCAATCTTCCGGCATCTCCTCTTGCTCCCATACGTGCACCACGATCTCGTGAATTGCGTGATGTAACGCTCTCCCTCCTTGTTTGATCAGCTCAGCTGGTATGCCATCAGCTCCAGGGGCTTTATTTGATTTTAGCTGTCTAATGGCTTTTAGTGTTTCCTCAATGCTTGGTGGCGGCAGCATTTGGTCCTGGTCTTGCATTGGTGGAGCCTCCAATTCTTCTGTGAGCTGACCATTTAGCAATTCATTAAAGTGCACTTCCCATCGCTCCAGAATGCCTTCAGGATCGGTGATCAGATTACCCTCTTTATCCTTGCAGTAAGTGCAGCGTGGTGTGTACCGCGTCATACTGCGGATTATTTGGTAGAACTTCCGCGCCTGGTGCGGACCTCGCTCTCTACTTTTTTCTATTTCACAGACAAGATTTTTTTCCCAGGCACTTTTCTTTTGTCTGTGAAGTCTTTTTTTCAGTTCTTCTGAGCTCTTTGTATTTCTCCTCGCGTACCCGCGTCCTATGAGACTGCTGCATTGCCCGGTATGCAGCATTCTTACGTTCAGTCCCTAGTTTGCACTCATCATCAAACCAGTCGTTCCGATCTCTACGACTACTGCCTAAGATGGAGTTGGCAGTACTAATGACAGTATTCTTAAGGCTTGTCCATTTCTCTTCTACGCCCGGCATTCTGGCCCCAGGACTTACTCTCCCTCCGTCGAGCTCTTCGAGGGCGAGTCTTAACGCATGACCAAAGGTGTTGCTGGTGTTCTCATTGCGTAAGGCAGCCGTGTTGATTCGAACCTGATCCGTGGATGCAATACGTCTCCGTAAGGCAATCCGCGCTCGGAAAACTGTACCAACAAGATAGTGATCCGAGTCGACGTTGGCACCTCGGTACGTTCGTACCGTCATCAGGCTCGAAGAGTGGCGGCGATCTATCAACACGTGGTCAATTTGGTTGCGAGTGGCTCCATCAGGTGATACCCAGGTGGCTTTGTGGATATCTTTACGCGGAAACCTGGTACTCGCAACGACCAAGTTTTTCGATGCTGCCAGTTCGATGACTCGTAGTCCATTGTCATTAGTGTTCTCATGCAAACTATGGGAACCTGTGTAGTGCCTGAAAACCGGCTCCCGACCTATTTTCGCATTCAAATCCCCAAGAACGATTTTCACATCGTATCTTGGGCAGGCATTGAGGGCCCGTTCGACGTTCTCATAGTATTCTTCTTTTTCGTCGTCAGGGGACTCCTCTGTAGGTCCGTGAACGTTTATGAGGCTTATGTTTTTAAATTTGCTTCGCACGCGAAGAGTGCATAGCCTTTCATTTATTGCATTAAAGCCGATGATGGCAGGCTTCAGTTTTTGGTTGACTAGAAAGCCTACCCCGAGCACATGGTGCTTTGCGTGACAGCTGTAATAAATGTCATACTCTTTTCTTTGAAAAACACCACTCCACGTCCATCTTATTTCTTGTAATGCTGTTATGTCAGCCTTATATTCGGACAGGGCATCGGCTAGTTGCTGTGCAGCTCGAGCTCTGTATAGTGAGCGTATGTCCCATGAAAAAATCCTTAAATCGTTTAGCCGTTTTCGTTTTCGTGGTCGTCGTCGTGTATCCGGTCCATATCCGAGGCTTGTTAAATTTGCCATAATAATTCATTTTTACGGGCCTGGTTATTAGCCTTGCGCCAACCTTTCTCAGGATGTCGCTGCATGCATTGGTTCACTACTTGGCGGGTGTCAAAGTAGCTATCCAGGGGTGTCACGTGGAGACTGCATGTCAACTTGGATTGAACAGGGACAAGGATCGCCCTGGCCTTCGCCGGGTTGAAGGCAATCAGAGACTTTGCCCTGTATGTTCGCACCCATCCCCCCATTTAGAGAATAGTGTTTATAAAAAACGAAAATCTGATAAGAAGAGGAAAAGGGAATACAACGATACTTATCCCCGACTTACGACCGAGATAGGTTCCTGGTCATCGGTCGTAAGTCGATTAAGTCGCAAGTCGAATTTCATATAAAAAAAATTCCGACTTAGCTAATGTAATGTATTATTTGTACTGAAATATGTATGTAAATCAAATTTTTACTTTGTTTTTTTTTTTTAAATTTTTCTCATATATTTTAGGGATTTCCCGCAACTACATATTTGTCTTCTTTAAGTATTTTCTATGAAAGAAATTGGAAAAAAAAATGGTCGTAAGTGCGAATAGTCGTAAGTCGAACGATCGTAAGTCGGGGACTACCTGTACATTGTAATATATATTTCGAACTGGAAACACTTGCTTATGTTGATAATTAGGTATTTAGTTAATTTCTTATAAATTTATAAAACAAGCCAAGAACACATTACATATATTACAACTTCAAGTTGTTAGAAGCAATATATAAAAAAATAGAAAAGGCGAAAGAAAATTGAATTCCACTTCTGTCGTCTAAAATAGGACAAAATGAAAGAGGAGGCTCTACTCTCTTTGAACCAACCAATATCGTTTAGTTACACCTTGATGGAAATAAATATACGGCTGACCTGTTTATTGACATTACCAAGGCGTTCGACATGGTCAACGATACTTATTTGTTAAGGAAATTAAAAATGGAGGTTTTTCGGGGTTTCATAGTCGACTGGTTTAAGTCTACCTTTGAAATAGGTCGCAACGAGTGAAGATAAAGGACGTTAGGAGCAGTGAAAGAATTCTTAATCCAGGCCTTTTACAGTGCTCCGTATTCGTGTCTTTTTTGTTGTTGTTGTCTACGTTAGTTCATTGTTTTGTCTTGATTTCAGGGGTTCACCAACAGCTTTTGCTAATGATATTGCTTTCTCGTATGGTTTGGGCAGTCCTCTAGACTTGATCTCTGTTGAGACACTGGTTTGCTGATCATCATTTTGTAATCAGTTCTAAAACTAAATGAATGTTCTTCAACTTATCTCCTTCACTTGACTTGAAAGGCAGTTTGTATTTCCATGCACCTGCGTCCCGTAGACTTAGTCTTACAAACTTCTGCTGTTCATGGGGTTACTCTTCGCTCTCTTTCTGTTACTATCTAACTTGTAGTGATAATTGTTTCCTAACTGAGTTTGTGGGGAGGAAGTATTGTGCGAGGCAGGGGCACTCGGTTCACTTCCTTCCACCAGCTTAACGAAGACAAAGTTCCGATGAAAGATAGTTCACCTGGTGAGAAAAAGTTCCAAACCGCAGGGCGAGACGTATACCGGGAAAAAAAGTCAAACGCACTGATTTAAGGTATTAATTACATCATCACTTTATTTGTTCCTTCTATGGCTGGCGCAAAACAAACTACTTTAAAGATAAGCACTATTATTGTCTCCGCTAATGTAGACATCACACTTTATCAGACTACACATCAAACTTATTACGGAAATTACAATTTGCTCATAATTGGGAGTTATTTTGTGGCGGTTCTGCCAAACCCCACTGACTACTTACCTAAAGAACCCCCATCCCTACAACCCAGTCTGTATCAACTGTCTGCTAATGCAATCGCATTAAGCACCTGTAAATGCTTCACGCATTGAAATTCACTAAATGTATCCACCTAAAAGCTCCTGGAAGAGAATTCTTACCTGCATTCATTTATTTGAATTCAAAATTCCTCTTAAGAATTCTGTTCCAAACAGCATATCCCTGAAAAGAAAACTTATCGGTTCACGTATCATGTAACCATCCCAATCAGGTATATTGATAAATGCGTCACCTATGTCCCGTCCTCACCAAGTGTATTGTTATAATATTTTTAATTATAATGGATTTATTGAAAAATGTGCCAATTGTTATATTATTTTGTTATAATATTTTGTGGCAAATGTAATATATATATTTAATAATGGATATTATATATATTTTAGATTGAGTGCTGCGCCAATGTTCTGTATTTATTTTGGAAAGGAATGGATGAAATGCAAAATATAATTTGGATTGATGTAATATGTTTTTGGATGATGCCAATTGTAATATAAAGTTAGTTGATATAAAAGCTGTACTCGGTTAGCGCCGGTTGCAATGTATGTTCATATTATTAGATATTGTAGTGTAGTAGTTGTTATAGAAAAACAAAAAAGCTGCGCCAAGTGTTGGGGAAAATCTATTCAACACCAATTTAGAAGTTCCATTCCTCAGCAGTCGTATGGCCGAGGGAAAAGTGCAAGAGGCTTTCGGGGGGCGCATGCAGGTACTTCCCACGTTGGGGGCAATTTGCAGCGTAACGGTCCGTTACGTGCCGTTCGCGGTTACCCGATCTGGTAACGGAGCGACCACGGTAAATCTTCCGGTCTAAATCTTGGATACGCCCTGATACCTTATTTAATGCACCGCACTTACCCGTAATTTCCGGGGACTTTAAACAAGGGTCGTCTCCTTCTTCACTCGTGTAGATGCACCTCGGGTTCCACCAAATCAATTCAAACCAAAACGGGATACTCCTTCACCCACGTCGGGCGTGTATTTCTTTATTTTAACAGTTTGATCATTTTTAGCTTTACAGAAACTTTAATTTTTCATTTTAAATAAACAGGTTACTAAACTTGACACATTTTCACAAATAAGATTAACAAAAGAAAAACTAAAATAATTTCTTCGCTTCGTGCGACAAAAACGGATCAAAAAAGTTAATCTTCCTCCTTTCCTTCTGCTATATCTTTGATTTCCCTCCGTGTCTTAACTGTCACAACCGTCTCTCCATTGAAAAAACAAAAAAAAAAAAATCGAAAAGTGTTACTAAACGGTGAACAATTGCTATTCAGCAACGCTCGCTCTCTCCCTCCTCAGCAACAATTCGAACTCGACGATGGTCGACCTCGAAACTAGCGAAAGCCACCACCGTTGAACAAAACGGGTTTACATATCAACAGCATCTCAATTCCAATGTTATGTATTTATATATGCAAGAAACAACACGCAACAGTATCATAAATCACCATACATACACATTGACTGGCGACCTACACACAAGGGACCAAAACAAATATACGCATATTGCGTCTCTTACCACCAATTAAATCCTACGGCATAAGCAAATGCAAATAGGTATGGTATACTTACCCTTGGCAGCGATGCAATAAACACCAATTCACGGTAATCTAGCTAAATCCCATTAGCACATTTCCACATTGCGCTGCCGCCTATTTATTTAGCCGCAATGCACATCTCACACAAAGACCTAAACGTTCTCTTTGTCTGTTCATATTTCGGGATCTGCTTCTCATCCGCAACAGTATAAGCAAACACAAACCCAATTAGCATCCAATGTGTTCAGCGTCGAGAAGGCTTCCTCGACGTGACAGCAAAAATCGTCCTCTTCAGGTAATCCAGTTCTCATCGTAACTGGAGCTATATCATCTGTTGATCTTCCTGGTTGATAGTGCAATTTGATACACTCGATGCTTCCTTTTCCACGCTGTAGAAAGCTGTAGGAACTAAGCAAATGAAATCCTCCCAATTGTTGGCGTTAAAGTATTCACACTGCGACCGCAACAACAAGAAACGAAACAATAACTCATACAAAGATTCCCTTTAATTTGATTTATAATAAAACGATTTAAAACCACGTTGAAAGTAAACGATACATCACAAACTGTTCCTCATTTAAAAAACGATTGGAATTACCATCAAGTAGCAAAAACAAACTGTCTAGCACCAACCGTCATCTCCAAACGTTATCAAAACAACAGGTGCTGACAGCACCGTATACAAAAAGGTCAAAAACATTGTGGGCACCGTACGGTAGTAAAACAAGCACTGTAAACAGTAACATGGAAACGTCACACGAATAGACAATTTTGCTTTTGTCTATTCAGCAATAGGTGGCGTTCCGTGTGGTATGTTTTTTTCGGAATGGTGTAATGTGATATATGTTGCGGAACTGCAACACAATGAGATTCGGCTTGTTTGCTTAGCCGAATTCACTTCTCATGGATGCACATTTTCCCTTTCTTTGTTTAGGTCCGTTCTCATGGTGTCCCATGCAAGAACCCATGTACACACATACGTGTGTACTACCAACGATCTTCACCCCAAAGGATTGAATATCGTTGAGTCCTTTTACATCCACCGACCGAGCAAGTCGTGGTCGTTGTCGCTCCCGCTCCCCGTAGCCCTCACGGGGACGCACCCATCACCGAGTCGAGTTCGAGCTAATTTTCTGAACGTATTTTAAAACTAGCGTTTCCTAAGTGTTTGTTATCCTGTTAGGTGAAGTTGTCGAGTTGTGTTTCCTTTTTTTTAACATGTGTGCCTGCGGTCAAATCATAATGACATTTGTGTTCAGATAGTAATAGTCGGCACCATGGTGAAATTACTATAACAATAGCGGACATATTAATAAAAGTTTTACCTAGTTGAAATCTGTGTTTCATTTTACTTTCGTTTCCTGGTGCTTGTTGCAGCTGGTTGAGTTCTTTCGAACAGTGAAGAGTTGTGGGGACGGGGTAGAGCCCTGTGCCGTACGCCGACACCACGACTTCGCCTCCCACAATTTTACTTTATCCGATTTAAATGTCACACCCAACAGACAGGACGCAGGATATTGGCGTTTGCCATTTTGCACACACACGACTCACAGGGGTGAAACTCCGATTATCAGTGGGGTTTGGCGGAACCGCCACAAGTATGTAAACGAGTTTAAATATCTGGGGCTTACACTTGACTCTAGAATGAGTTTTTTACGTCACGTGAGTACACTGAAAAAATATTTACGTTGCACTCTTCGCCACTTCTGTTTTCTACGTAACATTTGCTCCACTAAGCTTTTGAGAATAATTTATTATGGTATATTCCATTCCTTTGGCGCATGACTAATGACCTTGCCCGGAAAAAACAAATCATTATGCAAAATTTAACAATAGGACGTGCTAAATAAGGCCAAGACCGATTCCCGGTTGTAGTGCCGATGATGATGATGATGATATTCCATTCCAAGGTACAATACGGAATTGCATGTTGCAGAGGTGCTCCTGCGCATCCACCGATAACTTAATATTTTTATGGTTTATGCTAATTAAATGCATCCCTAAAACGTAATTACTTTTTAAAATCAAATTTGGTGTCCACCTTCTTTTTACACTAAATTAATTAGATTAAATATAGACAAAAAAATGAATACGACATGTTATCTAAATCACCTTTAAAATCAAAAATCAAGTCTTCCCTTTTAAATAAGAATTAAAAAAAAAATCGACGAACGTTTCAAATACTGTCAAAGAATAAAACTTCCCTTAATTTCATTAGTTCATAAAGTTCGTTCGGATTAAGTCGAGTTTTTAAACAAATCTCAGAAATGTATATGAAATCAATATACATATATATAAAGTATACTTCGTCTTGACCTGAGAAAGTAAATGGGTTTTCCAGTTAGCAAATTTCTGCTTGCAACCATCGAAAAAACATACGTAGGGTTTATCACCGGTATATATTCGGACGTGAGTCGTTTTATAGACGAAGATAATTTTAAAAGTTTATTATTATTATTTCTTTTAGGTGGCAAAACGGACTTACTTTAAACTAAAATTTAAAGCGAATCGCTTTCGACATCTCTCGAAGGCATTTTAAGTGAGAATTCTTAAAGAAGGCTTTGTCACATTTCACGGTCTATGTGCGTGAAAATATTAGTTTATCCCTGAATTATTCATAAATATTTCATTACAACCTTTATGAGAGCGAACTAATAAAAAGTGGAATGACATAAAAGTACATTTTTTAATGACCTTAGGAAAACAAGAAAACATTTACATATCTTCTTATCACGAAGTGCAGCTGATTGGTGTTAGAGATATTGACGGTACTGGTAGTAGGGGCAGTGAAATCCGATAAGGACTTGGGGTAAAATAGATCCAGTTCAGATACAGAAAATCTGAAACACTCTTCTCGCCTCGTTTTATGTATTGTAGTTACACTGTGATGTCGAGGTCTGGTAATAGTTTGCAGCTTTCATCATCTCCTGAACTCGATGGCCACATGGTGACTTCATATTCCCATACCATCGTTTTAATTTCTACGCAATTTTATTCCTATTGATGCGACAAATATTTTCCTGATAGCATTAAAAAATAGAGATATTATTAACAATTAAGAGTCGGCCAAAAAGTTCGTAGCCTAACGTAATAAAACCCATTTGCTTTGGTAAAATTCGATTTTATAATTCAACGTCATCCAATTTTTCGATACCATTTTTATTGTACGATTTTTCTTTTGCCTCAAAATAGGGCTCACTCTCACTCGGCTGATTGTCGGTTGGACTCTGGAGTGTAGTGATGAAGCCATGCTTCATGCATTGTCAAATATCGACAGAAGAATTCGTTATTATTACGGTTGAATATCGTTGAACAGTGCTCCGAGTCAACGTCACGTTGGAACTTTTGCTCGATTGTGAGCTCAAGCGGCATCCACTTTGCACACAGATTTGGCATGTCCAAATTTTCATACACGTTATGTCCATCACTTTCTCTCGATCAGCTTCAATTTACGATCATTCAAATTTGTTTTCTTTTTATTTATTTATTTATTTGTTTATTTATTTATTTATTTATTTATTTATTTAGTTATTTTATTTTATTTATTTTTTATTTTTTTTCTTTTTATTTATTTTTTTATTTATTTCTTTGTTTATTTATTTATTTATTTATTTATTTATTTATTTATATATTTATTTATTTTTTTTATTAGTTTTCTTTCGGGAGAGGCGAACCTATACCAGCGAGTGGGCGCGCCGAGATGCCATCAAATAACTTTTGCAGTTCTTTTTGAACAGTTGCAGGTTGTAACGCTCCGGAAACACTCGCGTGGGAAGGCAGTTCCACAGCTTCCCCGCTCTGTACGGAACGAGTTCTGATGCAGGGATGATCGCCCCGTCGGGAGATGAACCACAAACGGGTGCGATCCGTCGGATTGTCTTGTGGACCGCATATAAGCCGAATTGCGTGGAACAATATAACGAATCTCTGAAGAACAGTACCCGTGATAATATCTGTAAAACAGACAGGGGTCGGCTACGCGCCTTCGATGTGATAGCGACTGTAGTCCCGACGTCAGCGCCGAGTCCCCGATCAGGCGGATCGCTCGTCTCTGTATGCTCTCAAGTAGGTCGAGGGTATGTTTAGGAGCCGAGCTTCAAATATGAGAGCAATATTCGAGCGCGGGTCTAATTTGGGATTTATATAGGAGAAGAAGTTGGGTCGAAGTAAAATATTTCTTGGCTCTAAAAAGATAGCTCAGTTTTCCTGAGGCTGACCTGGCGATACTCGACACGTGTTTATGCCATGATACATTCCCACAGACCGTGACGCCGAGCAATTTCAAACTTTCCCCAGCCTCGAGGGCCCGGCCATTCATCATCAGCTGTGGAACCGATGATCCATTTTTCTTTGTGGATGTTGTATATTGTGTCTTCGCTGCATTGAAGTCAACGGAATTGGCCCCTCCCCACTGCAGGACCCTATCTAGATCCTGATTCAGAGAGTCAATCTGTCTACATCTCAGCTGATGCGACGCAGAAGCACCAATCGGCCGAACACTCGAAAAGGAGGAAACAAGCGTACTATCATCCGCAAAACTGAACACTTTGTTATCCGTTGTCTCCAACAAATCATTTATGTGAAGCAAGAACAAGGTTGGAGCCAAAATAGAACCTTCGCGCACCCCCGAATTAACAGGATACAGATCCGAACACTCGCCGTCCACAACAACCCGGATCGATCGATTCTCGAGGAAGGTCCTCGTCCAGTCGCAAAGCTGTTGGGAAAGTCCATATGAACGAAGGTTGCTCAGCAATGCCCCGTGCCAGACGCGGTCAAAAGCCTTGGAGATATTCAATGCGACCGCGCTTAACTCACCATGCCGTTCAATCGCAGATGTCCATATATCGGTTATAAGTGTCAAAAGGTCTCCCGTGGACCGCCTGCCACGGAATCCGTATTGACGATCATTCAGAAGTCCGTCGCACTCCAAATACTTAACTAACTCTGTATGGATGACTCTTTCCATTCATCATCATCATCGGCACTACAACCGGGATCCGGTCTTGGCCTTATTTAGCAAGTCCTTGTTTTTTCCGGGCAAGGTCATTAGTCTTGCGCCAGAGGCTCCCCGACGGGGAATCGAACCCTGGTCTCCCGGGTGACAGGCGGGTATACTAACCACTATACTATCGAGGAGCCTGACTCTTTCCATTACCTTAGGTAAAATAGACAGTAATGCTATCGGACGGTAATTTTGTGGGAGACACGTTTTTCCCGTCTTTGGGATTTGCTGAACTCGCGCGATTTTCCAGCAGGCAAGTAAGGTCCTCCGTGCATAAGATAAGCGGAAGGGTCTGCCAAGAACCGGCGATAGTTCTGGAGCACAGTTCTTAAGGACTATTGCTGGTATTCCGTCCGGGCCGGTTACTTTCCTACAATCCAGTTCACATAGAATGCGTTGAATAGTGCGCGGACGAAATCTCACATCCCGCATTGAAGACCATACCGACGCGATCACAGGTGGCTCCAAAAGGGCGGGATCGGTGTTTGAATTCGCGAACACATTAGCTTTATTCTTTGAATTCGTGACTAACGTCCCGCTGTCTGTCACTAGCGGAGGGAAGGAGGAGGATGTGAAGTTACCGCTGACAGCTTTTGCCATTGACCAGAAGGAGCGCGACCAGTTGGGCACCGAAGGAGCTTATTGATCACCCTGTCGTTGTGAGCCTTCTTCGCGTTATCAATCGCCTGGTTGCACGCGTTTCTGATTCTAACAAAATTCGTTCTGTTAACATCGGTGGAATTGGAGTGCCATTGCTTAAAAGCTCTATTTTTTGCCGCTATAATTTGCTCGTATTGTATATCAAACCAGGTTTATCAGACGAACTTCGTTTGATGGAATGTGGAATATACATCTCCATCCCCAGAAGAATAATCTCTGATACCGACTCCGCACAAGCGTCAACATCGAAGTTTCCGAAGCACACCTCGGACCAAGGAAAGGATGCGAAGAAATCTCACAAATCGTCCCAGTTACCAGCCCCATACATGGCGAAGCTGCCTAGGCCGGTTATTTGCTTGATATGCAAGTGCTTGCGCGATGGATACCGAGTAGTGATTTGCGTTTTCCAGTGGCGCAGAAACCTCGACGGTATAAATACTCGATTCGGATGTCAAAAACAGATCCAGAGTGTTCGGATAATCGCCTCGGACATCCGGCACTCGCGTTGGCTCCCCCACGAGTTGAGTCAAGTTGTGGCTTACAGCAAACATCTCCGCCAGCCTCCCAGCCTCGTCGGTTCTGTTAGAATGTAACAACCAGCCGGAATTGTGCACATTAAAATCACCAAGGACAAAAATTTCAGAAGCTGGGTGGTGTATCCGTATCCAGTCGACGGTATGTGAAAGATGTTCGAAAAATGTCGCCGGTCGATCGTCATTCGGGGAGCGGTAAAGACAACAAAGAAATTTAACGGAATTCCTCAGCATGGCCTTCAACCATATGATGTCCATATTATTGGGTTCCAACGCCTCCATCCTCTGGCAAGCCAGATCGGACCGCGCGAAGACGCAGACTCCGCCCTTAAAACGGAATCTCGAATGTAAGTCGTATCCTGAGCAACGAAGATATGTCGAATCAGTTGACGAATCGACCTGGGTCTCAGTTAGGACAAAGATATCAGGTTTTGTTGTTTGCAAATATTGGTGGACGGCGTTTACATTCGTATTGGTGAAACCGATGCCCCTGATGTTACAAAATGGCGTCACCGGTCGAGCGTGGGTAGAGCCTCGAGAGCGAGCCTGGTTATGCGATGATGAACCTCTTAAAGTTCCATTATTTATCATGATATCTGCATGACGTTCCCCCTGACATAGTCCCCTCGGAGATCCGAATGGGAGACTAGTTTACCTCCGGAATTCTTTATATCAGAAGGTACCATCATGACTTATCTCCGTGTCAGTCCGGTCCATCAGCCACACATCCGAAACACCGTCGAAGATTTCTCTCGGCGATATCACGGAATGTACAGCGTGACGACATGGTATCTCACCTTGGGACCGACTACCACCTAACCAACCTTTTCTCGAACCGGTCAATCAGCCAAGCTCGGAAAGATGGCCAGGGATTTCTCCCAACCATTTCACGGAGCCTAAAGCTTGATGGGGTGGCATTTCACCGGGCGCACAGGGCGTTGGGACCCCGGCTACCACTCGGTCTAGTGTCACCACAGCGCATTATTTGTTCGTGCCCCCCCGTCATCGTGATTAAGCTATCGAATTGCGAGCGATGTCGCACGCCACAGATAGTGCCTTTTTGGTTAATTTACCCTTCTGAGACCTGCATTGCCATTCAGAGAACCCCGATGTCCCATTATTGGCGAGTGGCAATTACTCGCTCAAACAGTTTCCCTGTTGTGTCCAGCATGCACAACGGATAGTAAGACGAAAGCGCTTCTGGATTCTTGACTCCTTTTGGTATGAGTACAAGCCGCTGCTTTTTCATCGTTTAGGAAATTGTCCTATTTGAAGGCAGGTTATGAAGAGACTGCTGAAGACCTCCGGTTTTTTTGTTAAAGCCCTCTTCACCAAAGCGTTAGGAATTCCAATTAGTTCCGAGGTCTTGTTTTTTCTTAACAACCCTTGCACCCAAGAGCGCCTTTTCGGTGACCAGGGAAGGTATTGCTCTTTCAGTGATGTTTTATTCCTCTTGCGCACTCAACACCTCATCACACTGTGAGAAGAGAACAGTATGTCACTTTTACTCTTTTACTTGTTTACTCTTTTGCATTTGACTATTTTTGTGTAGTTTTCTGCCCCATGGATTGTGATTTAATTCATTCCATAGGGAGGAGAACGCGTTATATTTACTCTTGCGGATAAATTTCTTCAACTCCTTCCGTTTGTTGACGAATTCCGCATGTACCTGTGGGTAGGTGTTACGGTTTCTTTCTTTTTCCTGGAAGCGTCGTAATCTGTGGCACTCCGATCGCATATTGGCGGTTTCTGGGGGTCACCACTATACTGGTTTATAGCCCCTGCTAGTTGTCTTTGCCGCGGCATATAAGCATCGCATGCATTAGTTAGCCGCTTCAGGACTTTTTCAGCACGCCTGTTCACATCGGGCTCTGCGTCGAACTGTTCAATTCGGTCTTCCAGTATATATTCGAGGAGTTCCGCATCGAGGTCCTTCTCTTTCCACCCATTCGCAGGGCTTTTCTTTCTTTTCCGTTCTACTGGTGATGAATCTTTGGCGGATAGGGTATTTCCCCTTGTCAAAACTTTTTGAAGTGTTTCGCCGAACACTTTAAACACGACTCCAAATTAATCGTTACAAGTCCTCCGAAAAGAAAAGCACAACTTGTTTACTTTTATTCTAACAGTCATTACTTTATTAAAAACTGACATTCGCGCGACACATTCTAACAGTCATTACTTTTTACAAACTGACATTCGCGCGACACACTCCCGATGATTCTTCCTTTCCGGTAAAAAGGAACCGTGCTCCTGTAACGAAATTTTTTACACTAACTAAAATTTGTCTTAGGGGATGTCCGTCTCGCCCGATTGTCCTCTTTTTTTTTGTGATTTGTTTCCCTTCTTGGCGATTCTTTCTTTATCGAGAATCTCTCTTACTCGAAAATCTCTCCCCTAGAGGAGATCGCACCCTCTATCTGTGTCCTGCGATTTCCTGTTTGGTCGCAGGCCAGATGTGCGGTCGCGGCTACACACACACACGCGGATGTTGCTGCCTGTGTGGCCGGAGATCTTCCTAGGATCGCCAGAATGTTCACACCTTCTGCGGAATTGCTTGTGTGTATATTCCGGTGTGTGGTTTATTATTCTTGGCTATCTCTGGGATCGTGGTTATTATCGTCGGTTACGATAATTGTATCTATTTTGCCCTACGGGAACAGTGTTAACTAGTTTATTGCTGTTCTTCCGCAATGGCCTTTGTTTAGGCGAGTGCATTGCGGTAGGGTCAAAGATTTAGCCAATGGATTGTGTTGCGGTAATTTGCTTATCACCGGGGATTTGATGTTTGTCGACATCTGGCGCAGCTGTGCCAACCACTTGTGTTTATCCAGCTAAAGGATCGATACACAGTTTCTATACTGGGTCGTGCCCTTCGATCGCCGTGCAGGCATTATGAAATGGTCGAGACTTGGGGCACACGTATCTGTTTACACGTGGGGTTGTTGACACCAGTATGAATGTCACCTTTGGCTAGGCGAAAGGGTGGGCCATGGGAGAACGTATCTGTGGGCACGTGAGGTTTAGGATAAGGTGAGTATGTTCCTTGGCGGAACGACAGGTGTTTCAGCCATACTGTGGTTTGTGCGGTTCGCGGAACCGCCACAAATCCCCTGTGTGGTTTTATTTCGTATATCACGGCTTGCTGCTCACTATGGGTGTAGGTGTCTAAAACTCGCCACTCCATACTTCTTTTCAATGTGGAGCTGGCAAATTGGATGTCGGTTTTGGACCGGCCTCTGTCGTATATAAAGGTGTCCTTAGCACCATCATTAAGTATCACCACATCTGGGACTGCGAAACCATCTAGTAGTGCGTGGCCTCAACTGTTGGTCCAGGTGCATCCCCATTCCACCGCCCTTTGGCCGGTGCGTATGTGTGCTGTCTTGTTCTGTGCGTGCGTGTGTGTACTGGTTTGATAGCCCCTGCTAGTTGTCTTTGTCGGGGCATAGAACCATCGCGTGCATTAGTTAGCCACTTCATGACTTTTCCAACCCGCCTGTTCACATCGGGCTCTGCGTCGAACTATTCAATTCGGTCTTCCAGTATATAATCGAGCAGTTCTGCATCGGGGTCCTTCTCTTTCCACCCATTTTTCTGGGCTTTCTTCGCCAATTTGCCAGTGATTGATCCCCATGTGGTAATATTTCTTATATCACGTCTTGGTGGCCACTATGGGTGTAGGTGTCTAAAACTCGCTACTCCATATTTCTTGCCAACATAGAGCTGGCAATTGTGATGCCGGTTTTGGAGCGGCCTCTACCGTTTATGAAGGTGTCAGCTGTCAGCAGAACCGTCATTAAGTAGCACCATATAGTGTTGGCGACGAAAGTGAAGAGTGTGTAATACGAACCGACGCTATGACGGTTAGAATCATTAAAAATTGAACCAATGTGCAACACATCAGGCCACTGCCGCGTGTACGAATTCGATTTCTGAACTCAAGTACACTCAACTGATGTGGGATTGCTATGTTATTGCTTGGTATACGGCTGATGCTTTTTCTTATCGATTTTCGTTCGATGTTCATCACTATTTGCTTGTGCATTGTGTGTGTATCTGTTAGAAAGGCCACACTACTCCCTGCTCAGTAACTTTGTTAAGATCAACTTCGTGTGCGAACGACGGAACGAGGAGCGAGCGAGCGAGAGAACGTCGGAGCAGGCGAGTGTGCCGGTGCTCTATGCGGAAGTCGTGATCGTAGTAGTAAAGTCCTCTTTACTATGGGAAAGTGTGTGTTGTGAGAACAGAACACATGTTAGGATTATTGCGTTTAGCAAGGGTAGTGAAGATGGTGAATTGAACCCACAGACAAACGGATGAGAAGTGAAGCATTGAAGCATCGGGCTACTGCCACGTATACGAATTCGATTTCTAAACTCAAGTACACTCAACTGATGTGAAATTGTTTTTTTATCGCTATGGTATACGGCTCTGATGCTTTGCTTATACAAATTTCTTTCGGTGTTCTTCACTATTGGCTTGTGTACTGTGTGTATCTGTCAGAAACGTCACAAGCACATCTAGGACTGCGAAGGATTCCAGTTCAGTCTGGCCTCTACCATTGGTTCAGGTGCTTCCTTCTACCGCAAAATCGTTGAAATCTCCAGCAATTATAAGGGGGCTCTTAGCTCTAGCTTCTTGTGTTACCCTGTCCAAAAAACAACTGAATGCTTCTATGTCCCACTTTGGTGGAGCGTAATAACAGTAGCAATGAATTCCTCTAATTTGAGCATAGATGAATCCTTCCTACCGCTGGACACTTCTGTGTTCTATGGGGACACTTCCAGTTATACAGGTGGCCGCTGTTCCGCTGCTGCCTTCTTCCCATGTGATTGTACCGGTGCCAGGCGCCCTGTACTGCTCATTGATGAGTACCACGTCGTCACCATATTCCTTAACCGTTTGGGAAAGGAGGTCTTGTGCGACTCCACAATGGTTTAGGTTAATGTGAATGCACTTAAACCTGTCTATTTTTATTCAGAAAATTGGCCATCGCGTTTTTAAATGTTAGGCAGTTGTAACTCCCTGTTAGTTTTCGTTTCCTAGTCTAGTGTTATTGATCTGCGAACGGCGCCGTTTCGACGACGTCTCAGCTTCCTTTTCTCTTCATGAATTGTGATTTCAGCGGCAGCCGGCCAAACGATTTATTCGATTTGTATGTATCTGTCCCTATATTGGCTTAATCACCTTTTATTATTTGTTATGCACTGATTTTTATTGTAACTTCATGAGGTACACTATATAAATCACATACTTCATGAGGTACACTACATAAATCATGTGCACTATATCTGCTATTTATTTCATTACAACGTTGTAGCGAGGAGTTCTTGTGGCAACCCCACTGCTCCGCCGATGTGTCTGCTTTATATAGGTCCGAAGCCGTCGCCTTCGTTCGCTCGTTTCCTGGGTGCCGTTTTCCTTGGTGGTTTCCTGGAATCAGCGTCCCGCTGATCATTGTTTTCCAGGAACTTGTGTACTGGCGCTTGTCTTGCCTTTCCTGGGAATTCGTGCCGACACGATGCATCGCCAACATCTAGTGTCCGCACGATATTGTTTTTTCTTATCCAGCATCTGGTAGTAATTGCTTTGCTGGTTTTCTTTGCTCGATGCAGCGTCTTCACAGGAATCAGGTAATTATATGTCGATCGACATGTGTTCCAGGAAATCCCACGATGCTGTTTTTTATGTGGCGTCTTCCTGGGAATTAGTTGCTGTTGACCTCGAGGCGGCGTTATCCCGGGATAATTTACACGATGTATCGGGTGACTTCTGTCCTGGGCATGGAGTGACGCGTCGCTAACGTCAACGTTAGACATAAGTCATATACCATGACTCCGTGCGAATCATTCGGTTCACAGGATATTTTTCCAAATTGATCATTACAGCTGTTAATGTCGCAATGTTTGTACACCACACTATTAATATCAGAAAAACGATCGGAATCTACCGCGTCCGCGATGGACGACCCCAAATTAGGAATTTCAACTTCGTACATATTGTTAGATCCTGGAGAAATTATAGTACCAACAACAAGAAATTATAATTAATATAAAAAAAGGAAAAATAATGATTTTATTAAAAACAAATTACTTATTGAAAATATTTAACACTTTTAAGGAAAGTTTTGATTAATGAATTTTGGGACACCCGAAGAATTTTGATGAGCTGCGTCAAGTTACAAATATTATGTCAGCATATTTCAGTACCTTTACACCAAAAATAAAATACTATAATGTTGTGCTTAAACTAATCAAAATACCATTCAAGTTGGCCATGCCTTTATTTAGACTACAACCAACGTTTGAACGTTTTCGAAAACAATTATTATTTTCAGTCGTTGGGATACCACAGAACTAGTAGTAGCAGTTGTGAAAATTGTCTCCATTTTTGGGGTATACCGCAGCAGATATTATTTTCATCGCAATTTTAGACTGGTAAATAGGAAATAATTTCGATAACTTCAGATTTGAATTTGTTAGAAACGTAATATTTTAAAAACATTCTTCGGAAAGCAGTGATAATATTTTATGTGAGTTTGTATTAGACATTTTTTCATTTTTTAATGTTAATGTGTAATTTATATTTAAAATAAACAATATCGTCTTTGTGTAGGTAAAAAGGACACAGGATATCTTATCATATTATTTGTGATGTAATGATTCGAAAATATGTTTGGAAAAGCTTTGAAAATATTTTATGGGAATTTATCTCTTAAATTAATGTGTAATTAATATTTAATTAGATTGCTTAAAGATAATATCGTCTTTTGTGTTGGTAAAAAGGACACATTATATATTAACATAATATTTGTGACGTAATGATTCGAAAATGTGTTTAGAAAAGCTTTGAAAATATTTTATGGGTATTTCTATTAGACATTTTATATATCTCTTAATATTGATGTGTAATTTATATTTAATTAGATTGCTTAAACATAATATCGTCTTTTGTGTTGGTAAAAAGGACACAATATATATTAACATAATATTTGTGACGCAATGATCCGAAAATGTGTTTAGAAAAGCTTTGAAAATATTTTATGAGAATTTCTATCAGAAATTTTTTATATCTCTTAATATTAATGTGTAATTTATATTTAATTCGATTGCTTAAACATAATATCGTCTTTCATGTTGGTAAAACGGACACAGTATATCTTAACATAATATTTGTGATGTAATGATTTGAAAATGTGATTAGAAAAGCTTTGAAAATATTTTATGGGAATTTCCATTAAACATTTTAAATTTCTCTTAAATTAATGTGTAATTAATATGATTGCTTAAATATAATATCGTCTTTTGTGTTGGTAAAAAGGACACATTATATATTAACATAATATTTGTGATGTAATGATTCGAAAATGTGTTTAGAAAAGCTTTGAAAATATTTTATGGGAATTTCTATTAGACATTTTATATATCTCTTAATATTAATGTGTAATTAATATTTAATTAGATTGCTTAAATATAATATCGTCTTTTGTGTTGGTAAAAAGGACACAATATATATTAACATAATATTTGTGACGTAATGATTCGAAAATGTTCTTAGAAAAGCTTTGAAAATATTTTATGGGAATTTCCATTAAACGTTTTAAATATCTCTTAAATTAATGTATAATTAATATTTAATTAGATTGCTTAAAGATAATATCGTCTTTTGTGTTGGTAAAAAGGACACATTATATATTAACATAATATTTGTGACGTAATGATTCGAAAATGTGTTTAGAAAAGCTTTGAAAATATTTTATGAGAATTTCTATCAGAAAATTTTTATATCTCTTAATATTAATGTGTAATTTATATTTAATTCGATTGCTTAAACATAATATCGTCTTTTGTGTTGGTAAAATGGACACAATATATCCTAACATAATATTCGTGACGTAATGATTAGAATATGTTCTTAGAAAAGCTTTGAAAATATCCTACGAAAGTTCTAAAATATGCAATCAAAGCCTGCCTTAAAAATGTTCTGTACTATTTATTATTAACAATAGTTGTATATTTGATAAAATTGTTTATACACGACATTATCATTTTTCCTCTGATTGAAAAGATAATTTATATTTAATAGAATTGTTTTTCTTTGAATTCATTTATATAAAAAAAGGTCATGAAACATCCTGACATAAGGTACGAAGATGAAATTTCTGATTCCGATTCGTCCGTGCGAGTGGTAGACACCGAACTTATATCTGATATTAATAGAGTGCTGTATGAACATTGCGGCATACAAGTCTGTGATGATCAATTTGAAAAAACATCCTGTGAAACGGTTGATTCACAAGAAGTCATGATACAACGTTTTCACGATGGTAAATGTCTGTTATGTCTAACGTTGATCTATGCCATCGACAATAAATAGTTAATAATGTTTCTCAATTTTTTAATGGTGTTAGTTCTCATATCAGATAATGTTGTGTCACATCGATGGGAACAGAATCGGATAAAAATTAAAACGATGGAATGGGAATCTAATGTCACCATGTACTCCTCGGATACAACAGATGATGAAGAAGTCTTCAAACTAGAACCAGACCATGATTTTACAGACTATATCAGTGGATGCGAAAAGCTTGTTCCAGATTTTCTTATATCTGGATTAGATCTATCTCATCCTAACTTGTTGCCGAATTTTGTGGGCCCGGCAACAGCCCTACCATCAGTTCGGCCAACCTCTCTACCAGAGATCACACGTTCATCCCCCGTTGTTCCCGATAGGAAAATAGGTAAATTATATATTTATTTTCATTTCACAAAGACTTTAAAATTACACTTTTATTTCATTCCGTTTTATATTAGTTTGCTCTCATAAAGGTTGTAATAAAATGTTCATGAATAATTCGGCGATGCGAAAACACCTGCACACTCATGGTCCGCGTGAATATGAGTGCGCGAATTGTGGTAAGACTTTTTTTGAAAATTCCAAGTTAAAACGCCATCAACTAGTACACACGGGTGAAAAGCCATTCCAATGTACCTATGACAGGTGTGGAAAACGATTTTCTTTAAATTTTAATTTAAGGTAAATATGTTTTGCCACCTACATATAATAAGAATAATAAACTTTAAATATTGTCGTCCTCTATAAAAGGACTCACGTTCGAATACATACCGGTGACAAGCCCTTCGTATGTTCGTTTATTGGATGCCACAAGAAATTTACCCAATCAACTAATTTGAAAACCCATCTTCTTACCCACAATAAGACGAAGTAAATTTTGTATACATATATACATTTGATTTTTAAGATTTAATTAAATACATTTTAAAAAAACGCACTTTGAGTTTTAAAATGAAATCTGCTAGCATTTTGATTTGATGGGGCAACGGAAATCTGTCTTGATCGCCGTCTTTTTTTTTTTTTTAAATTATACAACAAAAAAGGAAAACAAAGGAAAACCCCGCAAGTAATTGATTTGGTAATGATTTTAATAACGAATTAGTCATATAAACGATTTAATGCTATTTACACATAAAAGCTGAGATTTAGCCAGATCGAGCCTCTAAATTGGGATCCGGATAAGGTCCTGCAATGGGGATAGCCCAATCTCGTCGACTTCAATCTAACGAAGACACAATATACAACACTCAGAAGGAAAAGTGGATCATCGGTTTCACAGCTGATGATGAATGGACAGACCCTCGAATCTGGGGAATGTATCGTGGCATAAAGACGTGTCCAACATCGCCATGTCCGCTTCGGGAAAACTGAGTTATCTTTTTAGAGGCAGGAAATATTTTACTCCGGCCCAGCTTTTTCTCCAATATAAATCTGAAATTAGACCCGGACTCGAACATTTCTCTCATGTTTGGAGCCCTGCTCCTAAGCATACCCTCGACCTACTTGAAAACATACAAATACGGGCGATCCGCCTAATCGGCGACACTGTACTAACATCGGGACTACAGCCGCTATCACATCGAAAGCGCGTAGCTACCTCTATATGCTTTACAGATATTGGGGCGGTGCCGCCAAACCCCACGGTGTCATATAATATTAAGGGATGCCAAATGTCATATAAAATTCGTTGTGTCCTAATAATGTCGTATACAATCAGGTTTGTGATTTGTAATGTAATATAAGGTTTCGCCAATGTAACATAAAGATGTGGAGAATGTAATATAATGAAGTATGTAACGTATAATTGTTCTGCCGTGTGGTATAAATGTTTTTGCCGGAGTAACAGCAAACTTGATTGTAATATATAATCTTGACGCCAGTGTAACATATAATTGTTTTGCTATTGTAATGTAAAATGGTCTGGGTGTTGATTAAATGTTGTTCTATTGTGTATATTTCATTAAGTTTGCTGTTGATTAAATGTGTTCTGTTGGGTAATTTTTTAGGGTTATTTAGGAACTTGATTTGACTGCGCCACTGTAACAGAAATGTTGTTCTGCAACAGAAAGGTTGGGAGTATATATATGTGTACACTGTTGTATCTTCGAATTATGCAGTCGCCGATGGTAAGGCGCAAAATAGGATACGGAGCGCGCGCCTGTGCCAATTTAAAGTCGTGATGTTCAACTCAGTGCCTCCAACAAAAGTGCAAAAAGGGTCTGCGCCAATTGTTTCCGTTGAATTCGGAACAATCCTGTCGATACACCGTTGCTTCAATTTAGCGGCACCTGAGCACTGATATTCACCTCTTGCCAAGTGCGGGGTGCCGTTGCGCAACTCCAAAGGTTGCATAAATGGCTTTTTGCACCTTCTGTGCTTCACTTAATAATAATTAATATCAATCTCATACCTGTGTCAACTAGATCGTAGCCCGATCCAGGCTGGGTTCACCTTCAACGTCGCAGAGGTAAAGGAAACACAACACCTTTTTATCTTCAGCTATATAATTACCTTTATTAAATCTCCCCAAAAATGCCGCTGGATATAACACGATTATGAGATGTTCCGGGCCGCAGGAACTCCTCTCCTGCTTTCACCTGCTTTACTTCAAAATCTCTGCACCTTCCGAACACGACAAGATTCACACCGACTGGACCGAACGTAAATAACACGAGACGAATTTAAACGAGACGAATAAACAATTAGGCATTAATTTTAAACCCATGGTTGCACGGCATACAAAAAGAACACGTTAACCTTCTTCGCTCCGCTTTCACTGTTTTCCTCTGGTACCTCTTATTACACCGTTGGTAACGGGTCACACCTGCTTCCGTCTACCGTGGTTCGTTCCTCTGCTTCTGTCGGCGACCAGATCAAGACTCTTCTTTTCCTTCTTCTGTCCGCCTCTCTCGCTCCCATTCGAACACAATCCCGCCTCTATGGCGGCTAATCTTCGAAACTATGTCGAAGACAACACCGCCGAAAACGGACTGGGTTTACACACCTGTCGCTACTCAGCCACATTCAATCCATTCGATTGATATTTATTTTGGGTATTGTGTTTTTTTACACAAACTATTTTAATTATATTTTGTGTAGCGAGTCTGTGTTTCGTCGAAACAAGGGCGACAGATGGGATACTCTCGTAACAACGGTACACTTACCTAAAAACCCACATAACCTCTTCCCAAGTCACATACGTTTTTGCTAATGCAATCCCATTAAGCACCTGAAAATGATTCACGCATTAATTAGATCAAAGCTATAATCGTAAAGTCCCTGTAAGGAAAACTTACCTTTTCATGCATCTCATCCCATACAATTTTCCGTAAGATTTCTTTCTTTGCTTTTTTGGAATTCCAAACCAATTCGGCACCTTCGGTACCAGACAATTCCTGTAAACAAAATGATTCGGTTTGCATACAATGTAACCGTCATGACAGGGACCATAAATATTGCGTCGTCTATTTTCCAACTTCGCCCTGTGTACGATAAATTTCGTAACGTACACATTGGCCGGCGACCTTTTTCTCCCAGCAATAAAATTCTCTAACTCGCACCATGTGCAAATAGAAGAACGCTGTTCCTATATAGGTTTCCTGCGATTCCATAAACAATTCATATCGTTTGTGGTATCCGAAAAACATGTTTTTCATTTAATGAGCGGCTTTTTATTTAGCCAACCCTCATTACCGAACGATGCATAAGCAAATCCATTAGCATCTGACGAGTTCGGTTTAATTTGCTTTACCGAAATCGTATAATATGAATGCACTTTATGCCCTTTCTTTGTTCTAGGTTCGTTTTCACCCATGAAAGAACCATTCACACACACCACTGCAGTAAAGGGTGCATTTCTGTGGCGGCCACACCCTTAAGAGAAATGTTTTTCTCTCTCTTCCTTTTTCTTAACCCTAACCTAGGATGGAATTCATGCCAGAGTTCTATCCTCTGTGAGTCGTTTTACATCAGCAGACCAGAACGGTCACGCGATCTCCCGCTCTCCGCACGCGGCGGAGAAGCGCAGATATACGGAGTCATTGGCGTAGTGAATTTTATTCGCCATCCATTAAGTCGAGCGGTGTTTTGTCGATTTGTTTTTATTTGAACCAAACGATATCAAAAAATTACATAAAACTCGTAAATCCAACGATATGAACTTGCATTTAATTTATCATTTCCAATCCAGTATTCGATCGTGAAAGTACTTCCTTGTTTGGTTGAATATATCAGAGTGGTATGACCACTATCGTTTCCTGTATGGTGTATATTAATAAGAAACAAACAATAAAATTAATTTAAAGTGGAGATCACCAACAGCAACACTAGTGTGTTATTTCTCTCGGCCTACTTCCTGTGTTTGTGTATCCTTTGTTTAGGCGGAATCGTGTAGCGCTCCTCGGAACAATTAATTATGATGGTGGGGGGAGTATAACTCGCACCCATGCTTGTGCCACGACTTCCCCCCACAATATTATCACGGGTACTGTTCTTCGGAGATTCGTGGTATGTTCCGCGCAATTCGGTTTTTATGCTCTCTACAATACCATCCGACGAATCGCACCAATTTACGATTCATCTCCCGACGGCGCGAAAGCGCTACATAAGAATTCGTTCCGTTACAGAGCGGGGAAGCTGTGGAATTCCCTATTCGCGCAGGTGTTTCCGGAGCGTTACAACCTGCAACTGTTCAAAAACAATTGCAACCGTTATTTGGTGGCATCTCGGGGCGCGCCGTGTAGGCGCCGGTTCGGCTCGGAAGTATACACAATTTTGTGAACAACCAATGCTTGTGGTATCCCACTCGAAGGATCAATTATTAACACCAATCAACCGTTGGTGTCACCGAAGGCGTTTTGAATAATTACGACGTGATGTCCATTTCCCCTTTTCGTATTGTGGACTATACAACGATCCCAAACCAAACTGGGCAAACGATTTTCTCTCCAGATCAAACTCGATGTATTTAAAAATACATTTATTTCACAAACGCTGCTTCCTCAAGGTACTTCTAAATCGTCTTCCGGGCTCAATTACATCTGCTGCTCCCGTTGCACTCCGATAAAGTGGATTAACCTTCTCTGTGCCATTTACGAAAATAACACGTTAATTATTCCTTGTCAGTGATACACAATTCCTCAAGTTCTCCGTAAATAGTTCTCTTGTCCAATATTAAAGCTTAATAAAAGTATTTATGAAGTTCAAAGTAAATGGAGAATATCACCGTAGAAAAGTCATCAGGAATCGGATCCAGCAGTCTGTTCAACTAACCCAGAACAGTAGATCCCTTCACCTACGATAAGTTCTAATATTATGGCTTGGTGATCAGTGTGGGACAGGTTCCACATATTAAGCAAGGCACATGTGAAGCGTGATGAGGAGTGTGTGGAACAGTTGGAGCACTTCTTAAACACAATATTTCTTCACAGAAACTATTAAATTTGTTTGTTTTTTACTTTTTTGGTTTTTTTATTCACTAATATTCTATTGTTTTTACAGAAACGATTAAATTTTTATACACACGTCAAACTTCAAAACAAATCCTGACAATTTCCAAAATAATTACAACTAAAATCGCTCATTCGCGCCCTTTTATACTGGGAGAGAAATTTACTCTTATCTTACCATTTACTGATTCATTGGAATTTGGTTTCGATTCTCGCTGATCTTGAACATTATCAATATTAATTATGTAACAGAGGTCAAACAAGTTTAAAGTTGTGAATTTTATTTTACTTGATTTTTTCAAACAAAACAGAATCGACTCTGCATTTATTTTATTAGGTGCGCTAAGCTAAGTTCTCACTATTTTTTTTTTATGAAAATGCAACGTTATTGTGAAAAACTGGTTACAAATAAATCATTCCAACTATTACGCTAGCTATAACTTGTTCCCATCTTTCTGGCAGAGCTCGAATACTGTTACCGTAAAAGTGTTTATCTTTTGAGATTATCCACGAATCAAGCCATTTTTTGATGTCTTCATATGTGCCATCGAAAGAAACAACTAATAATCGGACGACGCAATATCTGGGGAATATGACGGGTGGGGTAATAATTCCCATTTGAACGTTTCCGGGTAGTTTTTTACGGGTTTGGCAATGTGAGGGCGAGCGTTGTCATGTTGTAGAATCACTTTTTCGTGCCTCTGTTCGTATTGCCCCCGTTTTTTGCGGAGTCCGTCGGTGGGTTGCAACAGCTCATAATAAATAACACTGACCTAGTCCCATCAAATACACAGCATAACCTTCGTAGCGTGAATATTTGGCCGAGCCGACGACGTAGAAACATGAGCGGACAGTTTTTACGACTTTCTTTTCTATGAGTTGCTGTAATGAATTCATTTTTCATCACTCGTCACGATGCGAGAAGAAAACCTTTCATTTTTGCCGCTGGAGCAATTTTTCACAGGCTATAAAACGACGCTCACAGTCCCTAGGCTTCAAATCAAAAGCAAGCCAAGTTCCTTCCTCTTGAATCAGTCCCAACGCACGCAATCGCTTGGAAATGGGTTGGCGGGTAACTCATAATGCTGATGAAAGCTCTGGCGGCGTTTGGCATGGACCCTCATCGAGCAATGCCACAATTCGAAGGCTTTCGACCTTCCTTCATGCGGACCGTCGTCAACATCGAAATCACAGCCTTTGAAGCGACGGAACCAATCACCGCACGTTGTTTCACTTAGAGCAGCATCTCCGTAAACTTTGGAAAGGTCTCGATGCGCCACAACCGCCGTTTTCTTCGAATGAACGAATAAAATCAACGCTTTCCGGAAATGACGATTATTTAGCACAAAAGCAGACATTTTCAGACAACAACAATGTATATTACGCCAAAACAAAATCTCTACTGTGTCAAAGCGGTTTGACAAACACCGGGAGCTTAGTTACGCACCTAATAATATAAACAATTTCACTTACATACGATCTTTGTGTCTCACGACGTTTGTTTTTCATTACACACACCAACGTTCTCTGCCCATTTGCGCCCTTTTATACCGATCGCACACTCGTCCTCACCTACCCATTTCCCCACGCACTACATGCGAATAAACTCTCGTGAATTCATCCAGGAGTCAATAAGCCTAGAGAGAATGGAAACATTGCAAAAGGGAGCAGTTTATGTAAGGCGCGGAATTGGTTCGGCTAACAACGGAAAACCACACCAAAGGGTAGACTGCGTATCCTCGTTTGGAAGCTGGGATAATTCCTGGATTGCAGAATTACAAAGTGCATTGCGAAAAGGGGAAGTGAAGTGGGTTGAAAAGTATACTCATGCACAATTTTTACCGGACGTTGAAACTATTATTAAGTGCATAGCCCATAGTTTTTGTATGTGAAAAGGGGAACATTGGCTTGGGAAAACGTTTGCATCGGAATGCTCAAAGGAATTTTAGAATGGACTAAACTGTTTCGCTATGTAGAAACAGCGTCGCCTGTCAATGTTTTTCTGTTGTTAGACAGCATGCTGGATGACGGTGGATAAATGTAGGGAAGTCGTATGTGGGATTTAAGAAATCGGTTTTTTTAGACTTAAGGACGCGAATCACCACAATGATTCCAGAAATTTCCATACAATTCCACACGCTGTTGCTTGCGTCATTTTCCAAGAAATCAACACATTAAGGAGTGTGTCGTCTGTTGGAGAATTGAATGGTGTGTCGCTAACAGTCTCCCCCGCAGTGCGAAGCATTTCTCCCTGAAAGACCTACGTCGTCTTTTCCAACCCTCAAGTCTCGGGTGGACTTTTTGTAGGTCTCTTAAGGGCAAAGTGCTCTTTGGTAGTGACGTAAGTTTACGGTATGCATCTGCTACCCCGACAGGGGGCCTTTCAACGTGCCATAACGTCAATTAATGAGAGCCAGTCTTTTCTCTGGTAATCATTCTTTACCCAAGATCGCCCTTCTTCCCATTACAATGTATCCGTTGTCAGGAATGTGTAAATACTTTCCCTCGGTAGTAATCGCTTTTAAATTTTGCCATCCTTATAGGCACGCGAGAGACCGGGGTTCGATTCCCCTTCGGGGAGCCTCTGCCGCAAAACTAATGACCTTGTCCGGAAAAAACAAATCATTATGAAAAATTTAACAATAGGACTTGCTAAATAAGGCCAAGACTAGTTCCCGGCTGTAGTGCCGATGATAATGATGATGCTTATGAGCACTTAATGATATTTACATCAGAACGCATCGTCTTACTCTGTTTGTGACAAGATACAAAACAATGGCGAATCGTGGACATTATATACACAAGTACACTATTATGCGATAATGTGCCAAAGCAAAGTAGCTGTCCTTATAACCGACAAAGATGGGTACAATCGGTACAATGTACGAAAATTAACGGCAATTTTACTTTTTTGCTTAGCAGCAAGTCGCGAGCTAGATAATCTTGTGCGTGACCGTTGTTTGGTTTATGCAGAGTAGGGGAACCGGCTTGGATAGGGCTCGCGCTAGTTAATGAAACACTTTCTCTCAAATCTTAAAAATAAGTTTTAATTAAAAAAAAATGTGCTTCATTCGTGGATCGTTCTCTTCAAGAGTGCAGAGAAGAAGAACGATGTGTTTTTTCCGGTTGGCTGCTTTTATATGATGAATATGGAGATAATAACGTGTCCGAAGTTCGGCCCTCCGATAAGAGCTTCGTTGGAAAACTACTAATCGTTGATAGGTTTCCTTGGTGGGAGCAGTCGTATGTGTCTATGATTAGCTGTTGATTACTATTTAGGATGGTGTAACAAAGTTCAATATATGGGGTATGCGGTATTTACAATATTTGTACAGTATTTAGGATCGCAGTACTTTAGATAAGATTACAATGTGCAATATTTGCAAAATTTTAGATTACAATTTACCGAGATAAAGGTTAATTTATTGATGTTTAGAAAAGGTAATTTAATAAGATTTTGTACAATTTTTGTAATTTAATAAGATATGTACGTGTATAATGTGTGGGAATGTTAACTCGCTCGACTTTGTAGTCAGTACGGCTATAACCGAGCAAGAAGTACTACGTCTGTTGCGGAACGGATTATTAAAATTTTTTTGATAAATGAAGGCGTTAAACCCTCGGAAATTGTTTCTCGATAGAAAGCACAGTTTGGTGATGATACACTGTCTCAGGATCGTGTGTATATAGAGAATTTAAAAGTGGACGAGAACGTATCGAAAACGAAAGTCATGATCGAGGCCCAACGACAAGTCGTACAGATGACAACATCCGTGCAGTTCGAGAGCACTTTTTCGACTCAAAGGGAGTTTTAATGATTGATTTCCTACACGAACAACGAACGGTGCATGTAGCTTAGTACTGTCAGTTGTTACAGTCGGCAAAAGCCGCATATCGAAACAAAAGACGAGGTATGCCCATTCGACATGTCATCCTTCTTCATTACAACGCCGGGCCTCACACCGTGTCCTTGACAAGAGATACATTAGAAGAAATGGGCTGGGAAACCTTCGAACGCCCTCCTTATTGTCCGGACATGTCTCCCTGTGACTATATTTTATTCACACCCTTGAAGGAATCACTTGGAGGAAAATAATTCGAAATTCAAAATTCGAAATTCGCACGTGTGTTAAGTACATCAATGACGACCTAAATAAAGGTGTCGACCAAAAGGATTCTGAACTATAATGCAATTAATTCGCCCTACATTTCGTCACAATCGTCAAAATGAAAAATGTGAAATTGCACATAAAATTTATTGGGTCACTTTGCAAGTTGCGGAAGTTGAATTGTGACGCAAACCGATGGATGTATATTGGCTGACGTTGCATCTCAACGCAATCGCAAATCGAAAATTAGGCCGATGGGGAACGAACTTGCATTGTCATTGTCGGGAGCTGTTGACTCCAAGGTAACAAGAAAGGGTAAAAATAGAATGGAAGGGGTTGGTAATTGGAAGTCCATCACTAGTGATCGATGAAAGATAAGAGTGGATTCTTTCGGAAGGTAAAGAAATGTAAAGACAAAATTAAAAGTTGAAATTAATCCTGGTGGATAAAACTTAGTGAATAAATGTATATTCAATAAAGTTAAACTATTAAGTAAATGTAAAGACAAAATTGAAGGTTAAAATTAACCTAGTAAATAAAACCGTATGAATAAATTTATAGACAATCATTAAAGCTAACAATAAATTGACAAGGACCGATACGATCGAATGAATAAAAAACAAAATAAAAAAAGAGGAAACAAAGTGTTTTTCTGAGCAGTAGGTATTTTTGTTCATCCTATCTAAATAGTCGTAACCGTAGCTAATTAATAACATAACTCGTGGGCAATTGGTTAACAACTCCCCCTAAATCTTTCTACGAACAAGGGCTATTAAAGCATCCAAATCGGTGGGTAAAGTGTGTAGATCCCACAGGAGACTATATTGAAAAATCTTGATAGTATAGTTAATGTGTAACATTATCCAATAAATGTATGAAATATTTTTGGAAATGGCACCGAGTCGACGCAGCCCAGCTAACAATTGATCCTTCGAGTCGGATACGACACACATTAGTTGTTCACAAAAGTGTATATTCCTCTCTGTCATGTTTAAAGTGAATTAAATCATTTATATGACTAATTTGAATCAAAATAATTATTAAAGTAAAATACTAGATCCTTGGCGCAAGGTAACCTTGCCCGTAAAAATAAATTATGGAAAATTTAACAAGGTGTGGAGTACGAATTGATGTGCCGAACACGGGCACGCGGTTCACTCCTATCCCCAACATATTTTACCACTGGATAACGTTCACGGGAGTAAAAAGGAAACACTGGTTTTTGGTTTCATTCTGTTTTGGTTTATGTTCTTTTTTTTTTTGTTGGTTTTCTTTTTGTTCAATGGAGATGATGTTCAATTCGGTTAACAATAGAAAAACAAGCACAAAAACAAAAACGGAATTAATAATAAATTCATAAAACAAGGATTTCAACACGTTTTTTTTTTTTTTGTCCATTCACTTTATGACTAAACATCTAAGATCACTTTTAGAGATTTGATCAACTTATTTTTGGATGCACTATTTAAGAGATAACTGCAGCAATCACTGAATTACTTTAAGGGATAAATATCCAACACAACTAATCCTCGGCAGCAACACAACTCAGAGTACATGTACGCACCCGCGTGCGGACACGGCTGTGGTGGAAAGACGGCTCCTTAAGCGGTTTGACCATCCGCGATGATGTTTGAGTAAAGACTCATCCCAATTAGGGATGAAGATGGGTAATTTTGCATTATGGACGGCTATTAGCCAATTATCATTGCGCTCTTCTCATGAATCTTCTCATTTGCATGTCTCAGTGAGGTGAATATCGTTCGACAGTCACTGGGCATGTGCAGGATGAAAAGAACAAAAGAGAGATCGCAATAACTTCGGTTGGCTTAGCTTGTGTGCTTGTATCAAATTCAGCCTCTGAGGATGACCTACTGCTCTAGTGCGATGGCTGTGCTGATCTCAGAGTGCATTGAACTGTAGGGAGACAGAACTGTGGAGGAGAGAAAAATGTAATTGGTGCTATTCACCTGCGAAAAGAGGTCATTGATCCCAAGCGAATGGAGTGTCTGGAGAAAGTGAATAGGACGCCGACATGGCTAGGGAAATCTGATCATGGGAACTAAATTAAGGGGACATTGCGGTTTGTCGGGTCAAAAAATAGATTCTTTTCAAGATTTTTGTAAAGAGAAAGTATTAAAGATATATCAACAATTTTGTTTTAAACATTTTATTCATCTTTCGACTACGTTTGTAAATTTTGTCGAGTCACTCCGGAACCGGAACAGCCGTGACTCGACAAAATTTACAAACGTAGTCGAAAAATGAGTAAAATGTTTAAAAAAAATTGTTGTTATATCTTTAATACTTTCTCTTAAAAAAATCATGAAAATAACCTATTTTTTGACCCGACAAACCAGAATGTCCTTAATGACCTATAACTTTTGAACCGCCTAAGATTTCGTTTCCAAATTTTAACATATTATTTTTGAAGTATAAAACTATCGATTAAGCAAAAAAAACAAACATTGATTTTTTGAACCGAACAAACCGGAATGTCCCCTTAAATACTTTGATAATATCCCCAGCGGTTGCATGATTATGCAACCGCGTCGTTTGATCAGACTATGCCGTTGCTAACCGACATGATGCGATTTCCAGTGGAAATCGCATGGGTTAGCGAAATGGAATTGCCGTATAGCGAAAAGATAGCCAAAAGCAATTATGCATTGTCTGCATAGGATAATGAGTTTAGCTATGCGTCCTTTTGGGAAACATGTTTAACTGGTGAAATAGCTTGAACGGTGGTATAGGGGTGGATGTGACACGCCGTTAGCGGTCGAAATTAGCTTAGGATTGTGGGTTGTTTCTCCATGTAATATGGAGAACCCGCGCAGTACACCCCCCCCCCCCCCTTGACATAGTCACGAATTGGTAGGGAGGAAGGAGTTTGGTGTGGTGCTGGAAGGAGGGCTAGACGCTTGAAGGTCAAGGTGGCCCTTCTCGCTTCGGGATGCCCGGTGGTGGGGTATTGGAACTGTCCTGAGTGACGAGTTCTTGGGTCATGCTGGACCTGTGTCGATAATTGGAGTGGACTCGGTTGTTACCGCATTGATGCAGGCAGGGCAAGGGGGGGTGCGGTGTGGTCCACTAGCCTGTTCGGGAGTGGTGTGTGAGGGATGGAGGATGTTCGAGCCAGGGTTGATCGCATCCGCAGTAACGGGTTCGATTCCCGGCCGATGCACCAGGGGATGGCACAGAATCGATCACGTCGGGGTCACCAAGATATCTTCATCATAAAGTAATTTGTTGACTACTAAAGTTGGATAGTAAATTGTGAATTACAAAAATAAGTTTTCCGGGATCAACCCATTGTTGTAAAAATATGAAGATCAAGTCGTGTGGATATTTTCATCATAAAGTAATTTGTTGACTACTAAAGTTGGATAGTAAATTGTCAATTACAAAAATAAGTGTTCCGGTATTAACCCATTGTAAAAACATAAACCTCATATCAACAAATAAAATTAAACTAAGACAACAACACCACTACAGTGAACTTTTATTTTCCTCTTAGATTTGCTTTGTGAACTATTCTCTTTGAACAATCTTTAGCGGACAAGAGTTGGAGATTTTAGTGAAATTAGTGCCAGTGTTTTGGCACACCAACTTAAGCCCCCACAAAGCCTCGAGACTTGCTAATAAGGCCAAGACCGGATCCCGGTTGTAGTCCCGAAGATGATGATGAAAATACCAAATCAATTACGCGCCGGGTTTTCCCTTTTTTTTCTCTTTGGTTGTGCACAGAAAAGATTTCAGTTGCCCCTAAACATCAAACCAAAATGCGAGCAGATTTCATTTTAAAAATCATAAAGTGCGTTCGGAATGTATTTCATTAAATCTTGAAAATCAAATATATATATATATATATATATATATATATATATATATATATATATATATGTGTATACAAAATTTGCTTCGTCTTATTGTGGATACGAAGACGAGTTTTCAAATTAGTTGATTGGGTAAATTTCTTGTGGCATCCAATAAACGAACATACGAAGGGCTTGTCACCGGTATGTATTCGAGCGTTAGTCCTTTTATAGAGGACTACAATATTTAAAGTTTATTATTGTTATTATTTGTAAGTGGCAAAACATATTTACCTTAAATTAAAATTGAAAGAAAATCGCTTTCACACCTTTCACAGGTACATTGGAATGGTTTTTCACCCGTGTGTACTAGTTGATGGCGTTTTAGCTTCGAATTTTCAAAAAAAGCTTTATCACAATTCGCGCACTCATATTCACGCAGACCATGAGTGTGCAGGTGTTTTCACATCCCCGAATTATTCATGAACATTTTATTACAACCTTTATGAGAGCAAACTAATATAAAACGGGACGAAATAAAAATGCAATTTTAAAGTCTTTGTGAAATGAAAAAAAAATAATTTACCTATTTTCCTATCAGGAACAACGTCGGATGAAGTGTAATCTTGGCGTGAGGTTGGCCAAACTGGTGGTAGAGCTGGTGCTGAGCCCACAAAATTCGACAACAAGTTAGGATCAGATAGATCCAATCCAGATATAAGAAAACCTGGAACCAGCTTTTCGCATCCACTGATATATTGAAAAATGGAAAAATTATAATGTGTATAAACAATTTAATCAAATATACAACAATTGTTAATAATAAATAGTACACAACATTTTTAAGGAAAGCTTTGATTGCATATTTTAGAACTTTCGTAGGATATTTTCAAAGCTTTTGTAAGATCATTTTCTAATCATTACGTCACGAATATTATGTTAGGATATATTGTCCTTTTTACCAACACAAAAGCCGATATTATGTTTAAGCAATCTAATTAATTTATATTTAACACATTAATATTGAGATATACAAAATTTGTAATAGAAATTCACAAAATATTTTTAAAGCTTTTCTAAGAACATTTTCGAATCATTAAGTCACAAATAACATATTATGTTAAGATATATTGTGTCCTTTTTACCAACACAAAAGACGATATTATCTTTAAGCAATCTAATTAAATATAAATTATACATTAATATTAAGAAATGTAAAATTTTCTAATAGAAATTCACATAAAATATTTTCAATGCTTTCCGAAAAATGTTTTTAAAATATTACGTTTCTAACAAATTCAAATCTGAAGTTATCGAAATTATTTTCTATTTACCAGTCTCAAATTGCGATGAAAATAATAGCTGTGCAAGATGATATATCTGCTGCGGTATATCCCATAAATGGAGACAATTTTCACAACTGCTACTACTAGTTATGTGGTATCCCAACGACTGAAAATAATAATTGTTTTCGAAAACGTTCAAACGTTGGTTGGAGTCAAAATAAAGGCATGGCCAACTTGAATGCTTTCTTGTGTTCTACAGTAGTATTGGAATTCAAATATTTTGTGTCAGTTGGCCATGAAAAGGGCACTATTTAGAGAATAGTGTTTATAAAAAACGAAAATCTGATAACAAGAGGAAAAGTGAATACATTATAATATATTCGAACTGGAAACATTTGTTCATGTTGTGAAATTCCCATTTGACAAAATGGATACGTGAAGAACAGGGGTTTTGTTTTGTACTAAATGGAGGAAATTAAAGTGGAAAAAGGATCGACCTGAAAACCGCCCTTCAGTGACGAAATTTAAATTACTTCGTTGAAAGATAAACCATTATTTGTACATTTATTTGAAGACTATATCCAACATGGTTCAGATCATCTGATAAAATCAGTAAATAAATCTAAAATCTCCCCTGATACCGTTTTCTTCTCAGTGGAGGAGTTTTGCAATAATAACAAAAATATGTCAAGTACTTGCTGGTAGATCTGGCCGATCAGCTAGACACATTCAAAACTCTCAACTTAGTTCTGTAGTTCCTGGCTAGAACTGTAAACGTGGTATTGTCCTGAAGGAACATAACATCTCCCCTTCTAATGAATTCTCGTCAATTGCTAGCTTCAAACGGTCCAATTACTGACAGTCGATTTACCCCATACTCGGTGATTCCTTTCTGGTTCTCGGCTCCGCAATTTGGTGGTAATATAAAATTACATGCAGCCGTTTGTATTGTTAAGAAAGATAATTCGATGTTCCACCCACGCAGTCGCGAAAATGCTAGGGCATGCGGTTTTAAGAGACACCTTGGCCAAATGAGTGGTCGATCATAGATCTGTGGGGGTTGATGTATGTTGCCAACGTATGGCACAGGATTCATTTACAAACCCGCGACACTTGTTACTCCGAAGGAAGAAATAAAAAAAAACACGTTCTTATTTATTTAATTTTATTTCTGGTGGATGGCACAATATCGATTGAACTTAATTACACAGCTAAAAATTGGTCTTAATTGTATTTGCCAACAAGAATCACAGCCTCACTGGATTAATCAGAATATCTATGATTTACTATTTCACTTCTGTCAAGCAGGGAATGCAGTACGCGACGGAAACGCCAGACTGTTCAGCTGGTCGGTCGTACGCAAATCGCGAATATAGGTGAACCGTCAATAATAGGCTTCGGGAACTAAAAAAAACTTTACTTGTACACCAACTCTATCGAACGACTCCTTGAGCTTTTTGTTCCGTGAACTAAACGCACTATCTCATCCGCAGATACAACCAGGTTCAGATACAAATAGCGACTCCTGCGGCAGCGTGACTACACGCGATGGTGATTGAATAGTGACTGGTGTGAATTAGGGTTGAAATTCATATTTCTTTCTACACACAGGACAACCAAAAGAGACCACGCCTCTGCTCTCTCAACCTCACGCCCGTCAAAGTATGAGTAACTTTTGTTAATAGGGTAATTGACGGACACGAAGAATGAGAGAACAGAAAACATGATATGCTGTGATCTCGGGGTAGCTTTGGTTGTGTGGGTTGGTATCAGATGCAGCTACTGACACGACCTACTGACCCAGTGGTACGGCTATGGTGCAGTTAAAGCGCATTGAACCGTGGAAATAAATACGAATGAGAGGGAACCCTAGCGGATGTTACTCCCCTGCAAAGAGAGATCATTGATCCCAAGCGAATGGGTGATCTGGGGGAAAGTCGATAGGACGCCGCTGATGTTTGGGAAATAATTCGCGTGAGAACCAGACTCTAAGACGCTGAAATTACCCCAGCTATTTTGCTATGATGCAACAGCGTCGTTCTTTTAGACTTATTGTTGCTAACCGACATTATGAGATTTCCGATGGGAAACTCATGGTTAGCAAGAATGGAGTTGCCGTATGACATTTATGTAGCTAAACTCAATTATGCATTATCTGCAAAGGATGATGAGTTTAGCTATACGTCCGTTTGAAATGTTTTACGGGGGAATACATATAAAGGAAATTGGTAAGTATGACGCGCTGAAAGCGGTCGAAATTAGGTGGAAATGTTGGTTGGAATTGTGGGCTGTTTCTCATGTAGAATAGAGAAACCCCCCACAGATCATTTTATGATCAAATTATCAGAGGGCATGTTGCGAGAGCAAGGAATTTGTGGGGGTAGTTCTTAAGTAGTATGTCACGACACGGATTCACTTAATCCCCAAAGATTGTTCACAGAGAAATTGCTCACCCACTGATTTAATGATTGTTTATTTTTCACTTAATTGGTGGTTCTTAAAATGTATTATTTTACAAGATCGAGTTCTCTTTATCGGTGGTTCTTAAAATAGATTATCTTTACAAGATCACTTTCTCACATAACATCGTTTATAAAGTAATGCAGATATTCTATTAAGCCGATATAAATTACACACGATTCATCGGAGACGTGCTCCTTAAGGTTCTCTCTGAAGCGTCTCACTTGTATATTTCCCTATGTTTATCTATTTTGTTAATATTAGCCACTCCATAGTAATTCCTTGTATTAATTTTACGACTTTAACGCGCTTACAGCGATTACTCGACTTGACTCGTTGATGGAAGAAAAAACTCCGACACTCAACGTCCCCGACACGTGAGCGCTATTCGATGGTGAAAATCTGACTCCTGGTGAACTGCTCGCTTCGGGATCAACTCATCAGTGTGGTGAGTTTCCACTAGCGAAGTAAAACGGAAAAAGACATTTCTCATTTGACCGCCAACCAACGAGAAATCGGTTGTGGCTTCATTGGAACGATTTCTATTGTGATCGTATAGATCTGTTGTAAGTCCATCCCCCTGGAAGGAAGCACAACGAAAATGCATTGGATGCTAAGAAGGGAATCCGATTAGACAGCTGTTCAAATAGTATGCTCATGCATCAGAGGCTAAAGGCATTGCTATTGCAAACAATAGTGGATACTGCCGGAGACCGATATAGATTTTCCCATTGGTATATTGTATATACAGAAATACCATTTCAACGGCAAGTGCTAAGATGGGTACTTGTTTGGTTTAGCAGACGAAACATAGGACGTGACCGTTGCTATGATTGCTGGGGAAAGCAATTATGGGTCACGTCCAATTCGATGTTCGTTTATCGCCTAGGCAACCGATCATGGATAATTAGGCTGCAGGTGTATAGCGTTTGAAATAATCGTGAAGAAGAACGTGTGATTCGAACTGACGCTATGACAATTTGAATCACCAAAAATTGTACCTTAGCGTTACCCATCACGCTACTGGCCTATTTTAGAATTTGATTTTTAAACTCGACTATACTCCACTGATGTGAATTGTTATGTTATCGCTTGGTATACAGCTCTGATGTATTTTCTTATTCGATTTTTCGTTCGGTGCTCTTCACTATTTTGCTTGTGAATTATGTGTGTATCTGTTAGAGTCGCCACAGGTGTATAGGCAAGCAATTTGCTATGGCTTGGTCGTGGGACCAACAGTTGTTTGAGAAAAGTAAACACAGGGAGTATATGGTAGACATGGACGCCGGCAAGAGGACCCGGGTAGCTCCCCAAATGGTTTGTATAGGTCATGGGTGCCGGCAAGGGGAACCGATTAGATCCCTAAATGACTCGAGAGGAACCGAAATGCTTTGGGAAGAAAGTAATACCGCTTGATGCCACGGCAAGATGATGATCTTGCCGTGGGTTATTTTTCAGGTGAAAGGTGGTTTGAACGTCTTTATTGCAGGTGAGATAATGATTGGTAATGTATTGCAGGTTGGGAATGGGGAGTTGAGATAAGGAAAATGTGTGGTTCTTCGGAGGTGCTTAAAGAACCCCCACAAGTTCATCAAACGATTTAATTTTCTGGGCCTTTTACCCAAACATGACGTTTCATGAAAGAGTTCGCCGCAATGGATTTGTTTCACCAGAGGCATTTCTGTACCTCGATATGATTGGTATCAGGACGAATCGCGAACACCATTGGTTTTCCACGTGCGTCGATCACCGTAGATAAGCGGATAGATTATTTGGTGGCAAGTCGCCCACGCAGATGAAGAGCGTCTGTGGTACAGTAGAGCAATATCTCACACAGATAAAAGAGAAGTTAAGAAACAACGTCAGCAGTTCTGGTGGTTGAATAGCAACTAAAGACCTGTCAGTTGAAATAGGCATAGTAAATAACATCTCAAAACAATGGCAAGCTTACATAGATTTAGCTTTTCTTAGGTTAGAGTAGTGTTAGGTAAGTTATAAAAATAGTATTTAAAAAAAAGTAGGTTAAGTTAGTGAAGTAAGTTTAATCAGATGTAAAAGAAAAAAAAACACGTTGTTTTGTTATAAATTTTCTTTGTTTGGTAAATTATTAATTAAGATAACAATGAATATAAAAGATAAAAAGCCAAAAGGCAACAAAAACACGACAATAGTCACCTCATGTTTTGCTTAGAGTGTCCACAGGGTACCAGTAAGTGAAAATATAATTTAAATAAGCTAGAATTCTGTAACAAGTAAGATAAATATAAGAAAAGGAAGAAAATAAAAAAGAATGTCCGTAAAATGAAAAAAAAAAGTAGACAGGGAATGAACTATAATTTTTATACAGAATTGTACATATGAATTCGGTCTCGTCTTGTACCTCCACATAGAATTTTAAACCTCTCTTCTTATGCTTTTTAGTAAATATAATAGTAAACCAATCACCTGTGTGACTGTTGAAGGATTGTAGATTTATGTAGAATATATAGTATTGTGTATTTTAAAGATTTATTTATTATTTCATTCTTAAAAAGTTGAAATTAACTGCCACTAAATAATAATTGGACAATTGGAAGCTTGTTTTTTTTTTCTGGTTAGCGTATACTTTTAACACCAATTTAATTAGCTAGTTAACAGCACATTGGGGAGAAGTGAATTCTTGATTTTCTATTTTTACGAGTCTAGAAGCATTTAAGTCATATTCTTAATGCTGAAATGCTGAAACATTGTTGGCTCAAGAAAGGTTTTCTTGCAAGCTGTAGCGATGCACATTCCAAGGTAATTAGGTATTTACCTATTTTTTTTATAATAATGTCGTGGCAGTGGGGTCATAGCTAAGTAAGCTCACTGCTACTTACTAGGAACATGAAGAAGGGTTGCTATGTGTGCATAGAGAATTTGTTTCAGGGAATTCCTGCCGTACAGGCTGAGTTAGATTCCTTGGTTGCTGTGCATACTGAGAAATCGGGTTCGGAGGCATAACCAAGTATGGGCATGGGTTGTCGGTTAGACAAAGGAACATGGGCTTTGGTTGATGCGATGGTTGTTTCGTGGAAGTGCAACGCATCCTGCTGGTGACTTACCAGTAAGGAGGATTGGTATTGTTTCAATTGGCTTAGGTAGGATGGGAGCCCGAAAGGTTTTCGGGGAGACTAAATGCTGCTTGGTTACAAGCGAGAAAAATGGTTTAAGTAGAATGGGAGCTGGAATGGTTTTTGGGGAAAATAAATGCTGCTTGGGTGCAAGCGAGGAAATGGTTTAAGTAAATGAGAACTGAAATGGTTTTTTGGGAATAGTAAATGCCGCTTGGTTGCATTTGCGGGAAAAATAGTTTACGTAGGAAGTGAGCCGGAATGGTTTTTGGGGAACACTAGATGCGGTTTGGTGTAGATGAGGCAGATGATTTAAAGTATAATCTGTTGCAAGATTTGGGGTATATTCTGTTGTAAGTTTTAAAAATGCATTCTATTACAGATTGGGGAGTATATGCGATTGCAGATTGGGACATGAATTCTTGCAAGTTTGGGAATGTATGCTATTGCAGATTTGGAAATGGGTGCTGTTGCGGATTGGGAAGTGTATTCTTTGCAAGTTTTGAATGGGGGAGTTGGGTTAAGGTGACGCGTTGTTAGCGGTCAAAATTGGATGGAATTGTGGGTTGGTTCTCCATGGGATATAGAGAACCCCCACCATATCATAACAGAACCCATATACAAGAAAATTTTATGACAGTTGATTTAGATTGACATTGGTTGATGACGAGGCTAGCTTTCCTTTGTTCAGCGCCCTAAATGTCACTGAATGACTCACTGAATGTCTTCTAGTTTCTCTTATATACGAGGGTAGGTCAATAAGTCCTTAGAAAGTTTTAATTATTTCGTCGGGCAGTAGTCCCGTAGAGAGCCATACTACGAAGTGATCGTAGCGAATATTTAGTTTTTTCGATATTACGGTTTCCAACCTTTTTACTTCCTCCACTGTCCGAGGGTAGGTCCATAAGCCGCCGGAAACGGCTACGATGGCGGCCGTATCATCGCTAAAGGTCTGCTTTTAGTAAGTACCATTCCTCACTACATATCTGTAAATGTTCACATAGTTTTATATTTCAATTTTGAATGATAAATTGGGTATGAAAACAATATCTACGAGATGAGTGCCACATTTGCTCTCAATTGAGAACTTTTGTTGCGCATGCGTCGCAACCTAGAACAGTTTCTGCTCAGATAAGTAACTATACATGCAACATGAATACACAACTACACTTCCGAGACGAAAGAACAGTAAAAACAGTGGATTGTTGAAGCCGAACTGGTTCCAAAGAAGGCAAAAACGGTGAAATCGGTTGAAAAGTTTATGGTTAGTGTGTTTTGGGATGCACGTGGTATTATCTTCATTGCCTATTTAAAAAAGGGACAGACGATAACTGGACAGAATTATACGTTATTATTAGGTTAGCTAAATGAGAAAATAAAAGAAAATCGTCCTCATTTTCTAAAGACTTATTGACCTGCACTCGTATTATTATTAACCGATAAAAGCTGTAATTTTAAAGTAAAATTTAATGTGTATGATTATATAAGAAATAAAGTGACTGTAGTAGTAACTGGGAATCCCACAATGTATCGGGTCGATATCGCTCCTGGGTATAGGGTGACGCGTCGCTAACACAAACAATACATCAAATATAATACAGTTCAAGTTCGTAGAAGAAATATTGTAGAAAAGTTTGCGACAGTCACTAACGTAAACAAGAGAAAAAATGGAATGCCACTTCTATGGACTAAAATAGGACAACATTAAAGAAGAGACTCTACACTTTTTTAATCAACCAATATAAAAATCGAGACTTCATTTAGCAGACGGGAATTTTGTATGCAACAAACAAACAACTGTAAACCGAAAAACGAACAGAAGCATTCAATTCAAGTCTTCCCCTTTCAGTTTAAATTAAAAAATAATCGTCGAACCTTTTGTAATACAGTCAAACAATGAAAATTCCCTTGATTTCATTAGTTCATAAAGTTCGTTCGGCTTAAGTCGAACGTTTTAAACAAATCTTAGAAATGTATATTAAATCAATATACATATATATAAAATATACTTCGTCTTGACCTGAAAAGCTAAATGGATGTTCTAGTTAGTAAATTTCCGGTTGCAACCATCGAAAAAACATACGTAGGGTTTATCACCGGTATGTATTCGGGCGTGAGTCCTTTTATAGACGAAGATAATTTTAAAAATTTATTATTATTATTTCTATTAGGTGGTAAAACGGATTTACTTCAAACTAAAATTTAAAGCGAATCGTTTTCGACATCTCTCAAGGGTATTTTAAGTGAGAACTCCTGAAGAAGGCTTTGTCACAGTTCGCGGTCTCACAATTCACGCGGTCTATGTGTGTGAAAATATTAGTTCATTCCTGAATTATTTATAAATATTTCATTACAACCTTTATGAGAGCGAACTAATAAAAAATGCGATGATATAAAAATACAGTTTTTAATGACCTTAGAAAAACAGCGAAAAACAATTTACATACCTTCGTGGAGATACCGCAGTTGGTTGCGTAATTGTTGGATTATATGTTGGAAACGTTAACGTTACTGATGGTAGGGGCTGTTAAATTATATGTTTTTTATTATTAGCTTCCTTTTGGGTATTACCTCACCGTCCTTGTTGCTTTGGGTTGCAAGTAGTCTTTTAGTTTTGCGTTATATCCGTCCCGGCTGCTAGTGTGAGAGTATATATCCCGACTGCTGGTATGGATGAGGGCGGCGTAGAAAGTATGCCCGCGCAGCTTCTGCTGTTGGAGGCTTTGCGGATGGGTCGCTCTGTTGACGTGAGCTCCTTGGTAGCAGGAGTGTGCTCCCGCAGCTTCTTTTGGTGGGAGGCTTCCAGATAAACCGCTCTGTCGCCGTGAGCTTCTTGGTTCAAAGCTTGGGATGACGGTCATAAAAAAGGTGTTTAAAAATTCCAGAAAGCACAAGCAAGATTTTGTGCGGAGTTCCAGGAAGGTTATGGAAATTTGTTTGAACAAATAGTGTAATAGTGTAATTTTACTTTCATTTATCTATTATAATAAAATTTCATCAATCAGCAAAGTTATCTTACGAATTGTGCTACAAATCCTAGAAACTTGCGAACCAGTTATTTGGAGGTTACCAAATTACACATCTTAGAACAAAAGTGAAATTGGCGGCTTTAATAATGTATAAATTTATTGGGTAAAGAATTTGTATTAAATTATATGTGCTTAATGAAATATAGGGGGTCGGTCATAATATTAAGTAATTAATCAACGAAACGCGGAAAATGTTGTCAATATATTCCAGTGATAAAAACAATCAAAACTAAAATTAAAATAAATCAAAATATTTAAATAATATATCATGAACTCAAATCGAAAAGTTCAAAGTGATTGTGAACAGCATAGTTCGTTAACAAAATGCGTCGGCGTACTCCTGTTTTCCAAAAAAAAAAGTGATAAAGGCTGCAGCAACATCAATAACATCAAAAAATGGAAAATGATAAAAGTCAAAATAACAACACAAATGGAGAAAAAATGTAATCGTCTAACAACGAGTAAACGAAAACGAGAAAACCTCAACAGAACTAATGGAATTAACCATAAAAAAATTAATGACAGACCTGAAAACATCTCTCGAAAATCGGGATATTAACAGGAGTTACCGTATAGGGAATGAAAAAAATACAATGTGATTTCATTCATTAACCACTGGGAAAAAGTAGAAATTATGAAGAATAAAAACACCCCAAAAGATGCATTTGTTATCAAACCGTGGATGGGTTAACATCGGAGCCTCCATAGCACACCTCCGACCACGGACAAGACGCGAAGAAATCTCGCAAATCACCCCAGTTAGCAGACCTGTGCGGGTTCTGTTGTGGTTTTTAAAGCATTCCCAAAGAACCACCCATCCTTAAAATAACCACCTTCCTCTTCCCATACAAAGCCATGGTACTTACCTGCAATTTTGGGCAGCGTAAGCTCCCAGCAGCATTTTCCATATCTAAAAGGAAACCTACCCGACGGCATACATACATTCTGAACTTTTCTGGTTCATACTCCATGAACCAGTCCATCTCCTATCGGCGCAGCTTATCTTCAATTACCGATAAACAAACGCTGGCAGGCGTATTGCGGACACAGCTGCAATCGATATACCTACTTAATCGTATATCTTATCCTACCCTAAGGTCCGCTTTAGTGCGACCAATTTCCTGACCATTACCCATCCATGCATTTAATTTGAGCATGAACGTGATCGTTTATTTACTCATGTTCATGTCCCACGAAGACCCATCATCCAACCCGAACAAAATCCATAGCCACCGTCGTCGAGTTTTCTGTGGACTTAATGTCCAGGACCAATTTCCCCCATTCTCCTTCAGAGCCATTTGGCTAAAGTAAACAGATTCCCAATCTCTGGTCGCGCTGTTGACACCAGTAGATATTGCCTACATCGGTATTTTCACGGAATCTTAAGCAAATACAATGACGTCCCCTTTTTAACATAGGCACATCGTGTACATTATACGTGCCACCATTTGACCTGTGGAATAGCGTTTTTGTTTACTTCGAAACAAAAATCTCTTTCGATCCCTGGCATACATCATCAACGATGTATGGGTACATCTGTGGGGGTTTCTCTATTCTATATGAGAAACAACCCACAATTCCAACCACAATTCCTACCTAATTTCGACCGCCTTTCAGCGCGTCAAATCAACCGCATTTCCCCCTACTTACCCGTTCACCTGCAAAGCATGTTTCCACCAAGGAAACATAGCTAAACTCATTGTACCACGCAGACAATGCATAAATGAGTTTAGCTTCCCTTTTTTGCCATACGGCAACTCGTGTCCATGTCGATTAGCGACAACCAAATCCAGCCGGACGAAGTTGTCGCATCATTGCAGATCCGCTTGGGAAATTTATCAAAACATTCGATTGAATCACGTGATAATATTTCCCTAGCGTTACTTCGGCTTTTCTCCAGACACTTCATTCGCTGGGGATCAATGTTCTCTTTTTGCAGGTGAATATCATCAGCTCAATTCCCCTCTCTTTCTCAGTTCTGTCTTCGTATGGATCAATGTACACTGAGCTCACCGTACTACCGAATTAGGTCAACGGGTTTCGCTCAGAACTACATTGATTCATGCACATACAACCAAATCCACCCCAAGATAATCGTACAGCGTGTTTCTGTTCTCTCATTGTCCCGCTCTCTTCGATCATCAGTTTACCGACGTAACCTACCACACATCGAAGAACGTGGCAATGAGAGAGCAGAAGTATGTTCTCTTTTGGGTGTACCCAATTTCTTCCCTTTTGAAAGCAGTCGAATAACGTGATTGAGCTAGTGAGGTTGTGTCGCTAACCACCGCCGCGTGTGCATGCTTATGCACACGCTCGTCCGCGGACACTCAATATTATGTTAAATAAGTAGGTTCAATTTGTACGTTGTATGGTCGAAAGTGACGATTAATAATTATAAGAAATATTATCTGAGTTATATGTTGTGTGACCGTTCACCCCGCGAGTGAATATTTTCAATAAATTAAAACGCTTGCTGGAAGTACTATCTGTTATCTTTTTTATTGATTACTTTGGCGTCTTAACTCACTTATTCGAATTAGACTTCAATCGTTTGTTTATCTATCCACTCGAAGGAGATGTCGTCCAATATGCGCATCGGATTCGATACAATCAGGAAGTGGATGTGCATCCCATAAATGTTTACAATTACACATTCCTCAATAAAGGTGAACATAATCGATTGAGAGACGAATGGCTATACGACAAACCTGGGATTTCGAGCAACTTTTTTCTGACGTTAGTATTCGAACAATACCTTCCTACGGATCGATGGGAGATATAAGGAATACGTGCCATACGCTGGCACATCGCCACTTATACCCCCACACATCGCCGCAGCCCCTGATGATCGTGCGTTTGTTTAATCGGGTGTCCGCCGATCATCGTCTTCATCGCAGGGCATCGAACCTGCCCTACACAGTCAAGTGAATCCGTTGCTCCTCCGCTATCGATGCAATTCACGGCCATTGAATCTGATGGACGTGAGTTGCATCAAGGAGTCAGATTTTATCCGCTGAGGAGCTAACACATGTGTGTTTTAAGTGAGGTGTGTCAAAGCCTGAGTTGTCGTGCGCGGGTTCATCGACTGTTAACTTTTGTTATTCCATTAAGATAGAGTTAGCGCTAATGTGAAAATAATTCGGTTATACTTACGCGAGTTCAACGAACGTTAATTTTGCTATTCAGTAAGGAAGGAGTTAAAACCTACTGTTCAAACACTTTGTTATATCCAGTGCTCGTGATGTTTATGTTTAATAGATAAGTGCGTTTAATGTTCACTTCCTACATAACCCAGTATAGGCTGCCACAAGTGTAAATTGACGTAAAATAGTTATATATCAATGGAACAGCAAAAATAAATGAACATTCGTGTTTTTATTTGGCGTTTTGTTTTGTAGTGCACAGACCCCAGGAACTTGAGTGCTGCAGCCAGTGGACATCAGCTCAATTTTGTTTTCGGTCTTCGAGTGACGATTTCCTGTGAACTACGTGGGTGTTTTTATCAAACCTGCATCCTTGTCGATGCCATGGTACAAAAACTACCCACAGTTCTCTATACTACATGGAGAACCAACCCACTATTTCAGCCCTATTTCGACCACTAACAGCGTGTCAACTCAACTCCAATTTCCCCTACAAGCTATTCCACCTGAAAAACATGTTTTCCAAAAGGACCCAGAGCTAAACTCATTATTCTATGCAGACAATGCATAATTGAGTTTCGCTACCTTTTTGCCATACGGCAACTCCATTTCGCTAACCCACGAGATTTCCACGGGAAATCGCATTTCAGGTCGTTTAGCAACGGAATAGTCTGACCGAATGGCGCGGTTGCATAAACATGCAACCGCTGGGAAAATTATCAAAGTATTTAATTTAGTTCCCACGGTCAGAATTCCCTTGCCGATTCGGCGTCCTATTCACTTTCCCCAGACACTCCATTCGCTGGGCATCAATGATCTCTTTTTACAGGTGACTAGCTACAAAACATTTTCCTCTCCTTCCCATTTCTATCTTCCCAGGGTTCAATACACTCTGAGATCACTACAGTCACCGCACTAGGTCAGTGGGTCATCCTCAGAGTCTGCATTGGTACAAGCACACAAGCGAAGTCAACCCCGAAGTTATTGCGCTCTCTCTCTTTTCTTACTTCGCATGCCCAGCTACTGTCGATTGAACGCGCAAGTGTTTATCCACCTCGCTGAGACACGAAACTTAAAGATTCATGAGAGAGCGCGATGATGATTGGCTAATAGCCGTGCAAAGCCCTAATTCCAATTTCATCCCTAATTGGGATCAGTCGATAATCATCACCCAAACGGAACACACGTCTCCTGAGCCGCTGTTCAATCTGCGGTCACGTAATAAGTTGAATTTTTAATTACTGCGGTCACGGTGTCGAGAAAGAAATGCTTCATCTTCTATAAAATTTATAAAAATCAATTTAATAATATTAATAATAAGTTGTAAGTGAAGTAAAGAAAAACAAAACAATACAAAACAGTGATCATAGCCGCCCACAAGTGTTTTATTCTTTTCCCTTCGTGGTGGACCAGTGCATCTGCATGGATAACAAATGTTAAATTAAATTACCTTCAAAATAAAACAAAAAAAAACAATAAAAACGGATTTACAGCAAAACAAGATTTTAGTGTTTCATTTCTTCAATTTTCTTGGTGAACAATTTGCGGCGAAGCAAACGGTGAGAGCGGGAAGAAAGTGAACCAAGTGTCCGTGTTTGGCATACTACTTCCACGCCCACAGACCCATACCTTCATATCCTGCAAAGCTGATTAGGTCGGTTATTCGCTTGAAATGCAAGTGGTTGCGCGACCGATTCCAAGCAGTGATTTGAGTTTCCCAGTGGCGCAGCAACTTCCGGGGTATAAATGCTCGGCTCGGATGTCAAAAACAGATCCACCACACCAAAACAACGCGCTCAAATACTAACAGGGTACATTGAAAATAGTCGCTCAGTTGTGTTAACTCCGCTGGTCGCGTTGCAACTGCTGCATCATTTCACATAGAATACCATTTGCTACGGACCATGCCTGTTTAGAACTCAGTATGTATTCTATTACTCCGGCTGGGGTAACTGTCCGTTTCATATGTCTCTCCAAAATTGTTCGTGCGGCCTCGGATCTCACGAACCCTATGTCGTATCGTCATTTGGTGTCAGTGGAACCACCTGCGGTGTATTCTGAAGGATGATTTGCATTTGTTACAATATAAAGTGCAAATGACTCCAAGAACATCGCCGACAGATCGTCCACGTCGCTTAGAATGCGGCCAAACAGTAACACACCGACATAAAAGATGGCGCAGCCTATATAAAGTTAAATAAGTTATTAAATAAAGCATACATTCGAATATTAACTCGGTAGCGCTTTTGTTATTGTTGACATCATCGCAGTTTGCGAAAAACCAACGCCATGAAAGGGGTTCTAACCTTTAGCTCATCTGGTTCGTTATCGGACTCGCTGTTTGATCGGAGCCGTGTTCTCTTCCTTTTCACCCATGCTCCAACATCGATGGAGAGTTATAGCTTTTGCGGTGATAGTGAAGAGAGTACACTTCGAACTAATGGTATCTGATAGTTAGAATCACTAGAAGATAGAATCAATGCTCAACACCATGGGTGTATGCGATGATGCTCGACGTCGCTAGTTAGGCAGTGGATTGCTACGTTAATGCTCTGGTATATGACTCAGATGATTTCTTTCTTTGATTATCTTTTCGTGCTGTATCCTTCACTACGCGCGCTATGAAAAGTTTAGAACCAAAGCAACAACACATTTGACCACGGCCGCACGTATGCGAGGATGTCTCAACTCGTTCCATAAACTGTGCTATGCTAATGTGGGGAGCGAAGTTGTGGCGCCAGCATGGGCGCAGGGTTCTACTGCGTCCTCACAAATTAGAAGTTCCGCAGCAGCAAACCGTTCACCAGAAAAACAGAAATAATAAAGCAATGTTTTATCTTCATAACCGAGCGGACACAGAACCACCGAAATAAATACACCGGATATTGTTTTTATTTTATTGCTTGTCGATTATGCCTTTTATTATTCTTCTTTATTTTTATAGTACACAATTACACAGGTTACACATAACTAAACAATGTTTTGATTTACAGGTTACACATAACTAAACAATGTTTTAATTTAAGCGCACTCTGGTGATAAAGTACACTAATTACACAGGTTACACATAAGTAAACAATGTTTTAAAATAAGCGCACTCTGGTGATAAGCGTTAATCACGCGATTCGCGGTTGACTTTTGCGTCCCCGTGCGCACCGGGGAGCGGGAGTGACACGACCTGCCCGGTCGGCGGATGTAATAGAACTCAATCGAGGGTTGGAATCTAGATCTTGATTCCCCTCGATTCGGTGGTGGTGAATATCCTCTCGGCTAAGGATATGTTTACCTAGCACAAGAGAAACGTAAAGTCTCTCTTTGTGCAATGGAAAACCAGATCTCGTAATGAAGATCATGGTGTATGCATGTATGGGGGATCGTACAGATCACAGTGTTTATTGATGCATTTGAGCAAAGGATAAACGAAACCTGAAACGAGGGAAAAAGAACAAAGGGAGAAGCGACCTAAGGCATCGCCTGTAATGAGGGTCGGCTAAATAAATAAGCTGCAACTCATTATGTGTGAAATGCATTTGGGATACATCATACAATTTGTATATTGTATCTTTGGTTGTTGTAAGGGAACGGAATCTTTATTTACATTTGTTGATGCTATTGAATTCAATCCGGCGGCTATGCGCGGAGTTGATGATTGTTTGGAGATTCAAACAGAGGACCATTTCGGGGTAAAGTACTTGCAGCTGTATCAATAGCTGCATGTCATTGCGAAGCAAATTAGATGGTTACACAATGACGGTTTGTATAACATATATGCCAATTGTATATGGCACCTAAGGCAACTCAAGGGTCGTATTCTAGTGTAAGTATTTACACTAAACAAGAATTCGGTTCTAGGTCGCTAATGTAGAGATGCATTGATGCATGCATGAATGCCCTTGTGGAAGAAATTCTGTACAGGAATTCCTAGATAATGCCTCGAAAGCATTAATTGCCCTTGAGAAGAGAAATGTTTCAGGTATGCTGGTGATTGGGATTTATGATGTTTAGAACAGAATTCTTATAGGGAATTTTGGATTCGAATAAATGAATGAAGGTAAGAATTCTCTTCCATGAGCTTTTAGCTAAATACATTTGATAAATTTGTTGTATGAAGCATTTACAGGTGCTAATGCGATTGCATTAGCAGAAAACTATGAAGGTTGGGTTGTAGTTATGGAGGTTCTTCGCGTAAGTAGACAGTGGAGCTTGGCGGAACCGCCACACTAATGTTGTGGCGCCCATAATTTTGTCGATTCTCTTTTGTTGTTGTGTTCTTCATTACGACTGCGTGTGCTTATTCTGTTGGACTTGCCATAAGTTGGATAGGTATTTTTCAGCTCCGTGGTATTGAAGCTTCTGTACTGACATTTCGTGAATACAGGATTTTAACAAGAATACTCCCACCATTAACTTTAAGTGTGTATAGTTTTACTCTAACGTACTTCCTCATTAATTTTCATATTTAACCAGTTTAATAACTGAAAACTGCGTATGAGGTTTGATAAGATGTGTAATGTGAAAGTACTACACAGAATCTAGTCTTTATTTGAAATCCCTATAAAATCGTGTGGGCAATGGGACCTGTTTACCCTCACATGGCAACTTTCCTTCATATCATTAAGAGTAATGTTCAGATTCGTTTAAAACCATCATAAACATTGGAGCAGTTTTTGGTGCTCAGTTGATGGATTAAAAACTTAACCCAGAGGCCATAACTTCCGTCGCGAGACACTAACAAATTTGTAGCTAAACCAATTAAATGCATCTTGCCCTATAAGCTGTATAACACCGTCAAATCCTGTTCGCCGTAAAAGGATTACGAGTCAAGTAACACGCAAAGCACAGTTTACTCAGCTGGAATCAACGGCTGTGTCTTTATCGTATTTTTTGCGAATTTTTTGTTTTCCCTTCCGCAGTCCTTAACATAGTGTCATAAATTTTGCGGCGCATTATCCTGCCGTTACATCTATTTATCTTAAGCGAGAGAACAGAGAGGAAAGTATCTAAATATTCACTTCAGTTAGCAGGAGATTACGTTTATCGTTTTCGGAATACGAACGACTTCGGTCGAACCTTTTTATACATTCACTATGCACATGCGGATTAGATGCGTTCGTGATGGGAAAGGATAAACTTAACTTCAGTCTACGTCGAAGGTTTACAATTGTTGTCGGGGGAGTACGGAAGATGTGAGAAAGGGTGTAGATCAAGAGGCGGAGTGTGGAAATGGGTAGGAAAGTAGTGCCCTTGCGTCAGTTCGACATCAACTATTGTAAGAACGTGACATGAATCATAAACCAGGTTGCCACTCACTCATGCTGACTGACGGAATGAAAGTTACGAATTAGTAATGAAGATACATTCGAAATGAAAAAAGTTGTACGAGCTTTCTTTTGCTTACGCATTGCTCTCATCCCAAAGCATAATCTCATGTAATAATTTCATAAATTAGAGATGCCTGCGAGCGAACGTAGAAATGCCTGGCACGTAAGAGTAGACTCTAGTGGAAGTTGTAGGCGAACTCTTTATGGTCTTGTGACAAATACCTTGAAATGTTCGGGCACTCAGTCAGCAGTATTTCGATGTTGCGACGGACGATATACTTTTTGTGGACGTATGGACAGGTGTTGTTAAAATTGTACATCTACCATTACACTAAACACAGGATGTAAGTTTCAATGATTTACTTCGTTGTAAAACGGACACTTTTGGGCAGGCATATTGCAAGGCAATGTTTTAATACCACCATGGCCGATGTTAAATGTATGTTCTGTTTAGTCTCCTAACATTATTGAAATCGTGTTTAGGTAGATGTATCTTAGTTTAGTATTACATTCCCCTGAAGTCCAAACACATGCTTCTGTTAGCAATATAAAATATGACGGACACTTTACCTGAAGTCATTTAGTAGTGCACATGTGTATCCAAAAATGCCTCGGGTGGAATGTGTCTAGTCTCTTCTGAATTACTTAAATACTTGAATATGTGCTTCATTGATAAGTCCAGGGAGACCATCAGGGGTAAAGAGTTAACAATCGAACAAAACAGAAGAAAAAAGTAGCAGATTCAAGAGGGTAAGGAACGTCTGCAATGTGCACATTTAACGCACCAAATTGGGAGATCAAATACATTACATTGTTCAGGAAGTAAGGTAACAAGTACTAAACTATCGTACAGGTAATGGAGGATTGTAGACCTTTATAAGCTCCTCTTCCTGGACAGTTGCTGACAGTTCAGTTATCAATGGGACAGGCTGAATCTAATTGCTACACAAGATTCAAGAGAGTTAACAATTCTTCGTTACGTAACCGCAAGTACAAATGGAGACTTTGATGTATCCTTGAATAGCAATAGAGTGGAAGAAAAAACAAGGAGGGCGGGTATGAGCATTCGGATCACCTCCAATATAAAATACCGCTGAATACAAACAACACGATCACCAAGGGAACAACAATAACGAAAGCACACCCAGGAACTGCACCATGGAAAATTAAACACTTGTTGGATTTGTATAAAAGGTTCTTTTTTTTTATTTTTAATGTTAGTTGTTATTAGTCGGGAGAACAACGTAAACTTTAAACGTGCACGTATTGCTGACTTAAGGTCTTTGTTATTACTTAGGGATAGTTTTGACACAACACTAAAATAACGGCACGCACCTCGGTGGATAAAAATCACTCGACTTTGGATTATGCATCCCCGCACCCCACGGGGAGCGGGAAAAAAACCTACCGTCACGATCGGTAGTTGGAATAAGACTCCACGATTCCACCCTCGTTTGGGGTGAATTTGGTGGTGTGGTGGTAGATATCCTCTCCCCTAAGGATATGTTTTACTTACCACAAGAGAGACGTAAAGTCTCTCTCTGTGGAACAGAACACCAGATCTTGTAATAAAGGTCATGGTGGTACACATGTATGTGTGTACATTGGTTCATTCATGGGACAAAGCCATGAGGACGAAACTGAAACAAGGAAGGGGCATAATGTGCATCCATGAGATGTGAGTTCGGCTAAGCAAACAAGCCGAATCTCATTGGATGCTAATTGGGTTTGTGTTTGCTTATGTGAGAAGGTCAATGGCAAACGGATCCAGGAATATGTAGGAGAAAGGGAATTTATGATCTGAGAGTTCAGCTGAGTAAACAAGTTGCAACTCATTAGATAGTAGATGCATTTGGGATACTTTATACAATGGAGGTCGTATATCGTATCTCTGCCGACTGGGAGAATCGGATTCTTTTGTTTGCATATGTTTATGCTATTGAATCCAATCCGGCGGCTAAGCGCGCCGTTGGTGATTGTTTGAAGATTCAAACAAAGAAGTATTTCCGAGAGAAGTGCTTGCAGCTGAATCAATAATTGCAAGTCTTCGGAAAGCAATTTAGATGGTTACACAATGACGGTTGTGTGTTGTATTCCAGAATACTACCCTTTATTAAATCTCCTTACACATCCTTAAAAACTTCCCTTAACATATATTACATTCTCACTTAATACATACCATTCATAAACATTCGCAATATTGCCAGTTACAGCACATTTAATAACATGCCCCTTTTCATAACTTGCCCCTTTTTATTTCAAAACAGAGCACTTTGATTTTCGTTCAAATTTTATTCAATTTAAAAGTCACAGAAACTAAAGGAATACTTTGTGAAAATTTGTTTTGTTCATATTATAATTTACAGTAAATTAGAACACAATGTTCCATAAGTAGAGAGAAATTCTAGTTGAGAAATACAGTCGAGGAAGTTAGTTGAAGTAGAAGAGTTTTGAGAAGAGTTTTAAAAGAAGAGTTTTGATTGTAGAGTTGTATTATAAATTAACTATAGTTTGAGTTGTGTAAATAAATATGAACACTAAAAATAAAACTAAACGCATTTATTAAAGCCTCTACGCTCTTTCCTCGATAAAAAGAGGAAGCACGGCGTCGGACACGCAACATGTGTATACCATCTGTGTCAATTATGCATGGCATCTATAGCGACGCCAAGATCGAACTCTAGTTTGAATATCTACACTAATTGGAAATTCGGTTCTTGGTAGCTAATGCAGAGATGCATTGATACGTATATGAATGCCCTTGTAGGAAAAATTCTTTGCAGGCATTTCCAGGCAATGCATTGAAAGCGTTAATTATCCTTGGGAAGGAAATGTTTTTGCTGTGGGGAGATTGTGGTGCAGGTGTGGGAAGGTTGGAATTTGCCTGGTACCGAAAGTGCCGAATTGGTTTTGGGATTCATGATAAGTTAGGAAAGATTTCTTACAGGGAATTTGTATGCGAAGAGATGCATGGAAGGTAAGGATTCTTTAACAGGGACTTTTAGATTATAAATTTCATAACCCAGATGCGTAAAGCATTTAAGGTATTAATGCGATTGCATTAGCGAAAACATATGCAGATCGGGATGAAGTTTAAGGGGGTTTTTCAGGTAAGTGGACCGCGGGGTTTGGCGGAAACGCCACAGGGGTGTAAAGGAAAGGAAGTATTAACATTGAATACTCGGATAATCCGACGACACGAAAGAACGCATGAACAATCGGAGCAATTAATTTTGGACTCTAATATTTAATTTTTTACCTTTCTTCTTTTATTTTACAATTCATTTTTGTGCCCACTTATTCTCCTGGATCACCTGACTTTGCTCTTACTTAAAAGCTAGGACCTCGTGTTCCTCCAATGAAAACCAAGACCAATTTGCCACACTCTCAACTACCCCGTTCCCTGAAAACTCCACTAGGAGAAATTAAGACTTTGCAGATTACACTGAGCAGAAGGGAAGTATCCTCTATTGCTTGACAGGAAGCCATAGGCAGTATGCTGGCTGTGGACAAAATATTGGAGCTAGTCCTAAAGACGGTGCCGGTGTTCACCGGGCAAAGGAGTCCGAATGCAACTATTCGATTACAAATGTTCATCCATGGTTGCAAAAGGGCCCTAAGATATTTGTGAGTATGTGGGTGTGTGAGGGGATGGGGGTAAGATTCCTTTGGTGGTTACCTATCGGATTAGGCTGTGATGCTTACCCGGTAATAAGTAAGGTAGCTCCGGAGTCTTTCCGGTGGGTAAAACAGGTTCTTACAAACGCGTACCTGTTGCAAGATTCGTATAAGGAGTTGTTCTTCGGAATGCGAAAACTTCCTGCAGAAGACATCGCCGGATTTGTTTCCCGTTTGAGAGCCCATGATACCCTGTTGGGAGGCTGCGTCACGCTCTTATGAACAGGCAATCAGTGCCACATTCGGCATTCATGTCGAAAGCATGGTAAAGTTCAGACTAACCAGTGGAATCAGAAAGGATTACCTAACATAACTTATTAGGCTTCAGGCTTTTTTGCAAGGGAAGGTCTATGGGATGCAGCCAGGAGAATATCAAATTGCCTTAAGAAATGACCTGTAGCTTCTACATAAAGATTCCTTGTCGGCGTTGTCAGAAGACGACCTGTTGGACAACGACTTCCTGTCAAAAAATGTTTTTTTATATATCGTGGATTACCATTAGCTTCCGAAAAATGGGTATACCAACGTTTACTTGTAAATATGTTTAAATAGAGTAGTCTAAAAATGGTTGTTTCAAATTCTTTTATTTTCATTTCAAGTTGTTATTTGTATTCAAGGCAACAGACTTCATTTTAGTTGTGATTTCAAGGAGTTTTCCTCCAGACATGACATTTATGGCATGTTCGGATACTATTCGGAATGTGAAGTATACTTTTAGTGGTGACAGCCTATGTGCTGAGTTCACTCACCTCATGTACGATTTATATTATGTGGCGCGTGCCCATATTTGAGCTGAATAGTGTTACACACTAACTATATTATCAACATTTTCCAATATAGTCTCCTGCGTGATTTACACACTTTTGTCACCGATTTGGAAGCTTTAATTGTTTGTAGAAAGATTTAGGGCGAGTTGCTAGCCAATTGCGCATGTGGCTCTCGACTTCTTCATTTCTTTCGATTTTTTTCCTCCGAGTGATTCCTTCAAGGGTACGAACAAAAACTAGTCACAGGGAGACAAGCCTGTGTTATAAGGTGGGTGTTCGAAGGTTTCCTAGCGCATTTCTTCCAATGTACCCCTTATCAGGGACACCGCGTAAAGCCTGGTTTTGTCATGAAGAAGGATGACATCTCGAATGGGCATACCTCGTTTTTTGTTCCGATACCCACCTCTGATGAGATTTCTCCAACGGTAAAGCGGCGATCACTTTCAATAAGCTCTCGAGCGGCATGGATGTTGTCATCGGTACGACTTGTCCTTGGGCATCGGTCATGACTTTCGTTTTCGATACCCACTCTCCCACTTTTAAATACTCTGAGGCACGTACATACGATTCCGAGCAAACTGTGCCTTCAATCAAGCAAAAATCTCCGGGGGTTTAACGCCTTCATTTGTTAAAATATAATAATCCGTTGCGCAACAGACGTTGCTCGCTCATGGATATACTGACTACAAAGGCGAGCATGACCGCTAGCCAACCGGTTGCTCTACTCTTCATAAACCAAACAACAGCCATGCACAAGATTATCTAGCTCGGAATTTGTTGCTAAGCAAAAAAGTAAAATTATCGTTTATATTTGATTCACCCTCGTGTGTCCCATATCTAGCCTGTACTTAATTCTCTGGATCGTATTAGTTACGTGTACTATAGCTTTTACGACGATAGTGAAGAACGTGTAATTTTAACCGATGCAATGACGGTTAGAACCGCTAAAAGATAGAACCAATGCTCAACACTTCAGACCAGTGCCACGTTTTCGAATTCCATCGTTATTTTCAAGTATACTCAACTGATGTGGCATTGTTATGTTATTACTATGGTAGGCGGCTCTGATGCTTTGCTTATTCGAATTTCTTTCGCTATTCTTCGCTACTTGCTTGTATATTGTGTGTATCTGTTAGAAACGCTACACTACTATTACCAATCATCTGCATTCCCGATGATTCCTACTACTTCTGCCACATTGACTCGGAGCACGCCGTAATACTATAACAGTGCTCCCAGTACAAATCTCTGGGGCATGTCTGCTATGTTTTCATATTTTGTGGAGCCTCATCAGTGTCTTAGTTTAGTGGGGCTAACGCCACATTTATTGGCTTCAAGGAATATAAGTACTTATAAGCCTAAGTATACATAACTTTACAAACTAAAGTACATAAAGACTAACTTACCTAATCTTAACCCAAGGTAAACAGGAAATATTTTGAAGGCAAGGGTAGGGGTGGGGGGTGGGGACAGGTTAAAGAAGAAAGTCTAAAAAGCGCCGCTTAAGATTAGTGGTGAAAATGGTTTAGGAGGCGCTGCTTGAAAGTATGGGTAGAGAGGTCAAACTTGAACAAGGTGCAGTTGGAGTTGACATTTGTCAGCATCCGCGAGAGGTGGTCATTGAAACCCTAAGAGGTGCAGTTTCTGGGATGTAGAGAATGCGGAGATTACACGTATTTCAAGGGTTTGAGTTCAGGGGAATTACATTAAGAGGGTAGGCCCAGTCGATCGAGCTGGAAAGCAGTGTTCTATCAGAGCGATCGTTTTCTATTCTTCACACTAGATAGGGTGAAACTTGTAGACTATCTAACGGTCCTATAATAGTATGTGATCCCATCTGGCTGAGTTGAATGGATTTCTGACATCCAGTGTCAACACTCTTTATAGCATCCTTTTTTAGTTCGCTGATACGGTATAGATGCATCATGCGCACACATATAAAAGCGTCGCTGTCTCTGTGGTTGGATTATGTTGGGTTTTCAAACTTTGAAACAATTTTCCGATCCATGAATACCACCCTTTGCTCGCAATGTTTATTTTCGAACACAACTGCGATGTCACGTTTTACCTTCCTGTGGAAATATATATTATAAGCTGCGTACCACAATATAAGAATTGCATTATATTTTACTTAATGGTTTTTTTTAAAGTTATATTTCTATTGGCAAACTTTCCGTGTAGGACAACCCAGTCGGCGCGGAGCTAAAACGAGTCTTAGAGTTTGCTTTTTGCTTGATGTATTTGGATTGTGGTCTTATCGCTTTGCATTTTCGAGGATATCCAGGCGGCGCTGAGTTCAAACGAGTCTTAAAGTTTGCTTTTTGTTTGATGTATTCGATTGCGGTCTTATCACTTTGGATTTTTGAGGATATCCAGCATCTGGCAACGATGGGTTTTTTGTCAGTGGCGATTAATCCGCATTTGTGTCGCCAGAAGATTTTGGTTTTGAAATTTTCGGCAACTCACCACTTGCAGCTGAATGAAGCAACTTTTTGGTTCTTTGCAGGCGAACTTCTTCTTAAACTGGTGTCAAGTCATGCACACCTTGTATGGGTTCAATCTGAGACCATTCTTTAATATTCGTTGGATGCTTTGCGCTGATATAATCTAAAGTATCTTATGTGGCTATTTGCCTTCCACTGCGAAGTGGGTTTTGTTCAATTTGGTTCTAAACTTTCGAGACCATTTTGTCTTTTTACGACTTTACATCTGTTTATCGCTTTAACGTTTTATGGTGTAGTGGTTTAGTGGGGGTACCACCCCACTTCTCTCCAAGAGACAGGTGTCCTTCCCAGATTATTGTAGGATTAAGCTTATTAGAACATTTCGCTGGCTTCTTAAAAACTGGCTCTGATTTACCAGCCAAATACAAAAAAACAACAGATTTTTACGTTTCAATTCTATCACAGCTAACTTTTTTCCACACAACTGAAGCGCCACCGCTTGGGCACAGCTGTTAACAAAGAACTGAGGTATATTTAAGCAGAATATGAACGCAGTGTTGCTAATTGTTCGAAAGTTATATCAGTCTGAACACGATAACATTTCAATTGTCTCACCCTGTAATGTAATAAAGCGTGTATGTGTAACAGTTGACACGGGCGGTAACATTTAAGACGCAAACGGACTGTTCTAATGAGCCTGCCATCCTACGAAAATCCCTTCCCAGACACCTGTCACTCATAAAGTGGGTCTCATCCTATCTCAGTTATCGAACCTGCCGCGTGCGATTTAGATCCACCCTCCCCGATCCCTTTTTCCCAACCTCAGGTGTCCCCCAGGGCAGTCATCTTGGCCCACTCCTATTTATCCTAACCATAAACGACATAATCACTCCTTCTTCTCGCTTTACGTGGGTGATTCCAAAATTTTTAAGACAATCCACTCTGCCCTGGACTCCTCACTTCTCCAAGCGGATCTTGACAGCTTCTCGACTTGGTGCCAAAATAATTGTCTAGAAATGAATATCGCCATGTCACATAATCACCTTCTTTCGGAAGAGTTCCCCCACTCACCCACGCTCCTATCTCTTACTGAACCAACCGATAACATCGGTTGAATTGATTCGCGATCTGGGCGTCCTATGCGACAAGGAGTTCAAATTTACCGCACATTTTGATTACATAATCCACAAAGCCAACGCCGCCCTTGGGTTTGTCAAACGCTGGTCGAAGGAATTCCTTAACCCCTACCTCACCCGATCACTCTACACAACTTTTGTCCGGTCACTACACGAATACGCTAGTAGGGTCTGGTCCCCGAATCAAGCGACTCACATTCGCAGGATTGAGGGTGTTCAACGTCGTTTCTTGCGCTTTGCCCTCCGTGGACTAAACTGGGAAAATCCGCGGATTCTACCACCATACACAAGCGAGCTCCCTCTAATCAATCTAAACACACTTGAAGAGCACAGAGTCCATGCCGACATCATCTTTGTCCATCGCCTTCTGTCTGGCTCAATCAATTGCCCAAACTTGTTCTCCACTTTAATATTGCATACAAACCCCCGTAACGTACGTAACCCTCGACTGTTTTACGTGCCCGCTCATCACACTTCTTACGGCGCCAACGAACACATCTCGCGTATGCTACGACAGGCCAACTTTTTCCCCACCTCCTTCGATTTCAACATCTCCACTCCCACTCTTAAACGACGTCTCAGAATAAACCCGTCCTAAATCCGCTCCCTCCCTCCAATAATCCCCTCTAACCTGCAATCCTACCTCTCCTCTCCTACCCTAAAAATAGTTCCCCCAGCCCCACCCACTATTTCAACCCCCCCCCCCCCCCCCCAGCTCACCAACCCCACCCCCTACCAGTACGTAGACATGCCCTACACTATCACTGTCCCACAAATGCCGAATTTACCACCCCCACATACACTCGCTCTTCCCTAGCCTCCTACCTCCCCCATCGCACAGTCATCTTCACCTTCCTGGTTTTTTTCTTTTTTTCTCCTTCTTACTCTAGTTTTAAGTTAGTCTGTAAGGCTTTTATATTAATTTAATTTAAGTTAATGTAAGCTTGCATTAAGCTAAATAAATGAGGGTTCTGCCCTCACTAAACTAAACTAACTCTCAGGGAGAACCGATATGCGGATAATTGGTAGAGACTACAGAGCTGTTACAAAAATGTAGTCTGCATTTAACATCACTTCACTTTATACACTTTACTCACGCTCACTTTAATAATAAAACGTACATTTATTTATTAATTTGGTGATTTGGTTAACAAATGAAATAAACTTTAGGTCTTAATTGAGGTTTTTCGCAAACACACGTCTATTTTAACATGTACTATAATATTTATTAAAAGCGCGACTCGATACATCCTTCCAGAAATCACTCTTCGTGGGTCCCGCTTATATACGGGTAATACTCGCGACTCTGATTTTTGAAGACCGGAAGGTTTTTAGAATGTCCGACTAGGATCAAGGTTGCGCACAGACTTTTTTATCTCTCCTTCGATCATGCGGACCAAGGATACATCCATTGTTTTCACACACAATAGAATTTTTTCCAACAAAACAGATGTATGCCTCACAGTACACTTTTTGTTTGTATACATTGAAAATGTTTATGAACTGCGAGACCGGATTGTTTGGATGCGTGTGATACAATTCTTAAAACCTTGTATTTATACGCGTGTTCATTTATGGTCAACGATGGCAAAAATATTGTGTATACCTTATTGGTTTGCTACCATGGAATTGTTATCAGTTCTGAGTAGCCCTTTATTTCGTTTGTGCCGTCATAGATTTTTTCCAGATATGGTATCTGGATTCCATGATCCGCCTGTGTATGCATTTAAGATTTCATGCACTTTACGGGTACTCATTGCATTGGATATGTTCATTAGGATTAATCAACACGTGTTGGTTCACATGTGAATCCTGTTAATGGTGGGGTGGCCTCAAAAGGGTAAACAATAGGGAATTATAGGCGTTGCGTGTAACAGAGCTCATAAAAAATAATTAAAAATCGACTTCAAAAATACAATAAAACAATAGAAAAAATCAATTAACTAAAAACAAATAAAAATATTAAAATGTGTGGGGTTCTATCTTATAAAACTGTGCGATTCTTAACTGTGTTGCGAAAAGTGTAATACTGAGAGGTAATAAAGTTCGAAAAGGTTAGTCGATCATAAACGACTGAGTATAAGCTCTGATCAGCAAACACCTTAATTGGGTTGTGGGTAATAGCCAAAAAATCTCTATATAAAAAGGGGAATAGAGGAGGTGAGCGTTCAGAGCCCTGAAGAACACTAACATTAGTATTATGGAACATAAACTTGACACCATCCAGAACCCCTTCGAGTGAGCGACCAGAAATACAGTCTTTATTCATTGAATCAATGAATCGTTCGTTCAATAGAAATGGAATTTTGATAACTGGGCTGGGTAGCAAATCCTTTCAAACACATTTGAGATATCGAATGCGGCACTTATCTTCATCGACCTCTGTCGAGGATGGGTGGATATATATATTAATTTAGAATAACATGTTTTACAGCATTATTCTCGTTATTTAATAGCCCTTGCAGTAAACTAGCGTTACTAGGCATCATTTAATCTTTCCACTAAAATCTTCAACAGTTTCGACGATATTTTTATTCGAAACAATTTGCTGTACGGGTGCTAGTTTTCTTATCTATAGTGACTTGAAAATTAAGTCTATGAACAGTGACATTGAGACACATACATAGTATCGGTATTTAGTAGCCATCCCTCATAAGCATCCCTCCTCTGTGTGCAGAGTTTCCTTTAAGAATTCAAAATCTAAGATAGATTCTTAAATTAGATATATAAACAGGGTAAACCAATGAAAATCACTGCCACCCAAAATAACATTTTAAAATTCAAGAATGGACTGTTGCAATAAAATTTCAGTGTCTTGCGATCTCATCAAATTCTTTCCGCTCTTTCCCATACAACAATAATGCAAAAATATTTAACGACTTCCGTTTTCCTCTCCTTTCAGACTTACTGATCGAAATGCTTGGCGTACTGGCGAGTTACAGCATAACAGTAAAAGAGTTGAAACTCCTCTTTGGAACCATGAAAGCCGTCAATGGCAAATGGGTAAGAATCTCATAAAATCCCCATCGCTGACACTTTAACGAAAGTCAATTGGTGACGTTGTATATTTTCAGCCACGACATTCAGCGAAGTTGTTAAATGTTCTTCGCCAGATGCCACACAGAAACGGCCCAGATGTGTTCTTTAGTTTCCCAGGACGAAAAGGATCCGTAAGTACATTTTGGTTTTTTCATAAATACGACTACTACAAATTTCGAGCTTGCGTCCCAAAGAGAGTACAAAAACAAAGACAATCCGGACATGAAATAGTGTCATTTAAACCGGCAAAAGAAACATATTCAAATGGAATCGCTGTAGGCCATCGTATCTATTCGTCGCACTCGTCCTTTTTGTTGCTGCATTAAACTTTTATTGCATTCATCTGAATCGTATCCTTTGCCCTGTTTTTATATTTTTCGAGGGGCCAAGTGTTTGATTCTATACGAAATTTATGTCGGGCAGCTTCTACGATATTACCAGTTTGAAAATTGTGTAGGGAAACGGAAGGATATCGGCATCGGAAAATACCTATTAAATCCTTACGAGATTGCATGGCGCTGTATTGCCTGCAATACAACGTACCACTGTCACTGTTTAACGCAAAATGCAGATAAAAATGCAAATATCTGTTACTTTATTGCTGGCGAAACATGCAGAGTGACATAAAGCCAAATTTATGACCTGTTCATTTTTTTGGAGCCCTACAATATTGGAAGAACTCGGTTCGATATGGTTGTTTGATGGAAATAATGATCGGGCTTATTGACGCCTGGAAATCGCATTTTTATTTCGGACATAAACTTCCGGATCAGAACACCCAATTGTGTGAACATTAACGTATTTTTTGTCTCTTATGTTGGTAGAACAATATTTGGGTTTAAATTCAATGAATTGTATGTTAGGAATTTACAGGAGCTATTTCTTCTTTTGGATTTCTTAAAGCCATTTACGACTTCGTTTAAAATACAGTGTATTAGGGACATGGTCGTAATCACTACATAATTATCTGAAATTGCTGAGAGAAATATATTGCCGTAATTTCGTTAACGATAATGGTTTACTCTAATGTGTATGTAATCGCCTCTTTATAAATCCAATTGGGTGCCAATAGCCATAGCAGCTTCTGTAAACGTTTGGTTTATTGTCGTGTAGTTTAAATAATATTAATAACCGAGTGGATTATTGATGAATTTATTACAAATGGATACATGCGACAGCACTCAGCGAAGCTAAACTTTTAGAGCAATACTTCGTAAGATCATTAAATAAATCCTCACCCTTATTGACATTAAATTGCGTTCTATGAGGGTGAATCAAATATAAACGGTAATTTCTTTTTATGCACTTATTGAATAATGTTACACACTAACTATATGGTATTAATAACATTTTCCAATATAGTCTCCTGCGTGACCTATACACTCTTGTCACCGATTTGGAAGCTTTAATATCCCTTGTTCGTAAAAAGATTTAGGGCGAGTTGTTAGCCAATTGCGCACGTGCTCCTCGTCTTCTTCATTACTTTCGATTTTTGTTTCCTGCAAGTGATTTGTGGCGGTGCCGCCAAACCCCACGGTACACTTACCTAAAAACCCCCATTACCTCATTCCAAGACACATAAGTTTTCGCCAATGCAATCGCATTAGGCACTTGAAAATGCTTCACGCATTCAAGAGATCAAATCTATGATCTTTAAGTCCCTGTAAAGAAAACTTACCTTTCATGCATTCTCTACGTATACCAATTCTCTGTAAGATTTCTTTATTAGCTTATCAGGAATTCCAAACCAATTTCGGCATCTACGTTGCCAGACAAATTCCCCTAGACGAATTCCTGTAAACAAATGATTCGGTTTACATACAATGTAACCTTAATGACAGGGAACATAAATATTGCGCCGTCTATTTTCCCAGCCTCGATGTGTGTACAAAAAACTATCTACACACACATCGGCTGGCGACCCTTGTTACCCAGCAATAAACGGTCCAACGCAGATGCATGTAATTAGCACCATCTGCGTTGAGACTAATGCCTTACCAATGCACTAAGTGCAAACTAAGGATCGCTGTCTACAAGCAGGCATTCTGGCGATACACGAACAATCCAATCCAACCAACAAAACGTATCCCAAATACATCTACCATTTAATGAGTTGCAACTTGATTGTTCAGTTGAACTCACAGATCATAAATCTCTTTTATCCTACATAGTTCTGGATCCTTTTCCCTTTCTTTGTGTTTCAGATTCTTTATCATGGCTTTGATATATGAAAAGAACCGACGTACACACACACTTGTGTATCGTGAAGATCTCCTCTATGAGATCGGTTTGGTTACCCCAACGAGAGACGTTACGTCTCTCTTGGTATAGGAAAACGCACCCCTTGATCAAGAGAGCCAGTTTCACTGACCGAATTCCCTTGTCAGCGAATTAATATCGCTGAGTTCATTTCCATCTGCCGACGAGAATGGTCGTGCGGATTTCCGCTCTCCGCCGGCTGCGGAGACGTGATAATATACCGCGAGACGAGTAAGCGCGCTAAAAAAAAGTAAACATTTTTCTTGTACATAGGGGTCATCTTCAGTAATTGAAATCAATGTTGTGCTGTGTTTGCAACCGCCATGTCGAATATTATATTTGCTGAGGTATCCAATAATTGTGTTTTTTCTTTTAATATAACAATAAAACCAAATAAAAGAAATAGTGCGTTTCATTTGTGCTTGTTTCCGGTGTTGTGAAGTTTTGTCCTGTTTTATTTTCTGTGTTGTCCGCCTCGTGCCTCGATGTTCGACTTGTTGCCTTTACAGCGGAATTCATGGTGACGATGGCGGAAGGAAGTGAATCAGCGTCGTACGCCGGCGCACCATACTTCGCCGCCACAGATTCCTTCAAGGGTGCGAACAAAAAATAGTCACAGGGTGACAAGTCTGGGTTATAAGGAGGGTTCGAGGGTTTCCTAGCCCATTTCTTGCAATGTATTTCTTGTCAAGGACGCGGTGTGAGGCCTGGCGGTATCATAAAGAAAGATGCCATCTCGAATGGGCATACCTCGTCATATGTTTCGATATGCGGCTTCTGCCGGCTGTAATAACTGACAGTAGTAAGCTGCGTGCAGCGTTCGTTGATCGTGAAGAAAATCAATCATTAAGACTCCCTTTAAATCGAAAAAGCGCTCTCGAACTACACGGATGTTGTCATCTGTACGACTTGTCCATAGGCGTCAATCATGACTTTCGTTTTCGATACGTTCTCGCCCACTTTAAAATTCTCTGGCCCACGTATACACACGATCGTGAGACAGTGTGTAATAAAAGTCATGGTGCACCACCGTCGTTCCGGTTCTCCGGGAAGAGTGGGATACGGTTTTTTTTTTTACACTAACGCGCGCACAAAAGTGGATTTTGAGGTACCCTTAAATGTCAGAGCACAGTGCGAGCCATTGGAGAGGAAGTTGTAGCGATTCTAACAGATACACACGATTCACAAGCGAAATAGTGAAGAACACGAACGAAAAATAGAATAAGAAAAATACATCAGAACCGTATACCAAGCGATAAATAACAATAAAATAATTCACACCAGTGGAATATAGCCGAGTTTGGAAATCAAATTCTAAACACGGTCAGTAGCCTGGTGTGTAACGCTTAGGTAAAATTTTTTTCGTGATTCGAGCTGTCATAGCGTCAGTTCGAATCACACGATCTTCTTCACTATTATTTCAAACGCTATAAAGTGGATAAGGAAAGGAAGTGTCGATGGATATTGGTCTTCAATGTCTGGACATCACAACGACCAGGAAACACATGATCAGGCAGAACGTTCCACATTCGTGTGGTTCGGCTAAAGGATGACTCTCGATGTTTATTTGTGCGCCTGAAGTCCACTTTCAACGTGAACTGATGCGCATTCACAGATGGATGAGTATCGCGGGAAAATGTCTAAAGGGGCGGAACATATTTAGCAAGTTCAGTTGAGCAACGACCGTGGTAATACCTATAGAAAAGAGATAGGCATGATACGTTGCGCCTGCGTTCTAAGGACGGAATAGATCTGTGGGGACGAAGTATTGCGCCAGGCATGGGCACTCCGTTCACTTCCATCCCCATCGCCTATTGTTCACGCGCTAAGGAATGCAACACAAAACAAAAGAAATAAATACCGACAAAAGAGCGAAACGCCGCCACGTTTGTTGTCCACATTAATCGATCGGCACCACTAGAAGTAAATAATTGACACGCACTTTTTATTTATTAGAAAAGGTTCTTATATTTCACAATCATTACCTTTGTTCTAAACCATTATTACATATGTTAGTGTTTTTATACTACGCGTAAACTTATTATTAATACAAATAAGATTTTTTGTGAGTTTTATTTAACTACCCACACGACACCGGGTATTTTTGCGTCCTCGGCGCGCGACGAGGAGCGGGAGCGGCAACGGCCATTGTGGTCGGCGGATGGAATTAGACTCAGCGTTGCTCTGCTCGATGCAGAACCACTTGGCAACCGGGGGTTAGTTTTCTCGAGAGAGAGAAAGTGTTCCTCTCGTGGTGAAAACGAGGAAAGAGGATCTTACTGGTGAGGTCCTGTGGTGGTGTGCGTGAAGTCGATCGTTGAGATCAGATTGTTTACATATGCGCGACGGCAATGGAACATCGAAGCAGGCAGACGGCAAGGACAAAGAAAGAAACGACCTAATGCATCGCTCGGTAATGAGGGCCAGCTGGTAAATAGCAGCCACTCATTAAATGAAAAATGCATTTAGGATACCACAAACGGTATGGGTTGTTTATGGTATCGCCAGGAAGCCTATGGAGGAACAGCGTTCTTTGTATGCACTTGGTGCGAGTTAGGGAAATTGGCTTCAGCGTCGATTACGCTATTTGAATGCAGCTGCTTGGTGTTTTATTGCTGGAAGAAAAAGCCAATGTGTACGTTAAGAGATTTATCATACACATCGCGAAGCTGAAAAATAGACAGCGCAATGTTTATGGTCCCTGGTGAAGGTTACATAGTATGTAACAAATCCTTTGTTATTAGGGATTCGTCCAGGGGAATTTGTCTGGCACCGAAGATGTCAAATTGGTTTGGGAATCCTGATACGTTAAGCAAGAAATCTTACGGGGAATTGTATGCGAAGAGATGCATGACGGTAAGTTTTCTTGTACAGGGACTTTTAGGTTAAAGATTTGATCTATTTAATGCGTGAAGCATTTAAGATGCTAATGCGATTGCATTAGTGAAGTATGAGATTGGGTGGAAGTTATGGGGGTGTTTTAGGAAAGCGAACCGTGGGGTTTGGCGGAACCGCCACAGATCGACTTACGGCTGAGTCCCCAATAAGTTACACTGCTCGTTTTTACTTCCTGTCGAGCAGTTTTGGATCCGCCTGACCAAATATGGGAGTTGAACTCCATTTTTGGACGAATATACGCCTTGTAAATAGTGGCCAGGTTCGATGGAGTGAAGTATCTTTTGCATCTCTTAAGGAACCCCATACATTTGGCTTCACTTTCCGCAGCTTCAAATATGTGGTCATTTCAGTTAAGTGTCGAATTAGTTCGAGTGCCAAGGATTGATAATTCCTAGGCTTCGTCGATGCAAGTGCCGTTTATAGATAGTATATTTACTTTGGGGCTCGCTTTTGACGACAAGAGGCAGCACTGAGTTTTTTGGGCATTGCACTCTACTCGGTTAGATAATCCCCACTGATATATCTCGTTGAGATCTGAATTCAATGTATCAAGCATAAGTTGCTGGTTGGTAGTGACGTTCGAAGAGTTTGGATGGGAGTGTCCATATGAGTATGAGAAACTCAGCGTGCTATTGTGGCGGTTCTTTAAAACATTCCCACAGAGCCACCCATCCTCTTTAAATTAACCAACTTCCTCTTCCCATACAAAGCCATGGTACTTACCTGCATTCGAGCAGCTTAAGCTGTCTTTCAAATAACTTTCACCTGAAAGTTAAATCTCATCAAGGCATGCATCACATTGAATTTTTCCGTTTCATATTATATGAGCCTTACCATATCTCCATCGGCACGGCTCATCAGCAATTATAATAGATAAACACTCGCTGGGCAGCGTAATTGTTGACACAGCTGTAGCCGATGGTTTTGCTATGGTTCATAACCATTTATTGCCCCAATCCCGAAGTTCGCAACACTTGCGACCAATTTCCTTTATACGTTATGTACCGATCATGGGATTTTTGCACGAATATGACTGACGTTAGACATTCATACCCTAGATCATGCCTAACGATGCTCCGGCCTGTAAAAAAACAAACACAGGGTAGCATCACAGTGTTTATGCTAGTAACCAACCGCTGGTCCATGGCCACCCTGGGCGAGACGTACGCTTGCACATCTGCAAGGCTAATTCCTCGCCATTGTACTCATGTACCAGCACCGTCATGTAAACAAGACCCAAATTTCCGGCTGACCTATCGTCACCTAAGAATGTATAGGCTACAACGGCATTATCATGAACGCCTGAGTAAACACGACATGCATCTCATCGTGACCCTTGAAATGGCGTTTTTTTTTACCTTAAAGCAGAAACCTATTTCGTTCTCGGGCGCAGGTCATCAAGGATTTATGACAGCATTGCCTGCAGTCCCTTATGTTCGTTTCTTTGTTGATTCAGGTGCATTTTCGTCATTGCCGATATGCAAGCTGAAGGGCATCGTAGTTGTCCTATACAGACGCATATAGAATCCTCCCACACCGATGTAATCCACCACCGTTGAATCTGACAGATATGGATTGATTCGGCCAGTCAGATTTTTACCACCAACAACGACGGACACGAGTTCGCGAAGTCGAGTCAAAATCTATCTATCGTCCTCAACGGACATCAATTCAACTGTGGGTCGTGTTTAAATATTGCCGAAGAATCAAACGCCTGGAAAGATTAAAATATTACGAGTGTGTGTTTCTGTCGTTAACGTACGCCGATTTATTTGGTTCATCAAGTGCCCTTTATTTATTAACTCTATGGATGACCACTACAACTGAGAACTATGTGTACAAGGCTTTCTGCTTTTCCATAACTGCACCCTTTGAAATATGAATAGTATAGCGAACGTAAGTGTCCCGTGTAATATTTGTCGCACTAAGAACTACCAGTGTACATATGATGCAGATTTGTTTTTTTTACACTGCGACCAAGTGTAGAGGATCGGATGACATTTGTTTTTTTTTATTGAATAAAGACTCAAACATCAATTCCTGAGTTTCATTTTTTTTTGTTTTCGGTTGTGCACAGTTTTTGTGAACCTTACTGTGGAGATCAGCGTGCATGGGGACAGTTTTTGTGGAGAAATCAACGGTGGTATTTTACTGAACCTGCGTCCTTCTAGACGTGTGGGGGTGAAGTGTAGATGCCGACGTATGGCAAGTATTCCACTTACTCCCCAACGATGTTGCTCTGATGATTCCGTTAATCTTCAATAAAAGACACTGGTGTTCCTTGTTATAACAGTTTTGTTTATTTTTCTTAATTTTGAATAGCTTTTATCCGACACGGTTGGACTAAAGGAAACAGTTGAATTTTGAAATTTTGAAATCGAACTAGTTTTAATTGATTAGTATTTTTATTTTGTTGAAAAATTTCACTGTTTTTGTTGGAAATTATATTTAACTGTTTTTTTTGATTTTTATTAAGTAGAATGTTTTTAGGCACTCGAGGTGCGTTAGCGTTGGTGAATCTTCGGGGACGAGCGTGTGCATAAGCATGCACACGCGGCGGTGGTTAGCGGCACAACCTCCTCTTATTAATCTCGTTAATCGACTGCTTGAAAAGGGAAGAAATTGGATACAACAATTGAGAACATACTTCTGCTCTCTCATTGCCACGTTCTTCGATGTGTGGTAGGTTACATCGGTAAACTGATGATCGAAGAGAGCGGGACAATGAGAGAACAGAAACACGCTGTACGATTATCTTGGGGTGGATTTGGTTGTATGTGCATGAATCAATGTAGTTCTGAGCGGAACCCATTGACCTGATTCGGTAGTATGGTGAGTTCAGTGTACATTGATCTACGAAGACAGAACTGAGAAAGAGAGGAGAATTAAGCTGACGATATTCACCTGCAAAAAGAGAGCATTGATCCCCAGCGAATGAAGTGTCTGGAGAAAAGCCGAAGTAACGCTAGGGAAATATTATCACGTGATTCAATCGAATGTTTTGATAAACTTCCCCAGCGGTTCAGCAATGATGCGACAACTTCGTCCGGCTGGATTTGGTTGTCGCTAATCGACATGGACACGAGTTGCCGTATGGCAAAAAAGGGAAGCTAAACTCATTTATGCATTGTCTGCGTGGTACAATGAGTTTAGCTATGTGTCCTTGGTGGTAACATGCTTTGCAGGTGAACAGGTAAGTAGGGGGAAATGGAGTTGATTTGACGCGCTGAAAGGCGGTCGAAATTAGGTAGGAATTGTGGTTGGAATTGTGGGTTGTTTCTCATATAGAATAGAGAAATCCCCACAGACGTACTAGTAAAAGACCCACACTATCATCAGCAAACGAGTGAATTGGGTTCTGACTAATTGACAAGAGATAATTTATAAAGATCAGAGAATGGGTGAGAGTACCGAACCCTGAGGAACACCTGCATTAATTTGATGGGAGACAGATTTGACACCATCAAGAACCACTTGGATTGAATGGCCAGAAAGATAGTCTCTTATCCATGGGATCAGGGAATTGTCCACTCCATATGAAGGCAATTTTGACAAAAGGGCTGGATGTCAAACTCGATCGAAGCTTTTTGAAATATCCAATGCGGCTAGCTTGCTTTCACCGAGGTAATAGATGGAATGGCTCCACTTTTCGGTAAGGTACGCCTTCAAATCTCCTGTGGACGGGTGCTACGGAAGACATATTGGCGGTCATTGAGGAGGTCATTTGATTCCCGATATTTCGAAAGTTGACGGTTGATAAGAGATTTCATTACCTTGGAGAAAATAGAAGTTGGTGCTATGGGTCGATAAGAAGAAAGGGATGATTTGTCACCCTTTTTGGGAATTGGCTGAATGTTCGCTGTCTTCCATCTATTTGGGAAACGGCCAGTAGAAAAAGACAAATGGAAGAATTTCCGCAGTGGTTTAGTGAGTGAAGAGGAACATCTCTTCAAGAGGATTGGGGGAATGCCATCAGGACCAGCCGTATTGTATGCTTTTAGCTCTATGGGTTGGAACAGAGCCCATATTGTGGCAGAAGCTGATAAGCAATATAATTTCGTATGTATGTGGCTATACCACGATGTGGAAAGAACAGTTGCACTAAGTTATATCCAGGTAGATTAAAATCGGAAAAATCTGTATTAGTAATTACCTGGGATTCGATGTTTCTCAGCACGGAAACATCCTCAAAAATAAAAAACAATTGAAATATTTCCTTTTTTTAGTTGTTCTTCACTTTTTATTGAGCTTGTATCTCATATAGTTAAAGTACAAATAAGTATCGGTATATACACTTCATCAGATTACAAGAAGTGTAATTGGTTTACTTTATACAATTAACCTTGTGGCGGTTCCGCCAAACCCCACTACCTACTTACCCGAAGAACCCCCATAACTACAACCCAATCTTAATAGTTTTCTGCTAATGCAATCGCATTAGCACCTGTAAATGCTCAACGCATCAAGCTTATCAAATTTATTTATTTAAAAGCTTCTGGAAAAGAATTCCTACCTGCATCCATTTATTCAAAATTCCTTTTAAGAATGCTGTTCCAAACAGCATATCCGTGAAAAGAAAACTTATCGGTTCACATATAATGTAACCGCATAATCAGGGAATTTTAACATTGAGTTGGCTATTCCCAGCCTCACATGTGTACAACAATGTCTTCATACACATTGGCTGGCGATTCATTGGCCAACTGCCAAAGCAGCGTCTGGCAGCTTGCTTGTTCAGCTGGCATTTACCCGACCATGATCCCTCGTCTAAACGAATAAATAATCACAAATTTCGTTCATTGCCACAAACGAATTTCCCTCCATATACAAATGCAAGCAAGGGATTCGTTTCGGCCACCGACCCAAGATACGATGTACAATTGTCATTGTATAAAGTATTGCAATCCATTAGCACCTCCTTCTAAGGGCTATTCGGCTATTTACACAAGGGCATCACTCATCGTCCCATCTTTTCTGTTAACACAATTTCTTCGATGCATCGTCGTCTATTTATTTAGCCGCGATGCACAACCTAGCCAACGATCTATACGGTCCCTTTGTCTTCTAATTTCGATGGATCCGTTCCTCATGACCTCGAGGCATGAGAAAACAAAGACACAATTAGCATCCAATGAAATACGGCTTGTTTGCTTAGCCGAACTCACATCTCATGGATGCACATTATGCCCTTTCATTGTTTCAGTTTCGTTCTCATGGCTTTGTCCCATGAATAAACCAATGTACACACATACATATGTACCACCATGATCTCTATTAGGAGATCTGGTTTTCTGTTCCACAGAGAGAGACTTTACGTCTCTCTTCTGGTAAGTAAAAACATAACCTTTGCGGAGAGGATATCCACCACCACCGAATCGAGGGTGAATGAAGAGCCAGATTCCAACGCTCGATGAGTCCTTTACCATCCACCGACCGAGCCGGTCGTTTTGCTCCTGCTATCCGTAGCGTTGCGGACACGCGTGTTGTACCCCAAGTCGTGGCTAGTGTTGCGTCGAATACAGTAGTGTTTAATATATTCAATTAAAAGTAATTTCTTTTGTGACCCCGGTCTAAATACAATAGTGTAAAATGTAAAAAAAAAAACAAACAATTTAAGTAATAAAAAGGCGGTGATTACCAATTAATTCGTGCGTTTCATTTAATTTTGCGTGCTGCAGTTCCTGGGTGTTATCGTTCATTTCTTTCTGTTCGAGAACAATTCTGGCGAGGAGGATTCTTTTGGTGCTCGCATTTGCTGCGTTTCATTCGCTTGCATTCGAGAAACTATTAAGTGAATGATGGGGATGCGAAGTGAATCAGCGCCGTACGGCGGTGCACCATACTCGCTCCCCACAACCTCCCATGAGGCAACTATTTTTATTATTATTTTTTATTATTTATTGGCCTGTAGGAACCCGGAAGTTCATGACCTCACCGACTCGGCTCCGCCATTGTTCCCTGTCCTCTGCGCTCTCCTTCCACGTTCGACCATCCGATCCGATCTCCTCGAGGTCCAATCTAACATTGTCCTCCCATCTCCGTCGCGGCCGTCCTGCCGGTCTCTTTCCCGTTAGTTTACCGTCAAGAATTCGATGCACGGTCCTATCATCGCTCATTCGCGCTACGTGTCCGGCCCATTTTGGCATGATTATGGTTCTATAGACACGGAGCTTTATATTACGTGATAGCAGTTTGGATTTTAACAGTTTACTGGCTGCATGCCAACTAGCGTTGCCGGAATGTAGTCTTTTGTTAATTTCATTCGACGTTTCGTTTCTGGTCGTCAGTATCGTTCCCAGATATTTAAATTCTTTGACATTTTCAAATATCTTGCTCCTGACGTTTATATGTGTTATCTGAGGTCCACCTGCTCTCGCCGTAATCATGTATTTTGTTTTGTCTTCATTTCTTTCTAGGCCCACCGCTTCTGCCGCTTGCATGATGATTTCACTGTTTTTACTTACAGTTTCTAGATTATCGCCCAGAACGCCTATATCATCCGCATATGCGAGCTCTTGTGTGACCCCGTTCAGAGATGATCCGGTCGTGCTGTCGTCTTGTACCTTTCTGATAACATACCCGAGGACAAGGTTAAAAAGGCATGGTGAGAGGCCATTACCTTATTTTAGCCCGTCCCGGATTTCAAATGGTTCTGAGACCTGGTTTTCTATTTTAACTCGCCCTGTGTTTTCGTTCATGCAAATTAGAATGAGGGCGGCATATATTTTCGAGATCCCCAGCTCAACCACAATATGGTAGAGTCTTTGCTTTGCGACTGAGTCGTATGCTTTTTTGAAGTCAACGAACAGTTGGTGAACCGTCTCTGCGTATTCCCACTTCTTTTCCAGCAGTTGCCTTATTGTGAACATCTGGTCGCTTGTTGACCGGTTCCGACGGAATCCGCATTGGTAGTCTCCCAATATTTCTTCTGCGTACGGTGTGATTCTTGCCAGTATGACATTTGTTAATATTTTGTATGTGATTGGGAGCAATGATATTCCTCTGTAGTTTTCGCAGTCAGATCTGTCGCCTTTTTTGAAAATGGGGATGACTATTGAGGTTTTCCGTTTTCCGGACTGACTTCCTTGTCCCATATTATTTTAACCAGTTGGTGGATCTTTGGAGCTCCTCGATAGTATAGTCGTTAGTATACCCGCCTGTCACACGGGAGACCAGGGTTCGATTCCCCGTCGGGGAGCCTCCGGCGCAAGACTAATGGCCATGCCCGGAAAAATAAAATAAATGATTATGGAAAATTTAACAAGCCTCAGGACTTGCTAAATAAGGCCAAGACCGGTTCCCGGTTGTAGTGCCGATGATGATGATGATGATGATTATGGATCTTTCGAGCGGTTCCTCCTCCTCCATGCTTCACAAGCTCTGCCGGTATGCAATCGACTCCGGGAGCTTTGTTGTTTTTTAGTCGATTTATCGCGTCTACAGCTTCGTCGAAAGAGGGCTCTGGGATCTGGGGCTCGGCTGTATGTGCGTCTGGTGCGTTTATTTGTGGTTGATGGGTGCGCACATTGAGCAGATTTTCAAAGTACTGCTTCCATCTTGTCACGATAGTTTTTGTTTCTGTCACCAGGCAGCCGTTTGTGTCGGTAGCCATTTCTAATTGAATTTATGCCGGCATACATATCTCTGCTGTTCTTTCGATCCGAGTCTTGTCCCATTCGCGTTTTTTTTTTGCGTTTGAAAAGTCGGGTTGTCTCTTTCCGAATTGTCGCGTATCTTACTGCGTTGACTTCATCATATGCTTCTAAGTGGATCATTCTGAGGCGTTTACGTTGTTCGATCTTTGCCCTGCACTCATCGTCAAACCAAGGTTTGGACTTAATTGCTTTTTTAAATCCTAATACCTCTTGGGCTGTTTGTTTGATTATGTCTCTGATCGATGCCGATTTAGTGTCCACACTATTGGCTTCCTCTTCCTCACTACTGTCATTCTCTAGGATGCTAAATCTATTCGTTAGTTCGTCTTGATGTACAGCCCTTTTGCGTAGGTCTTTTAGTTTATCAATCTCGAACCATTTGCTCGTCTCCCGCGACTGTCCATGTGGGTTTGCTGCGAGCCGACTCCTGATTTTGCTTATCACTAGAAGATGATCGGAGTCGCAATCTGCTCTTCTATATGATCTTGCGTCAAGGATATTGGAGTGGTGTCTTTTGTGTATGAGGAAGTGGTCTATTTGGTTACGCGTTACGCCGTCGGATGATATCCATGTGGCTTTATGAGGCAACTATATATATGTAAATGAATATATTACACGAATTTATTGTCAAAAATTACTGATCATGTCTCTTATATTTTATGCATATATCATATAAACGTTATAGTCATGAGATTTTATCTATGTCACTCTTATTACATATATATTTTACAAACTTCTTCTGTTTCCAGTTTCTTTTTCCTGTTATTCTTATTATACATTTATATTACACAAACTTTTAGTATTTACTCACGTCACTCTTATTTTATATATATATTTCACAAACATTCGTTAGGTCTCTTTCTCTAAATTAAACATCCACTAAATCTTTCTTAGAACCGATAACTTCTTGCGGACAGCACCGACATCAAAACTTAACGATTAATTCTCAAATCACCGACTTTCTTTTTTGGACTCCTCCGGTCCACTCACCCAACTATCGACTTAAATTAAACTGACTCCCATTACCCCTTCTTGTTACCTTGGGGTCAACATCTCCCGATGACGACAATGCAAATTCGCTCCCCATCGACCTACTTCCTGATTAGCAATTTCAATTTGCTATTGTAGCTGATATATCTCCATCGGTTTGCGTCACAGTTCAACTTCCGCGACTGCAAAGTTACCCAATAAATTTTAATGTGCAATTACACAATTTCCACTTCAATGGTTGGGGCGAAATGAGGAGCAATTAATTCCATTATTGCCCCGGGGTTCATGTGGGTTCAAAATCGGTTGGCGTTTTTTTGGTTTAAGTGCATCAATGACAATGTGGTCCATATCTTTATTTAGGTCGTCATTGGTGTACTTCACACGTGTGTGGAGATCCGTTTATTTGCATAGGATCGCACAGATAACTTTGCACTGCGCGCGGACTCGTGAGTGAAGATCCGTTTGTTTGTTTAGGATCCCACAGTAAGATTTCTCGCGCGAACCGATAGTGTAATTGGGTATCTTGTGTGTATTTAAGATTCCTAAAATGGATTGCACAATTGATCCGATGGTACGGATCGCACGTGCTGTTTTTGCGGTATTTATGTTGAGCAACTTCAGCGGTGTCCGCCAATCACTGTCCGAAGTGATATCCACACCGGAGCACCAATGGAAAACAAACACTGAGGGTTATTTGATTTTCGGCACGACCTAGTCGTTGGTAAATATGGTTCGTTGATTCTTAGAGGTATCCTTATCATTATTACAGTATTAAACTTAGGCACAACCTTCGCATTCACTTGTATTTAGTTAGGCCGCTTTACAATTTTTAACACGAAGCCACTGATTGGAATGACCATTTTAAACACACTCGGTACAATTTCAAATAGCAAACGCCCAATTCTTTAAATCTCGTCTCGCGTATCACCTCCTCGTCGGGGTTCCCGGATTGCCTTCCTCGGTTGGATGCTCCATATCGACTGACTGTCTGCACACACAGATATCCAGATTCCAAACTGGTATCTGTATCTGTACGGAAAAATGTCTCTATTCGATCTGCTAACAGAATTCCGGAAATCTCTGTTAGCAGCATGCTATATTATCCCAGGGGTAATTTTCTATTTTCCTGAAAGGAGAAAGTCATTGACGCATACATCCTTATATCATTATCACCATCTGTGGTGGTGATCGAAGTTCGGATCGACGGTTGTCGATCATGTGCCGCTTCTATTTGCATAGCACATATAGCGCGCGGCCAAAAGATATACTGCAATTTGCATGGATGTATGGTTCATGGGTTTTGTTTGACTTTTGTCAATACACCCGAAATCCATTAGATCTTTCTAATGGGTGTGAAATACAAACAGACACCGTGGGTTAGGAGTAGTTCCCTTGTAGGTTTTAAACCTCATACATTTTGAATTATCTTGTTGAGATAATTACAGTTGCCGTTTCTTTTGTTGGGTGATAGATTTGGTGGTCTTTGTGGTAGACCACCCGCACGTGCGTCCGTTATTCGGAGAATTTGCTGGTGATAGCGAATGCTTGTAACATCGGGTAGATGTTCAGGATTTTCGATTGTGCAGTGTTGGAGTGCGGCGCATTTCAATCTTTATGAATAAGATGAATGAATGCTTTTACCTTTGTTTCAGGTATGCTACACTCGGCTTGTTGCTTGATATTGAAAGCTTTGGGACGTTCAGTTCCTTGCTTCTTTTTATATCGGTTCGCATTTTGCAGCCTCCTATGACCTTTGTTACAGGTATTGTAATGACTATTGGCCGCGTGTCTGTGGGCACGTGCGCTGCCTTATCAGGTAAGTAAGTTCTTTGAAGGTAGGAACCTTACCTGCGCGGAATTGTGCGTTCGTAGAACGCTACACTGTCTCTTTGGCGGTCTTAAATCGAGAGTTGATTACCCTATCGACCAGTTAGATCCGACGTCCATTTACGCGCCACTTTTTTTTTTTGTATTTTGTTAGGCGAACTGGCGCCCTTCTACTCTAAGGCGCAATATCACCACAACCATTACATTAGTCTTGAGTGTGTGTTTTTGGATGTGTTCAAAACTAAAATGCACGTAATGTATTGCACACCGTTTAAACTAAACTCCTTTTCCAGATCAATGTGGAAGCTTAAAAGATTGTGGTTAAATTTGTTGTGAATTTCCAATCCTACTGCTTGACGTTGGTAAACCTATCACCAATTCCGACCCTCATTTTATGTAAGGGAACGTCAACTTAACGCCAAAATTAGATATAATTAAGCCCTTGCTAATCTCTTTGCCTTCAAACAGGGACAGGTTTATAAATAATGCCATCAAGTTAGAAAACCTGACAAGTCTCCGTCACAAAATAGTCCATAATTACCCGTTACAGTAAGTAGCCAACCTTTGTCAATTTTTATGTCGACGAAAAGAAGAATTCCTACAAATTTTTTTTTGGCTTCCTCTTTGTAATTGAAGTTCCCTAATGAAAGAAAATTATAGGAATAAATAGCTCCATTCCCATCCTTGTATTGCTTGGCATCCTTAACTGTCATTTTATGTGGAGGTCATGAAACCAATAAAATGGCAAAGGCGAACACGAAACGCCTTTCCACTTTGGTTGAACGGCAACAATTCTTTTTTCCCAGAAAATGTGATACTCGAACGACTGAAACCTTCCCCCATTGAGCCGCAGGACTGCGTTAGCCCTTCTTTCACATTTAACCATGCATAAGCCGACCATCGTTATTCAATCCTTTTTGCAAGGATGGTAGTCCTAAATTATTTGCCATTTTTTATCTAGTAACATGGCAGCAACAGATGGCTGAACAAATTAAACTAGTGATAAAATTGGTAGTAATAGAAACGAAAAATTAAAACAAAATATTGTTATATCTAAGGTTATGGTCACGCATCCCTCAGCTTCTTAGGTTGGCCGGTGGTACCTCGATTTTCGAAAATATAGCACTACCCAACCTAGACCGAAACTTAATTAGAGTTGAGCAAATCGATTTTGCGACTCAACAGGAGACGGCAATAAGCACCATGGTGGATTCAGTTGGTTCCCAGGTAATTAAAGGGAATTGGGATTGTGTTAGAAGTGGTCCCTGGTGGAGGGGAAGGACTTGGCCCGGAAACTTGATGGTTGATTGGAATTTTTAGGTGGCAGCATTTCAGTTCTGAACACCGCACCCACCATTTAATGGATATTTATGAAAGTGCGAAGTTTTAATTGGATTCGCTTTGCCCCACGTGTACTTGGGTACGCTGTGGGGTGTGGTCGGAGAAGGGGGTATGACTGGGTGGTGGGTAAGAATGTGTATTCGAGCGTCTTCAATTTCACTCGGGTTGTTATTATCTTAATGAATTTTGTATGCTGTACGAAATTAAACTGTGAATTATACATACAATCATGCGTTTCGGTGGGTTAATTAGCACCGAAGTGAATTTTTTCAACTGTACCATAATAGAATCTACAAATTAGAGGCGTTGCTTAGAGAGGTGGAGAGTATCTTATAACTGAGTTGTTAGACATTTAGTCATTGAATTTTCAAGTCAGTAATCAATTTTCTATATACAAGATACTGTACGGCAATTTCGAGGTTTTGGTAAAAACCGAAAATTAAATGATAGATTTGGGCACTCAATTCAATGCGCCGTCTTTTTTGGAATATTAAACAGTTATGATAATCATGAGTTTAGAAAACAGTGCAATTTTTTAAATTTCAGTTGATTTTTTTTTAATAAGAATTAAATGTTACATTAGTAAGCAGTACGCGTTATAAACCCTAAATGTCCGTTTAGGAACGGTTAGGAAATAAGTATCAGTAATGATTCCACTGAAAAGTGGTAGAAGCTAAATTTGTTTTTTTTTTTATTTTACTTCCCGCAGGAAAGGCACTGAGTCAGCGCCCTGGGATGCTATTTTTTCTCGACCGGGTCCATCAGCCAAGCTTCGTTAATTCATGAACTATATTAATCATTATTTCGTAGGAACTGCGTTTTGTCTTGTGTAGCTTGATAAGGGGTGCAGAAATGTTATATGTTCAGAAACATACAAAAAATCACCTCCATGCATGAGTCTTTCACCACCGTTAACCCCCATACATAAAGAGGGGCCAAAAAACGATATACCCAATTATCGTCCCATTGCTAAGCTTTCGCTCATTCCTAAACTGTTCGAAGGCCTTCTATATGAAGCGTTATGTTTTCGCTGCTCACCCATCATCTCTCCTAACCAGCACGGCTTCCTCTCCGGCAGGTCCACTACTACCAACCTTGTCGAATTCACATCCCACACACTCCTTGCCCTAGAAAACGGCGATGAGGTCGATATAGTCACGACCGACTTTAGCAAGGCCTTCGACAAAATCTCCCATAACCTCATTCTCTTTAAATTATCTTCCCTTGGCTTTGAACCCCTGTTGATTAAGTGGATCTCATCTTATCTCAACTCTCGAACCTGCCTGTGTGTGTGTGCGATTTAGATCCACCCTCTCCGATCCTTTCTTTCCAACCTCAGGTGTCCCCCAAGCAGTCATCTCGGCCCGCTACTATTTATCCTAACCATAAACGACATAGTCTCGTACATCAATTACTCACTCATCTCGCTTTACGCGGATGATACCAAAAGTTTCAAGACAATCCGCTCTCCCCTTGACTCCTCACTTCTCCAATCGGATCTTGACAGCTTTTCGATCTGGTGCCAAAATAACTGCCTAGAATTGAATATCGCCAAATGTCACACAATCACCTTCTCTCGGAAACGCTTCCCCACCCAGCCACGCTCCGATCTCTTGCTAGACCAACCGATAACATCGGTTGAATCGATTCGCGACCTGGGCGTCCTGTGCGACAAGGAACTTAGATTTACCGCAGATATCGATGACATAATCCTTAAGGCCAACGCCGCCCTTGGCTTTGTTAAGCGCTGGTCGAAGGAATTCCTAAGCCCCTACGTCACCCGATCACTCTACACAACTTTTGTCCGGCCACTACTCGAATATGCTAGTCAGGTCTGGACCTGTATCAACTGTCTCACATTCGTAGGATCGAGGGCGATACACGTCGGTTCTTGCGCTGTGCCCTCCGTGGACTAAACTGGGAAACCCCAATCATTCTACCACCATACATAGGCCGGCTCCTTCTAATCACTCCCAACACACTTGAGGAGCGCAGAATCCATGCTGACCTCATCTTTGTCCATCGCCTTCTGTCAGGCTCAATCATGTGCCCAAGCTTGCTCTCCACTTTATCATTTCATACAAACCCCCGTAACGTACGTAACCCTCGACTGTTTTACGTGCCCGCTCATCACACTTCTTACGGCGCTAATGAGCCCATCTCTCGTATGCTACGACGGGCCAACTCTTTCCCCACCTCCTTCGATTTCAATCTCACCACTCCTGCCCTCAAACGACGACCCAATTTCAACCTCTCCCCCCAGCTCACCAACCCCCGCCCCATACCAGTACGTAGGCGTTCACTTCACTGTCACTGTCTCACAAATGCCGAATTTGCCTCCCCCACAAACACTTGCTCTTCCCTAGCCTCCTACCCCCCTATCGCCCAGTCATTTTCACCTCCTGGTTTTTCTTTTTTCTTTTTTATTCTCCTTCTTACTCTAGACGTAAGGTTTTTTTTATATTAAGTTTAATTTAAGCTTGCATTAAGCAAAATAAATGAGAGTTCTGCCCTCACTAAACTAAACTAAACTTTGCCGTTTTCTCTTCCTGGTACCGGTTACAGGCGCACAACCGGTATTGCTGATATTCCTTCGCGTGTTCAGTTGATTGTATCTTCTTGGTGTTTTCTATTTAATTAATTATCTTCTGCATTTCGATGAATTCTTGTCCATACGATGTGGAACTTCTCTTCTGCTGCGATATTACGTTCTTTTAATTGCAATCACAGCGATCGATATTTATTAGGTGCACTCACTGGAGCTAGGTGTATTCAACGCTTTCAATGTCAATAATGGTTCGGAAATCTCCTTATCGCGTGAACATTAACCACTTGTTCGCATTCCTTGATTTTGTTTGTTATGATGTACTTGAATCACGGATAACTATTGTGTGGGTTCTTTTTAGCTTAACTGAAGAACCCCCCATAACTATAACCCAACTTCCATGGTACTCGCTAATGCAATCCCATTAGCACCCGTAAATGCTTCACGCATCAAGTTTATCTAATGTATTTATCTGAAAGCACCGGCAAGAGAATTCTTACCTTCATGCATTAATTGGCATTCGAAATTCCCTACAAGAATTCTGTCCAAACTGGTCGGACCATAAATCCAAAACCCAATTCGGCATCTTCGGTTGCCAGGCAAATCCCAATCTTACCATATGCATATTTCCTAGATGAATTCCTGTAAACGAAACAATTTGGTTCACATATAATGTAACCATCATAACCAGGGATAATAAACATTGCGTCGCCTATTCCCAGCCTCACCATGTGTACAAGAAATTCCTTTACATACACATTGGCTGGTGACCTTTGTCCAAGGGACAAAAGCAAATACACGCATCTAGCGTCTAAAGGCATAAACCAAATCCTATAGCATAAGAAAATGCAAATAGGAATTGTGTACTTACCCTTGGCAGCGATGCCATAAACACTAATTCTCAGTGAATATGCTAAGACCAATTAGCACGATGTCCACGATACATTGCGGTCTATCAATACAGCTGCAATGCACATCATAGACAATGATCTACACGATCTCTTTGCCTTCCAATATTTCTGGATCCGCGTCTCATGATCTCGCGGCATGAGCAAACAAGAATCCATTAGCACCCAACGAGATCCGGCATATTTACTTAGCCGAACTCACATCTCATTGATGCCCATTATCCCTTTCGATTTTTCAGATTCGTTCTCATGGCTTTGTCCCATGAAAGAACCAATGTTCACACATACATGCGTACCACTATGATCTTCTCTATGAGATCCGGTTACCTACCCCCAAAGAGGGATTTCACGTTTCTCTTGGGATGGGAAATGCATCCATAAATTAAGAGAGCCAGTATCACCGGCCGAATTTCCCTTGCTAGCGAATTCACATCGCTGAGTCGTTTTACACCCATCGACCGAGCAGGTCGTTACCACTCCCGCTCCCCGGTGCGCACGGGGATGCGAATATACCCCGTCGAGTTGAGTAAGCGCGCGATTAATACAAAAGTAGTTCTTTCTTGTGCCTCAAACATAATCACCACAAGCAGTATCTTATATTTTTGCGGATCCGTGTTATCGTCAGTGAAAGTAGAATCTGTTTTCCGTAAGCTAATTAAATACTGTAAGATCGGTTTTAAATAAAAAGAAACTATAATTTCAATAAAAAATCATTCGAACATTAATCCAGTGTGTTTAATTTCTGTGCTGTGGTATTCTGGTCGTGTCTATCTCTTCCTTTGGGTCTTTTGCGAACCATCATCGGCGGACGTTTTAGCAGTTGTGAAATTGTGTCGGTGGAACAATTTATGATGGAGGAAAGAAGTGAATCAGCGTCGTACGCCGGCGCATCATACTTCTTCCCCACACTACGTCGCACCCCGTTTTCGTACGTTTTCGGTTTTACTTTCCTTAACGCACCTTCCTTTTCGAGTTCGTAATCACTTACAACATCACTCGCTCTCGATTTCCGATTTTAGCTGTCGTATCGCTTCAGATCGTCTCCTTTACCTTGTCGATTGTTTTGTTATCTTGTTATAACTTTCTTTCTCGTTCGAAAATCCCGCACTCAATCTTAATTCCGTCCTCGAGTCTGTTTTTCGTTTTTTTTTCTTTCTCGATTGCCTCTTTGTTATCCCGTTGACGGTATCGTTCCTTTGTTTACTTGTTCACGCTATCGTTCAAAAATTTATTTTTCCCCAAAACTCGTATTTTTTTCTCTCGTTTGACGTTTCCTTTTTCGCTTCCTTTGTACGCGCTTATCAGCCCATCCGATCTTCGTTATGTTTCAACCAAACCTCTTCTCTCTCCTCCATACTTTACAAGCTCTGCCGGTATGCAGTCGACTCCGGGAGCCCTGTTGTTTTTCAATCGCTTTATTGCGTCTACAACTTCGTTGAAAGAGGGCACTAGGATCTGTGCGTCTGTGGGTTGGTTTTATGTTGGCATCAGCAAGGATGCGGGTTCCATAAAACACCACCGATGTAGAAGACAAAGCACTAATCAAGCACAGGAAACGATGGCGGAAACAGGAACACTTACTAAGTCCTTTTATTGGCACTTGGTCCAAAAACTCCACTGCCTGTCACTAAAAATTGTTCTCCGACCAATACCAATAAGGATTAGGAAAATAAAAACTCGCTGGTGGACATCTTATTGTTTAAACGTTGGCTTTATTATTGTTTAAAGTTTCCTACTGGTGGTACACGCACGATATTTTAATTACACGAATCATACGATTTATTTCAGTACTCACAAGAGTCGATTCATTTATATTAAGTTACTTACTAAACACACACTGTACTTTGGAGATTAACGCAAAAGACACGACAAATGTAATTAGCCAGTTGTTACCGCTGACTAAAATAACACCAGCTGACTCCCTGATGCAACGCGGCTAGAGGTGAAGATTAATGTTGAAGACGGGGCAGAACTTCACATATGTATTCGCCTGGGGGCGAACTCGACTTCTTCAGATGTTAAATTTGACTGCGTTGAAAAGGCGCGACCGTCCGCTATGGCGATTGACATCTGACTGCTGGTATGCTCGTCAACATCCACTAACCGCGATCGTCATGGATTCCCCACCCAAGGGTAGCCAATTAGCCCTTGAAATCCATTGGATTTCTAGTACACTCCCCGACAAACATATTCCCCACACCTTTTGACAGTCCATCATCAACTGTCAATCAATGATCATTGCATTCTTTGGAAAATTGGGTTTTTAATGTACAAAACCATGTGCCTTTTTGCTGTAAATCTCTGCTTTAACTAGTTGGTGAATAAAGTTGTGTTCAACGATAAGTCCATCGAGAATTTATCAGTTTTCATTTGAGTTTATGATTTATTTAAGTTTTCCCAAGTTAATTAGTTCATGTATACAAATATGTCTACTAACCGTGCCCCAAAGTCTGGATTCGCTGCTGAAGCCGAACGCAAAAGACTTCTTGTCCATTACCCATGTTGACGTCCGGCGCCGTGCTTCCTCGGTTGAGGGAAGAGCGGGGACCTTTTGTTTTTCTTTTAGTTATTATTCCGCTCCGATAGAAAGTACGTTTGAGCGGAAATTTGTTGCAATTGATAATTAATTAATTAAGAAAAAAACTAATTCCGTCTCCTTAATATTGTTTATTTTGTGTATCATCTTCTTCACTCAAGGAAAACTTATTCTCAACTCAAAACATAAATTTACTTGAGACTGTAAGCAATTCAACTAACTCTGTTCTCTAACTCAACTCCAAACTCAAACTGATTTTACTATTGAATTTTTTCTCTACTTATAGAACATTATGTTCTAATTTACTGTAAATTATAATATGAACAAAACAAATTATCTCAAAGTATTCCTTTAGTTTCTGTGACTTTTAAATTGAATAAAATTTGAACGAAAATCAAAGTGCTCTGTTTTGAAATAAAAAGGGGCAAGGTATTAAATGTGCTGTAACTGGCAATATTGTGAATGTTTATGAATGGTATGTATTAAGTGAGAATGTAATATATGTTAAAGGAAGTTTTTAAGGATGTGTAAGGAGATTCAGTGTTAAATTTAATAAGGGTAGTATTCTGGAATACAACACCCACAACCCAATTCACTTGTTGCTGATGATAGCACGTTTAACATACGAACATTCCCGACCAAACTCTTTTAACCTCATTATCAATCAACATCGCTTAATACATCGAATTCCGAGATCAATAAGATGTATCAATGGGGATTATCTAACCGTGTAGAATTCAATGCCCTAAAAACTCAGCCCTGCTTCTTGTCGTTAAAGGCGAACCCCAAAGGAAATATACTATCGATTGAACGGCACTTGCATCCACGAAGCCAAGGAACTATCAAGCCTCGGCACTCAAATTAATTCGGTTCTTAATTGGAAAGGCCTGTGGGGGTTCTCTATATCACACGGAGAACCACCCACAATTCTAATCAACCTTGACCGCGTCACCTTAACCCAAATCCCCATGCAAAATCCGCAATAGCATACATCCCAAACTTCGCAATAAGCACACTCCTAAACCCACAACAGAATATATTTTAAATCATCCCCGCATACACTTTCCCAAAATTGCTTCGGTCAATTCTTCATCTAAACCATATTCCCTTGCTTGCGACCAAGCAATTCTAATTTCCCCCGAAACCATATTCCGTAACGAACGCATATTCTAATTTACAACGGCATACATTTCCCCGAAATTACTTCGGTTAATATCTTACATAAACGATATTCCTTGCTTGCACCCAAGCAATTCCACAATTTCCCTCGGAAACCATTTCAGTTCATTTCCTACATACATCATACTCCTCGTCTGCAACCAAGCGACAGCTAATTTTCCACCAAACAATCACAACGATCAAGAGCCTGGATCATACTTGGCTATGCCAATTTCTCGGTATACACAACCAACGAATCCAACTCAGCTTATACGGCGAGGATTCGCTGGAACTGAATTCCTATGCAAGCATAGCAACTTTTCTCGAAATTACTCGTAAGTGGCAGTGAATTTATTTTAGCTATGACTCCACTGCCACGACGCGATGAACTTTTTCCTTCCAATAATTAGACAGTCGAGTTACAACCACCGTAGAGTGCGCACAGTCGCGTGTTATCTTTCTTGCCCAAGTCGAGTCGATGGGGAGCTCGCGTTAGCTATTAATCCGCAAATCGCTGCAAGACGGGAAGGGACCGTTTTAAATCCCCGCCGAAACTAAAACGAGCAACCGGCCCTTAAAAGAAAACGAGAAAACAAGGCATTCGTACTGTTAGACCGAACAAACCCCGTCTCATATCGCGCGGCCATTGCGTAGCAGACACGTAGCCGAAGGAATAGGTAAAGCACTTCGCTCGGCGCTTGGAACACGAGCAGCGGCAAAGGGAGAACAATCAATTGATCGTGTAAAATGCAACGGAGTGTTTGTCAGATCCCCAAAGGGACCTTAGACGTTCAGTAATAAAGTGGATGGACACCAGAACACGTGTTAACCTTTTCCTCATTTTCGCAACGCATTGCTAACTTTCCTTTCCGTAAGTACGGACGACGGTTTGCGACGAACTATTTAGTGGGGTGGTAGTGAACTAGTGCCATACGCTGGCACATATGCTTCTTCACCCCCCCAGGCCACAAATGTGAGGTTGCGAAAAGCGCAGCCAAATGTGTAGGGGATTCCTTACGGGATGCAAACAACACTTCATTCCATCCAACCCGACCGCTCTTTACGAGGCGTACATATTATGTTGCTTGAATTAAGTCAATAAATGGGGAAGAGCCTGACTCAATTGGAATATCGCTAATAGCAATTCAACCATTGCCATGATGTCATCACCCGCATTTAGACTAAGCTTAGATTTGATGTTTTCCCCGCAGTAATATCGCCCGTCCGTATAAGTCGGCCCTTAAGAACACCCAAAAACCGACTAAATTGCTCGCAATTTATGATAGCAGTCATTTCCCAAAGCCCAATTGCATAATGCAGTCCTCTCATTAGCTGCCTAATTGCAGTGCATTTCAAAAGCCATCTACTTTTTGAAAAGCAACATTTTGAATTTGCTATTCCCCCTTTCAAGCACACATAATCATCCGTCCAGCTTAATTTAGGTTCTTCCCCTTCGCGTACAATGGATATCTGCATCTCGGACTATTTGCCCTAATTACACCGATTGTGATATCCCGCGGCATGCTCCGGTGTCTAATTGGAATTGTAAACGTTGCTGCTTTGGGTCGAGTTTTTTTTTTTTCTCATTTACAACTGAAAACATTTTAATGAACCTCAATGAATGAGGGGTTATTATTCCTTTCGTAATTTTTGTTAGCTCTTTGTTCCTATCGAGGATATCTGATGGATGAAGGTCTGTCTCATCCTACCCTAGAAGAATCGCTTCGCTTTGCCTACCACAATACTGATGCAGAATATTTTAAATTCATTCGAACATCATTAAGGTGATTTCAGGTGGTAAAACAGAATTTACATAACCCGAAAAAAACAGGATACAAAATTACTGTTTATCGAAACAGGATAAAATAATTCAGTTTGATTGGTGTTTATTTGAGGAAAGGCTCGTATTTCATTTGGCCTCAATCAATCATGAAGATAGATAAGATATTTTAAATAACTCAATAGAGTTTTATTTAGATAAGAGTAATGGTGACAATAAATCCGGTTTGAGTTACACCGCAGTAACACCTTGGCCTAAATTTTAACACAAACGATTGATTTATTGGCGTAAAGCCGCAATAAGACTCAAGTGGTTGGCAAACTGAAACATATAAATTACTTTCAGGATCTTTATTTGATTTGTACGTTTAAATTGCGGAAAGTTTGAATGTCAACTGTGGAGTACTAAATCTCCAGTGTTACTGTTCATCCTTGTGGGTGTATTGGATTAGGATTTGATTCATGTGATGAAGAGAACGAATTTTCACAGTTATTTTGTGACAGGGTGCTGAACGTCCTTTTTATATTGCGACTCATTTTCGGAGACGCGTTTCGACCCAACTGCTCAGTCAAGAGGAAGTTGTAAAAACGATTGCTTCATTCTCTGGCCACTAAGTGCTCCACATAAAAATAAATTTGTAACAGTTCAGTCTGAAGCTCATTGAAGTCAGAAAATACAGATCCTTTAGAAAATAAACTGTAAATGGTCCCAGAATTACGTAAATAGGAATCTAAAATCCTTGAAACCTCCCACAAAGCAGCAAATGTCGGAATGCAATAATCAGTCGGCCACAACGCAATAGAAATGAAGTCTTCGCAAGCCTCGAGCCATATAGGGAAATATAAGGACGTCTAGTAGCTCTAAAAAAAAAAAAAAAAAAAAAAAAAAAAAAACCACTGGCTGAAAGAGCTAAATAGAACGTTTCATTAAACAAAACATTTACAAGGATCTCTCAGCGAAGACAGTGTTGTTTAAAGTCGTAATTAGAAACCAAATAGCGACACAGAGGGTAGATTAATGTCTACAAAAACGGTTTTTACCAATCAATACCCCTGTTAAGTACTTTTTTACACCACACACGCTTATTTGTTAATAAAAACACACTTTGTTTCAGGTAACACTTTTACTTATTAAAAGATCATTTACTCCGTTGTTACTTAACAAGCACATATTGTTTCACTATTTTATTTATTAAAAGGACATTTACTTCGTTTTTACTTAGTACAAGCACATATTGTTTTACTAACTATTTTATTTATTAAAATGTCGTTTACTTCATTTTCACTTAGTACAACACGACGGATATGACACGAACCACTAATGACCGCCCCAAATCTCAGAAACCAACTCCCCGAACGAAGACTTTTTTTTCTCCATCATGCAGATCGAAGGATATGTCCTTTTTTCTGCCTGGCCCGTTTGCCAGCCGCTATTTCCATTCTTTATCTTTCCCGGGTTGGGATCAAAAGAGGAAACACAAAGGAAAAATCAACAGAGGATCGTGCTAATGCACATTTATGATCCTCGATGTTGTTGGGCGCTAAAGCGAACGTGCGATTCGTTTTATGGCGCAAGTTATTTGTTCTAGGCGAATGGACAAGGATGTTCCCTGTGGGAAATGGTTTGGGTAAACAAACCTTTAAAGGATCATAAAATTGCAGATGCGCATTTTATGATTCTCAACAACTTTACTTGAAAGTTGGTGATTTTAAATTTCATAGATTTGGATCCAGGGGATGTTGCGTGTTGAACATATGGTTCGTTCTTTCACGTCTTGGATTCAAGTTAAATTCAATATGGGCAAATTGAACCTGTAGTTCAATTTGTTTGATATCTTGTGATAACCAGAATCACCCACATCCATGAGGATGTTGGGCTCGATCTCGAGATATCTGAAAAAGGAAAAAGGGGTGTGTGGGGGGGGGGGGGGGGGGGGTATCTAAGGGTAGTGTGGACATGGTTAGTACAAGTGTTCTCTAACTACTTGGATGGAGGGATGGTGGGAAAGAAATCGTACAAGACCGGCAGGTCTTGAGAGCGGTAGTAAACGCAGATCACGTCTTTGGCGTCTGATGATCTGGGCTTTGGTCGGTGTGTAGTATGTTTGTGTCGTCTTATACTGTGCGTGCGTCTGTGTGTGTGTGGTGTGTTAGCAGTATACCCTATGTGATGGGTCCAGAAATCATCTATTATAGAGGGGAATGTTGTTGGGAAGGGTGCCTTCTTCAGTTTTGTACTGAAAAAGAAGTTGTAGTGGTCTGATCCGAATAGATCGAGAGACAGAAGCGGCAAGAACGCAAGACTTCCGTACAAGTAGGTTCTCGCTATTCTGAATGCTTTCGGGGTACTTGTATGCTCTTTCTAGCAAGTACTCGTCGATAGGGGTAATGGAGGCGCCTTCGTATAGGTGAGAGTTTGGGTGTTTGGCGACCGTCAGGCATTCTGGAGTGATGGGTGTATCTTCTAAGGAGTTTCCTTTCGAACACTCGCAGTCTGTCCATTTGGGTCGAAGATATGCAGGTCCATATGAGAAAGGGGTACGATATTCCAGATCGGATTAGCTGCTTATAGCAGAGACGCTTAATTTTGGCGTCAAGTTTGTTGTTCCACTTCAAAATGTTGTGCAGTTGCTTAGATCGACCAAGGCCCCTTTGAAGAGTGTGGGTCACATGTTTGATGAAATTCATTTTTGGGGTATAGATGATCCCAAGATATTTCATCCTGTCCTGTGATCTAATCGTAGTACTTCCTATATATACTCGAATATTCTGTGAATATTGAGAAGTAGGTTGGGAGTGTTTACTAGTCAAAATGATAGCTTCTGCTTTAGATGGGTTAAGTCGGATTTTCCATCGACTGTAATACTGATACAGTTCGTGTAGGTGACGGTTGAGTCGATTTGTTGGGAGCTTACGGCTTTTGGATGACGTATATACTAGGACATATACTGGTTTACTCTCCCGTCCACAGGGCGAGGAATATCGGAGGTGTAGATATTAAATAATATGTGGCCTAGAATGGAGCCCTGTGGTACGCCTGCAGCGACGTTATAAGTTCGGGAAGGCTTTCCATTCACTCGAACTTGGATGGTTCTGTTTAGAACGAACTGGTAGATGATAGTACACAGCGTTCTACTGAGGCCGGTATTCAGTAAGTGGAGTTTTTCGTTCAAGGTAATAGTCAAGCTGTCCCAATTTGTCCGCCCATAATCGGTTATGTATCTGATATGAGGTCACGATGCTCGATAGCCGCGGATGAACATGGTCACGGCGTTGTGGTCAGATACATCCACCGATACTTGCGGAGGAGTGATTTGGGGAAGTAAATCTTTGGACACAATAAAGATGTCCAGAATTGAGTTACGTCGGATACCAACCGAGGTGCGACTATTTCGAAGTTGAGGGCACGACAGTTTTCGGTGTACCATTGGAACAACTTTGTGCCGTTTGGGCAAGAGACGGAGTTGTTCCAGCGGGGATGCCTGGAGTTCAAATCGCCGCCTGTGATGAAGGGTGTATACCCCGAGGACCTTATTAATTGGCAGATATCTTCGGGATTAATGGGGCCATTATTGGTTTTATGTGAGTGGTATACGGAGTATATATTCACTCTACCGTTATTAGCTAGATGCGATTCAACCCCGGAGACCTCTATGGACTCGAAATGTGTGAGGTCAATAGCTTCATGGCGAAGCTCGTTATTAACCAGTATACAGGCGCCACTTCCATTGATGGTGAGACGGCCAGTGAGGGTTCGATCTCTTCGAATTATGGAAAAGTTTGGGAATACGGCGCGGTGACATGGATGTAACCTAGTTTCGGTTACAAGAACCACGTCCGTATCCTTTAAGAAGTCGGAGACTATCGTACGCTTTGAAAGCGAAACAAGGGAGTTGACGTTTATAAGAATAACTTTTGTTTTGGCATCCATTTTGAGGGTATGTCTTGCATATGCCGTGAAAATGAGTGCATCCCTCTCAGCCTCGGTTGTTAGTTTTTCATATCGGGGTCGAATATCCTCATTCAGGTGGGAGAAACTATGTAGGTACTCGAACATTGAGGATTGCCCTCTGGGAGGCTTTTGTGCAGCAGCTTGAATTTGTGGGGTTCTGTTGGCCTTTAACGCGGGTCGCTTAGGGGCCTGATTATGTTTTTGAGGGGGAGGAGTTGGGAGAGTTTTTATACTCTTTGTTTGTCGGCCTTTAAGCATGTCGGCGAATGTAAATCCATTTTGGATGAAGTTTTGTGTGGCCTGTTTTCCGAAGTCTGACTTGGCTGTTTGTTTAGCTCGAGTCTCTTTGGATCTTTGAATTATTTCATTATATTCAGTACAGTTCCTGTAACTGGCCGGATGTCCTTTCTTTCCGCAGTTGCACCAAGTTGGCAGTGTTATTTCATCCTGCACATTTGTTGTGGGATCGTGTTTGGCTGGCGGTAGCACTTGCCAATATCGTGGGATTTTCCGGAACGAACGCGACGGCGGCTCACGTTGCAATTTCGGGAGACATACCCGAAACGTTGGCAACGTCTGCATTGAGGTATTTCGCTGTTGTGAAATACCTCGAAGAGGACTTGCTGATGCAAGATTGGATGCGACTTTGTCCGTATTATTGAATCTCTGTCGGTCGCTGACACAAGGTGAAGCTCCCATATGTTCAGCTTGCTGTATTTTTGTGGTCTGATTTTCACAAACCGTTGTGGAGAAGAGAATTTTTTAACGTCAGGTAATTTGACGTTGGGAAATGTTGCCTCAAGGGGAAACTGATCACGAATCCAAGATATGCCGCCCTTTTATACTCTGTGGCGACAGAGATTTGTTAAAAATTTTACTTAAAAATTCCAAGAAACACAAACAAGATTTTGTGTGTGCTTCAATTGGAATGGGATCTTAGGAAGTGGGTGTGAATTTGATTGAACAAATTCCCGGAATGAAAAATTATGAAATGCATTTAGAATTTGGCATTTCATAATGTTAGTGTTAGTGGGAGATGAATCAATGTACGACAAATGGATTTTAGTTAAATTTGTCGTGCATATGATTCACTTGGGGAATCTGATTGGGATTATCGATAAATGGTTGGGCAATTGGGAATTGAATCAAATTAACTTTTGGTTTAATTTGTCGCACTATAACAACAAGATTGGGATTATAGGTAATATTGGGGATTGGCTGGGAGTAGTGGTTTAAGATCACTACACAGCGTAAAGTCTCCACTTTCAACCCGGTGAAGGCCAGAATGATCCTTGTCCCTGTTAAATCCAAGTTGACATGCAGTCTCCACCAAGTAGTGAACCAATGCACGCAGCGGCATCCTGAGAAAGGTTGGCGCAAGGCTAATAACCTTCCCCGGAAAAACAAGTTATTATGGACAATTTAACAAGTCTTGTATATGGACCGGATATCGGTGGAGAGATTTGCTAAATAAGGCCAAGACCGTATCCCGGTTGTAGTCCCGATGATGATGATGATGATATACAAACAATTAATATCAAAAACAGAGTATATTATTGGAGGTGAGTGCCAAGGAGAGAAAAGTAAAACAAGTCTAGTTTTTAATTAAGCAACTTATATACAAACAATTAATAACTAAAACAGAGTGTTTTATTTTCAATCTGTGTGTCGAGTATGTGTGTTGTAATTAAGGTGTCATCGTCTGTCGTGGTCGTCGTCTTGTATCCGGCCCATATCCGAGGCTTGTGGAGTTCGCTTAAGCAGTGTGTCCGGCACGACACGGGTTCAATTAATCCCCAACGCCTTTGGATAACGCTCACCGATTGCTATGCTGAAAATTATTCCTCAAGAAAGACGAAAACAAGTAAGAATAAAACGCTGATTTATTTTACGTAACTTCGGCTCTACTTTATTCTTCCACGGTCACTTTGCAAGAGGTCCGCTTAGTTAACTGCGTACATAATCTCAAGTTTGTTTTCTTTACTGTCTATATTAATCTTAAGGGACACAACGCATCCGCTTTGGTTATTACTTTTAATCCGCAAGTGTTTTTGGATATACTATCGGTAGGTTCGAAACATGTATTTAAAGTTCTTGCTCGCCCCAAATTGTTTCTCTTAATGTCTATATGGGTGAACATTTATAGATCCGATAATTCTTAAACCACCGGAAGGCACGTTAAGTTATACTTCGAATATACAGTAAACTGAGTTGCCCGTTACTGACCCACTGGACTCGTGAACGACCAACCTCTGCTCGTTAAAGAAAAGGAAAAACGCGTTGCGCACTCCACAGGGGGTTGCAATTTGACTCTCTTCGTGGTGGCTGCCAAGACTCGACTGGTTGAAAATGGGCAAGAATCCATTCATGGTGCCGTGGCAGTGGAGTCATCGCCAAGTAAAATTCACTGCGACTTACTAAGAACTTGAAAAGAGTTGCTATGCGTGCATAGGGGATTTAGTTCCAGAGAATTACTGCCGTACAGGCTGAATTGGATTCTTCTGTCGCTATGTATACGGGGAAATCGATTTTGGAAACACGACCAAGTATGGGCATGAGTTATCGGTTAGACAAAGGAATATGGGTCTTGGTCGTTGCGGTGGTTTTTTCGTGGAAATGCAACGCATTGTGCTAGTGGGTTACCAGTAAGGAGAATTGATGTTGTTTCAATTGGTTTAGTTGGGATGGGAGCCGAGATGGTTTTCGGAGCAAAATAAATGTTGCTTGGTTACAAGCGAGGGAAATGGCTTAAGCAGGAAGTGAGCCGGAATGTTTTTCGGAGGAAATGGATGCTGCTTGGTTGTAAGCGAGGGATATAGTTTAAATAAGAAATTAACCGAAGTGGTTTTTGGGGAAAATGTATGCGGTTTGATGTAGATAAGGTAGATGATTTATATTTTGTTGCAAGTTTTTGGAAATGCGTTTTATTACAGATTGGGAAATGGATTCTTGGTAAGTTTGGGGATATATGTGATTGCAGATTCGGGAACGGATGCTGTTGCATATTGGGAAATGTGTTCTTTGCATGTTTGCGAATGTGTGCTATTGCAGGTTTGGGTTATGGTGACGCGTTGTTAGCGGTCAAAATTGGTTGGAATTGTGGGTTGGTTCTGCATGTAATATAGAGAACCCCGACAGGCTTATTAAATTTTCCATAATATTTTGTTTTTCCCGGCAAGGTTATTAACCTTGCGCCGACGTAATTAAGGAATAACACAGGGATAACCCACTCTATAAATAAGCTTGTGGTGACTCTAACAGATACACACACAATTCACAAGCAAAATAGTGAATAGCACCGAACGAAAAATCGAATAAGAAAATACATCAGAGCCGTATACCTTAGCGATAACATAACAATTCACATCAGTGGAGTATAGTCGAGTTTAAAAATCAAATTCTAAAATCAGCCAGTAGCCTGATGGGTAACGCTTGGGTAAATTTTTGGTGATTCAAACTGTCATAGCGTCAGTTCGAATCACACGTTCTTCTTCACTATTATTTCAAACGCTATAAGCTCCCTAAATGTCAACTGCAATTTTTGCGGGATTAAGGAAATATGAACCGACCAAGAGTACCACCTTTAACATATTTTATTTAAAACTATTTAAATTCTTAAAGGCTATGAACAACATATTCTAACCGCAATATTCTTTTCATTTACAGGCGATGGTCCTACCTCCATTGGCTAAATGGCCATATGAAAATGGTTTCACATTTACCACATGGTTCCGTTTAGATCCAATTAATTCTGTGAATATAGAACGTGAAAAACCCTACCTCTACTGGTAAGTTTGACATGACAGATGCTTACATTCCCTGTGGATGACAATCTCTTAATACCCTTCATTGTGTTCTCCTGCTTTTACAGTTTTAAGACATCGAAAGGGGTTGGATACACAGCACACTTTGTTGGCAACTGCCTGGTCCTGACCTCAATGAAAGTCAAAGGAAAAGGCTTCCAACATTGTGTCAAATATGAATTCCAACCAAGAAAGGTACGTTCCACTGACGGTATAACAATTTCGTTCATTTCACATCCGAGTACAATTATGTCCTTCAAGCAATCTTAAATCTTTTGTTTTATATCCTTTCAGTGGTACATGATTGCCATTGTGTATATATACAACCGTTGGACTAAAAGCGAAATAAAGTGCCTAGTTAATGGACAATTAGCGTCTAGTACGGAAATGGCGTGGTTCGTTTCAACAAATGATGTGAGTACTGGCAGTCATCTGCGAATTCTGTGATATATGTATTGTAGAGAAAACTAACAAACCCATAAAAAAAACCCACGTATCTTTTCACCCTGCAGCCCTTCGATAAGTGCTACATTGGAGCAACGCCGGAACTCGATGAGGAACGAGTCTTTTGCGGGCAAATGTCGGCCATTTATCTGTTCAGTGAAGCCTTGACCACACAACAGATATGTGCAATGCATCGCTTAGGACCTGGATATAAGGTAAGACTACTTAAGTAATGCCACACCTTTGTTTAGCTTAGCTTACGATAAAATAAAATCTCTCAACGTCATTTTGGAATGAGAGTTCCTGTTGGTGTTCTTATCTTAATCTTAATTTATACTTTACCTTAAAAGTTTGACGACATAGAAGAATATCTCATATTTTTGCTTAAGTTTTGTAGACAAGTTGAAGGTTCTCGAAGTGAGAGCTTAGCTGTTGAATACTGAAGTGAAGTACGACATTATCTTTGTGATGTTGTCCGAGTGGAAATTATTGCTTTTATTGGATTACACTTGACTTAATATGAATTGTCCTTGTGTCAGTTCATCTTGAATTGATTAATATCTGATCCACTTGGGAACGTAATTGAATTTATCCGATTTCCATCCAATACTGCCGCGACAAATATGTCGATTCTAATTTTAATCACCATAGCAATCGAATTCTGAGTGAATGATTTCGTTATCGACAATAAAAAAATCGCAATATGAATCTGATGCCTTGTGTTGGTGGCCGAATCGTTGTTGTTCTGCTTATTTTTCTGTTTTTGTTGTTGTTGTTTCAATTTAGCTCTTGCCATTAGAAAGTCTTATTTAAGTTTTATCAATAAGAGTGGGTGAGTTGTGTGGTAATCATGTCATCAGGAGACTAAATTCAAGCAATATCAAGATTTACACTATGCATATATAAGAAGGAAAACGTGTTTCCATTATTGCCAATTATCAATCTGTTCGTTTTTAAGATACATCCCGAATGATCAAGAATAGGTGTGCTACAGGGACTCCTCGCCCAAAGAGTTCGTACTATGTTCAACATAAGTTTGCAGAATGTATAACTCGCTGAGAAGTCGTATCAATACCAACTCGGTATCCGTTCCATTTCTGTTCTAAAATTGTTGGTTTTTCAGGCATCTCAACTAACACGAATTTGATCGTTCTCTTTGATCGAGTGATTCTTTGTCACTACCAGAGTTGGCTGTCAATTCTACATTGAGTTATATGTCGTAATACCTCTTGTACAAGAGATGGTATAAAAAAATCCCGCCTAACATCGAAATGAGTATTACGCCGTTGTTCGTTGTTTTCCGTGTTGTATGAAAAATAAATCGACGGTTTAACAAACAATCTCTTGACATGTTAGTTTCCCACATAATGGCTGATTCATTTATAGATCCTTTTAAGAAATCAGTTTGAACCTTTCATTATCCTAAAAATTAACCATTCCTTACATACATCTAGCCACACAAACTACAATCTATATTTCCACCGAAAGACAAAAACAAGCCATCGCCACAGTGTCTGAAAAAAAAACAATGTGTGGAAAGAGAGGCTATCGCAGCTCACAAATCACCCAGTGGAAGATTGTTTTAAAAAAGAAACACTGCCAAATGTGAAAATTGAACATGATCCTTATCGCATCTTCTGCCCCACAGAGAGCGATGATTGTGTCTATTACTTACGATGCCACCGCATCCTATGGGTGATTAAACTACGATGCAACAAAAAAGTGATCGTTTTTCTCGTGAGTCAGACGAGAATTCATAGCCAGCACAACCAGACCCAAGTCACGCCCCATCGAATCGTCTGTGTGCTAATATGGCTGATTGGCCCATGGAGGAAAGCTGGCTTGGGCAGCTGATTGAATCTGAATCGGCATGAATTCTGCGCTCTTCAAGTGTGTTAAGGTTAAATAGATTTAGACGGCTTGTATATGGGGGAAGAGTTCGAATTCAATCCTCGCAGGGCAAAACGCAAAAAACGACGTTATACGCTTTCGATGCTGCGAATATACGACGAGTAGTAAGGAGACCAGACCTGACTAGCCTATTCAAGAGGGGGGCAGACAAAAACTAAATAGAGCGATCGGGAAACGTAGGGATTTGTGAATTCTTTCGACCAGCGTTTCACAAACCAAGGGCATAGTTGGCCTTGAGGAAAATATCATCAATATATGGGGTGGAGTTAAGCTCACTATCACATAAGATGCTAAGGTCACAAATCGATTGTACAAGTGATATCTGTTGGCTGAGTAGGAAATAGGAACGACGAAGAGAAGGGAGTCGCTTATGAGAGAAGGTGATTGAATGACATATGACAATATTTAGTTCGAGCCAGTTGTTTTGGCACCAAATTGAAAAGGAGTCGAGATCTATTTTGAGAAGTGAGGAGTCGAGACGAGAGCTGACCGTTTTGTAGAGTTTACTGTCATCCGCGTAGACAGAATTTGATACTGGAGTCTATGTCGTTAATAGTATGAATAAATAGGAGATGTCCAAGATGGCTGCTCTGAGGAACGCCTGACGTGGGAAGAAAAGGATTCGAAACGGTGGATCTAAATCCGAAACGATAGGTTCGATCTTTACGATAGGAAAAAATCCACTTAATCAGTAGGGGTTCGAAACCGCGAGAGGATAGCTTAAAGAGGATGAGATTGTGGGCGGTTTTGTCAGAGACCCTGCTAAAATTGGTTGTGATTACATCGACTTCGTTGACATTCTCTAAGATACGGAGAGTGTGGGATGATAACTCAACTATATTGGTAGTGGCCGACGTACCCATAAGGAAACCATGCTGTTTTTGCGAGATGATGAATTTGTGTCGGAAAGTTAACGCATTGTAAAGAATGCCTTCTAACTGTTTTGGAATATGCGGCAGTTGGCTATGGGACGGTAGTTACTAAAATCGTTTTAAAGCCCTTTTTATATGTATATTAACAAAAGAAGGTTTCCAAATACTTGGTGTTGGCCATGCATCACGTCGACATGAATTCCCAGGAAGGCAAGCGCCAGCACACAAGTTCCTGGGAAACAACGATCAGCGGCGCACCGATTCGCGGTACCCACTAAGGAGAACAGCACCCAGGAAACGAGCAAATGAGAGGACGGGTGCGGGCCTATATAAGGCGAGCAGCAGGAGTTACCATGGGAGCTCCGAGTTGCAAAGGGACTTGACAAAGTAATAAAGATTAAGCAATTGTAGCAACGGTGTTTTATTTGGAGAATACAAGAATCGTACTGGGCAAGCCAATAACGCCGTTCGTCCACAGCAGAGTCCAGCTCTGAAAGTACGGCACGCTAACCAAATAAATCGTTAGGGAGGCCAGCACCGGAATACAGTCCACACGAAGCGAAGGAGTTGAGACGACGTCGGAAATGGTGCCGTCCCCAGAACAGTTACACTTAGGAAAACATCTTGTGTGAGGGATAGATTGAAAATCTTTGAAAGCTGGAGAGAAAGAGAAAAAGAAATTTTTTTTTTAAAAGGACAGCAGAGAGTCCATCAGGGAAAGCGCTGAGCTCGTCTTCAAGCAAGTTTAATTTTCCCCCGACTATGTGATGCCGGATAATTTGAGAGATGAAGGGGCTAAGGGAGATTTCGGGCAGGTCTTTGAAGTAAGACGGTTTAGGCTTGAAAGAGGTGTCCGCGGAGGATTTTTTAAAGAAAAAACCGAATAGATTGGCAATAGTTTGTGGGTCGGTTGAAGTAATCGTGTCATAGGAATGGAAGTTGAAATATGCGCGAGATCTCCGTTTGTAATTAATAAAGTGGTAAAAAGATTTGGGGTCATTGATCAGGTTGGTTTGTGTTTCTGAGAGATAATTGAAGTAGAGGGAGTTATAAAGCTCGCGAATTTATAAAAGTGACCGAGATCGTTGGGGTAGCCTAGGGAAGAACATGTTCTTAGGAGAACAAATTATTCCTCTTGTTCCGAAGAGTACGGAGCTTGTGGTTGTAACGTGAAGGCGATGAAACCGATGGCCTATGTTGAGAATAAGGGACATATAGGGAAATGGCATTGTAGATTTCTTTATAGAGAGTGGCAGTTGCTTCTTCTACCTCTAGGTGATCATTATTATTATTATTATTTATTGGCCTGTAGGAACCCGGAAGTTCATGACCTCACCGACTCGGCTTCGCCATCGTTCCCTGTCCTGGGCACTCTCCTTCCACGCTTGACCATTCGATCCGATCTCCTCAAGGTCAAACCTAACATTGTCCTCCCATCTCCGCCGCGGCCGTCCTATCGGTCTCTTTCCCTCTAGGTGATCAAATCGACATTTTTTTTTACACAAACTCGCACACAAAAGGAGATTTTTGAGTACCCTTAAATGTCCCAACACAGTGTAAGCGGAGCGAAATGCGAAATTGAATTCACAGTGAAATGCTATTCTGCTACGACACTCATTTAAAAGGTGAAAGTTAGTTTTGTGGAAGTTGTACGAAAAGTTGACGTGGAATGGTGAGATTCGACCTAAGCATTCACGATAAAGGGATACGAGAAGCGGGGGTGGTAATTGTCGATAGTTGAGAGGGCGTGAGGACTAAGGGCAACTGGGGAATCATAGGGGTCGGTTGTAAACACAAGGTCAAGTTACCTCTCCGTATGATTTGGTACATTACTTATTTGACAGCGGCTTGAGTCGGTACGACCGTCTTTAAAGAGGCATTCCTTGGTACTAGTGGGGTTTAAGTTGTAAAAGGATTGATCATCTGACAACGACCATTGGAGATGAGGGAGATTGAAATCGCCAATAACAACGATATTGTCTAGGGAAGTGCTTAACTGTGGTAGGTGATCAACCCCTGCCATTGCGTGTTCAGATGACACGATCATACCTTATCCAGACCCTGATTCAGAGAGTTGACCTGGCTACATCTCAGCTGGTGCGACGATGATGCACCAATCGGCCGGTCTCTCGAAAAAGAGGAAACAAGCGTACTACCACCCACAAAACTGAACACTCTGTTATCCATTGACTCCAACAAATCGTTCATGTGAAGCAAAAACAGGGTCGGAATCAAAATAGAACCTTGAGGCACTCCGGGGTGCGGGTAAAAGGATACGGATACAGATCCGAAGACTCACCGTCTACAATAATCCGGGTCGATCGATCCTCAAGAAAGCTCTTCGTCGATTCGCAAAGCTGCTGGGGAAGGTCGGTATGAAAGAAGCTTGCTCAGCAATGCCCCGTGCCAAATGCGGTCAAAAGCCTTGGAGATATCCAATGCGACCGCCCTTGACTCACCATGCCCCTCAATCGCAGTGACCATATATCAGTTATAAGGGTCAAAAGGTCTCCCGTGTACCGCCTCCCACGAAATCCGTATTGACGATAATTCAGAAGGCCGTTTCACTCCAAACACTTAATTAACTCTGCATTGGTGATCTTTTCCATTACCATAGATAACATAGACAGTAATGCCATCGGCCGATAATTTTGTGGGAGACACCTTTTCCACGTCTTTAGGATTGGCTGAATTCGAGGCACCCTTGAGCAGGTAGGAAATGTTATTCATGCATAAGATAAGCGGAAGAGTCTGCCAAGAACCGGTGATAGTTCTGGAGCACAGTTCTTACGGGCTATTGCTGGTATTCCGTCCGGGCCGGTTGCCTTCCTACAGTTCAGTTCACGTAGAATGCGTTGAATAGTACGCGGGCGGAACCTCACATCCCGCATCGAAGAAAGTACCGGCGCGATCACAGGCAGTTCCAAAAGACCGCCACCGAGGTTTGAATTCGCGGAAAATAAATTCGCGAGCATATTAGCTTTATCTTTAGAATTTGTGTCTACTGCCCCGCTGTCCGTCACTAGCGGAGAAAAGAGGAGAAATTGAAGTTATTGCGGATAGTCCTTGGCATTGGCCAGAAAGGACGCGAACCAGCTGGGCATTTATGGAATTTATTGGCCAATCAGTCGTGGTAAGCCTTCCTCGCGGTATCAATCGCCTGGTTGCGCGCGTTTCTGATTCTAACAGAATTCATCGGCGGGATTGGAGCGTCATTGCGCCAACTTAGGGACAAAAAAAAATTGGTAATACTTTTAAGCGGTTTTTTTAAATGACGTGTACTTCCCTCGTTAAAAGCGAGCCTTTAGCGCTAAGTGGGTGTCCTAATATGCTATTTTTTATGGGCTGAGTCCATCAGCCAAGTTTCGAAAAATGATTGAGGATTTTTGCCCAACCATTTTACACAGTTTAATGGGAAGGTAGTTCATCGAACAGATAGACATTGGTGCCAGACTGTCACAGCAGCAAGGGTCATCAGTTTATCTTACATATAATACATATAATACATAACTCCTTACCAACTCAACCATTGACTCGGCTATTTATTCCACTAAAGTTGTGGCAAGTCGACTTTGTTTAAAGAGGATTTTTTAATTCCAGTACGCTTTTTTCTTTAATTATAAAGTAACGATTTCTCTGAAAGGTGTGTGGCGTTTCTAACAAATACACACAATACACAAGCAAATAGTGAAGAGCAACACCGAACGAAACATCAGCCATATACCATAGCAATTCGACATCATTTGAGTGTACTTGACATCACTACTTGAGACACTAGTACACGCGGCAGTGCCCCGATGGGTTGAACAGTGGGTCTTATCTTTTAGTGATTCTAACCGCCATAGCATCGGTTCTAATCACGCAAAATTTGCCTCAAACGCTATAGGTATTTTTTTTCCTTACTTCTCACAGGAAAGGCGAACCTAAAGCACTGAGTCAACGCCCTGAGAAACTATTTTTTCGCGAGCGGGTTCATAACCCAAGCTCCGAAAGATGGTCAGGGGTTTCTCCCAACCATTTCACGAAGCCTATAGCTTAATCATCATCATCATCGGCACTACAACCGGGAACCGGTCTTGGCCTTATTTAGCAAGTCCTGATGCTTGTTAAATTTTTCATAATGATTTCTTTTTCCGGGCAAGGCCATTGTCTTGCGCCAGAGGCTCCCCGACGGGGATCCGAAACCCGGTCTCCCGCGTGACAGGCGGGTATACTAACCACTATACTATCGAGGAGCTTAATGGGGTGTATTTTACCGGGCGGCTATGTTTAGGGACCCTACCTACAACTCAGTAATTTTGCCGATTGCACAATACCAAGAGTATCAGTTGAACTTAGGTTTTCACAATCAAACGCGAGAGACAACTGCCTTACCAACTCATCCATTGAGGCGGTGATATATTGGCTGTTCCACTCTTTTTATGTTTATAACAAGTTCACTATTTGTTTGTATGAACATCGTAACTCCTTACAAGGGGTGACAACTACTTTAAGTTACCTAACCATGGTCCCACTAAGGGAAGTTCTAGAATTTAAATTTAGTAGAAGAGGTCTCAACTTCAAAAATCGTATTGAGTTTCATTTAGTTTTTTTTTTTTTTAATATTTATATTGAAGATGGTTGTGAGTTTGCAGAATGTCAAGCAAGAAGAGGGTCGCAAAACATTCACATACATTTTCCTTTACCGAATTCACTTCAGTATTTTAACAGCGTTTGCTCAGGTTTCGTTGCATTTTTGTTTATAATATTATGTTTAATTTTTTGTTGTGAATCAAAACTAATCTATTAATAAGTTATATGAATTAACGGTATATCTTTATTTCCTTTATCTCTCTTTTCACGCTGCACCATAAATCATCTGTGCCTATGTCGCAACTGCACACTCAACTGGCAAATAAATTTCTTTAAATATTTATATTTTATTATTACAAAAAAATACTTATTTGGTTATATATATTAAATTTTGATTATCATTTGATTTTATAATTTGTGTTTGCGTTTCTTACATCACGCGATAACTTTTAAACAATTAAATGTACACAAAATAAATCAACACGCCACACATGAAAAAAAAAAATGATAATAAACAAAAAAATGTAATAACAAACGTGAATTGATAATAAATAAATATAAAATGTTGACATTAAAAAAAATTGAAAATAAAATGCTGACATTAAAAATAAATAATACTAAAATAAAAATTAAATGTTGACATTCAAAATAAAAAAAAAATAAAATGAAAATAAAATGTTGACATTAAAAATAAATATAAAATAAAAAAAAAAAAAAAATAATAATAACGAAAATGAATATAATCACCTTGTAATAAAAAACATAATATATCATAAACAAATTGTAAAATGACCATAATAATAACAACACAATGAATACAACTTATTTAATAATGATAATCAATATTAACAATATGTCACTGTAAAAACAACAAACGTGACGAAACACAAACAAAAACTAATATATCAAATTGGAATATTAATATTCATCATAATAACCTGTAACGTGATATTAAAATATAAACATTAAACAAAATGTTTTAACATATCTGCACAAATATTAATACAAAATATGATATGATAATAATTGTGTACAAATAATATGTATGCAAAACAATAAATTAAAAATATAATGTAACAAAATTATTGATATTCGTAACAATGATTTAAATATTAAATAAAAAATGCGAATTCAACATCAATACATATGTCTAAATATTATTCATTGAACAAACAATTTTACAAAAAAAAAATTTTAATAACTTAAATCAATATAACTAAAAATGAATAAAAATTCAATAAAATTCATGATAAACATAAAATATTTAAAACGAACATTACTTAATTATATATCTACATAAATTCGTTTACAAATTATAATATAATTTTATGACAATAATAACAAATATAATAATAATAACATTATGAAAATAAACATCAATGTTAAACATAACATAATTATAACACTAACACATCTAAAATATGTAAACAAAAAAAACATGACAACAATAATTGCTATATAAATAATAATACTTTACATAAAATATATTATTATTAACAAACACAATATTAAACCACAGTCACAATTTCGTTTCGACAATGAGTGCTATTTAAACCTGCCGGACAATCATAAACGGGTGAGTTTGCAGGCCTCATCTAATGATGCTGGCTCTGAAGATGATTCTTCAACCGAAGTCGATTTAAATGCGGCTTTGGCCGAAGCGTATGCAGTTGTGGCCGCTCGCATGCAAATTGCGGCAAATATTAAGATGGCAACGCATTCACTTCCGGGTACTTCAACAACACCTCTGGGCGCAACAGCAGCTAACTCAGCACCGATACCCGGCAATTTGAACATCGATACTGATTCGTCGTCATTGGTTTATCCTTCAACGAGCTCTGCTTCTTCTTCTACGGGTAGATATTCTTTATTCATTTTAATGCGATACTTTATAGTTTGCTTTTATGTTTAACATTTATTTATATTAATTAATTAATTTTTTGTATTTTTTTTTTTTTGTAACTTTAATTACAATACTCCTTTAATATATTTTGAAATTTAATTTCATTTTACTTTGAGTTTTATTTATTTATTTTGTTTTATTTGATTTTTTTTTCTTGGTTTTTTTTTTTTTGCACAAGATTTGCGAGCGATCTCGAAGTTGCGTAAAATATCAACCACCGATGGCACCGGAACTCCAGGGAGTCTTGGCGAAACCGAAGAAATGAGTCATTTGAGAACTGTAAGCATGCGCGTTGTTTTGTTTTATTTTATTTTTATTTACTACATTTTTTTTTTTTAAATCATTGGAATCGATTTTATTCTTTTTTCAATTATTTACTTGTGGCCATCATTTACGTTTAGCATTAATTTGGCTTCCAAAAAATAATTCTCTTTATCATTTCACTACCTTTTCTCACCATTTATGCGTTCTACATATATTTTTTAGCATACACAAGTGATGCAATGTAGATATTTTTATTGGGCTATTGAAAAAACGATTGCAGCATTTTTCAGGAACATTTTTAGACTACTAGGTTTTTGTGTACTAAGCATGTTGACTTTATAAGATTATTAAAAACAACTAAGATTTTATAAAAAGAGTGATACAAATTTTGAGGGCAAATAACTGTTGAAAAGTGCATTTGAAAATAATCTTCGACATTTAAATTAATAGTCCTGTGAAGGTAAAAACTTATAACAGTGTACATGTTTATATTGCTGTGTTCTCTTACTAACTTCACTACAATTTTCTCTAATTTATGCGTTCTATCTATATATATCTATAAACACATATAAACATATGTTATATATATATATGTATTGATATGTATATATATGTATATATTATATATACATATATCAGTATACAATATATATATATATGTTTATACGTATTTATATGTATATATATATATATACATATATATATATATATATATATATATATATAAGTATATATATATATATATGTATATATAACAGGTGCAGTCTCGATATTTTAAATTGGTTGTCAAAAAACAATTCTGGATTCTTCAGAAAAACTTTCAGGTTAACAGATTTAAATGAATTGAACATCTCATTTTGTTGAAAGTCTCGGGCTGCTAATAAAAACCAAAATATTATAGGTGTTTTGAATACAAACAACTGCTAAAATGTGTTTTTGAAAATCATTTTTGCTATTAATTTAATACTAGCAAAGTAGCCCTAGAAAGATAAAAACTGATGACAGTCCAAGCCTCTATATCACCGAGTTTGTAGAATTTACATCCTTCCTCTGTAGAAGCGTTTGATTAGAAAGTTCAGGAAGCAGTTCTCTAAGGAACTTGTAGGACTCGTATCTTTTTTATTACGCAGTTTCAAATTGTACTTCCTTCTTCGATTGAAAAGGTAGTTCTGTAAAAACTAAAACATCTAACGCTCTAGGTTTTTTGTGACTAAGTCCAGGTTTCACACATTTTTCTTAAGGTAGACACCGCATATCAAGTATTTGGTTAGAGAATTTATAACATACTTTTAATCACCTGAATTTGTATAGTTCGATCATCCTTTTCTTGCCACAAAAAAAAAGGTTATAGGGTGTTTAGTTAGATAAAAGCTAATATTGCGAAGTACAAAGCTTATAGGGGTTTCTCGTTTTTGCTAACCTCCTTCGGTATTAATTTAACGCCAGCGGGATAGGTCTGCGTAACCAACAAATTGCCACTATTTTTATATTGACTAATTCAGAAGATTTACGGCTTATATTAAGATATATGAACAGATACAGCACCGAAATAGAATACTTAGTCAGAGATGTTGCACTGACCACAGCGAAACTCATTGCAACGGTGCAACACAAAAAATCAATATCTTCTCGGATTTACACATAACAAATAGTATGTTGAAGTCCACAATTGAAAATTGGAAGCAGTCATTGTAGGTGTTATTCCCCTACATTCGTTGCTCAGCGGAATCGCCGTAGAAACTCCTTCGACAAGCGTATATTGAGTCGAACTTACATTTTACGCACAATAATGATAAAAATTCATTTGAGATGAGTAAAATTGGTGCGAGGAAAAAATGGTGTTACGGGTAGACTTCTTACACTGCCCCATACACTTGTGTAAACATTTCCTGCCCTCCACCAAACACTTTGAGCCATTTGATTGTAGCCACGTGTGGCATCCCATTGTTTACCTATAACTTAATGCAGAATTTTTCACACGAAACAGTAAGTACAACTGGATATTCATAAAGTATTCTTATCACAACTGCTACAAAATTCAGAAACGTATATGATGGCATGTTGGGTGGTTGTATTACAGTGTGGGTAACGTGTTCTTTTTAGGAAAACTAGAATATTATAGTTTTACTTTTTATATTAAAGCTATGCCAGCAAGCGTTTTGTCTCATTGATTAATTTTCCACCGCCTATTGTTGCCAGATCTATTTTACCATCAGATATGGTACCTCGCCATCTTCCTTCCACCATCCACATTTTAACATTCAATATGTGAAAGATAATTCTTTTAAAACATAAAACCACCAAAAGAGAAACTAAAATTCAACTTGATATACTTGTACTAGTGAAGAATGGAAGGTATTCGAAACTCATGTGACTTATTATAGGCGGTATTGACAACGGGTGTGGTCTTATTGCAGAAATTCTCGGCATAATTTACAAATTAGTAGTTATGTTAAAATGATCAAACTATTATCTTATTGGGCTTTTGGAGGCGAATTAGTTTTATGTTAATAACATGAAAGAGCCGAGTCCTACGAGGCTTAAATTATAATACGGACTTTTCAATTGCACAAAAGTGACAATATGGTATAAACGGATCCGTTAATCAGAAAACGGAGCTGAATACAGCAACGACCAACAAAAAAACATAGCCGCGAGTGAGTGGGCGTACCCAACCAATTATCAGACAGAGAACTATTACAAAAACCGACGCCATCAACATTTCTAGAAGGCTCCAAATAATTGATGTGTCTTTGTTATTGTTTTTTCTCACTTTCATTGTTTACTCAAAAATGTTTGTAAGTTGTCAAGAAACCACGAGTGGCACCCGTCGGAGAAAGAACTCTAGAATGTCACGTTACCGTAAAGTTATCAAATAAAAACGGTGGTACAATCAATTGTGATCCGACAAATTGTGGCCTAACGAAATATATTCCAAGAAACTATAATCCAATAAACTGTGATCCGAAAAATGCTAGTTCGATCCTATTGTACTTCATCAGGTTCATCAAGATGGTACAGAATAAATATTGATACATCAGATGTGGTCGAACAAAGCGTAATGGTTCGACAAAATATTTTGTAACTCTTGGTTCGTTATGAACCCAGCGAAAAAGAACACAAATTAATTAACTTTATATTTTTATTTTCACTATTTTCAAGATACCATGAGTATATCACCGTTAACGCTAATTTGACAGACGTAACCCCTGCAAATATTTTGCTGCCTTATGTAGCCTTATTTGATCTTTCGCCATCATCGGTTGCAGCAGTGGGGCCTCCTTGCCAAAAGCCGTGGTTACGATGGAACCGAAAGATTGTTCTACTGGCAACGGCCTTTCCTGACGCCACCTTACTGTGTTTCTCTGTTGCCTGAGATCACTCTTCAAATCTTACAGCGGACGACTGGTATGCAAAGCCCAGCTCCGATCGCAATTTTGCCAGAGCGAGCCTTCCATTCCATACGCGTGGCGTAACGTCTACGCCTTCGGCTAGTCTCTTCTGTTTCATGTTGTTGATTTTGTTGTTAATTAGTCTGGTTAATGCTGGTGATTGTTACGTTGCATTGCAACAGTAACAAATTGATGTCCAGTTCATTCTGTTGTTATTGTTGATGTGCCAATAAATTGTGATTCATCGAATTTTAACTCAACAAGCTGAACAATGTGTGGTCCAATAAACTGCCACCCAACGAATTGTCGTTCATTGAATTGTGGTCAGTGAAATTGAGGTACAAAAAATTGGAGTTGAACAATTTCTTGTCCAACAAATTATGGTCTAATAAATTGTTGTCCAATAAATTGTTGTCCAATAAATTGTTGTCCAATAAATTGCGGTCTAATAAATTGTGGTCTACTAAATTGTGGTCTACTAAATTGTGGTCTACTAAATTGTGGTCTACTAAATTGTGGTCTACTAAATTGTGGTCTAATAAATTGTAGTGTATTAAACGGTGGTGTACTAAATTGTGGTCTACTAAATTGTGGTCTACTAAATTGTGGTCTAATAAATTGCGGTCTAATAAATCGTGGTCTATTAAATTGTGCTCTACTGAATTGTGGTCTAATAAATTGGTGGCTAATAAATTGTAGTGTATTAAACTGTAGTGTACTAAATTGTGGTCTACTGAATTGTGGTCTACTAAATTGTGGTCTACTAAATTGTGGTCTAATAAATTGACACACAATAAATACTAGTTCAACAGATGTCGCCCAAGATGTTATGGTCCATAGCGTTGAAGTCTAAAAATGTGTGTTACAGAAAATTGGGGTTCATGGAATTGTAATCCAATAAAAGGTGGCCCAACAAATAGTGATCCAAAAAATTGTGATTCAACAAAGTGTATTTTTGACAGTTATGTTCCAACCAATGGCCATCCAACAAATTATATGCCAATAAATCATGGTGCATTAAATTATATTCAAACGAATTGTAGTACGACAAGCTATGGTTTAGCAAAGTGTCCCATAAGTCCCATAAGCTCTAATAGTGACCGCGTTCTCCGGCGATTTCCTCTTGGGACCTCATGCAACGCGACATTTTCCTTAGCTGCATTGTCAAGTGGTTGCCTCCCGGCCAAGACATTTATGGCATCTTCGGATAGCGTTCGGAATCCGCAGCATACTTTTAATGATGCCAACCTATGTGCTGAATTCACCCTTTCATGTACGACTTATACTCTGCGCCTCCTGTCCATATGTGAGCTGCTTACATTATATTGGGGGTTTGACACTGGTTATCAGTTTCCCTATGTGGAGCCGGGGTTCACCAGCATTGGGTAGCAGTTTCCCAAAAACTCTGCATACTCTTGCCCTTTTTTCACTCGTTTTTCTCAGGTATCCCTTGAAGGTCAACCTGTTGTCGAGTATAACACCAAGATATTTAATATGGGGACTGAATCTGATTGTTTGTCCTTCTACTTCCAAATCAAAGCGTTCAACTTTCTTGTGGCTGTTAATGAAAACGGGCTCCGTCTTATGTCCAGCTAGTTTCAATGCGGCCATATCTAGCCAGCATTTAATGCTCTGGATAGCTTGATTGATTATTCTATAACAGTGGACTTAACACAGATCCCTGAGGTACACCCGCTGTTATTTTATATTCTCATAACCTCCCTCATCTGTGTCACAGAGCAGTCTTCTATCCGAGAGATAGTTTTCTAGTATTCGTTCCAAGTAGGGTGAGACTTGTAGATCGCCAAACGCTTCTAGAATCCGATTCCAGTTTACCGAGCTAAATGCATTTTTAACGTCTCGTATCACCACGGCGCAATATTTTTTCGAACCTCGTGCTCCAGCTATCCCATTGCGAGCGATGTCGCACACCACAGATAGTGCCTTACCGGTTGATCTACCTCTCCGCAACCCATACTGCCATTCTGAGACCCCCATGTCCCATCAGTAAATTGTTCCAGGCGAGTGGCAATTACTCACTCAAGCCGTTTTTCTGTTGTGTGCAACCTGCATAACGGGCGATAAGACGACGGCGCCCCTGGGTTCTTGACTCCTTTTGGTATAAGCACAAGCCAAGAAATATTTTACTCCGGCCCAACTTCTCCTATATAAATCCCAAATTAGACCCACGCTCGAATATTGCTCTCATGTTTGGGGCTCGGCTTCTAAACATACCCTCGACCTACTTGAGAGCATACAGAGACGAGCGGGCCACCTGATCGGTGACTCGGCGCTGACGTCGGGACTACAGTCGCTATCATATCGAAGGCGGGTAGACGACCTCTGTCTGTTGTACAGATATTATCACGGGTACTGTTTTTCGCAGATTCGTTGTATTGTTCCACGCAATTCGGCTTATATGCGCTCCACAAGACAATCTGACGGATCGCAGCCGTTTGTGGCCCATCTCCCGACGGCGCGAACATCCCTGCATCAGAACTCGTTCCTCTACAGAGCGGGGAAACTGTGGAACTCTCTTCCCACGCGAGTGTTCCCTGGGCGTTACAACCTGCAACTGTTCAAAAAGAACTGCAACAGTTATTTGATGGCATCTCGGGGCGCCCACTCGGCGCTATAGGTTCGCCTCTCCCGAGAGAAGTCTATTAAAAAAAAAATCGTTTAGGAAATTGTCCTGTTTCAAGGCAGGTTGCGAAGAGACTGATGAAGACTTCCGCCTTTTCTGTTAAAGCAGTCTTCACTACAGCCTTAAGGATACCATCCAGTCCGGGATCTTGTTTTTTCTTGACAACCCTTGCAGCCAAGAGCACCTCTTCGGTGGTCACGGGAGGTGTCTCTCCTTCAGTGATACTCCACTCTTCTTGCACTCTCAGCACCTCATCACACTGTGGGAAGAAGACAGCAATGATTCTGGCCATGTCAGTTTTCCTTTTTTGCATTTAACTACCGTTGTTGTGTAGTCTTTTCATGACTATCGTGTAGGCGCTGCCCCATGGGTTGTTATTTAATCCATCCCTTAGGAAGCAGAACGCGTCATATTTACTTTTGCGGAGTACATTCCTCAACTCTTTCTGCTTGTTGACGAATTCCGCAACTGTGGGTAGGTGTTACGGTTTCTTGCTCTTTGTTGCAAGCGTCGTAACCTGTTGCACCCGATCGCACATGGGCGATTTCTGAGTTCCACCAACACACTGGTTTGATAGCCCCTGCTGGTTGTCTTTGTCGTGGCATAGAAGCATCAGTTGCCTGTTCGCATCGGCTTCTGCACCAAACTGTGCGATTTGACCTTCCAGTATATAATCGAGCAGTTCCGCATCGAGGTCCTTCTCTTTCCACCCATTTTTCTGGGCTTTCTTCGCCAATTCGCCAGTGATGAATCTCCCGTGTGGAAATATTTTGTACATCAGGGTTTGGAGGTCACTATGGGTGTAGGTGTCCAAAACTCGTCACTCCATACTTCTCGCCAATATAGAGCTGGCAAATGTGATGTCGATTTTGGACCGGCCTCTCTGGTTTATGAAGGTGTCATCAACACCATCATTAAGTAACACCACATCTAGGACTGCGAAGGCTTCGAGTAGTGGCTGGCCTGTACGGTTGGTCCTTATGCTTCCCCATTCTACGGCCAAAGCGTTGAAATCTCCTGCAACTATAAGAGGGCTCTTAACTCTAGCTTCTTGTGTTATCCTGTCCAAAAATCATTTGAAATATTCTATTTCCGACCTTGGCGGAGCGTAACAACAGTAGAAATAAATTCCTATGATCTTACTATAGGCAATTCCTTCCAGTCGCTGGACATTTCTGCTTTCCATGGGTGAATTTCCAGTTGTCCAGATGACCGCTGTTCTGTTGGTGTTTTCCTCCCATGTAATAGTACCAGTGTCGGTATCCTGTACTTCTCATTGATGGGTAGCACGTCGGCACCATATTCCTTTACCGTTTGGGAAAGGAGATCTTGTGCGGCTCCACAATGGTTTAAGTTAATTTGAATGCACTTAAATCTGTCGATTTTTATTGAGGAGATTGGACATCACGTTTTTAAATGCTCGGCATTTATAACTCCCTGTTGAGTGGTGGTTACCGCCTTCGCATCCTGATTCGCATAACATGCATTTGGGTTGTGCTTTACAGCCCATTGCTTTGTGACCTTTTTCACCGCATTTCAAACAGTTTTCCGAACGATCTTCTCCGGATTTGCAGGATTCCGCCACATGACCGTGTGGCGACTCTAACAGATACACACACAATTCACAAGCAAAATAGTGAAGAGCACCGAAACAAAAATCGAATAATAAACTACATCAGAGCCGTATACCATAGCGATAACAAAAATAATTCACATCGGTGGAGTATAGTCGAGTTTAAAAATCGAAATTCAAAAATCGGCAAGTAGCCTGATGGGTAACGCTTAGGTTCAATTTTTGGTGATTCAAACTGTCATAGTGTCAGTTCGAATCACACGTTCTTCTTCACTATTATTTCAAACGCTATAACCGTATTGCTAACATCTGAATCATCGCGTGGACGGACCGTGTGAGGTTTTGTACGTGTGTGCGAATCGATAGGCTCGGGATAGACAGACCATAGAATTTCGTTGTCTCTATCTTCATCTCAATCTTCACGGTCAATCTATGTGATTTTTCCGAAGGCAATTGCACTGTTTTGGTTTTGTGGATAATTGCAATTATTTATTTGTCGACGGCAAATTGACTAAGGTCATGTTGCGCTGCAACAGCCGTGGGTTGCTACATTAATGCTTTGGTAAACGGCTTCGATGATTTCTTTTTCGATTCTCTTCTTGATACTGAGTTTTTCACTACCGAGGCGTGAGCGAGGGTGGCGGTTGGAATCGCGACAGTTCTTTCCGCGTATATTCAGCATATTCAGTACCTTTACGCTAACTTTATTTGCTATAATTTCTGTCACTCGTTGCCCAATATCGTAAGATAATCGTGGAAGCTAAAAAAAAGTCTATGTATGGGATCTCTACATAGCGTTAAAATACCCCAAGACTAACTGGACTATTCCTATTTCTTTGCCTTTATTGATATTTTTAAATTTGTCTCATACCCAGAGGCTACATAACCTTTAATGGAATCATAACAATCCGCTGATCGAGCACTTCATCCTGTTGCTAATCATTTGGGATCGTATCTGGTACGCACTGCTTGCACTTCTGTCAGCCGAACATAGTGGCGACAGAGACATATTTTTCTATCATACGCGTTTGTTCTTTTGTTTGGTCTGGTGATAGGTTGTCAAAAAGGACGTAGTTCGCTTCATTTTATTTCTGCCCTTTACGGTGATCGTTCCCTTTCATTCAAGTGGCATGATTTGTAAATCTTGTAAAGCTCTTGGAGGTTGTTCAACTCATATCATATAGTTTATCTTTTATAGTTTGCCTCGTGCAATTTGCAAATTGTGTTTCTTCCTGTTTTACTTACGTTGATTATCTTGTCCTGATTGCCTCACACACAGATTTCTGAACCAAAACGTTTATATCAATAAGAGGATGCTATGTAACAGCTTAGTCATCTTAAGGTCGTGGTTTTCAAAAGCAGCAGATCTTTATGAAGTTTTCAGACCATAAACATTACAAGTGGAAACCGATCAAATATTTGGCTGTAAGATGATTAAAAAGTACTTCAGAGTGGACATTTTCCATTTTTCCGACATTATTACTTCCCTTTTTTGAATAGGCTCTAAATTGCAGGCTAGACAAACAAGTTTAAATTCTAGCCTAATTACCTTACATTATAACTTACTGGTCCTTCACGGACGCCCTAAGCTAAACATAACATAACTACCGCCGTGTATTTTGCCTTTCGGGATAGAACTTTGTTTGTCTGTTTTATTATAGTAATGCGTAAAGACAAAGACAAAAAACTAGAAAAAACGCCAACGTGCCAAGCGTCAGAGTGGACCTAATATAAGGTATGAATGAAAATATGGACTCTAAGTTGCAGTCTACCTAGTAGTGTCACCGGAGCCATTCAACTTACAATAGTACAAAAACAATTCCGAAAGTTATCTAATAGCTTGAGAGGGCGCTATAGGCACGACTTTCCTGTATATCTAAAAAAATCGCTGTAGGCAAGTGATCTAAGGAAACTAGGTAAAGAAAAGTGTTAAGTCGACAGGGAGGGGGTGGCCTACCCGAGTTAATGAGCTCATGAACTTTCGGGTTCCTACAAACCAATAAAGCCGATATGGGATGTTTAAGCTCTTTTTCAGGATTCGTCTATTCTTTTATATCTTTTCAGTGTTCGCTATTGTTTACCCCACTCGTGGTAACATTGTTCTGGCCCAGTTTCAAAAAAGATCTTGTGTAAGATTTTCGCTCAAACATCGACGTCGATTAGCTTACATGTAGTGAAAAATCAATGTGTTAATGGTACTTGTTGTATACGTATGTGATATTGTCGTCTGATCTCTTCTGACCTTATGTATTAGTTATTTTTAAAAATAGTATAAACAAGTTGACCAACCAATGTAAACTTACGATAAATACATTAATATTTATATTAGCTTAAGTGACGTGAGCATTAACACAAATACTAAAGCTCACACAAAAATGTATCTAGTGACGTTAAGACTCAAATATGACAAGGAGGTCAGTTCACTGTATTAATAATTTGAGTATTGTCTGATAATCATTCTCTTTCTGGGTAATGACAGTTGGCTTTTTCAGATAATACTTGAGTACAATAGTGGTTTTGTAATAAGTCTTAATGTCAATTTTTTTTAAGTTCTACTTTTTACGTTTTTTCTGTGGTATCAACTATTTAACACCGGCATCTACCCTCAAGTGCTTTTTGGGGTAACTAAAGGAAGGGGATCAAGATTAATGCGGTCACGTTTATGATTAAAAACAACGACATTTATCTGTTCAGAATTAATACTTGCTAAAGGAATCCCTTTAGTGATAAGCTTTTGGGTATAAAAAAAAGAAAAGCTTTCCGAACATTTCAGTTCAATCTATTCTTTTTAGAAAATCCTGTATCCTTATAACGTCATAAAATAGAATCCAGCAGAAGAGCGAATGAAAGCAGAAAGTGCTGGTGGTTCCACAATCTGAACGGTGGTAGTACTACTCCAGTGTGCAAAGAAAATATCTTCAAATCCCGGCACACTTCACTTAATTCTCCGTTCTCGTTCTTCGAGCACATTGGTATTACCGAGTGTTTCACAATGAATAGAGGTTTGCTTAGAGCTCCCATAATTACGAATAAACCTCTACTTTCATAGTGTTTTCATGGTTTTTATTAATAAAACACGCAACAGCCAACACAAACAATAGGAAGAAAGTTCTAAATGTGAAAGCTTAATTTTGTCTACATTCTGATGTTTGCAAGAACCCAGTTTCGATACGAAAATAGGAAACAGCCATCGCAGCATTAAACCTCCACACCACCCAGTAAAGTGGAACAAAAAAATAGGTTACCGTACACTTTTCCAAAAATGATTGTTGTAAATGTCGTGTTTGTACGATGAACTGAAGTAGCTCAACTTCTGAGCAAATTTTTTTATTTTTTTTATTAGACTTCTCTCGGGAGAGGCGAACCTATAGCGCCGAGTGGGCGCCCCGAGATGCCATCAAATAACTGTTGCAGTTCTTTTTGAACAGTTGCAGGTTGTAACGCTCCGGGAACACTCGCGTGGGAAGGCAGTTCCACAGCTTCTCTGCTCTGTAACGGAACGAGTTCTGATACAGGGATGTTTGCGCCGTCGGGAGATGAACCACAAACGGGTGCGATCCGTCGGATTGTCTTGTGGAGTGCATATAAACCGAATTGCGTGGAACAATACCAAGAATCTCCGAAGAACAGCACCCGTGATAATATCTGTAAATCAGACAGAGGTCGGCTACCCCCCTTCGATGTGATAGCGACTGTAGTCCCGACGTCAGCGACGAGTCCCCGATCAGGCGGATCGCTCGTCTCTTTACGCTCTCAAGTAGGTCGAGGGTATGTTTAGGAGCCGAGCTCCAAACATGAGAGCAATATTCGAGCGCGGGTCTAATTTGAGATTTATATAGGAGAAGAAGTTGGGCCGGAGTAAAGTATTTCTTGGCTCTAAAAAGATAGCTCAGTTTTCCTGAGGCTGATCTGGCGATACCCGATACGTGTTTATGCCATGATACATTCCCACAGACCGTGACGCCGAGCAATTTCAAACTTTCCCCAGCCTCGAGGGCCCGGCCATTCATCATCAGCTGTGGAACCGATGGTCCGGTTTTCTTTGTGAATGTTGTATACTGGGTCTTCGTTGCGTTGAAGTCGACAAGATTGGCCTTTCCCCACTGCAGGACTTTATCCAGATCCTGATTTAGAGAGTCAATCTGTCTACATCTCAGCTGGTGCGACGTTGATGCACCAATCGGCCGATCACTCGAAAAGGAGGAAACAAGCGTACTATCATCCGCAAAACTGAACACTTTGTTATCCGTTGTCTCCAACAAATCATTTATGTGAAGCAAGAACAAGGTTGGTGCCAAAATAGAACCTTGGGGCACCCCCGAATTAACAGGATACAGATCCGAATACTCGCCGTCCACAACAACCCGGATCGATCGATTCTCGAGGAAGCTCCTCGTCCAGTCGCAAAGCTGTTGGGAAAATTCATATGAACGAAGTTTGCTCAGCAATGCCCCGTGCCAGACGCGGTCAAAAGCCTTGGAGATATTCACTGCGACCGCCCTCGACCGACCATGCCGTTCAATCGCAGATGTCCATATATTGGTTATAAGTGCCAAAAGGTCTCCTGTGGACCGCCTTCCACGGAATCCGTATTGACGATCATTCAGAAGTCCGTTGCACTCCAAATACTTAACTAACTCTGTATTGATGACTTTTTCCATTACCTTAGATAAAATAGACAGTAATGCTATCGGACGGTAATTTTGTGGGAGACACTTTTTTCCCATCTTTGGGACTGGCTGAACTCGAGCGAGTCCTCCGTGTATAAGATAAACGAAAGAGTCTGCCAAGAACCGGCGATAGTTCTGGAGCACAGTTCTTAAGGACTGTTGCTGGTATTCCGTCCGCGCCAGTTGCCTTCCTACAATCCAGTTCACGTAGAATGCTTCAAATAGTGCGCGGACGAAATCCCACATCCCGTATCGAAGACCGTACCGGCGAGATTACAGGTGGCTCGAAAAGGCCGGGATCGAGGTTTGAATTCGCGGAAAATAAATTCGCGCACACATTAGCTTTATCCTTTGAATTCATGACTAACGTCCTGCTATCTGTCATCAGCGGAGGGAAAGAGGAGGATGCGAAGTTAATGCTGACAGCTTTTGCCATTGACCAGAAGGAGCGCGAACCAGTTGGGCACCGAAGGAGTTTATTGATCACCATTTCGTTGTGAATATTCTTCGCGGTATCAATCGCTTGGTTGCACGCGTTTCTTATTCTAACAAAATTCATTCTCTTAACATCGGTTGGATTGGAGCGCCATTGCTTAAAAGCTCTATGTTTTGCCGCTGTAATCTGCTCGCATTTTTTATCAAACCAATGTTTATCAGATGAACTTCGTTTGATGGAATGTGGAATATACATCTCCATCCCCAGAAGAATAATCTCTGATACCGACTCCGCGCAGGCGTTAACATCGGAGTTTCCGAAGCACACCTCGAACCATGGAAAGCATGCGAAGAAATCTCGCAAATCGTCCCAGTTACCAGCCCCATACTTCCATACATGGCGAAGCTGCCTAGGCCGGTTATTCGCTTGATATGCAAGTGCTTGCGCGACAGATACCAAGCAGCAATCTGAGTTTCCCAGTGGCGCAGAAACCTCGACGGTATAAATACTCGGTTCGGATGTCAAAAACAGATCCAGAGTGTTCGGATAATCGCCTCGGGCATCCGGTACTCGCGTTGGTTCCCCCACGAGTTGAGTCAAGTTGTGGCTTACAGCAAACATCTCCGCCAGGCTCCCGGCCTCGTCGATTCTGTTAGAATGTAACAACCACTCGGAATTGTGCACATTAAAATCGCCAAGGACAACAATTTCAGAAGCTGGGTGGTTGATCTGTATCCAGTCGACAGTATATGAAAGATGTTCGAAAAATGTCGCCGGTCGATCGTCATTCGGGGAGTGGTAAAGACAACAAAGAAATTTAACGGAATTCCTCAGCACGACCCTCAACCATACGATGTCCATATTATTGGGTTCCAACGCTTCCATCCTCTGGCAAGCCAGATCGGACCGCGCGAAAACGCAGACTCCGCCCTTAAAACGGAATCTCGAATGTAAGTCGTATCCTGAGCAACGAAGGTATGTCGAATCAGTTGACGAATCGACCTGGGTCTCAGTTAGGGCAGGGATATCAGGTTTCGTTGTTTGCAAATATTGGTGGACGGCGTTTACATTGGTATTAGTGAAACCGATGCTCCTGATGTTAAAAAATGCCGTCACCAGTCGAGCGTGGGCCGATCCTCGAGAGCGAGCCCGGTTATGCGATGATGAACCTCTTAAAGTTCCATTATTTATCATGATATCTGCATGATGTTCCCCCTGACATAGTCCCCCCCGGAGATCCGAATGGGAGACTAGTTTACCTCCGGAATTCTTTATATCAGAAGGCACCATAATGACTTATCCCCGTGTCAGTCCGGGCCATCAGCCACACATCCGAAACACCGAAGAAGATTTCACTCGGCGATATCGCGGAATGTACAGCGTGACGGGGTGGTACTTCACCTTGGGACCGACTACCACCTAACCAACCTTTCCTCGAACCGGTCCATCAGCCAAGCTCCGAAAGATGGCCAGGGATTTCTCCCGAGCATTTCACGGAGCCTAAAGCTTGATGGGGAGGTATTTCACCGGGCGCACAGGGCGTTGGGACCCCGGCTACCACTCGGCTTTTAGTCGCCTCTTACGACAAGCTGGCCTAGCTGTGAGTATTTCTAACGCCCTACTCAAAGGGCACATATTAATATTAATAACCGTTGCTTTGTAATTGTTACCATCCAAATCCCTAAAATCAAGGATCAAATAGTGCTAAGAAAGGCCAAGCAAATACAACAACGAAAACGCCGTGTAATGAATTCATCGGTTCCGTTGATATTACATCTATCGGCGCTAGACCTTTTATTCTCCTTTTGTGGTAGGTGGCCGTGGACATAATCTAAACTCCAACAATGTACTTTTATTAGTGTGGTACATGTTAGAACAGATTTGAAAGTATCTTCATGCTACGGACAGGACACGCTATGGAAGAAAAGTAGCATGTAATAATATTTGCATCGTGATAGCACTTGATAAGTTTACTAAATAAACGTTACAAGAAATAAACAAGCACCAATACGTAATATAACATGAAAGAAGCCAAAAACTAAGCTAAAGAAGAGTAAGGAGGTCTCTGGTAGTGCCACATATTGGGCTCTGAGAAAGTTCTTGCTGATTTAAATAAGTTCTTCCGTTCCCGACAGATGATGTTATTCATGTCAAAGGCTAACTGAACTTGGACACTCATTAGCCGTTGATCACACAACAGTTTTGAAACGTTCGAAAGTATTAACGATGATTCAAAAGCAAAGCGTATTGGTTACCGTACAAGTTGAATCGAGCATGAACTTTTTCACATATACGAACATTTATTCAAGCCCCTAAAAGAAAACTAAAGGCAATACATGTGCGGCGTTTCTAACAGATACACACACTACACGAGCCAATAGCGAAGAACACCACAGAAAGAAAATCAAATAAGCAAATAGCATCAGCCGTATACCAAGCAATAATATAGCAATTCCACATCAGTTGAGAATACTTGAGTTTAGAAATCGAATTCGTACACGCGGCAGTGGCCAGATGTGTTGAACATTGGTTCAATCTTTTAGTGATTCTAACCATCATAACATCGGCTCAAATCACACATTCTTTACTGTCGTCGCAAACGCTATAGGTTTATCACGGTCGTTGTTCAACTGAACTTGCTGAATGTGTTCCGCCTCTTCAGACATTTTCCGTCAATCTGCGAATGCGCATCAATTCACTTTGAAAGTCAGCTTCAGGCACACAATTAAACATAAAGAGTCATTCTTTAGCCGAACCACACGAATGTGGAATAGTCAATCTGATCAAGTGTTTCCTCGGCGTTGTAATGTCCATGCGTTTAAGACCCAATACACATCGATACTTCCTTTTCTTATCCACTTCCTCACCGCCCGCTCGCACTGTGCTCTGGCACTTAAGTGGACTCCAAAATCTCCTTTTGTACGGGCGTGAGTGTAAAAAAGAAAAAAAAAAAAAGAAAAAAAGGAATCGAAATCAAATCATTAGAGACTTATACTAGAGCATTAACGTAGAGAATCTACAACTTACGTAATGCGCTGAGACCTCCTCGACTACACGCGGTCGTAGTCTGAGGCATCTGTGGTTTGGTCCTAACTTTTTCAAAGCGTGGGTTCAAATCACATTTTGACTACATTGTCACTAAACGTATTGAGGTCAGTATTCAATGATTTCACCATATCTTGTTGACTGACAATGGGATTCAATAAGATTACTCGAATAAGTGTAGGTTCAAATAAGAGTTTCACCACGTTGTCGCTAAGCTTATTGAGGTCAGAAATCAATCATTTCATCATATCTTGTTGATTGACAATGAGATTCGATAAGATTACTCGACTAAGCTTAGGAAATGGACAAAAAATAATATATAAAAATGAGGAATAAAACAGGTGAGGCAACGGCGCCCTAGGGAACCCCATCATTAACTGGCAGACTTGACACCATTCAAAACCAATTGAATTAGGAGACAAGAAGCATAGTCTTTTATCCATTGATGGAATGGTGCGTTCATTTCACAGGGATTCAACTTCAACAACAGGGCGTGGGGCGAACTATGTCAGTGATATCTATTTCTTACAGCAAAGTAGAACATTGAGCGACTCCAATTTTCAATAAAGCACGTTATATCGTTCTAGTTTATTTCCAGTTATTTCATAAGTTTATAGTTAATCAGAGCCTCCATGACCTTTGATAGAATAGAAGAATAGAAGGCGGCGTGAGAAGAGGGGGATACTACACAGGCTGAATTTTTAATGAAAAGAAGCGTCTTTTGGGCAAAGTTATATTTTTTCCTCAACATAGTTGCCTTTGAGGGCGATACACTCGTTCCCTTAATTGCGTTGGCATTGGAGCGCCATTATTTAAAAGCTCTATTTTTTACCGTTGTAATCTGCTCGCATTTTTTATAAAACCAAGGCTTATCAGATTAATTTCGTTTGGTGGATGTAGTTCTCCATCCAGAGAAGAATAATCTTAGTGAACGATTCCGCACATGCGTTAACATCGGATTCTCCGAAGCACACCTTGGGCCACCGAAAGGATGCGAAGACATCTCGCAAATCGTCACAGTTAGCAGGCCCATAGCTCCATACATGGCGAAGCTGCTTAGGCCCGCTAACCGCTGGAAATGCAAGTGGTTGCGCGACCAATACCAAGCAGTGATCTGAGTTTCCCAGTCGCGCAGCAACTTCCACGCTATAAGTGCTCGGCTCGAATGTCAAAACCAAATCCAGGACGGTCGGATAATCATCTCGGGTAGCCGGCAGTCGCGTAGGTTCGTCCACAAATTGAGCCAAATTGCGGCTAACAGCGAATATCTCCGCTAGCCTCCCAATCTCGTCGGTTCTGTTAGAATGTACCAACCAGCCAGAATTGTGTACATTCAAATCACCAAGGACGACGATTTCAAAAGCCGGATGGTTGATCTGTATACATTCGACGGTACGTGAAAGATGTTCGAAAAGTGTCGTTGGTCGATCGTCATTCGGGGAATGGAAAAGACAACAAAGAAATTTAACGGAATTCCTCAGCACGGCCTTCAACCATATGATGTACAAGTTATTGGGTTCCAACGCCTCCATCCTCTGGCAAGCCAGATCGGACCGCTTGAAAACGCAGACTACGCCATTAAAACGCAATATCGAATGCAAACCGTATCCTGAGCAGCAAAGATATCTCTAATCATGTGACGAATCGACTTGGGTCTCAGTCAGGGCAAGGATATCAGGTTTCGATGTTTAAATATTGGTGAAACCGATGCCCCTGATATCACAAAATGCCGTTATCAATCGAACGCCGACAGAGCCTCGAGAACGATCCCGATTACACGATGACGTAAAAGTTCGGTTGTTTATTAGAATATTTGCATGATGTTCCCCCTGTGGGAAATCCGAATGGATAACTAGTTTACCTCCGAAATTCTTTATCTCAGAAGGTACCATCATGACTTATCTCCGTGTCAGTCCGAGTCATAAGCCATACATCCAAAACAAAGTCGAAATTTGCTCTCGACAATATCACAGAATGTACAGCGTGTCGGGATGATATCTCACCTTGGGACCGACTTACCACCTAAACCAACTTTTCTCGAACCGGTCCATCGCCAAGTTCCGAAAGATGGCCAGGGATTTCTCCCGACCAATTCACGGAGCCTATAGCTTGATGGGCGACAGGGCGTTGGAACTCCACCTCCCTCTCTTTTTTTTTTCGGTTAATATACGGGAGAGGCGAACCTATAGCGCCGACATGGCGCCCGAGATCATCATCATCATCATCATCATCATCATCATCATCATCATCATCATCATCATCGGCACTACAACCGGGAGCTGGTCTTGGCCTTATTTAGCAAGCCCTGAGGCTTGTTAAATTTTACATAATGATTTGTTTTTTCCGGGCAAGGTCATTAGTCTTGCGCCAGAGGCTCCCCGACGGGGAATCGAACCCCGGTCTCCCGTGTGACAGGCGGGTACACTAACCGCTATACTATCGAGGAGCAACCGTTGCTGTTCTTGTTTGAACAATGGCAGGTTGTAGCGCTCCGGGAATACTAGGCAGGAAATTCTACAGCTTCTCGCTTTGTAAGGTAACGAGTTCTGATGCGCCGCTGGAAGATGATCCGCAGACTAGTGCGATCCGTCGGAGTGCCTTGTAGAGTGCATTTAAATCGAATTGTGTGGAACAATACCATGAATTTCCGAAGAACAGTATCCGTGATAATATCTTTAGTCGCCTTTTACGACAAGCCGGCCTAGTTGTGAGTATATTCCAACGCCCTACGCACAGTGTGAGCGAAGTTGTCAATGGATAATGTGAAGATTATGGGGCTAAGAAGTCTACCTCTGGGGCACCCCAGATTGACCAACGAATTAATCAGAAAAGCGACTCACCGAGTCGCCTGCCATTGTCGATTTTCTATATATGGTTTAATCCATGATCTGAAACGCCTTGGAAGGTCCAAAGCCTTCCTGGTTTGGAAGATTATGTCGAAAAATTCGGAGAAGTCCATGCCGGTGATTTGTACCTCATTAATGGTCTGTAATAATCGTTTTCGAGAGGAGCTTGTCTTTGTTGGACTTTATGAAACCCCCATCGTGGGAACAATGATGCACAGATGAGAATAGGTGCCTTAGGTGCTGTACACAGTATTGTGGATATTAACGAACTTATTTCGTTAAAATACTCTTAAATACCTTGTGTGGGTTCGAAAATGGTACGGCGTGATTACAGTCACCAAAAATTGCTTAATTCATTACTACTGATTTTTATGAAATGGGGTAAAAAATTAAATGATAGCCTCCTCCCAGTTATAAATAAATGCAAAGCTACTTCAATTTACGCTAAAAATAAGGAAATTCTGACGCACCAGGAATGTAACATTGATGAGACAGAAGTTATGTAAACCTGTAGCGTAATTTATAATATGTAATTGACTTGTTGAAAAATTTCACGTATTGAAATTTAATAAATTAAATTAATAAATAAAGTAAATTGTACTACTAATTGTATTATTTAGTTGTTAGAAGTAAGGTAGCGAACCCTCACACAAAAGTGTGTGATATTTATTGTGTACTATACGAGTATATGTGACCCGTGGAACTAGTCAAAAATACAAGGAACTAGCCTACCGAATCAATTCAGACTAAGAAAACTTTAACCGATGTTCCCTTACATGATAACATTCTGTACCAGTTAGAGTTTTGTGTTTCCGGTTGGATGTAGAAAGGACATGTAATAATTAAATGTTGCACTTATAGGAGTTATAAGTTATACTGTCCGCCCCTTGTGAGTTTGTAGGCACCTCGCATTCTAATTGCACAAACCTGTATACCGCGTTATCATGCTTTACTGTATGCTTGACAGCTTTTATTTTATTACAATTCTTTTATAGTTGACAACGTATTTTTTTTTCTCTTTCCTATATTTGCTTGTGCTTACAATTTGTTTTATTCTTATATTTCAACTTCCTGTTTTTTCATTTTAACAATATTTAATTTGATCACGTCGTTCCGGGCTAAAAAAAAAGAGAACCAACCTAGCAGAGTGGAATTCCATCTGGAAAAGCCTAAAAGCCAGATTATTTGTTAGAAGGACGAAAAAGAATCAGCAGAGTACTTCGTGTGTACATTTCAGCCATTAGATCTTTCGTGTGCATATGTGTGCTGTGTGTTGCGTGCGGGTGTCGTTGTTGAACTTGTATCTGTTATCTCTACTTAATCCTTGTGTTTTACTTTATTTTCACTAAAAATTTCCCGTGCATATTCTATTCCTCACTTCCCTTCTTCCCACCGTACATTAAAAACCGTGTGTTAGACGACATTTCTCTCACGCGACCATTTCTCACCAATCATTTACCAAACACCTCCGATACAACTTCAGCCATAACGCTTACCCTTATTGCCATAGTCTTCATCACGTTAGTGTTGTTTAAAGTCTGTGCTAAACTTCATTTTCGTGTTGCACACTTAACAAGGATACCGAAGGCGCCTTATGTCTTCGGTATGCTACCTCCTCCGCCATTGTAACATACATTGCATCGATCCATGTTTGGTGGCTATATATGTGTACGTAGTATATAGTGACCGATAGTATCCTTTCTTCTTGCCATTGCTGTTACAAGCGTTTGTCTTCCTTTTTCGTGAGTTTAAAACTTGTAGAACATGAACAAAGGAAAACAACTAGTTATCTCTTATGAAAACATCTCAATTTATACAATCGATAAAAAGAAAATGCAATAATTCACATCCTTACAGGTCCTGTATGATGGCAAACTATCGAACGCCATTGTCTTCATGTATAACCCAGTCGCCACTGATGGTCAACTGTGTTTGCAATCAGCCCCAAAGGGAAATGTTTCATATTTTGTACATACACCACATGCTCTTATGTTGCAGGTAAGTCCTTGATACTCTCCGGCTACAAAGGGATACAAAAAAAAATATCCTGGAGCCCTTTTTTTAAAACAAGAACTCTGGTTCAACAAGAGAATCACTGAAAAGCAGACAAGTATGAAGAAAAATTACTCAACAAGAAACAAAAAAGCGTGCAGGACTCCATGAGTAGAAAATTCTGTTTAGGATAGAAGTCGGACTGAATCCTCCAGGATATTTATTGATACACGAGTGCAGCTCAATGTTATTCCTAACTGTATTGCAACATGAATATCATAAAATTTATGATACCATCCGACAGGACGGATAGCACATCTATAGGAAGAGTTCATCCTTTTCTGCTAGGATTCATTTTCTTTTTGTTTTTGACTTCTTTTTTCATGTTCGTCGTTACCATATGGTGCAGGATGTTAAAGCTGTTGTTACTCATTCAATACACTGCACGTTGAATTCCATTGGGGGAATTCAAGTGTTGTTTCCGTTGTTCTCACAATTGGATATGGCACACGAAGGATGCAGCGATGTAAAGCGTGATCCAACATTATGGTGAGTTCCAAATTGTAAAACATTTGCTCCATAATCGCATTATCGTTAAAATATCATTTTGTTATCTATCCTTTTTTTTTTTTTTAGTTCAAAACTGTTGGGCTTCATATGCGAATTGGTGGAGACGTCACAGACCGTGCAACAGCACATGATCCAGAATCGAGGATTCTTAGTGATTTCGTTTATGTTGCAACGCTCGTCTCGAGATCACCTTACACTGGAGGTGTTGGGTTCGTTTCTTAATTTGACGAAGTATCTAGTGACGTGCTTGTCGGCGAATAGTGACTTGCTCTTGAAACAGGTGAGTTAACGCTGTTGCTTATTTTGATAGAGTATACGGTAACGATTGTTGGGAACAAATCAGTAGTTTTATTGGAAAACGCATGGCAATATTCTACAGCAAGGTAATTATATAACGGTCATTTTCCTTAATTGCATGCGATTCATTTCGGGTTTCTAAACAAGAGGGTTGACTAATTTCTAACATATTTCTCTGTAAATGTTGTGACACATGCCTTGAAGGCGTACCCTTAGACACTCTACGCTTGTATGGTCGATCCTGTCTAAAACATTTCACCAGACACGACATTTCTTCCTGAACTGCGTTTTTCCTGAACAACATTCTGTACTAAAAAATGCCTGCTGTGTGGAAAACACACGCCGTAAAACTTCGACTGCACTTAATGGACTGGTAAAAAATGGTAAAAAAACAATGGTTGAGAAAAAAATTTGAAAACTCCGATCTTGGAGCAAAGAAAGGCCAAATCATCCTAACCGTCTATGGCCTCCATGGTGCCTTACGTCCATTGGAATCATTCCCTTTCTTAGAAAAGTCATAGAGGAGTTGTGGCGACTTCAACAGACACGCCACACATGAACCCGCAACACCATATAGAACAAAGCACTAAAACGAAATCGAAAAATAATCATTTATCCGTATAGTACAGCGATTCACATAGCAACCCCACAGCGGTAAATAGTAATTCTTCTCAATAGACGATATCGTCGTTCTTGGCGATTTTAACCTCCCCCATCTCCAATGGACGTTGGCTGACGAACAAGCCTTCTACGTTTCAAACCCCACTAGCTCCAAGGGACGTATTTTTATAAACGGTCTTACCGACTCATGCCTCCATCAAGTAAGCAGTGTCCCAAATCATGTGGGGAGACAACTGGACCCCGTGTTCACAACGAACCCGCACATGTCCGCAGTTGCCTCTAGTCCACACGCCCTCTCCACCATTGACAATTACCACCCCCCGCTGCTCTTATCCATATATCTTGATCATGAATCCCAGCCTTCTCTACCTCATGACAGCTTTTTCTACAACTTCCACAAAGCTAACTTCCGCCTTTTAAATGAGCATCTTAGCAAAACAGCGTTTCACTTTGATCATTTGGGGGTAGAAGAAGCTACTGCTACTCTCTATAAGGAGATCTACTATGCCGTCGCCTTATATGTCCCCTATTTTCGCCACAGGTCATGGGTATCATCGCCGCCATGGTACAACCGCACACTCTGCGCTCTTAGGAACAAGAGAAATAACTTGTGGAACATTTTCCTCAAAGCGCGTTCTATCCAAAACTACTCCAACTATCTCGGTTCTTTTTATAAATTTATAGCGTTTGAAATACTAGTGAAGAAGATCGTGTGATTCGAACTGACGCTATGACAGCTCGAATCACGAAAAAAAATTTTACCTAAGCGTTACACATCAGGCTACTGACCGTGTTTAGAATTTGATTTCCAAACTCGACTATACTCCACTGATGTGAATTTTTTTTTATCGCTTGGTATACGGTTCTGATGTATTTTTCTTATTCGATTTTTCGTTCGGTGTTCTTCACTATTTTTGCTTGTGAATTGTGTGTGTATCTGTTAGAATCGCCACAAATTTTCCAAGCTCTACAACTCCCTCTACACCAACTGCCTCACAAAAACACAATCTAATTTGATCAATGATCCCAAATCTTTTTTCCACTTTATAAACTACAAACGTAAATCCGACGCCTATCCTAACTCCCTTTCTTTTGGCGCGACTACTTCAACCGACCCCCTTACTACTGCCAATCCATTCGCTTCGTTTTTCAATAAATCCTTCACAGACATCTCCTTCGAACCCAATCCGTCTCACTTCAAAGATTTGGCCGAATTCTCCCCGGCCCCTTCACCCCTCAAAATTATTCAGCGTCACGTAGTTGAGGAGAAATTAAACTTACTTAAGGACGAGTTCAGCCCTGGGCCTGATTGACTCCCGGCTGTATTTTTAAAGAAATGTTCCACTTCTCTTTCTCTCCCAATATCAAAGATATTCAATCTATCCCTTCCACAAGGGATCTTCCCTAGTATTCGGAAATCCTCCTATGTCACCCCCATACATAAAAAGGGACTTAAAAACGATATATGCAACTACCGCCCCGTCGCCAAACTGTCTCATATTTCCAAACTGTTCGAAGGAATTCTTTACAACGCGTTATCTTTCCGTTGTAAATCCATCATCTCATACAACCAGCATGGTTTCCTTTCGGGCAGGTCGACCACAACGAATCTGATCGAGTTCTCATCCCATACCCTCCGTACCTTAGAGAATGGCAACGAAATCGATGTAATCACCACCGATTTCAGCAAGGCCTTTGACAAAATCTCCCTTAATCTCATCCTTTTTAAGCTTCCTCCCTAGGTTTCGAACCTCTCGACTCCTCACTTCTCCAACAGGACCTCGTCAGTTTCTCAACTTGGTGCCGTAATAACTGCCTTGAACTCAACGTTGTCAAATGTCACGCCATCACCTTCTCCCGCAAACGTCCCTCTGCGCCCCCCCCCCCCCCCCGCGCGCTCCTACTTCGTGCTAAACCGGCAGATATCATCTGTACCCTCGATAAGGGATCTCGGGATCTTATTTGACAGGGAGCTTAGCTTCATCCCGCATATTGATGATATTATTCTTAAGGCCAACTCTGTCCTTGGGTTTGTGAAACGGTGGTCTAAAGAATTCTCTAATCCTTACGTTTCCCGTTCCCTCTACATAGCCTTCGTTCGCCCCCATCTTGAATACGCCAGTCAGGTCTGGTCTCCACACTACTCGTCCCATGTAGGCAGAATCGAAAGCGTGCAACGTCGTTTTCTGCGTTTTGCCCTCCGTGAACTGAACTAGGCGAATCCTCGGATTCTCCCCCCATACACAAGCCGGCTCCATCTGATCAACTTCACCACACTTGAGGAGCGCAGAACTCATGTCGATATCCTTTTCGTCCACCGTCTCCTTTCAGGCACAATCAACTGCCCAAGTTTGCTCTCCATCATTACTTCACACTAACCCCCGTAACCTGCGAAACCCTCATCTCTTCTATCAGTCCACCCACCACACTTCTTACGGCTCTAATGGACCCATTACTGCTCTCAAACTTCATCTCCTTTCTTTCCCCTCCTGACCACGCCCACTCCCGGTCTACACTCTTACATCCTGTACTAAGCGAGGTGAATGAATGAGTGATAATCGATGGATAAACCCAGTAACCAACCCGCCAAACATACCCCCCCCCCCCTTTTTTTTCCTTTTTAATCATAGTTTATATATATATAAGAATAGCTTTAAGATAGTTGTTAAGTTTTATCGCTTGTACTAAGCTGAATATATGAGGTTTCTGCCCTCACTAAACTAAACTAAACTAAGTCAAATGCTTCATATTCTACACAGGGTAGTGGTCCGCTGCATTGGGGTCTCGCTTCTTAACCAATTGTAGGGTAGGAAGCTGTCGGTTTATTATGGCAGGGTCGCCATGTAAAGTAGGATACTGGAAGAGTCGCCCTGTAAGGATTCGTGCCTCACCAAGCAGGATAATACAAAAATCGGACGTAAAAGATGAATCATATTTTTCAAGTTTGTAGATGTCAGCGCAATGTTGTGTCAGGTCCAATTCGTTCGAACAGTGCTGTCTGCGGTGGAAGGTCCTAAAGAGGAGATCTCCCTTTAACTATATGACAGGGCACGAATCCCATAGGTTTCTGCCATAAAGTCGGAGTATATTCGTAAGGCAGGGCACAAAAAAGAAAAAAAGGAACATAATTATGAGGCGCACGTTTTATTGTACGAGGGTTGCCTTTTATATTTCGGGATTAGAGAACAAAAACAAATATTGATCATCGAAAATCACTTTATTGTTATTATTCCCCATGAAGATCTATACACTTTTGCATGCGTTTGAACCAATTGTCGAAGCACTTTTGCCACTCTGATTGAGGTATCTCCAACACATGCATTCTGAATGCAGCAACCGCTTCTTCAGGTGTCGAAAAACGTCGACCTCTCAGTTTGTTTTTTACGTACGGGAATAAAAAGAAGTCATTCGGTGCCAAGTCAGGACTATACGGCGGATGACCCATCAAATCGATGTTTTGGGTGCTCAAAAATGCAGTTGTCGCAGCCGATGTGTGAGAGCTCACATTTTCGTGGTGAAGAGTGATCCGTCTTCGGCGGTTGGTTTTCCTGATTTCTTGGAAGACAACTGGCAAACAAATGGTTGTGTACCAATCAGAATTGACTGTTCTGCGTTGTTCTAGTGGTACGGTTGCGACATGTCCAGTTTATCCGAAAAAACAGGCGACCATTTGCTTGGAAGTGCTTCGTGCGCGAACAACTTTTGTTGGATTTGGCTCATCTTGAAAAACCCAGACAGTCGACTGCTGTTTACTTTCGGGCTCATACGCGTAAATCCACGATTCATCACCTGTCACGATGTCATAGACGTGTTTCGAAGCACCGCGACCGTATTTTTTGAGCATTTCTTTCGACCAATTGACACGAGCCTTTTTTTGGGCGATTGACAAATTGTGTGGGATCCAACGCGAACAAATTTTTTTGACAGTCAAATGTTTATGCAATATTGAATGTATGCTGGTCCCACTAACGCCTAAGGTTGTCTCAATCTCACGTTAGGTCACATGACGATCTTCCAATATCAGTTCGCGCACAGCATCAATGGTTTTCGGAACAACAACTGATTTTGGACGACCTTCACGAAATTCATCTTGGAGTGAACTACGACCACGATTGAATTCACCATACCATCGATAAACACTGGTCCTTGATGGAGCTCCATCGCCATAAATTGAATTAAGTTCATCCATGCACTGTTGCTGAGTTAATCCACGCCGAAAGTTGTAAAAAATAATCGCACGAAAATGTTGACGATTTAATTCCATTTTTGGGCCTAGATGAATCTTTTAAGTTACTGTAAACAACACAAATAGCGCTCGTATGTCAAAACGTTCTGAGTGCGTATAACCTCAAAAATGTCCAACTTTACGACAGAGCTTTCAATTGCCGGATTGCAACACTAGGGTTGCCAAATCCCGAAATATAAGAGGCGACCCTCGTAGTCAGCTCGTATCTGCTTTATTCTTTCAAAAATCGGTTCTTAAATACTATTTCTCCCATCAACATTTCCGATGCACATCGATCCCAAATAGGGCGCATGCCCTCATATTTCGGCCGTACAATCATGACCTGAAAACTATGTTCCTAATTTCAAACACTCATTGCACATTGCCTGGCAAATCCACAATGAGTCACTTCTCAGATAGAACACATATCTAGTGGGACACCTGGGCAACAAGTATTTTCATGTAATACTTTTTGTGAGTATCATGCACCGTGATATCATGTGCCATACATGACACAAATCTAGCGGCACACCTGGGCAATTGAGTAATGTCATATTATACTTTTTGTCTAACTTCTCATGGTGTCAGTGCTTTCGCGCGTGCCGTCAGGTGTTTGGTTTCATGATAGTAGATTTTGTTTTGTGATCCGGTGTATATTATAGAAAATGCGTTTCTGTTATAATGGGTACACTACACAATTCTACGTGCGGTAATTATGATTCCCGGTATTAAAGTGTATAAAAAAATATAACTTTATTTTTCAAATTTGTATACACTATCTTAACAGAAAGTTTAATATTAGTGTTGAATGGAGAATGCTGCTGCTGTTTTTCCATCCAGTATTTATATGAAGAGTGTTATCGCATTCTGATGTTCATGGGATTTTCCTTGGTGTGGTTAGGTAGATTGTGGGTAGTCTTCCTCTGTGTGAATGGAATGGTTTAGGGATGTTATCAGTTGATGTTCCTCCGGTTTTTCCTTAGAGATTCTATTAGTTTTCTGATAGTATTTCTTTTGCGGCTGTTAACTCGCTCGAGTCCCCTACGCAATTTGTACACACAGTATTTAGTCATCCATAATAAATCAGGATTTTACGACATCAATTCCCCACTGATCACCTGCTCACACTGTCGGTTCCGCCTTTTTGATGCATGGAGTTGACCGTAAGAACGTTGCTGAAACAGCAGTAGGGTTGCGACATGACATACACTTTACTATAATCTGCCCCAATCCCTGGCCCCTACTCTTGCCTTCTTGATTTTTACTGGTTACCCTAGATTAAGCCTAATTAAGATAGTTCTTAAGCTCTCTAGTTTGTAACATATATATACTTTAGTTGTAAGTAATTATGTTGCTTGAATTAAGCCAATAAATAGGGTGGTAGCCCCACTAAACTAAACTACACGAACACGCAAAACCATGATGGGCGCAGCATCAAAATAACATCGAGAAAACAATCAATTCATACCGGTAAATATTAGTCGGAATTGCGGCAGAAGTTTAATGAGTTAAAGCTTTGGTTTTAACTTTTGCTGTGATTCGCACCATCATATTATTGATTTAGATCGTATTCTTCACTACTGTCGCAAGACGTCATAGGCGTTCCCTTAAGATCTATAGTGTGGTATAAAAATATTCACTTTATTAATTCAAAAATATTCCGTTTATTAAGTCATCTTAGAACTAACTACTGATTTTAGCATTAATTACAAACTGTCTTTATTTGCACATGTACCTGGCTATCAAGAGTGCCCTGTTCTGGTTGACTGTGAATTATAAGACTAAACAAATTTCGGCCTGTCTCCATTGTCGCGATGTGACTGTGAACTATAAGTTTATCTCAAATTCATCTCCGCGATTTCCATTCCACACTCGTATTTTCTGTGCAATTACGGAGTCCTGTGTCAGTCGCGTTATCCTGTTTCTCCCCCTCGTTGGTGATTCTCATCCAATTGCCCGTTGGATCATGTTCAACCAGTCGGGCGATTATCTCGGCTTTCGTACCGCCGATGGTTAATCCACACATCTTAGCCCCTTTTCACAATTCACTAATTGTGAAATCACTCGCTTCAAGCATGGTTAATTTATCCTTTTGAGATTGGAAGCTATGTTGTCGTCTTTATTCGTCGTTTTTACGCCCTCGTCGTCGTCTTTAGTCTTTCTTTGGCGTCTTCATTCCTCCGTCGTCGTCTTTATTTCTTCATTGTCGTCTTTATTCCTTCGTTGCCGTCTTTATTTCTTCGGCAAAATCCCGGTTGAACCCCCAAACGCGGTATAAAAAATACTCACTTTATTAATTCAAAAATATTCACTTTAAAATATTTACTTTATTAACTCATCTTAGAACTAACTATTACTTTGAGGTGACAATTTATCACAAGCTGTTCTTTTATTTTCACATGTGCCTGCCTTTCAAGAGTGTCCTGCTCTGATTGACTGTGGATTATAAAAGTAAACAAAATTCGGCCTGTTTCCATTGTCGCGATGTGACTGTGAAGTATAAGTTTATCTCAAATTCACCTCTGTCATTTCCATTCCATACACGGCCGGCCTGACTATGCATTAGAACTGAATGTACATCGCTTTCGTCCGCTTCGTTACTCCTAAATAGATCCTGACTGTCGTCGCTTACCCAGGGTTTCATATAGTCACCGTCAGATGATGTCTGTTTGGGACCCTGACTCTCTCCTATCCGTAGCGATCGTTGCGCGGGGTCTTAATAACCTCATACGGTCCAAGGAACTTATGTGCGAGCTTTAAGCCAAGTCCTTGCTGTACTCTGCAAATAACGACAATATCGACTTCTTGATATCGGAACGCCACCATCCTATTTTTATTGAAGTTCCGTTTGTTTTCGGACTGAATGCGTTGGAGATTCTCCGCGTGTTTGTCTAGTTCTGCTCGTTGGTCGTTCTCCGCGTGTTTGCGGAGTTCTGTTCATGCTTAGTCGTCGCATGAGGCAATCAATTCTTCTTCCAGAAGCTCCTTAATCTGCGGGTCGTCCTTCAAACGAGCGTCCACTTCGATCATTAATCGGAATGGTGGCATCCCTATGCTCCGATGCGTTGCGGCGTTGTAGCATCTTTGTACCGTGTCCAGGTACCGATACCACTCAATTGGTTTAGAAGCTGATAGCTTTGTCAACAGCGGTATTAGGGTGTGGTTCACCTTTTCAAGTTGACCGCTGGCCCTTGGTATCCCCGTGGTTGCCAGAACGTGTCCTTCTTTGCGGCAATAGCTCTCGAAATCCTTTGGGGTAAACGCGGTACCCCTGTCGGAAATCATCCCCCGAGGATTTGCAAAGATCAATGACAGCCTTTGGTAATGGCAGATGACTGCTGCGGATGCTGTCGATTTTGTGCCAAACAGCCAAATGTGCTTGGAAGAATCGTCCACAATGACCAGGATGTGCGCGTAAGACTTTTTTGTTGACGTCAGTGGACCCAGGTGATCAATCTGGAAGGTGTCAAGGAGTACACTGCCCTAAATAATTTGGAATGGCAATTTTTCAGTATAACACGGATTACACTACCGAAATCCAAGATAATTATTTAGATACTGGAGCGTATCTGCTGCAACAGTGGTTATTAACCTGATGTGGGCTGTGGTATTAGTGATACACTCGAAGATACAAACCGAATAAGAAAGGTGTTATAAAATGGGATTTTCTATCTTTTTTTTTGAAGGATGTACATATTTGGGTGGTCTGTTTTGAAAAGATAAAGAGAGCAGACGGAGATAAAGAATGCCGTGGTAAGAATTCCGACTATTTAGCGCGCAGCGATTAATGAAAAAATTCTCTGCTAGCTAGAATTCAGGCTGCTTGGTCGGTGTGATGACTTCGAGGAAGATGATTACTGATCTGGTAAAATTTGTATTCGATGTGGAAATCGTTGTTGGTGATTTGAATGGGAAAATAGGTCGGGAACCGGTTTTCAGGCACTACAGAGGTTCCCATAATTTACTTGAGAACACTAATGACAATGGACTACGACTCATCGAACTGGCAGCATCAAAACACTTGGACGTTCCGAATACCAGGTTTCCGCGTAAAGATATCCACAAAGCCACCTGGGTATCACCTGATGGAGCCACTTGCAACCAAATTGAACACGTGTTGATAGATCGCCGCCACTCCTCGAGCCTGATGATGGTATGAACGTACCGAGGTTCCAACGTCGACTGGGATCACTATCTTGTTGGTACAGTTTTCCGAGCGCGAATTGCCTTACGCAATGAGAATACCAGTCATGCGCTAGGACTCGCTCTCGAAGACCTCGATGGAGGGAGAGTAAGTCCTGGGGCCAGAATGCGGGGCGTAGAAGAGAAATGGACACGCCTTAAGAATATTGTCATTAGTACTGCCGATTCCATCTTAGGCAATAGTCGTAGAGATCGGAACGACTGGTTTGATGATAAGTGCAAACTAGCGACTGAACGTGAGAATGCTGCATACCGGCAATGGAGCAGTCGCATATGACGCGGGTACGTGGTGAGAACTACAAGGAGCTCTGAAAATCGGAAAAAAGACTCCACAGACAAAAGAGAAGTGTCTACGAAAAAACTTGTCTGTGAAATAGAGAAAAGTACAGAGCGCGGTCCGCATCAGGCGTGGAAGTTCTACCAAATAATCGCGGTATACACTACGCTGCACTTAGTGCAAGGATAAAGAGGGTAATCTGATCACCGATCCTGAAGGCATTCTGGAGCGATGGGAAGAGCACTTCAATGAATTGCTAAATGGTCAGCTCACAGAAGAATTGGAGGCTCCACCAATGCAAGATTAAGACCAAATGCTGCCGCCACCAAGGATTGAGGAAACGTTAAAAGTCTTATGTACTTTGTATAACAATATTCTAATACAATAAGGGTAAATTAAAGTAAGAAGGGGGGACTTACTGTGAGTTATCTTGGGTTTATGTTGTGGTTGACTGCGACAGGTTGCAGGGGGCGTTGAGGTGATGCTCCCCTGTTCAGCTTCAGCTTATTCTATTAAATTCTGTTATTGAATGTATACTTGGTGATTTTATGAGTCTCTGTTGTTGCTCTGCCCTTTTCAGTTCTTGAAGGAACACACTTTCTGTACTTAGTTCAGATAGACAGTTTAACAGATTGTATCGTCCGGCCTGGGATCCAACGTCCGGTTTGATTGATTGTATACGTTTGTCTTCTGTGTAATAATTTCTCGCAGTCCAATGGATAACGGATGTGTAATGTTTGAGTTATCTTGTAATGCTACGTTTACAATATGGAGCTTCCTTGAATCAATAACGTTCCGTTTGTCTTGTTTACAATATGGAGCTTCCTTGGAATCAATAACGTTCCGTTTGTCTTGATAGTTTAACGGCGAATGTCATTCCTTTATTTTTTCCCGTTGACGTATATTTTTATTTTATTTGACGCCAACGTCGTTTTTTATTAATTTCTCCGCCAAGTAGAATTTGCATAAAGTAGTTTATGCAAATTAGCTACTTGGCGCGTTATTCTCCTTTTACAGGTAAAGAGGGGAATCGAAAGGGGATTAGTGGATTCTAGGGGGGACCTGGACTCAATGTCGGTCCGTAACAAAAGCCATAAGACAGCTCAAATCAAATAAAGTCCCCACAGCTGATGGCATACCAGCTGAGCTGATTAAACAAGGAGGGACAGCGTTACATCACGTAATTCATAAGATCGTGGTGCACGTATGGGAGCAAGAGAAGATGCCGGAAGATCAGCGTCGTGGTATAATTTGCCCCATACATAAGAAGGTAGACATCACAGTGTGCAGCAACTATAGGGGTATAACATTGCTGAGTACCGCCTATAAGATACTCTCCACTATCCTATAAGATCGGATAGCCCCATGCGCTAAAGTCATCATTGGTCAATATCAGTGTGGCTTCATCTCAGGCAAATCACCGATTGATTCATCCTTAGGCAGGCGATGGAAAAATGTCTGGAATTTAAGATTCCATTATATCATCTGTTTATAGACTTTAGGGCCGCCTACGACAGCATAGCCAGGGTAGAACTATATAATGCGATGACAGAATTCGGCATTCGAAACAAATTGATACGACTTTGTAGGTTGACCATGACCAACGTAACTAGTCAAGTAAAAATAGTGGGATTGCTGTCCAAACCAATAAACATCTTTAATGGACTCCGACAAGGGGCCGGGCTGGCCTGCCTCGTCTTCAACCTAGCGTTGGAGAAAGCAATCCGCGACTCTGGCGTTACAACAAGAGGGACTATTGTCACCAAGTCCAGCCAGATACTTGCCTACGCAGATGACATCGACATCATCGGTAGAACCAAATCGGCGGTACAGGATTCCTTCACCCAGATCGAGCAGGCGGCACAAAAACTGGGATTGCACATTATTGAGGGGAAAACTAAGTATATGGTGTCAACTTCTGCGAAGACAAGACCTAATTATCAGGGTAGCGGAGCACGGATTTGAAGTAGTGCAATCCTTTAACTACCTTGGGCTAATAGCATCAGCCGATAACAATATGGAAGAAGAAATACGCGAACGGCTGATCAAATCCAACAAACCCTACTATAGTCTACCAAGGCTCTTTAAATCCCGAAATTTATCCAAAACATCCAAGCTGCTACTGTACAAGACCATGGTCTTACCAGTACTCATGTATGGATCTGAGACCAGGCTGCTCAATAAAAGGCACTTTGAACTCTTAGCCGCGTTCGACGGGAAGGTCATAAGGAGAATTGTTGGCCCCGTATGTGAGGGAGGACGGTTCTGGAGACGCTACAACCATGAGTTGTACGCGATCTACCTTGAAGCAGAAAAATCAAGCTCGGTAGACTCTGGGTGGCGGGACACCTAGCTCGAATGAGCGAAGAGGAGCCTGCCCGGAGAGTCCTTTGTGGTAGGATGTATGGAAAGAGACAGCGCGATAGACCTTGTCTGCGATCGAGGGATGGCGTAGACCAGGGCGCCCAGACTCTGGGAGTGCCGGACTGGATGACATCGGCTCGAAATCAGGACCGGTGGAGAGATTTGTTAAATAAGGTCAAAGCCGGATCCCGGTTGTAGTGCCGATGATGATGATGATGATAATAAAAATGTGTATTCGATAATTAATTCTGCGCCGCAAAAAGTGCGGGTGAAGCACAGAGGAAGGGATAGCGACGATGGTGCATTTTAAAACGTAGTTTGTATATAGTCAGTAGCAATGTTCTGCACAACAAGAATCTAGGGCGCAGAATATCGCCCTAACTGAGATACAAATGCTGAATGTAGAAGTTTTATGTTTGTTTTACCAGTACTTTATTTAACACGTTCTACACTATCCTGAAATGTCTATTAAAGTATGTGGCCTATAAAGCGTTGTCGGTTAAAGCTGCGTATCTGGAATATAAGTTACAATACCTATTTATCTCAAACATTTCTAGGCAATAGATAGCTTTTCAGATTCTAAGACCACGTCCTATTAATTATTGTTGTTATTACAACTGATAATAGTAATTAATTTAAAATTAATAACACTAAACTAATTAATAACTAGCTTACTAGGATATTAATTTACAGTATTATAATCTACTCGTACATTAATATTATATTTCGGGCGTGTAATTATAAAAAAAAGTGGATTCGAAAACATTTTGTAACAGACCAAATAAACAAACATTAAGTATTTCTGACAGTTCCCAACAATCGTTAAGGTAAAAACAAAAAGAGAAAACTGTACAAAAATTTCACATTCTTTAATAAACAAATCAAATTGAAAACTATAAAATATAAATTAAATAGCATGCTTATTACGTTAAAAAAACAAGTATATTGAATGAATTTTTATTGAATATGCTCAAGGATATGCATGACATTGTCGTTGTTGATGGTTGCGTTGAGCTCTTTGCATTATTCCATTTCGAAACCCCAATTTGATGCCTCGCCTATGGTTAAATTTTCTTTGCTATATCATATACATAAAATTATATATTGTGAAGTTTATATGGTGGTATAACATCTTTACTTTTTTATTTTTTTATATGTATTACTTTGAACAACTTTCCAGTTGAACTTGGGCCATCGCTTGAATTATAAAAAAGTAAATAAGAGTGCTTTTGTATTTAGTTAATGGTTTTGAAATTCACTTTATCGTTAATCAATTATATTGCGTGTGGTTCCTCATTTCTTTTATGTTATATTACTTTAGTTTTATTTATCTAATTTATGTAAATTTGAAAAACATTTCACCCGCCTAAATTTAATTGACTTACTACTGAACGGAACAATATTGGTCTTCGGTAATAAAAACTTGATGTCATCGCCTGTGTTAGATCGTTAAAAAAATAAGATGGCTATAAAAATATAGAAACGTCTAGTTAAATACAATTAGCCGAAAACAGTAGCGTTACCTGATGTTGTCTATATCCGGAATTACCAGAAAAACGAGCGCAATTAAAAATGCATCACATGACCGCAAATATTGCGATGCTAATTTGAGGGTTGCCCCGACTGGAATTTTTCCAAGGAAATCTTCCGATAGCAATCGCTATTAGAGTAGTTGTGATGCACCGCATGCAGGTTATCATTCCTCAGAAATATAAAATAATGTCAGAAACAATAAATCACATGGCAAGAATTCGCCCTCAAAAAGGAAACCCGTAAAAGTGTGAAATTCCCATATAATCCTGATTGCTTCCCCGTCAACGCGTTGGGCCTGTATACGTGAGATATATCCGCATCCTACAGGAGAACTAGAAATTGGTCGATGGTGGTATTTCAAGATCATGCTGGAGAATTTTCTACTCTCATAGCGAGGGAAAAGTCAGTTGGTGCTAAAATTTTAAATGATCATATCTGTGTCGGTTGTGTGTTAAAGTCCAGCCAAATTTTATTTTTCTAGATTTACACTTTGGAAACATCTTTCTAAGAATTTATCATTCGCTTGCTAGTTGGGTTTTAGCCATCAAAACTTGTCTAGGACGAAATTGGAAAAATAAGTCAATCAATTTGGAAGACTCATTGATTTGGAAGACTCATTGAAAATACACATAACTTAAGGGGGTATTCTGGTCTAGACGCACGAATTTAACGCAATTTCTGAAGTGCTATAAAAAAAAGCAATCAATATTTTTACTATTCATTTTTTTATAGGATGTTTATTAATATTTCAAGCATACAGTAAAAAAAAATGAAAGTAAAAAATTCAAAATTCAAAAAGTTAGCAGCTGATGAAGTGGGGGATCTCAAAAAGTTGGCACGCGACCATACCCGCGATTTAATTTACAGAAATACCTCTATCGTTGGAAGTGAAAAAAGTTGAAAAAAATTTTTTTTTATCAAAATGGCGACTGCTTGAAAAAAAATTAATTTTTGTACAACTTTTTTTTAATCTTTCGAATTTTTTTAAATAGTTAGCATTGAAAATTGGGGATGAGGATAGTTCATGCAATAGAAAATCCTATAAAGAAGACATATAGTAAATTTGAAGTAAATCGGTTCAGTAGAACTTGAAAAATCGTGGGTATTGTTTTAAAAAAGACGGTTTCGAGAAAAACGCGTTTAAAAATGTTAGGGTATAGTAGCTTCAAGTGACATATTATCGCTAAAGCAACTGTAACTTCGCCAATTATTGGAATTTTAAAGTTTCCTCTGGACAGCATATTCTTAAAAGTAAAAACTATAAGGAAATATAAAAAGAAAAAAATCGATTTTTTCAAAATTCTAGACCAGAATACCCCCTCAAAAATAAATACAGGTATAAACGGTAATTTCACTTTTTTGTTTACTTGCTTGCTTTTTTTTGGCAACTAACTTGCTCCTAATATTTTTGACAGTTACCTGGTAATATTTTGGAAAATACTACTTACTATGAGGGTGAATCAAAATAAATGGTAATTTTACTTTTTTGCTTAGCAACAAGCTGCGAGCTAGATAATCGTGTGCGTGGCTGTTGTTTGGTTTATTGAGAGTAGGGGAACCGGCTTGGCTAGCGATCGCGTTCGACTTTGCAGTCAATACAGCCATGAGCGAGCAAAAGGTACATACGTTTGTTGCCCAAGGGATTATTATAAAATTTTTAACAAATGAAGGCGTTAAACCCTCAGAAATTTTTTCTCGATTCAAGACTCAGTTTGGAGATGATACACTGCCCCAGGGTCGTGTGTATACATGGGCTACAGAATTTAAAAGTGGTCGAGAACGTATCGAAAACGAAAGTCATGATTGACGCCCATGTCGTACAGATAACATCCGTGTCGTTCGAGACCTTATTGAAAGTGATGGATTGAACACTTCCATAGCTGATATCCACTTCTGATGAGATTGTGGGGCCTCTCTATACCACATGGAGAACCAACCCACAATTACAACCAACCTTGAGCGCTAACAGCGCGGCACCTTAACCCAACTCCCCATGCAAATCCGCAATAGCATACATCCCAAACTTTGCAATAAAACATACTCCCAAACCCGCAACAGAATACAATTTAACGGAATATATTCTAAATCATCCCCGCATACATTTTCCCAAAATTGCGTCAGTCAATTCTTCATCTAAACCATATTCCTTGGTTGCGACCAAGCAATTCTAATTTCCCCCGAAAACCATATTCTGTAATAAACGCATATTCCAATTTACAACGGAATATTAATCATCTCCCTCAATTACATCACCCCACATACATTTTCCCAAAATTGCTTCGGTCAATTCGTTACTAAAGTCATATTCCTTCCTCGCGACCAAGCAATCTCTATTTCCCCCGAAATGCATATGCTGTAATAAAACGCATATTCAAACCCACAACGGAACATTAATCATCACCACCAACTACACCGTGCCGCGTACATTTCCCCGAAGTTACTTCGGTTAATATCTTACCTAAATGATATTCCTTGCTTGCACCCAAGCAATTCCAATTTCCCCCGAAAACCACTTTGGTTCATTTCCTCCTTAAATTATACTTCTCGTCTGCAACCAAGCGACAGCTAATTTTCCACGAAACAATCACAACGATCAAGACCCTTGATCATACTTGGCTATGCCAATTTCCCGGTACACACAACCAATGAATCCAACTCAGCTTTTACGGCGAGGATTCGCTGGAACTGAATTCCTATGCAAGCATAGCAACTTGTTGTGGTTTTACTCCGAGTGGTGAGTAAAATATGGATTGCTGTATTATTTATTTTGCACGTATCCCCAATTGGGTAACAATATCCGTAGTGTCGAAGTTGCCAGTGAATAAATTGTCGTGACCTCGGGTCGGCGCTCACTCTTAGCGGCTCGTGGAACACCACCCAATGGTCCCCGTTCGGTCTTTAGATTCCTGAGTAATTAGTTAGTTAAATAGTAGGTTACCTGAGTTTACCCACATCACAGGTGGCATAGATGAGGAGAAAATATTTGTCTGCTACCAAGCCAAGATTCACAGGCTCCCAGTTCCGGTTTCCGATGTCCAAAAAGGCAATGTTTACATGCACCAATATTTAATTTATTAGAAAAGGAGGTTTTGTTTCTTCGATAATTTTACACAGATTCATTACTTTTCCTTTCTTATTTTCTCCTACGCAGGTACTATATATATTTTACAGTTCTTCCGTTTCGATTTGTTAATTTCTTATTGTTATTCCTATATTAGGTCTAACTCTCGCGGTACTTGATTTTCTTTTTTCTTCTCTCACCGGTAATCTTTTACTTCTTGTTTTTTACTTTTTAAGTTTTAAGGTACTAATTCTTTTATTTTATTACTGCCCGTAATTGTTGCGGCACTCCTTTTTTTTTTACTTCTTTTGTTCTTCCTCTTTCACTGTTGCTGACCAACCGTTCTCTAATCTACTGTCATCAACGGAATCCAGAAAACCGCATATTTCGAATGTAAAATCAAAACAAACGGAATCGAAAATTCCTCTTTCTGTTCCTCTCCCTCACTCATCGACATCCACTTCCAACCGAATTCGAACTCGAAGAGTTGCACGATCCACACCCGAATCGGGGCGTGTTCGAACACTCACTTGTGGATCGCGCAACTCTTCCACCACCTTACCATCAGACCATATTAAAACAAAATTATATTATAATTACAAATTATCAAATGATGGTGGTGGCACGTAACAGACTCTTCTTGAAATTCCTCGTAAGTGGCAGTGAGTTTGTTTTAGCTATGACTCCACTGCCACGACGCGATGAACCTTTTCCTTCCAATAATTAGTCAGTCGAGATTCAACTGCCACCAGGGGCGCACAACCGCGGGAGTCACACAGTCAGTCGAGTCACAACCGCCATCGAGTGCGCATCGCCGCCTGCAAGCATTTTGCTTAGTTTCAAATGTTTCCATTCGACCCGCCCAGTCGGTGTTGACGTAGTGTATTTCGGGAGTCGGTCATCAGAACCTGATGTGCGTTTCGGCCACCTTACGTTTGGCAATCCTCCCGTATCAAACAGTCTTTTGCAATATAGCGCGGCGCCACTCGGGCAACTATCAGGAGCATGCGGATTTACCCAACGACCAGATGCCGAAAGTCGCGAAGTGTCTCGAGGTGCTATTTCCGAAAATCCTCATTCATTGTTGATCGAATTTAATTTGAAGAACTTCGCCTTGGGAACCAAACCGAGACTGAGTGCTTTTGCAACCATGGTTAAGAGAAATATGACTCTGAAATAACCTTAAGTAAAAGGGGAGATTAATTGACAAACGAATGTTTAAGTGGAAATAAAAATAAAAAGGAAAACATTAACGTTAAAACCGGACCAGCGTGTTTTATTCCTTCATTCCTTCGTCGATGGTGTATCATCACAGTTCATTGTTCGTGGACAATGCACCTGTGCTCATTTCCCCCCTTTCACTCGTGTTAACATTAACGGCAGAAGGCAGAGAGACAAGGAAAGGCGATATTCGTAGGCACACACTTTTCTACGATCCTAGAAACAGTTAATTTTATTCGGCTCCAAAAGGACGCGGTGACACAGACGATTTTATAGGTGCGGAAAATAGAAAAGTGGGAAGGAAGTGAACCAGGTGCCCGTGTCTTGGCGCACATACTCTCTCACCCCCACAAGATTTCTCCACCAGTTATGGTGCGATCACTTTCAATAAGCCAAAAATTAAAAAGTACTCGTAATATGCTTAATAAAAAGTCCCACTTCTCGAAAGAGTGTTGGCTGGCCAGCCGTTTGTGATGGAACTCCCGGTCGCGTCTCCCGCCAGATGTGAGTTACCTGCGTTTTTTGAGCCCCAGAGGCAAATAAACCCCAATTATACGAATTCTATGAGTCACAATGTATGAGTGTCAAAAAACATGTGAAAGTGGGTCAGAGAGTTTATGAACGTTTTTTGAGTGCTAAAGTCATTGTCCCCACTGACATTCATCGTCAGTTTCTCAAAGTCTTTGAGCCACAATGTTTGGATGTCCAAAACGTGTGAAAATGAGTTAAAGTGTTCAAGAAGAACGTCCATGACGAATGGGTCTACGGTTGGCCTTCGGTTTTAGAACGAACACTTGCTGAGGTGGAAACAAAAATACTCCTTGAAAAAATATTGCGGACCAACCTAGAAAGGATTATTAGAATACGGTAATAAAACATGTAAATGCGATATAAGGTGTAGTTAAATAAAATCCATTGTTTCCAATGAATGGCTTTCCTAATTTGGATCTCGCGTTCTATAAGTGCGATCGCGCTACGCGAAATGGCGTTAGAAAGATAAGGTTTCATATTAAAAAACTTTTCAGACAGCTTTGTGGTTGCTTGATTCAGTTTTTTAACACTCACGTGTCAAATATGATCAGTAACAAAGAGAAAATAGGACATATTTTACAGTTCTTCTTCGATACGGACGAAAAAGCAAGCCAGGCTGCTGAAAATGTGAATAATGTTTATCGTCCTGATACTGTAACACCCAATCACGCACAATTACGGTTTGGTCGGTTCCGTTTCAGTAATTTTGATGTCAAAGATGCATCACCCTCTGGCGGGCCAATTGTCGAAAATGTCGATAAAATCATGAAAAGCGTCGAGTCCGACAATCATGTAAGCACTGTTTCGATGTCCCTAGAGCTGAATATGGGACAAAAAACCGTTTGGAACCACTTAAATAAGTCTCGATACAGAAAGAAACTCGATGTATGGGTGCAACATGAGTTAACCAAAAAAAAAAAAAATCATGGACCGAATTTTCATCTACGAATCGCTCCTGAATCGCAACAAATTTTCAGAGGCTGATGACGTTGATAAGTGCATCACTTATGACAGCGCCAAGCGAAAGGGGTCGTGGTGGAATCGTGTTGAACCGACACAAACGGTGCCCAAGCCAGGATTGACGGTCAGGAAAGTTTTGCTGTGTATTTGGTGAGAATGACCGAGAGTCATCTACTATAAGCTGCTCCCCTATGGCCGAACTTCATATGCGGACGTGTACTGTCAACAATTGAACTGTCTGAAGGAAGCGAGCAGGTTTGGCCAATAGGAGAGTAAATGTGTCCCATCAGTACAACGAAAAGCTACACACATGGATAGCGACTCGCTCTGGAATCATGATTGGAGGGCCTTATGCATCCACCTTACAGTCCACTAAGTGATTATCACCTGTTCCTGTCTATGGCGAATTAATTTTCTGATGCAAAATAAGGCCCAAAAAACCCTTGTGAAATTCGACTATTCTACTTTTTTGGCCAATAAAGACGAACGTTTCTATGAGGGAGGCATAATGAAATTACCTTCGAAGTGGGAACAAGTCGGTGCAACTGTTCCCCTATGACCAAACTCTTAATTTGAACATGTACTGTCAACAATTGGACCGTCTGAAGGAAGCAATAAGCCACAAGCGACCACCTCTGACCAATAGCAGTTACTATAAGACGTTATTTGTTCTCGATAACTTGACTCTTTAGCGGACACATGGACAGTCACGATTTTGGTTGGTATGCGAACCTTTATTCCACACGCGGTAAAAACCAACTGGGAAGGTCCGAACGGCTTTTTCGTGAAGATAAATTGGTCGTTATTTTTCTCAACAATGGCCTTGATTCTATAGCGGACTCGACACGGACAGACACGATTCTAATTGGAATGCGAAACTTTATTCCACACAGGGTAAATAGTATCAAACCCAAGAGAAATTGTGGTTCGATTCCGGGTGCATAGAAGCCACTGAGGCTAAAGACTTGAGCTTCTGGTTGTATAAATCAAACAATACAGAGAAAAATCGGAAAGGAATCAAGAGAGCTAGCATAATCAACGCGCCAAGTTCTTGCATAACCAGAGAGTGAGACAAAAAAGGCTACACTCTCCTGCAGGTAGTGGAAACTGCTGGGCATTTGTGAAAAACATTAAAACTCGTTCTCCTCATCCATTCCATCGCTTATAGTCGATGACAAACCAGTCACCAGTACAATAGTGAAAGAAAATCGACTTGCTGCACATTTTGCAGGCAACTCAACGCTGCCTGATACCACATCAGTACTTATCTTGAGCATAAGCAGCACACCATGAGCAAGATTCACTCTCGCACACTCAAGCTAAATGCAAACAAATTCGCTGGTACTGATGGCATTCCCTGTTCACAATAAGGCAACTACCGGAAAGAAGTGGGAATACGGAGAGACGGTTCACCAACTGTTCGTTGACTTCAAAAAAGGCTACGACTCAGTCGCAAGGCAAAGACTCTACCATATTGTAGTTGAGTTGGAAATCCCGAAAACATATGCCGCCCTCACTCAAATCTGCATGAATGAAAACAAAGGGCGAGTTAGAATAGAAAACCACCTCCCAGAACTATTTGAAATCCGGAACGAACTAAAACAAGGCGATGGCCTCTCGCCATGTCTCTTTAACCTTGTCCTCGAGTACGTCATCCGAAAGGGACAAGACGATAACATGGCCGGATCATCCCTGAACGGGGTCACACAAGTGCTCGCATATGCGGATGACATCGCCGTTTTGGGATAATCTAGAAACTGTAAGTAAAAACAGAATAGGTGGTGAGAAGAGGTGGGCCTAGAAATAAATGAACACAAAACGAAATACATGATTATGACTAGAGCAGGCGGACCTCAAAGAACACACATAAACATCAGGGGCAAGATATTCGAAAATGTCAAAGAATTTAAATACCTGGGAACAATACTGACCGCCAGTAACGAAATATCGAAGGAAATTAACAAAAGCCTACGCTCCGGCAACGCTAGTTGGCATGCAGTCAGTAAACTGCTGAAATCCAATCTGCTATCACGGAATATAAAGCTCCGTGTCTATAGAACCATAATCATGCCGATTGTTCTACACGGATGCGAAACATGTGCTTTCAGAAAACGGAAGAAAACAAATTCGAGAATAAAGTCCTAAGGGGTATCTTTGGCGGCAAATATGACGAGGAGGCAGGACAATGGAGGAAACTCCACAACCACGAATTGGAAGAGCTATACCGCAAACCTATAATAGTGAGAGTAATCAAGTCGCGGAGATTAAGATGGGCCGGATATGTGGCGGGAATGGGCAACGATAGGACCCTGCATAGAATTATTGACGGTAGACCAACGGAAAAGAGACCGACAGTGCGGCCGCGACGGAGGTGGGAGGACAATGCTAGGTTAGACCTCGAGGAGATCGGATCAGGAGAGCGTGGAAGGAGAGCGCACGGGGAACAATGGCGGAGTCGAGTCGGTGAGGTCATGAACTTTCGGATTCCTACAGGCCAATAAGTAGTAATAGATGGCATTCCCGCAATTCCCTTGAAGATATGTTCTTCTTCACTCGCAAAACAATTGCGGAAACTCTTCCATTTGTCTTATTCTATTGGCCGTTTCCCGAACAGATGGAAGTCAGCGAACATTCAACCAATTCCCAAAAAGGGCGACAAATCATCTCTTTCTTCTTATCGACCCCCAGCACTAACTTCTATTCTCTTGACGGTAATGGAATCACTGATTAACCGTCAACATTCGAAATATCTGGAAGCGAATGACCTCCTCAATCATCGCCAATATGGCTTTCGTAGCAACAGGTCCACAGAAGATTTGATGGCGTACCTTACCGAAAAGTGGAGCCCTTCCATCCACTACTTCGGAGAAAGCAAGGTTGTTGCACTGGATATTTCAAAAGCCTTCGACAGAGTTTGGCATCTAGCACTTTTATCAAAATTACATTCATATGGAGTGGAGAATTCTCTGATCCAATGGATAAGAGACTATCTTCCAAGTGGTTCTTGATGGTGTCAAATCTGCCTCCCATCAAATTAATGCAGGTGTTCCCCAAGGTTCAGCACTATCACCCACTCTCTTCCTCATCTTTATAAATGATCTCTTGTCCGTTACCCACAACCCAATCCACTCGGTTGCCGATGATAACACATTGAGTTTCTCATACTCATACGAACATTCCCGACCAAACTCTTCGAATGTCAATACCAATCAGCAGATTATGCTTAATACACTGAATTCCGACCTCAACAGGATATATCAATGGTGATTATCTAACCGAGCAGAGTTCAATGCCTTAAAAACTCAGTGCTGTCTCTTGTCGTCAAAGGTGTACCCCAAAGTAAATATACTGTCGATGAATGGCATTTTCATTTTCGAAGCCAAGGAACTATCAATCCTCGCCACTCGAATTAATTCGACTCTTAATTGGAGCGACCACATTTTTGAAGCTGCGAAAAGTGCGGCCAAATGCATGGGGTTGCTTAAGAAATGCAAAAGATACTTCACTTCATCCAAGTTCACTTGGTCTACCAAGTGATCACCACCTAATCCTGTCTATGATGAATGATTTTGCTGGTGAAAATTCACCTCATGAGAAGCTTGTGAAAATCGACTGACCTCGTTTTTTGCCAATGGGGGCGAAGATTTCTACGAAAGAGGGATAATAAATAATTACCTTCGCAATGGCAACAAAATATCGAACCAAACGATGTATATTAGACATAAATTGGATCATTCTTACTATACTGTTACTGTTCAGGGAACTCCGCCTTCTCTGGAGACGTCTCAGGCTCCTTCTATCTGTGTAGACTGTATTCCGGCGTCAGCCGGCGAACCGATTTATTTGGGTAACGTGCCGTACTTCCAGAACCGGACACTGCTCTGGACGAAGGGCGTTGTTGTCTTTCCCAGTACGATCGTTGTATTCTCCAAATAAAACACTCCTCCTATACGAGTAGTCCCTTGTTCACTCTTTATTATTTGTTATGCAATAATTTTGATTGTTGCCTTATGGGGCGCACTACAGTAAATCATGTGCACCAAAACGGTAATTTATTTCTTTACAACTCAGATTTGCCGTGGCAACTCTTGCTGCTCTATAAAAAAAAAAAAATAAAAAAAATTGTGGCGAGAAGGCCGAATTTAGCGAGACAGGACATATGTGTCTTTCATCTTGTCTCTGACTTCTGGTCATCTTGCGATAACCAGAATCACCCACATCCGTGAGGATGTTGGGCTCGGTCTCGCGGCATCTGAAAAGAAAAGAAAAAAGGGGGGGTATCCAAGGATAGTGTGGACAGTGTTAGTCCAAGTGGTCTCTAACTACTTTTATAGAGGGATGGTGGGAAAGAAATCATACAAGACCGGTGGGTCTTGGGTGCGGTAGTAAACGCAGATCACGTCTTTGGCGTCTGATAATCTGCTCTTTGGTCGGTGTGTATGTTTGTGTTTGTGCCGTCTTGTACTGTGCGTTCGTGCGTTTGGTTTGTTAATGGTAGACCCTATGGGATGGGTCCAGGAATCCTCTATTATAGAGGGGAATGTTGTTGGGAAGAGTGCACTTTTGCTGCTCTGCCGATGTGCCCCCCTTATATAGGTCCACAGCCGTCCTCTCGTTCGCTCGTTTCCTGGGTGCTGCTTTGCTTAGTAGCTTCCTGGAATCGGTGCGATGCTGATCGTTGTTTCCCAGGAACTTGTGTGCTGGCGCTTGCCTTGCCTTTCCTGGGAATTCGCGTCGACGTGGTGCATCATCATCATCATCATCATTATTGGCACTACAACCGGGAACCGGTCTTGGCCTTATTTAGCAAGTCCTGAGGCTTGTTAAATTTTCCATAATGATTTGTTTTTTCCGGGCAAGGTCATTAGTCTTGCGCCAGACGTGGTGCATCGCCAACACTAAATAAAGCCTTCAATGCAAAAATAATGTATTTCATTTTACTACATCTAATATTTTCTTTTTTTTAACTTTTTCGAAGTACACGATTCGGAAAAATTGGTTGTCTTCAGATAAATTTTTATCTATCACCATTCCAAAAACATAAATTGAAGACAAATCTTCTGATTTGATTTGAGTTGAAGTGAGGGCAGGACCTTCTTTTTATTTCCCTTAGTACAAGAGTCTGGGACGTTTGTACGGTGATCCCAAATGTCCTTTAAAAGAATCGAAGATTAGATCTTAGGACTTCGGTTTACCTTTAGAATTTTGGGAAATGTTCGTATAAAGATGCAAAAAAAGCAACAAATAACAAATATCGAGGTTCCCAAAAAAATATGAAAAATACGATTCGATGACGAACGCTTGTTCCGCATTCCCGCGCCCTATGGTAGTGACTAAACCACACCGAATGAAAACTTTAAGGACCTTACTCTTGAATCTAGTTATCCACCACCGTCCTCAGAACAACCTTCATTACAGAACGCTCAGTTCAAATTAGCGGATTCATATGCCACACTTTGTAGTTAGTACAGTTTTTCACTGCAGAACTTCAACCATGAATTTGATAAAGTTTTTGTCATATATTATATTATATCTACACAAATCTCAGTTTCTGAACAGGAATACGGCTGGTTGATTAGGCTCTACCTCGAATTTTTAATCAGAAAAGTGGAGTCATCAAAAAGCGCACGGAGACAGTCTTAACCGTTGTTTTCTCAATTATTATTTCTTTTTGTTATTATTTGTAGTAGAAGTCTCTTCGAGACGAATGTTGGTGATTAAATGCTGCACAACATTCACTTCAGCAACCACACAATAACAGACGTTTCCATATGTTCTTCAGCCGACACTCCCATTTAACATATAACAGTACCTCAAAGTTATTTTTGAATGCATCTTATGTAAAAAAAATAACTACCTGTTCGATTATTAATACACGAATCCTGTGGTATATTACCTGATGACCGTTCTCTCGCCACAGAATTCTCATAAGCCCCAACTATACAACGCGTTATATTGACAAATAAATAATTAGTATACATCACGAATAGCGTTTATCGGTGTTTCATAAAAATATTTATAAAAAACCATTTCAATGAACTCATAACTTAAGGTACACGAAAGTAACCTTTCTTCAGTCGAAGGACACACAAGTAGACCAACAGGTAATTCATGCAATCCGACGAAAGAATCCTTTGTTTGTCAAAAACCAAATCACACCGTGCTTTTAATTCTTGAATGTTTTTATGTTGATTCACTTTAGTTATTATTCCTTTTTTTGATTGTATTTGATATTAAATTGTTTGCCTTCTTCTTTATATAACTTTAATTACATTAACCAAAAAATTGGTAAAAGTTCCTCATATTTACAGTAGATAATTTTTCTAATATCAAAACTAATCAAATCATTATTCTCTCAATACTCTTCTCTCCTATTTATATATACAAATATCAAATTTCTGAATAAAAATAAAAAGTTCTACCAGGTGAATAACTTTGAATATTCGTAATTTACTATCAGTGTGATGTTGTTAATTAATAAAATACAAAACAAATTTACGAGTGTGCCTGTTGAAGGATTGATGCTTTGATGGCAGTTCAAATGCCTTTCCGAGTTTTGTGTTCACGACTTTTTCTCTTTTTTTTGTCTTTGGCTGATCTCATATTTGATCTAAATTTGCAATCAAATTGATTTAAATTGTTTTGATGGCAACCTTAACGCAAATGATTTGATTTGTTTGTTGGGCTTGTGTTTACTTTGCTAATTTGTCAAACATTACTGATTTCAACTATGTTTTGCCTGTTTTATTTTACAAAAATGAGGAATTTATAATTTGGCATTCAGATGTTTTAATTGGCATATAATTATTAAATTTCGGCGATTTCTTTTTCATTCCGAGTGTGAGATCAGCCTTGTTGGTGAGCTTTAAGCGCTAGTGGTATAAATTCGTTTAAGAAGATCATTGGAATCATCTAGCAGGTGCTGGTGTGAAGTTCTCGAATTTAACGTTTGTTGTTAATTAAAGTACAATACATACAAGTCTCATCAATTGTTCTGTGGTGGTTTGTTTGTTTATTTAAATAAAAAGTGTCAATTAGAAAGAAAGGTGAACCATCTGCTACATCATTTACAAGTTACGGAAAAGTATTTCACAACGCTCAGAGTTATGGATTGTAGACTTTTTAACTGCCATCAATAGTTTTATGTAGTGAGTTCATTTAAATTTAATTGTGTAAGGATCTACGCATAAAAAGGATGGTAAATGCTGATTTGTAACTTCTTTTGATTTGAAAATATCAAGAGAGGGGCAACTAACTTGCTCCTAATATTTTTGACAGTTACCTGGTAGTATTTTTACTACGATTAAGTAGGTAGACAAATCGTTTAATCTTATTTAGCAACGCCCAATAAATATTAATAAAATGTCATGGCCAACGCAGTTCACAATACACTGGTTCTATGAAGTAACAGCTACCTTCCTGAGCACTGGTTCCAGTCGCACTGGATGTGTTAAGTCTGCATTCTATCAATATAATTCTGGTATTCCCCAGGGTTCCGTACCGTTGCCCACCCTATGCCCCATTCGTATATATGGTGTGTGTATCCATCAACAACATCGCCACTACAACTGGGATCCAGTCTTGGCCTTATTTAACAAATCTCTCCACCGGTCCCGATTTCGAGTGAATGTCATCCAGTTTGGCACTCCTAGGCGCTGGGTGTCCTGGTCTACGCCAGACCTCCATCGCAGTCAAGGTCTGCCACGCTGTCTCCTTCCATATATCCTGCCACAAGGGACTTCCCGGGAAGGTTCCTCTTCGCTCATTCGGTCTAGGTGTCTTGCCCACCGGAGTCTACCGAGCTTGATTTTTCTGACAACATTAGCTTCAAGGTAGATCGCGTACAACTCATGGTTGTAGGGTCTCCAGAATCGTCCTCCCTCACATATGGGGCCAACAATTCTCCTTATGACCTTCCTCTCGAACGCGGCTAAGAGTTCAGAGTGCCTTTTATTAAGCACCCATGTTTCGGATCCATACAAGACCATGGTCTTGTATAGTAGTAGCCTGGATGGTCTGGATAAATTTCGGGATTTAAAGAGCCTTGATAGACCAAAGTACGAGGGTTGCATTTTATATTTCGGGATTAGAGAACATTGAGGTATCTTCAACACATGCATTCTGAATGCAGCAACCGCTTCTTCAGATGTCGAAAAACGTTGACCTCTCAGTTTATTTTTTTACGTACGGGAATAAAAAGAAGTCATTCGGTGCCAAGTCAGGACTATACGGCGGATGACCCATCAAATCGATGTTTTGGGTGCTCAAAAATGCAGTTGCCGCAGCCGATGTGTGAGAGCTTGCATTGTCGTGGTGAAGAGTGATCCGTCTTCGGCGGTTGGTTTTCCTGATTTCTTGGAAGACAACTGGCAAACAAATGGTTGTGTACCACTCAGAATTGACTGTTCTGCGTTGTTCTAGTGGTACGGTTGCGACATGTCCAGTTTTTCCGAAAAAACAGGCGACCATTTGCTTGGAAGTGCTTCGTGCGCGAACAACTTTTGTTAGATTTGGCTCATCTTGAAACACCCAGACAGTCGACTGCTGTTGACTTTCGGGCTCATACGCGTAAATCCACGATTCATCACCTGTCACGATGTCATAGACGTGTTTCGAAGCACCGCGACCGTATTTTTTGAGCATTTCTTTCGACCAATTGACACGAGACTCTTTTTGGGCAATTGACAAATTGTGTGGGATCCAACGCGAACAAATTTTTTTGACAGTCAAATGTTTATGCAATATTGAATGTATGCTGATCCCACTAACGCCTAAGGTTGTCTCAATCTCACGATAGGTCACATGACGATCTTCCAATATCAGTTCGCGCACAGCATCAATGGTTTTCGGAACAACAACTGATTTTGGACGACCTTCACGAAATTCATCTTGGAGTGAACGACCACGATTGAATTCACAATACCATCGATAAACACTGGTCCTTGATGGAGCTTCATCGCCAAAAATTGAATTAAGTTCTTCCATACGCTGTTGCTGAGTTAATCCACGCCGAAAGTTGTAAAAAATAATCGCACGAAAATGTTGACGATTTAATTCCATTTTTGGGCCGAGATGAATCTTTTAAGTTACTGTAAACAACACAAATAGCGCTCGTATGTCAAAACGTTCTGAGTGCGTATAACCTCAAAAAAGTCCAACTTTACGACAGAGCTGTCAATTGCCGGATTGCAACACTAGGGTTGCCAAATCCCGAAACATAAGAGGCAATCCTCGTATGCTTTGTTGGATTTGATCAGCCGTTCGCGTATTTCTTCTTCCATATTGTTATCGGCTGATGCTATTAGCCGAAGGTATTTAAAGGATTGCACTACTACAAATTCGTGCTCTGCTACCCTGATAATTATGTCTTATCTTCGCAGAAGTTGCCATCATGTACTTAGTTTTCCCCTCAATAATGTGCGATCCCAGTTTTTGTGCCGCCTGCTCGATCTGGGTGAAGGAGTCCTGTACCGCCGATTCGCATCTACCGATGATCTCGATGTCATCTGTGTAGGCAAATATCTGACTGGACTTGGTGACAAAAGTCCCTCTTGTTGTAACGCCAGAGTCACGGATTGCTTTCTCCAACGCCAGGTTGAAGAGGAGGCAGGCCAGACCGACCCCTTGTCAGAGTCCATTAAAGATGTTTATTGGTTCGGACACCAATCCCACTATTTTTACGTGACTAGTTATGTTAGTCATGGTCAACCTACAAAGTCGTATCAATTTGTTTGGAATGCCGAACTCTCTCATGGCATTATATAGTTATAGACTATGCTGTCGTAGGCGGCCTTAAAGTCTATGAATAGATGATATAATGGAATCTTAAATTCCAGACATTTTTCCATCGCCTGCCTAAGAGTGAATATCTGATCAATCGCTGATTTGCCTGAGATGAAGCCACACTGATATTGACCAATGATGACTTTAGCGCCTGGGACTATCCGATCTTATAGGATAGTGGAGAGTCTCTTGTGGGGGAACGAAGTCGTGTGCCGCGTACGACACGGGATTCTACTTCGTCCCACCGTCACTAAAAGAAAGTCCCACCGAACAATTTCGCGATTGTTAGAAAGTCCGCCGAAAGTAACAATCACGATCAACAAAAACACTGACAACAATAGACGCACAGAAACGAAAAGTACGATGCAACATAATGGTGGAAAATGCAACACAGGATAAATGGAACACACGGGGTTTTGGTAGTTAATTTCTTTCTTTGTTTATTTTCGAAATTTATTTAAAAGAGTTATTTTTAATTCCCGCTTTAATTAGTTTACACGGTCGACTCACACGATTCGTACTAACACTCAGGGATTGTGAAATTACTTTAAGGGTGACACACTCAGTGGAGTGCACACTCTCGTGTGCACTCAGCAGTGGAGAACAGATGCTGCGCGCGCCATGGTTGGGTTACGACTCAACGATATTTTATCGTTTGGGATGAGGTTTTGGTGGTGTGGTGAAAAGGAAATGAAATTTCCTTTGACCAGTGACCAATGGAAAGCGATCTCAGGTACGCGGTGGTGTATGTGTGTGTTGGTACACATCACCGTGTTGATCGATGCGTTTTGCCTGAAACGAGGAAAAAAGGAACAATGGTGAAACGACCTACAGCATCTTTCGGTAATGAGGGTCGGCTGTCTAAATAGCAGCCACTCATTAGATGCTAAAAGGATCGTATACATGATTACCTGCGACTGGGAGAATCGGATTCTTTTGTTTTGCATATTTTTATCCTATTGCATCCGATTTGATGGCGAAACTTAGCGTCGGTGATTGTTTGAAAATTCAAACAAAGCAATGTTTCCTGGTGAAGTGCTTGCAATTGAATCCATAGTTGCAAGTCTTCGGAAAGCAATTTAGATGTGTACACAATGACGGTTGTGTATACCATCTGCGTCAATTATGCATGGCATCCTTGGCGACGGCTGGATCGAATTATAGTGTGAATATCTACACTAATTGGAAATTCGGTTTTTGGGTCGCTAATGCAGAGATGCTTTGTAATATATGAATGCCCTTGTAGACGCAATTCTTTTTAGGGATTCTTTATAATGCTTGTATGCATTAATGTCCTTGGAGAAGGAAATATTTTCAGGTGCCAATGCAATCGCATTGGCGGGAGTTAATGGGAGTTGAGTTGCGGATATGGGGAGTTTTTCAGGTAAGTGGGCTGTGGGGTTTGGTGGAACCCCCACAATCTTATAGGCGGTACTCAGCAATGTTATAGCCCTATAGTTTGTGCTCACTGTGATATCTCCCTTCTTATGTATGGGGCAAATTATTCCACGACGCCAATCTTCCGGCATCTCCTCTTGCTCCCATACGTGCACCACGATCTCATGAATTGCGTGATGTAACGCTGTCCCTCCTTGTTTGATCAGCTCAGCTGGTATGCCATCAGCTCCGGAGGCTTTATTTAATTTGAGCTGTCTTATGGCTTTTAATGTTTCCTCAATGCTTGGTGACGGCAGCATTTGGTTTTGATCTTGCATTGGTGGAGCATCCAATTCTTCTGTGAGCTGACCATTTAACAATTCATTGAATTGTACTTCCCATCGCTCCAGAATACCTTCAGAATCGGTGATCAGATCACCCTCCTTATCCCTGCAGTAAGTGCAGCGTGGTGTGTACCGCGTCATATTCAGGATTATTTGGTAGAACCTCCGCGCCTGGTGTGGACCTCGCTCTCTACTTTTCTCAATTTCACAGACAAGGTTTTTTTCCCAGGCACTTTTCTTTTGTCTGTGAAGCCTTTTTTCAGATCTTCTGAGCTCTTTGTATTTGTCCTCGCGCACCCGCGTCCTATGAGACTGCTGCATTGCCCGGTATGCAGCATTCTTACATTCAGTCGCTAGTTTGCACACATCACCAAACCAGTCGCTCCAATATTTACGCCTGCTGCCTAAGATGGAGTTGGTAGTAGTAATGACAGTATTCTTAAGGCGTGTCAATTTCTCTTCTACGCCCGGCATTCTGGCCCCAGGACTTACTCTCCCCCCATCGAGCTCTTCGAGGGCGAATCTTAACGCATGACCAAAGATGTTGCTGGTATTCTCAATCTTCGGAATATACACCTGGGTCGATCTAGACGCCTGTGGGATTTTTATCGACTAGAAACACCCCCTGTCAGCATATACTCCCGTTGCTCCCGCGGAACTTTCTTTTCAGTCAGCCGTGTTGATCTGAATCTGATCCGCGGATGCAATACGTCTGCGTAATGCTATCCGCGCTCGGAAAAATATACCAACAAGATAGTGATCCGAGTCGACGTTGGCACCTCTGTACGTTCGTACCGTTATCAGGCTCGAGCAGTGGCGGCGAGTGGCTCCATCAGGTGATGCCCAGGTGGCTTTGTGGATATCTTTACGTGGAAACTTGGTACTTGCAACGACCAAGTTCTTTGATGCTGCCAGTTCGATGACTCGTAGGCCATTGTCATTAGTGTTCTCATGCAAACTATGGGAACGTGCGTAGTGACTGAAAACCAGCTCCCGACCTATTTCCGCATTCAAATCACCAAGAACGATTTTCACATCGTATCTTGGGCAGGCATTGAGGGCCCGTTCGACGTTCTCGTAGACTTCTTCTTCTTCGTCGTCACGAGACTCCCCTGTAGGTCCATGAACATTTATGCTCTTAAACTTGCCTCGCATGCGAAGAGTGCATAGCCTTACGTTTATTGCATTAAAACGGATAATGGCAGGCTTCAGTTTTTGGCTGACTATAAAGCCTACAACGAGCACATGGTGTTCTGGATGACAGGTGTAATAAATGTCATACTCGTGTCTTTGAATAACACCACTCACCGTCCATCTTATTTCTTGTAATGCTGTTATTTCAGCCTTATATTTGGACAGGGCATCGGGTAACTTTTGTGCAGCTCGAGCTCTGTGTGGTGAGCGGACGTTCCATGAGAAAATTGTCATATCGTTTAGCCATTTTCGTTTGCGTGGTTGTCGCCGTGTATCCGGTCCATATCCGAGGCTTGATAAATTTTCCATAATAATTTGTTTTCGGGGCGAGGTTCTTAGCCTTGCGCCAATCTTTCTCAGGATATTGCTGCATGCATTGGTTCACTACTTGGCACGTGCCAAAGTAGCTATCCAAGGGTATCATGTGGAGACTGCATGCCAACTTGGATTGAACAGGGACAAGGATCGTCCTGGCCTTCGCCGGGTTGAAAGCAATCAATGACTTTCCCCTGTATGTTCGCTTCCATCCCTCGGCCGTCAGTATTGTTCCCAGATATTTAAACGCTTTAACTTTTTCAAATGTCTTGCCCCTGATTTTTATGTCTGTTCCCTGAGGTCCACCGGCTCCCACTGTAATCATACATTTTGTGTTGTTCTCATTTATTTCGAGACCCAACTCTTCTGCCGCTTGCATGATGATTTCACAGCTTTTACTTACAGTTTCTAGATTATCGCCCAGAACGCCTATATCATCCGCATATGCGAGCACTTGTGTGACACCGTTCAGGGATAATCCGGCCCTCTTGTCGTCTTGTACCTTTTTGATAACATACTCGAGCACAAGGTTAAAAAGACACGGTGATAGACCACCCCCCCCCCCCCCCCCCCCCCCCCACTGTTTTAGTCCGTTCCGGATTTCCAATTGTTCTGAGAAGTGGTTTTCTATTCTAACTCGCCCTTTGTTTTTGATCATGCCAATTTGAATGAGAGCGGCATCGTTTTTCGGGATTCCTAGCTCAACTACAATATGGTAGAGTCTTGCCTTGTGACTGAGTCATAGGGTTTTTTGAAGTCAACGAACAGTTGGTGAACCGTCTCTCCGTATTCTCACTTCTTTTCCAGTAATTGCCTTATGGTGAACATTTGGTCGCTTGTTGACCGGTTCCTACGGAATCCGCATTGGTAGTCTCCCAATATTTCTTCTCGGGTGACGAAAAACGGATTTATTTTGAAACCCGAAGCAGAAAAATCGTGGCTTTCACCTAGCGAAGCCGGTCCTTCAACACGAAGGGCAAATGTCTTCGACACGAAGACCATGCTCTGTGTCTGGCGGGACCAGATGGGTATTGTGTATTATGAACTCTTGAAGCCAGGCGAAACCGTTAATACACAGCGTCAACAAATGCTTAATTCACATCACGCATGAATCGAAAGACGACCGGAATGGGCCAGAAGACATGGCAAATTGATTTTGTTACAGGACAACGCGTCGGCTCACACAGCAAAACTAGTGAAAGACACCTTGAAATCGCTTGGGTGTGATATTCTTCTGCACTCGCCGTATTCCCCGGATGTGGCGCCATTTGACTATCACCTCTTCTCAGCAATGGGGCACGCCCTCGCAGAGCAGCACTTCAGCCGATTTCGAGGAAGTTGGAAAATGGCTCGACAAATGGTTTGCCGCGATAGACAGGCAGTTTTTCTGGCATGCTTGTGGGGTTATAAGTCATGTAGCCATTGCACTCTGAGATCACCACAGTCACCGCACTAGGTCAGTGGGTCATCCTCAGAGGCTGCATTGATACAAGCACACCAAAGCCAGATCAACCCTGGGTTATTGTCCTTTTCCTTTTGATTTCTTCATCCTTTCTACACCCATCGACTATCGAACGAATACACAGGTATTTATTCACCTCAATAAGCGGAGAGAATTGCGGAATGCACAGGAAAGCGCGATTACCATTGGCTGATCGGTGTGCAAAATCCAAATTTCATCCCTAATTGGGATGTCACATCTCAACCACCAAAGTGCACACACGCACTCGGAGTCATAGTTCAACTTCCACGACGACCGGTCACGCGGAATTAGAGTCAAGTGTGTAGCTTCCTCAGGGTGTCTTTTGTCGAGTTTCAATTAATACGGCCGTATGTTACTATTGTGGTTTAAGGATAGCTACGTGCAAAAACAAGAACTTAATGTAAAGTAAAAGAAATCAGAAACAGTTGTAAACAGAAATTGACGCAGGGATTAATAAAAGAACTCATAAACAAAAATATAATAAAAAGAAAAAACTTTAAATAACTAAACCAGTGCCTTTTATTTCTCCTCTTTCGGCAACGTGCGTTCGGAGTAAAAAGTGTTGGGTAATTTAAGTGAAACTAGTGCCCGTGTCTTGAAGAAGTCGGGACGATAAAAATGGGAAGGAGAGGAAAATGGTTTGTGAAATTCACCTACAAAAGAGATCATTGATTGATTGCATGAATTGCAATGCCCGGAGTAAATCTCATGGGGTTAGCGAAACGGAAGCTGAATTCAATTATGCATTATCTGCATAGAATAATGAATTCAGCTAATGTGTCCTTTTCGGAAACATGATTTTCAGGTGAATTACTGGACGGTGGGATAGGAGTTGATGTGACGCGCTGTTAGCGGTCAAAATTAGGTTTGAAATGGTGAGTTGGTTCTCCATGTAGTATAGAGAACCCCCCATGCTATTCATAAATTACCTGAAAGATGGGCGAAATGTGTAGAAGCCGATGGGCAATATTTTGAATAACAAAAATTAATTTCCCTATAAAATAACGTTTTTTTTTTACCAAAGAAACCGGAAAAAAACGTATGCATACACTTGGTACACACGATTCTGAGACAGTGTATCATCACAAAACTGTGCTTTCAATGGAAAAAAAAGTTCCGAGGGTGTAATGCCTTCATTTGTTATTGTTCGCTAGCCAAGCCGATTCCCCTACTCTTCATAAACGAAACAACAGCCATGCGCAAGATTATCTAGCTCGCAACTTGTTGCTAAGCAAAAAAGTAAAATTCCCGTTTATATTTGACTTAATTCTGCTTGGTTGGGGGGTCTCCTTCCGTGTGTTTGACGGCATGTTTGCAGCTCCCGCCGCGACATGTGACATGACCAGCGCACTAGTCCGATTTATCGGCCTGGGACCTACCCATGTGGTATTGATGTCGATTTTCGCCTCAGCAGCTTGATATTTTGCTGTCTCTGTTTTGCGCATATTCCCATTTCCAAAAAATACTTTATATCATCCAAACTGCCCTAAATGTAAGTGTATATTCTTCCTAAACTAGAATTCAGGTCAAGTGGAACAAAAACAGCCCTGTACATGATCGATAGGATGAAAAAACGAGCAGGGCAATTTATTGTGGGCTCAAAAGGAATCCTGTCTATCCCTTCAGATATTATCACGATCATTTGAGACTTTTAAAAACAGTTCACCTCTCCTCACCGTCAGTTTACTTTAAAAATGACCTCAGGCAAACACGGAAATTCGTTCTTCAGCCGGGACACATTGATGTGCAATTTCATCGTATGATAATATGTTTTCTCGACATTAGAATCTCCAGACGTTCAAAACCAATTTACATTAGTAACCCCTTTCCTCATTCGCTCATTCCTTTTCAGGCGGCATTATACTCTGACATTTCAGGGTGTTCGATATCTCGTTGGCGAGCGAGGAATGTCGTCGGTCCAGATCGTTGAGCTTCGGCCGAACGAGGAATGTCGTCGGGGAACAGCCAAAGATGAGCACGAGGTCGATAGGTTGACGCAATGGCGTCCGGGTCAACGATGCCTGAAACCAAATGGGTTTAGATTGGAAAGGAACAGCAATATTTTTTTTGTAGAAATCCGCTTGGTCCAGATTCTTCACTGCAACCTGGTTGTGTTTCGGTTAAGTACTTCTTTTCACAATCTTTCGGCTTGAAGTTCCCGCGCTGAATGGGTGTATTTGATGAACTTGCTTGTCCCTTCGTATGCAGTGATGATCACTTTGACTTTTGGTTGATGGGTTGTATTAAAACGAATTACACCAGGATAACGTTCCTTGTTTTAGTTAATTATATAAATTTAATGCAAACTATCATCTGATTCACGCTCCTCGATAGTATAGTGGTTAGTATACCCGCCTGTCACGTGGGAGACCGGGGTTCGATTCCCCGTCGGGGAGCCTCTGGCGCAAGACTAATGACCTTGCCCAGTAAAAAACAAATCATTATGGAAAATTTATTTGGCGCAAGGCTAATAACCTTGCACGGAAAAACAAATATATATATATATATATATATATATATATATATATAAATATATATATAATGGAAAATTTAACAAGCCCCGGGACTTGCTAAATAAGGCCAAGACCGGATCCTGGTTGTAGTGCCGATGATGATGATGATCATCTGATTGACAACTATCACAGCAGTAACTTTTACAGCAAAAAAAGACACATGGTTTTGTCCGGGAATTGAAACCCAATTCATGTTTGACAGTTGATCGTGCACTGTCAACAGGTGTGATGAGTGTACTAGACGATGAGCGTACTAGATTCTCCCCGAGCATATAATTGCGAACCCGCAACACAGGGTATTTTAAAATCCGTTTAGGGAGCGCGTTTTGTATGAAGAAAAGGAATACTAACAATAATTGAAAATAGATGGTTAGAACACTAACTATAGTCATGATTCCATAGAAAGTTATCAGCTCTCAGCACAAATGATGTTATCATTATCAAGTTTGTTCATAAGTAAGTAGGTTACACTACTATAATAATTCCTGTGGATGTGATGATATAGCACTGGCTGCCGGCGCTTTTGGCTGTATTGTATATTCCACTTTACGACAGACTCACTATATTTAAACGTATCCTCTAGGAAGATCCTATCGTTTACCCAGTCGTCTGCCCATTCCATTTCAATCAGTGTGTTATTCGTTCCCCGAATCCTTGAGTTAACTTGAACTTAAACCACTTTTACATAAATGTCATGCATATTAACTTTGTAACATTTTTTTATATGTATTTATATTCCTTTATATGCCGCAATGTGTTTCATAGAATTTTGTGTGAAATTTTTTGTACTATAATTATTCCTGGTGACTTTGTGTTGTGGGTTGTGGAATGCATTTTGCTAGATTTACAATAAGAATCCTGAATGTCCGCTTGCTGCATGCCAAGAGATAATTTTTCATTTAAAATGAAAAAATCCAGAGTCGGCTTGTAGCAGGACAGAGGTGTTACAAGACTAATTTTTAGTTGTTCTGTTTCTCATTTCTCACGTGGCAGCTGCTCGATCATGTCCTGTTCAATCCTTCGCTGTGGATTTATACACCAGCGAACGTACAGGCTCGGCTCTATTCATATTTAGCCACAGAGTTTCTTAGTGATACACAGATTTATAGTAATGTACGAAGAGTGAGCACTGTCTTACAAACTGTCCATACGTTAAAATATTATTACTGGGTTGTGAATCCTCGAGCTAAGAGTGGTATCATTCCAAAAGGATTGGGTAAGTATTACGTGGAACGAACGTCTCAAAGAATTGCAATAATAGTGTCGCTTTATTAGATGGACCACGACCAGCGCAAAAGGATATTCTAGCAATACGTGCATATATTCTTTTGTTTTTGAAACAATTAATTATGATTGGCAATGGAGTTAAGGAAGACGAACTGCAAAGTATACTGAACTACCTAACGACCATGCATGAAGTAAGTTTATCTAAGAAATAATAACCTGGCAATTGAGTAACTTAATTGGATTCTTTTTATTTTTGTGTTTTTGCTTTTAAGGATGAAAACCTTCATGATGTCCTACAGATGTTGATATCCTTAATGTCCGAACACCCAAGCTCAATGGTACCTGCTTTTGATGTTAAACATGGAGTTAGATCGATATTCAAATTGTTGGCTGCGGAAAGTCAATTAATTAGACTACAAGCGTTAAAGTTATTAGGATTCTTTCTATCCCGTAGTACACACAAGTGAGTATATTTCATTTATTGTCGAACATACATTCATTTATGCATTTTGTTGAGGAAAAAGTATTCGGCGTTTTTTTGCCAACCTTCTTATTTAGATCGACTTTTTATCCATTTTGTGGGCCCCTATGAGTTTCACTTGAACTCTCTGTGAGTCGCTCTTTTTGACGCATCTTTTACCGGGTGCATCCAGGATGAATGCCTCTCGTCTCCCTCCTAAGCCGCTCCTGTTGACGATTTCTGAATCCAATAGTGAGATCGTGGATTCCTCGTCCAGAAGAGCTAACATTCGGGCTGATCTTTTCGATCCGAAAAGATCGATAGGTACCACTTTTAAGAACGTCCCACCGCAGCTGACGATGCGCCTAGAAGTGATAATTGTCCTTCTCAGTTCCTTTGGGTCATCATTGGATCTGGTGTTCATTCGGAGCGTGGTGCAGTGTTGCCTTACTTCGTTTCCCTGCGTCGTCAAATTTGGAAAATCTTTTGAGCGCAGTGTAGTGTGATGGCATCTTAAACACTTCGTACATGGTGCCTCTTTGCAGCATGACTTTATATGTTGGTGGCGACAGCATTTGAGGCAGAGTCTGCCTTTCTTTGCCATCTCCCATCGTCCGTCGCCGCAGGCCTTCTTGAATTTGGGACAATCAAAGAGCCAATGTCCGCCGTGGTCTACCAGCAACTCTGAATAGCATATATGTGGGACGTCATCTTCTTGAGGGGCTCGCGATCGTTGATTTTTCCTTTTTAAATCGTGCGCTGAGTTGGAACCCAAGCTCCTGGGATACTTAGCCATATCTAAACTGGTTCTTAGATTATTCGCCGTAAACTTCAGTTTGGAATTTACCTTCCTCCTGGGTACATCTGTGGGGTACGAGTTGATGTGCCGAACACGGGCACGCGGTTCACTCCTATCTCCATCATATTACGCGAACACTGCTCTTGGCGATGCACTCAGTTGTCCTATTGCTTGATGCAACTGTTCCCAGGTGATGTGACCATCCGCGATGATGTTTGAGTAAAGACTGATCCCAATTAGGGATGAAATTGGATTTTTAATTTTCGTACTTGACAACCAAAAGAGAACATACTTCTGCTCTTTCATTGCCACGTTCGTCGATGTGTGGTGGATAATTGGTTAATTGATAATCGACGAACATGGGAGAAATATGATGATCTCGGGGTGGATTTGGTTGTGTCTGCATGAATCGATGTACTTTGAGGATAATCCATAGACCCAATTCGGTGAATATGGTGATCTCAGAGTACATTGATCTGTACGAAGACAGAACTGTAATGGAGAGGAAGCTTAATCTGGTGCTATTCACCTGCGAAAAGAGAGCATTGATCCCCAGCGAATGAAGTGTCTGGGGAAAGTGGAAAGGACGCTGACTTGGCTAGGGAAATCTGATCATGGGAACTAACTTAAATGCTTTGATAATTTCCTCAGTGGTCGCAAGGTTAAGCAACCGCGTCGTTTGATCAGACTATGCCGTTGCTAACCGACATGATGCGATTTCCTGTGGGTAAGCGAAATGAGGTTGCCGTATGGCAAAAAGGTAGCTAAAGTCAATTATCCATTATCTACATAGGATAATGAGTTTAGCTATGCGTCCGTTTAACATGATTTACAGGTGAAATAGCTTAGAAGTGGAATGGGTAGAAATGACGCGCCGAAAGCGGTCGAAATAAGGTAGGTAATTGTGGGTTGGTTCTCCATGCGGTATAGAGGACCCCCACACATCTATCTCGTCGATTTTTCCTGTTTAACTCGTGCGCTGAGTTGACGCCCAATCTCCTAGGATACTTAACCATAACTGCTCTGGTTCTTAGATTCCTTGTTGTAAAATTCGGTTCGGAGTTTACCTTCCTCCTGCGTACATCTATCTCGTTAGTCTCAACGCACTCACTCTACTCGCTCTGCTCATACTCATCAATAATCTCTTGTTGTGAAGCGGGATCATATAGCCCCCGTCTCTTGCGTTTTTCATCGTTTCGCTTGATATCATTACCCACTGTGCGTTTGTTCAACACTATCAACGCGTCCGGCTGTCTTATTCCACAATTTCTTGTTCTGTTCTTTATATTATTTTTGAATTTTCTTGATTTTTGTCATTTATATCATTCATCATCATCATCATCATCGGCACTATAACCGGGAACTGGTCTTGGCCTTATTTAGCAAGTCCTGAAACTTGTAAAATTTTCCATAATGATTTGTTTTTTTTTTTTTCGGGCAAGGTCATTAGTCTTGCGCCAGATGCTCCCCGACGGGGAATCGAACCCCGGTCTCCCACGTGACAGGTGGGTATACTAACCACTATACTATCGAGGAGCCCATTTATATCATTCAGTTATCTTAAATTTAATTCTCTTTCTTCTTTTTTAATTTACTTTTTAATCTTTAATTTTCAATTTTGTTTATTATTTAATTCTTGTTTTTTTTTTTGTATCTTTCTTATTTATTATTTGACTTACTCTTATTTACTATTCATAATTTTCCTTTTTTATAATTTTCATTCATATTCGTTTTCCTTTCCCGTTCCTTGTATTATTTTGAATTTTCATGATTTTTGTCATTTCTATTCTCTCATTTATCTTAGTACATAGTATTATCCGCCCATCTCCTAAATCTGTCGTCACCAACACTAACTCGCCTCCCCGACCCTTGCGACCCCCGCCTTTCCAATTACAACTCGTCCCCAGCCAACGCGTACGCGCCCCTCACCCCGCGTATCCCGCTCACCCCAACTTAATCAAAAGATGACCCGAGCCACAAAATATCATAAGCCAATCCATAATCTAACTCCTCTCCCTTGCCCCAATCGCGACGGCCACCTTCATTCTAAACCCGGCCTCATCCGCCCGTAATAAACCCCCCGTAATAATAACAAACCTAATCGCCCCACACCACCCCCTGCCCCCATCTCCAATTCTTTCCCCCTCTTACCCTTCTTCCCCCCACAGTAAATCACGGGCGCTATATCTATTATTGGTCTCTTTACAGTGAGGAGTTTCCGTGGCAACTCAACTGCTCCGTCGATGTGCCAACCTTATAAAGGTCCGTAGCCGTCGTCTTCGTTCGCTCGTTTCCTGGGTGCCATTTTCTTCGGTGGCTTCCTGAAATCAGTGCGTCGCTGATCATTGTTTCCCAGGAACTTGTGTACTGGCGCTTGCTTTGCCTTTCCTAGGAATTCGTATCGACGTGACGCATCGTCAACAAGATCCTTCGGTTGTTCGTGGAACACGTCTTCCTTTCGTTTGCTCCCTTCTTTAGTAGCACTTCCGATTACAGGAGGATCATCAATGCGCTGCGTCTTGCGATTGTCTCACTCTTGACCTTTCGTCTAGTGAGATTCGAGTTGTCAACCATCCTTTCATCTTGGTCTGAATTCGCTATTAACCTTGCTCGGAAAAACAAATTATTATGGACAATTTAACAAGTCTCGGATATGTACCGGATACCGGCGGGGAGACTTGCTAAATAAGGCCAAGATCGGATCCCGGTTGTAGTGCCGATGATGATGATGATGATGAACTCGCTTCCAACAAACGGAGTTCCTGACGCTTTACCCTAGCCCTTTCCTCGGTGGTGTTCACTTCTTGTCGGTATGCCACTATTTCGGCCTCGGCCCTTCTTTTCAACTGAATCAATCGCACCACAATTTTGCGCAGTGCGTCCTGTAATTTGAAGACGGGGGTTGTCTGCCTGAGGCCGTGGGAGGCAGTTAGGTTCTCTTCTGTCCTGGTGGCGTTGCTGAACCCTGGTTTTCCTCTACCGGAATGCGTACCGGCAACGTCATCTCTCACAATGTGCTTGTAAGACATCTTTTCTTCTATGTAGGTGGCTGGTACGGTGCAGACTACCTCAATGTAGGTAGTCAGCACCCCTCCATCAAGCCACGGTAACACCGTCCTCGATTTCACCGGTCTGGTTATGCGCTCTAGTTCTCCTCTTCCACTGTGTACATGGACAGGTGTAGTTTAATCTCCCACGGGAGATATGGGGGATAGTTTTCCTATCGTTAGGGCGGCTGCTACGGTGCAGATTACCTCAGGTTGGGTAATCCATGCTCCTCCATTGAATCGTGGCAGATCTCTCATCGATTTCATTGGGCCGGTTACGTGCTCTAGTTATCCTCTTTCGCCGTGAGCATGGACAGGTGCAGTTTGATCTCCCACGGGACATGCGGGGGCTACTTCTTGTATCGTGTGGGCGGTTGGTACGGTGCGGTTTACTCCAGGTTGGGTAATAGATGCTCCTCCAGTGCAACGTGGCAGATCTCTCATAGATTTCATCTGCCTCGTTACTCGCGCTAGTTCCCTTATTACATGTATAGGTGCAGTTTGATCCGCCACGGGACATGTGGGAGATCCTCTTCCTTTCGTATGGGCGGCTGGTACGGTGCGAATTACATCAGTGTAGGTAGTTGGTGCTTCTCCAGTGGGGCGTGACAGCATCTTCCTTGACTTCGTCGCTCTGGCGAGGATGCATTCTTGCCAAGATCCGGCCCAAAGGACCAATTTAGAAACTGCTGTTGTCGCCCCGGAATGGACCAAATGTCTACTGCTGTTGCTCCGACTCAAAGAACCAATTATTGGTGGTGATGACTAGTTGACTTTATTATTTTCTTTTTCGACGTCACTTGCGTCAGCTGGTTAAGGATACCTGGAAAGACAAGAAGAAACCTACTGACACCCAAAAGTATGAGAAAAGAATGCCTTCCCTCTCAGCCCTCTCGTGATTGCTACCGAATGCCTACGGCGCGATATGCCGTGGTATTTGTTTTGATATTTCTTAACTTCGCGAAGCGTTCGTTCTTCGCTAGTGGGAACACGGCTTTTGTGGGCCTAAACAATGGAGAATATGCCTCGGGCACCCTTTGTCACTGGCGGGGGAAGTGCTTTGCGAGTACCTGTACACAATAAGATCCGGTTGGATGCTCCTTGCCACTGGTGGAGAGAAGCGTTCGGAGGTACCTGTAAAAGAGTAAGAAAGTAACGGAGCGAAAACATCGAACAACTTCCGTCTAAGCACGACCAGTATTTATATTCTAGCATAAATATCTTATTTTTTTTACAACATTTAAACGTCTACAGGTCCCTTGAACTCTCAAATTATAACTCAAGATATTAAAAAAAAAAAAGGGTGGCAGGAGGTCGATTTAAACGAGACAAGGACAAATGTGTCCTTCATTTTGTCTCTGGCTTCTGGACATTTTGCGACAACCAGAATCACCCACATCCGTGAGGATGTTGGGCTCGGCCTCCAGAAATCTGGAAAAGACGGGGGGGGGGGGGGGGGGGGGGGTGTATCTAAGGATAGTGTGGACAGGGTTAGTTCTGTAACTACTTGAGCGGTGGAATGGTGGGAGGGAAATCATACAAGACCGAGAACTCAAGCTATTTACAAATTTCATGCTGCTTATATACTATTTCCTTGTACAATCGGCGGCCGACACGTGCGTTCTATTATGTCGCATTTTCACCGGGGATCGAGCACCTAGTGCTCAGGTAATTACCGCTTCCGCGGGAAATCGACACAATGTTGCTTTGTTGCAGCGTCTGCCTGAATATCCGTCCCATACCCTTACTTTTTCTTTTTATTCCCTAGCGTTCTATAGCAATTTACTGGGTTATTTCCTTGATGCAACGTCTTGTTTTGTTTCTTGATGCGGGGTCTTTCCAGGAGTCGGGTATTTGTGTTGTTGGGAATCCCAAGATGTGTCGGGTCGGCATTTCTCTTGGGCCTAGAGTGATGACTCCATAGCAACACCGGTATTAAGAAAAAGGACAAACTAAATCTGTACAGCTAATCATCAGCATATACCTACTTATAGGATAATCACAAAATCAATTTTTATCGAGTTTGTCTTCCTCATTATAATTCACAGGACACAAAATTAATTTCCTGTTGGTTAAGGTTCGTCCGTCTAAATTTCTTGGTCAACTTCTTAGTCCCCAAGTTCCTTGTCCTTTCTGCGAGAACTGGATTTATAAAAAATCCTATTACGTTGTAGATACTATAAATAATTTCCTGCATTACTCATCGTCCTTTGTTAAATGTTTTCCGCATCAATCCGTTTTTTTTTTCACTTAATATTTTCTGTTGTTTCATTGCAGACGAAAGTACGATGTTATGTCACCGCACAATTTATACACGCTATTAGCCGAACGCTTATTACTTTATGAAGAATCGTTGTCCTTGCCAACGTATAATGTCCTTTATGAGATTATGACCGAGCATATATCACAGCAAATCCTATATACCAGACACCAGGAGCCGGAGAGCCATTATCGACTCGAGAATCCAAGTAAGTTTCAACTGTTTTGTACGCTCCTTGTTGTTGCTTTTTCTTTTGTACTATTACTTTTTGTTCTATTCCTCCCCAAGGATTTCATATCCTTCCAGGAATCAGCGTCCGGATGTTATCTACTTTATCGTGAATTATTTTCTGGGCTTTGTTCGTTCGATTTAAGGTATATAATAGATGAAGTATCGTCGCGTGATGAGGCAATTGTGAAGTTTTATAACTTACCTAGAAAGCCAAGTCTACCAAGAGGTAGAGAATATTGAGAATAGAGTTGTGATGTTGAATTTCATCTTAAAAGTTCCTGCTGCTGAACGAATACAAAATTGCCTTGGGAATCGTGTTTCAAAAGAATTTCGCTATCGCTCAAATTTGCAAACACCTGGAGGCGTGAAAAGCTTTTGAGTGTCTTTGAGAACTTCAACAACCTAAATAAATATCCTTGATTACTTGCCAAAAATGTACACCATTGTTGCCTTTCCGAGAGAGGACATCAATGTCATTTGCAGTTTTTTTCTTTTTATTACACCTTCGCTTCTGGCCTTTTGAGTTAATAGTCTCTGAAGTTTTGCAATATGTCGTTGCGAAGGTTCGACTTCAGGGCGTTTACATTGAAAGTATGAAATTTTTATATTTCACCGATGATTGGGATAAATCGACTCCAATGTGGATCACTTTGAGTTTGTTTCAGTTCAATAGAAGCCCTCAGTTTTGGGTATTTTCAATGACAAAGGGAGAAGATTGGGCAACAAGGTTTTCGTCCAGAGTGGCCTTGAATGCCTGATTTTCATAAACTATTAAAGATTTTCATAAAATTGCCTCGGTTTTCCCTTTGATACGCTCTACTGAGCCAAAACTTGGTGTGAGTACTACTAAACAAGTGAAAACAAAATCCCAAGGCGTGCCACCATCTTTGTCAACCACGGAAGCAATAGGTTCGCGTTTACATTGTAATGTAAATTTTTAACTTGTGAAAGGTTAGTTATCTTTATTTAGTCTAATAATGTTAACAAAGGGTCATATATTACCATTAATAACCCTGACACTCGCCGCCAGAAAAACAGAGACCAAGTGCCCGCCATGCGGCAACAAGAAACAGAAATGTTCTTCACCACTTAAAATGACGGCTATTGGTGGGAAAGGTGTATTGCAGCTGGCCATCCTGACTTAAGACTCGTCCTCGAAACCTTGGGTCGGGCGCGCCGATCTCCAGATCTTCTGATAGCGTTTCATTTGTTTCGCCCTCGGAATGGCTGTCGTCATCAAAAGGGCCACACCACCTCTTCATCCTGCTTGAACTTTCTATCGACTCGAATTTATTTTGGGTCCGTAGCGTTGCTGGGACATCTCTCAAGACATATCGATCATTTCCCAACACTTTCGCCACGACGTACGGTCCTCTATAAATAGGAGTAAGCTTCCGGGACTCACCGATTCCTGCAGGCTTCCGCTCTACCAGTACAAAGTCATCTACCTTATATGTGGCTGGTCTTCTGCGGGCCTTATCGAAGCGTTGCTCCTGCTTGTGTTGATCTACCATGATTGTGCAGTGTAGCATCTCGCTTCTGTTTCATTTCGTCTTGATCATGGCGTACTTCCAGTTCAAATTCCAACAATAATTTGTCTCCAGCAATTTCCCTTGGCGTATAGGCAAACATTAGTCCGTGTGGGGACATCCTTGTGGTTGCGCTCCTCGTCGTATACAGACTCAATTGAATGCTCATCAACTGTTGCGCCCAATCACTTCCGGTCACATGATCACACTTGAGCGACGCTAGTACCGTGCGATTGACCCTCTCCATTTGTACGTTGGCACGTGGTGTTTTAACGGCCATCTTAATATGTTGTATGCCGTAGGTTTGACAATATCTTGTAAATTCGCTGGCTGTAAATGCTGTACCTCTTGAGCGCGGCTATCACTCCTTTCGTATGTTATCCTTACGGCTTTCAAACCCGTGTATTTGATAAAGTTGTCCACCAGTGCTATTGTGAGGAAGATGTATGGTGTGCAGGCGTACTGCACTGGATTCCTTTCTTCCTCCATCATAATACCGCTGTAAATAGTCAACAAGTATCCGACGATTGTGCACCGAACACCGCGGCAATATGTTCGCACGGAAGCAATTAATCAAAACACACGGTTATTGCTGTTTATTAATTAAAAAGTGACTTTATTGATTGGTTAAATGAAAAAGATGAATTAAAAGTCACTTGGAATTTTTCACATATTTTAATCTAAGCGTACCCATGTTGTTTATTAATTAAAAAGTTACTTTATTGATTGGTTAAATGAAGAATGGTGAACGTTAATCATGCAACTCCCGGTTGACTCTCGCGTCCCGCAGCGCTACGGGGGCGGAGGTAAAGACCCGACCGGCCTGGTCGGGTGATGGAAAAAGACTCGGCGATATACATTCGCTTGGCTCCTCGATAGTATAGTGGATAGTATACCCGCCTGTCACGCGGGAGACCGGGGTTCGATTCCCCGTCGGGGAGCATCTGGCCCAAGACTAATGACCTTGCCCGGAAACAACATATCATTATGGAAATTTAACAAGCCTCAGGACTTGCTAAATAAGGCCAAGACCGGTTCCCGGTTGTAGTGCCGATGATGATGATGATGATGATATATATTCGCTAATGGAGTGAGTTTCCTCGAGAGAGAAAGTGTTTCTCCCGTGGTGAAAACAAGGAAGATGTCATGTATGTGTATGTGTGATCGTGTAGATCACAGTGTTTATTGATGCATTTCGGCAAAGGATAAACAAACCTACACAAGGGAAAAAGAAGAAAGGGAGAAGCGAGCCAAGGCATAGGTCTGTAATGAGGGTCAGCTAAATAAATAAGCTGCCACTCATTAGGTGTGAAATGCATTTGGGATACTTCAAACAATTTGGATTGTTTATCGTATCGACAGATGCTTGCGGAAGAACAGAATTCTTTTGTTTGCACATGATGCGTGCTGGAAAATGTGGTTTTAGCGGCTATTGTGCTAATTGTCTGCATCTGCGTCAATAAGCTGCTTGGAGTGGCTTTGTCGTTGGACAAGAGAGTCGCCAGCTAATGTGTATGTGGGGAACATTGTTGTACACATGGTGAGGCTCGGAATAGCCGACGCAAGCATAAGATTCCCTGATTATGTGGTTACTTGGTACGGTAACCGAATTGTTTTCTTTCAGGCATAATGTTTGAATTCCTTTAGGAAAATTTTGTTGATGCATGGAAAATGGCCTTGTGGGAGAAATTCTTTTTACAGAGACTTTAAGGTTATGCATTAGATAACCTTAATTCTTTTAGTGTTGTAGGTGCTAATGCCATTACATTATCAAGGAACAATGGGCTTATGGTAGCTTCCGGACTGGAAGCTTTTAGGTGGTTTGGGAAGGTGTGTAGTGCCGTTTATGGGAACCGTCACACTATCAAGCGTTCAGCTCATCCCCTTCCACTGATAAAGGTTCCGAGATGATCCAAATGGACCGTGTGGAAGGGTATGGGCACCCCCTGCACAGTGCAGTTCTTCCTCTGGCACTCTACCCTTTTTCTGTGTTCTTACCTGAAGAAGCACCCATAATTTCAGTTTAACTCCCCATTCCCAAACCTGCAAATAGTGTTAATTTTGTATCGAGATTTTCTTTTGTATTGTGATCAGTAACATTGTGAGTTTATTCTATAAACAACATTGAGAAAGAGCGTGACCCTGTGAAATATTTAATATATTAAGAACTACCAACAGAGCATACTACATAGATTTTCTTTTACACTGCGCTCAAGAGTATTGAATAGAATGACATTTGTTTTATAATAAAAACTCTTACAACAAACTCAGTGCTTTTCATTTTTTTGCGTGTGGTGGACAGTGTTCGGCGGAACAATTTTCAGCGCACAATCAGTGGTGTTTTACGGAACCCGCGTCCGTACCGGCGCCCTAGTAAAAATACCCGCACGCGCAGTCCACATAAGCCCTGACAAAACTTTGCAGCCTTGAGAATCAGTACGTCCTTCTCAGTCTTTCAAGGGTTTTGTCGAAGCCCATGTGCACCACCCCATCGTGGCACACCCAGAGAACTCGCCATCGAACTCCCTTCAGCACGACTCGCCGTCGCGCCTAATCAGTCTTCCTCCGTCTGGCTGATATTCCTTATGGAGGTTCCTTCCATTCGTACAGTTCGTCGTTCCTTTACGTTGGTTTATGATGTCGCGTAGTTTCTCGTCTTGCCATTGCATAATGGCTAACCAATCCTCGTCGTCAATGCATCTGTTTAGTCTAATGGAGGATGCATCCACCATGTCCCGTTCTTTTTCTACTGGCCGACGACTCATGAGATCCACATATAGCGCTTTCCTTCCAGGTTAATGAACCGTTGTAAACTCAAATTCCTGGAGTTTGACCCACAACCTTGCGACACGTGGTATCATCCGTTGTTTGTTCTAGGTTGCTACTATGGCTTCGCAATCCATGATAGCCTTGAATGGTTTTCCCAATAGATATATTCGGAAACTGTTCAGGCTTTCCACTATCGCTAAGACCTCCAATTTGTGGCTACGGTATTTGCTTCCGCCTCCATTATCTTTCTGCTAAAGTATGCCATCGGTCTCAGTGTGTCATCGCTCTTCCCACGCTGTACCAATATACCGGAGAGTCCTAATGCTGATGCATCCATGTGAACCTCGTGATTAAAATCTTCATCGCACAATGCCAAGAGACAAGGGTTAATCAGTGCGGACTTGAGAGTTACCCGGGAGACCGGGGTTCGATTCCCCGCCGGGGAGCCTCCGGCGCAAGACTAATGACCTTGAAAATTTAACAAGCCTCAGGACTTGCTAAATAACAAGACCTGTTCCCGGCTGTAGTGCCGATGATGATGATCTGGTGATATCCGGAATTGCAATCCATCGTCGTGAAGTACCTTCTTTCCGGCTAACGTTGCAAGGGTCTCCTGCACAGTAGGCATCGGGAACTTCTGCTTGACTCTCACTTTGTTTAGTCCTCGGTAGTCGATACAGATCCTGTCATCGGCATCTTTCTTCTTTGTAAGAACTATTGGTTCACAAAAATTTGAGATTGACGGTTGGATAACTCCCTGTTGCAACATTTCATCGGCTTTTTCTTCTATTATCTTCCGTTTGGCGAGGGGTATGCGATAAGGTTGAAAGCAGACTGGCTGTGTGGTGTTGTTATATTGTGCATTCCCCCCAGTTATACTGACCTATCTCGTTAGCACTTCGGGCGAAGCAATCTCGACGAGCGTTTACTAATTCACTTAGTTTCCTTCCCCTCCTTTCCGATTTCCCCCGTGTCCAGGTCGTCACTCCTGATGCCGGTCCGCTCCTGTTTGGCCGATTAGTCTGTGACGGCCAAAACTTTCGTGTCATTGCTCGCAGTACACTGGCTAATTTTGAGTTCCTTGTGGTTATTTTCGATTCGAACTTGATGTTGATCCAGTAGCCGTCGCCTAATGATTATTTTGTAGGGTTGGCTGTTATCCGAGACAACTAGTACTTCGCACCAACTTTATAGGGAGTCTACTTGAATGTCCTCATATAATTCTCCTATTGTTCGGCACCTTCCTCCGCTGAACGCGATTCGTTTTCTACTATCGTCCTCATAGCGACAGTTGTAAGCGTTTATAGCGTTTGGGATGATAGTGAAGAACGTGTGATTCGAACTGACGCTATGACAGTTAGAATCACCAAAAATTGAACCAAAGCGTAACACATCAGGCTACTGGCCGTCTTTAGAATTCGATTTTTAAACGCAAGTATATTCCACTGATGTGAATTGTTATGTTATCGCTATGGTATACGGCTCTGATGGCTCCTGGATAGTATAGTGGATAGTACACCCGCCCGTCACACGGGAGACTGGGGTTCGATTCCCCGCCGGGGAGCCTCTGGCGCAAGACTAATGACCTTGCCCGGAAAAAACAAATCATTATGGAAAATTTAACAAGCCTCAGGTCTTGCTAAATAAGGCCAAGACCGGTTCCTAGTTGTAGTGCCGATGATGATGATGATACGGCTTTGATGCATTTTCTTATTCGATTTTCGTTCGGTGTTCTTCACTATTTGCTTGTGTATTGTGTGTTTAACTGTTAGAGACGCTACACGTTTGCGACCAACTCCTGCATCGTGGGGCAATCGCCACCCAGGTCGATGAAAGCGTTCGCCTTTTGCCCGTTCACATATACCGTCTTGTGGTACACACTGCCGTCATCCACAGGTAGCTTGTTCTCTTCTTTTCGTAATGCCCACTGGAGATCTGACATACTGAGCTTCCACTTACTATTCAGTTACAGGCTATGGGATTCTGGCTGCCGTCGTCTGTCCTGTTCTGAGTGGCCTTCGTTAATCCGCCTGTAGTTGTTTCTCTACCCCGTCCGTTTGCTGGACAATTTCGTCCGAGGTGTCCACTCAGGTTACACCTGAAGCATCTGATCCCGGATAATGTTGGACTTCCTGCACTGGTCCTGACGTTTTGCATTGCGTCTTCCGGTTGATATCTGTCTTCTTTGCGGTGTTACACTTTCGTTCCACTGAATAGGAGCACCTGTATATTGTCATCCTACGCTGCTTTTAACATATTGGGTCACTACGCGTTGGTTATGCCTCGTACCACGCATTTCACAAGAGTCTGTGGTGCTTCTAACAGATACAAACACAATATGCAAGCAAATAGTGGAGAACACCGAAATGAAATTCGAATAAGCAAAGCATCAGAGCCGTATACCATAGCGATAACATAACAATTCCACATCAGTTGAGTGTACCTGAATTTTGAAATCGAATTCGTACACGCGGCCAGTGGCCGGATGCTTCAATGCATCGCTTTTCACCCGTGTCATCGTATGTTCAAATCGCCATCTTCTCTATCCTTGCTTAACGCGATAATTGGTAACCCCGACGTGATCTGTGTATACACACAACACACAATCTCGAATAGGTAAACAGAACTTTACTACTCGCTCACGGCTTCCGCATAGAGCATCGGCACACTCGCCTGCTCCGACGTACTCTCGCTCGCTCGTTCCTCGTTCCGTTGTTCGCACACGAAGTTGATCGTAACAAAGTTACTGAGGAGGGATTAGTGTCGCGTTTCTAACAAGTACACACACAATATGCAAGCAAATAGTGAAGAACACCGGAATGAAATTCGAATAAGCAAAGCATCAGAGCCGTATACCATAGCGATAACATAACAATTCCACAACAGTTTAGTGTACTTGAGCTTAGAAATCGAATTCGTACACGTGGCAGTGGCCTCATGCGTTGAGCTTTGGTTCACTTTTAGTGATTCTAACCGCTATAGCGTCGGTTCGAATCACACGCTCTTCATTATCGTCGCAAACGGTATAAGTCCTCTCGAGGCGATCGCTTTCATTTATTATTATTATTATTTATTGGCCTGTAGGAACCCGGAAGTTCATGACCTCACCAACTCGGCTCCGCCATTGTTCCCTGTCCTGTGCGCCATCCTTGCACGTTCGGCCATCAGATCCGATCTCCTCAAGGTCCAATCTAACATTGTTCTCCCATCTCCGTCGCGGCCGTCCTGTTGGTCTCTTTCCCGTTAGTTTACCGTCAAGAATTCTATGCACAGTCCTATCATCGCCCATTCGTGCCACGTGTCCGGCCCATGTTAATCTTCGTGACTTGATTACCCTCACTATTGTAGGTTTGCGGTATAGATCTTCCAATTCGTGGTTGTGGAGTTTCCTCCATTGTCCTGACTCCTCGTCATATTTACCGCCAAATATACCCCTTAAAACTTTATTCTCGAATACGCGGAATTTGTTCTCTTCCCGTTTTGTGAGAGCCCATGTTTCACATCCGTATAGAGCAATCGGGATGATTATAGTTCTATAAACACGGAGCTTAATATTACGTGATCGCTTTCATGGCGAATACAAATTTTTCGGGGTCCTCTTCCGGTATTTGTTTTTTATTCCCCAAACGTTCGTGCAGATCGGCTGCATCATCTCCCGTAGGGAAATTATTTAGTAAATCGCATAGGAATTCCTCTAATGATGAGTGAAGGACTCCCATGGATCAACGTTTTGCTGCTCCTGCAAGGTTACTGATGGCTGCCGTCATGACCAGTCTTCCATCTAGTTGGAAGACATCTCTAATTTCCCGGACTCTTCTTACATATGCCGTGGAGCATAGTCCTGCTGTAGCCCTAGGGTCGAATTCATAGAGCATCTCGGCCACATCCTTAACCGTATATCCAGTCCTTGATATATATATCGTTTTCTCCTCTGTGGCGCTTATTCTTTCTTCTGGCGCAGGCGTCTCCTTCCTCCGTTCATTTGCTCGGATGACCTCAATTTTCCCCACCTTTATCTTCATGGCTTCAATTTCATCCATCAGTTCCTTCAGTGTGTTTTGTTCGTCGTTATTCGGTATCGTTTCCTCTTTGGTACGGCCCACCTCCTTGCTGCTGTCACTTGGTTAGTTGTTGGGTAGTCCCTCGTGGGCTACCAACTTGTGCAGGAGCTGGGACTTCTCTTTTTCTCCTCTTAAGCCACGCTTCTTCGACTCGTCCTCCCCTTTCTTCCATCTGCTGGATTTGCTTCTGAGCTGAATCTAGGCTACACCCAACTTCTGAAGTTGTAAAAGGTTAGTTTTCTTTATTTGTTCTAATCATGTTAACAATGGGTATTATGCTACTATTAATAATCCTGACGCTCACCACCGGAAAGAGAGAGACCGAGTGCCCGCCATGTGCTGTTTTTATAGTTCATACCCAACCAACAGTGAAGTTAGCGTTCGTTCAGTGCCCGAGAACACAAGTAGACATCAGCCGGCCCAGAGTCGAGGTCATACTGAGCAGAATTGTTCTTCACCATTTAAAATTACGACTATTGGTGGGAAAGGTGTATTACAAATTGTTAATTAAATTTATAGTCTGAATTTATTATCGGCATCAAATAAGATTCTAGACTTCTTTTCTACATTACTTTAACACTTCACGTCCTTCCTTTCTTTCCAGTGATCCTGAAGGTAGTGGCAACTCTAATACGCCAATCAAAACAAACAGAGTCACTGATCGAAGTCAAGAAGTTATTCCTCTCCGACATGACTCTGTTGTGTAACAGCAACCGAGAGAACCGACGCACGGTCTTACAGATGTCCGTGTGGCAGGAGTGGCTCATAGCGATGGCCTACATTCACCCGAAGAGTAATGAAGAACAGAAAATATCCGATATGGTGTACTCCCTGTTCCGAATGCTATTACATCATGCGATAAAACACGAATATGGTGGTTGGAGAGTGTGGGTCGACACCTTAGCAATTGTCCACTCAAAAGTCTCCTACGAAGAATTCAAATTACAATTCGCTCAAATGTACGAACACTACGAGCGACACAGGACGGATAATATAACAGATCCTGCATTGCGACAGGCTCGGCCAATAAGTACAATCAGCGGATGGGACCGCGATGAGCAACAACAACAACAACAGCAACAGCATGCCATAAGTTCGGATAGCATTGCTACGCCTACCGACGTAGAAGACCTCGAAAAGCCCCCAACTCCAGTAGCCATAGCTATTGAACCGATGGTTAGTAAAAGCGAACAAGTTACAGAGGAGGAGTTACAATTGGAGAACTTGAAGTGTGCCTGTGAAGGTGAAGATATCGTTGAAAAGAAGTCAAATGACGATCCAACACCGGTAACATCAGAACAAGTGGTAGACAGTGACAAGGAAGAGCCTGGGAAATCAACTCCTCCTTCGTCATCAGTATCAAACATAACAGATGTGTACAACGCTCAGTTGAAGAACGATGTCATCTGCAACGGCATTGCTGATGAGTCTGAAGAGCAGCAAGACCTCAAGAAAGATGAAACTGTGCCCGGAGCCCACGATGCCCTGAAGCAGGTGCTCGATCTAAAACAGGAAGATATCGAAGAATTAAATTCAACCCCAGAAGAGCCAACTCCTACAGAAGAGAAGGTAGTTACCGAGATTTTAGATAATTCCGAGAAACTTCTTGACCATTGTAAAGAAGTCTCCGATGAAATACTTTTACAAAACGCCGAAGAATCTTCATCTGTGATTAAGGACGAAGAAATCGAACTGGCAGTCAATGAAGTTGTCCAAGGAGTTTTAAACATCGAAAAGAAACAACCAACCTCCATCACTAGCCTTACCACTGAGGAAAACTCTGACCAAGTCAGCCTGCTTAATACGATAAACCTCAACAATAACAACAATCAATCCGATTCGAAAGTAACAGAGGACGCAACTGAAACCATCAACACCGAAGTGGCCGACACAACAACCCAACCGACAAACTTAGACGATGCTATTGATAATCAAAAGACTGATTTATCGTTTTCAAATGCAACACTAATCACAAATATTAACAACAACAATGATGTGGATGACACCAGTCTTCTATTGGAAACCGATAACGTCACTGATATCGATGTATCGATAACCACGCCTGCAGAGGAAAATAACGATATCCTTGCGCCTGTACTAGGAACCAAATACACCAACTTGACAGATAACATGCAAAATGATATCGATAACAAAACCACACAGGATGCGAACGATAACGCGCTGCCAACAGTCACCGGAGAGAAGAATAACAACGATGTGAAGGGTGACAAAATTTCTCTGTTAGAAGACCAAGCAAGCGAAATCGGCCATGAAGTCCTTTCTGCTATCATTGAAAAAACAAACTCACCTTTCAAACTCGATAATGAGAACATACCAGACACCTGCCCTCCTGAAGCTGTATCCCAGGCCCAATCTGAAGAGGAACCTCAAAACACCCCAGATGACGACACGTCCCCCATAAAAATTAGTGACGAATGTCCAACACCTGATGTGCCTGCGACTGTGTTAATGACATCATCGGAACCAGAAATTTCGTCAATGGTTACTGAATTGCCTGAGCAGTCTGCTCCACCAGGCACAGCAACTGCGTCCACTCAATCGTCACCTCCGAAACAAATTTACCAAGTGGCCACTGTGAACACCGAGTCCAGCGAAGTCGAGGACGAAATTGTCACGAGCGTCCCTCTTGACGAACACGACGAAGTGACACTACAAACTCCCCTTTCCATGGATGTTCCCAAGCCGCCCACTGTTACCGAAGTGGACTCCCAAACACAAACATCACCCTCTGTCCAGGAAAGTCGTACAATGTCTCGTGGTAATGTTCATGGTTTGTGTGATGAACAGGTGCAATTGTCACCACAGAAGCAATTGGAGGAACGGGAACAGAGGCTGGAACAGCCACCACGGCGGTCACAGCATAGCACCAGTACTCAAGTGGAGAATAACCATTTTGGTGAGTAATAAAGTGACAACTACGGCAAAAACAGATCCGAGCTGGGGGTAATTTATTGGAACTCCTGTTAACACATGAATAGTTATTTGGGTTATTAGGCAGGACGGAAATAATCTTGCGCCAGAGAGGAAATCTGCTCGAGCTGTACATATTGATGAAGATGCATATGAGGACAATTAATGATGTATAGTAGGTCAACATTGCTATGGATATGCAGGGGCAAACCGGTGGGGTACAGTTGCCGAGCTTATATAATCCAGAGAAAGGTTCTACATGTTAGGCATTCCTTTTGTATTCGCTTGGAAGGTGGTAATCTGTTCAAACAATACACCAGGTGAATGCGGTCCACCACAGGCTTCTCATGTTGACTTACATTATCCTTATTCCCCGCTGAATTTTCTCTCTAAATATTTCCTCGTAAGATAGTACATTTCATCCGCTCCAGGATACTACATATAATTCAGTTATTAACACCAGCCACGACAGTAAAGAGATTGCGATATGCATTGGCGCCTCAATGGCGGAGTTGGTAGGGATGGTTTTTTTTTTTGTTTTGGTTTCGGTAGGAAGGTCGAAATCTTCAAAAGATACCTCTAGACCGATCCAGACGCATGCCGAGTTTTTACCAACTAAAACCACCTCTCGCCGGGCACATATTCCTGTAGATCCCCGCGGAACTTTCTTTTAGGTATTCCATCGCGGCGCGGGACGGAGTTTACCTGTTACACCGCTCGAACTGCTGCATCATGTCAAATAGAATATCATTTGCTACGGAACATGCCTGTTTGGAACTCAGCATGTATTCTATTACTCCTGCCGGAGTAACTGTCCGTCTTATATGTCTCTCCCAAATCGCAACGTAGGGAGGTTGTGGCATGTGTTTGATTGTATATGCGTAGGTTCAATTTATATAGGAGAAGAAGTTGGGCCGGAGTAAAATTTTTCTTGGCTCTAAAAAAATAGCTCAGTTTCCCTGAGGCTGACCTGGCGATACTCGACACGTGTTTATGCCATGATACATTCCTACAGACCGTGACGCCGAGCAATTTCAAACTTTCCCCAGCCTCGAGGGCCCGGCCATTCATTATCAGTGGTGGAATCGATGATCCAGTTTTCTTTGTGAATATTGTGTATTGCGTCTTCGCTGCATTGAAGTCGACGAGATTGGCCTTTCCCCACTGCAGGATCCTATCTAGATCCTGATTGAGAGAGTCACTCTGTCTACATCTCAGCTGATGCGACGCAGAACCACCAATCGGCCGAACGCTCGAAAAGGAGGAAACAACCGTACTATCATCCGCAAAACTGAACACTTTGTTATCCGTTGTCTCCAACAAATCATTTATGTGAAGCAAGAACAAGGTTGGAGCCAAAATAGAACCTTGGGGCACCCCCGAATTAACAGGATACAGATCCGAACACTCGCCGTCCACAACAACCCGGATCGATCGATTCTCGAGAAAGCTCCTGGTCCAGTCGCAAAGCTGTTGGGAAAGTCCATACGAACGAAGTTTGCTCAGCAATGCCCCGTGCCAGACGCGGTCAAAAGCCTTAGAGATATCTAATGCGACCGCCCTTGACTCACCATGCCGTTTCAATCGCAGATGTCCATATATCGGTTATAAGTGTCAAAAGGTCTCCCGTGGATCGCCTGCCACGGAATCCGTATTGACGATCATTCAAAAGCCCGTTGCACTCCAAATACTTAACCAACTCTGTATTGATGACTTTTTCCATCACCTTAGATAAAATAGACAGTAATGCTATCGGGCGGTAATTTTGTGGCAGACACTTTTTTCCCGTCTTTGAGATTGGCTGAACTCGAGCGATTTTCCAGCAGGCAGGAAAGGTCCTCGATAGTATAGTGGTTAGTATACCTGACTGTCACGTGGGAGACCGGGGTTCGATTCCCCGTCGGGTAGCCTCTGGCGCAAGACTAATGACCTTGCCCGGAAAAAACAAATCATTATGGAAAATGTAACAAGCCTCAGGACTTGCTTAAATAAGGCCAAGACCAGTTCGCGGTTATAGTGCCGATGATGATGATGATGAGGAAAGGTCCTCCGTGCATAAGATAAGCGGAAAAGTCTGCTAAGAACCGGCGATAGTTCTGGAGCACAGTTGTTAAGGACTATTGCTGGTATTCCGTCCGGGCCGGTTGCCTTCCTACAATCCATTTCACGTAGAATGCGTTGAATAGTGCGCGGACGAAATCCCACATCCCGCATGGTAGACTGTACCGGCGAGATCACAGGTAGCTCCAAAAGGCCGGGATCGAGGTTTGAATTCGCGGAAAATAAATTCGCGAACACATTAGCTTTACCCTTTGAATTCGTGACTAACGTCCCGCTGTCTGTCATCAACGGAGAGAAAGAGGAGGATGCGAAGTTATTGCTGACGGCTTTTGCCATTGACCAGAAGGAGCGCGAACCAGTCGGGCACCGAAGGAGTTTAGTGATCACCCTGTCGTTGTGAGCTTTCTTCGTGGTTGGTTGGCTGGTTGCACGCGTTTCTGATTCTAACAAAATTCATTCTGTTAACATCGGTTGGATTGGAGCGCCATTGCTTAAAAGCTCTATGTTTTGCCGCTGTAATCTGTTCGCATTTTTTATCAAACCAAGGTTTATCAGACGAACTTCGTTTGATGGAATGTGGAATATACATCTCCATCCCCAGAAGAATAATCTCTGATACAGGCTTCGCACAAGCGTTCACATCGGAGTTTCCGAAGCACACCTCCGACCATGGAAAGGATGCGAAGAAATCTGAGAAATCGTCCCAGTTAGCAGCCCCATACTTCCATACATGGTGAAGCTGCCTAGACCGGTTATTCGCTTGAAATGCAAGTGCTTGCGCAACAGACACCAAGCAGTGATCTGAGTTTGCCAGTGGCACAGAAACCTCTACGGTATAAATACTCAGTTCGGATGTCAAAAACAGATCCAGGGTGTTCGCATAATCGCCTCGGGCATTCGGCACTCGCGTTGGCTCCCCCACGAGTTGAGTCAAGTTGTGGCTTACAGCAAACATCTCCGCCAGCCTCCCAGCCTCGTCGGTTCTGTTAGAATGTAACAACCAGCCGGAATTGTGCACATTAAAATCACCAAGGACAACAATTTCAGAAGCTGGGTGGTTGATCTGTATCCAGTCGACGGTATGTGAAAGATGTTCGAAAAATGTCGTCGGTCGATCGTCATTCGGGGAGCGGTAAAGACAACAAAGAAATTTAACTGAGTTCTTCAGCACGACCCTCAACCATATGATGTCCATATTATATGGTTCCAACGCCTCCATCCTCTGGCTAGCCATATTGGACCGCGCGAAAACGGAGACTCCGCCATTGAAACGGAATCTCGAATGTAAGTCGTATCCTGAGCAACGAAGATATGTTGAATCAGTGGACGAATCGACCTGGGTCTCAGTTAGGGCAAGGATATCAGGTTTCGTTGTTTGCAAATATTGGTGGACGGCGTTTACATTCGTATTGGTGAAACCCATGCCCCTGATGTTACAAAATGCCGTCACCAGTCGAGCGTGGGCAGAGCCTCGAGAGCGAGCGCGGCTATGTGATGACCAACCTCTTAAGGTTCCGATATTTGTCATGATATGTGGGTGATGTCCCCCCACCGACATAGTCCCCCTCGGAGATCCGAATGGGAGACTAGTTTACCTCCGGAATTCCTTATATCAGAAGGTACCATCATGACTTATCTCCGTGTCAGTCCGGGCCATCAGCCACACATTCGAAACACCGTCGAATATTTCTCTCGGCGATATCGCGGAATATAAAGCGTGACGGGGTGGTATCTCACCTTGGGACCGACTACCACCTAACCAACATTTTCTCGAACCAGTCCATCAGCCAAGTTCCGAAAAATGGCCAGGGATTACTCCCGACCTTTTCAGGGAGCCTAAAGCTTGATGCAGCTTCAAGTGACGATTCTATTCTGTTGTAGAGGTTGAACTACAATTTATTCCAGTGAAATTGTGGCAAAATCCTTAACTTATTTAGGAAGGTTTTTGGCCGTTCATAGAATGGAATTTTTTTCTTCATTCATGGACTGTGATGCGATTGAAAACAGAAAAGTTAGGTACGAAACATTCTTTTCTCTCCGCATCCTCCTCACTATCCATCTATATGAAGACATTTTTCTGCGCTATGGTCTTATCCGCATTTCACGAAATGATGATGTATTTCACAGTTGACCACTGAATGACCGAAATTGGAACAATTAGCGCGCTATTGCTTGTTGCTCTTTCCTAGGAGTTGGTGCACTCAATCGACCTGATGTTGAGTGATTTTCAACAAATACACACGAACACGCAATTCCTAATGAGCATCAAAGGAAAAATCGAAAAATTAACTCAACAATCCCCTGCAATATAGGGTAGCCAGTAATACTATAATACATACGCTGAAAAATCTCGGCATTGTTAAAGAAAACAAAAGTTTTGGGGCAAAGTCATAGTTATTCCTCAATATATTGGGGTGTACCACATGAAATGCCCGATTTTATAGTAAACATTTAAAAGCCAATATTATTTTTCCGTAAATTTTTATTCAATCAAAACAGGATACGTTGGCATCTAGGCATCTATGACATTCTTCCAATGTGATACAAGGGCAAATATTCTTTTTCGTAGAAGCACTGACTTCTTGAGGCAATGAAATCTTCAAAGACTTTTATGACCTCTGCTCGGTTCCGAAAGACCTTCTGCCGGCAAAATGAATCCAAATTGCGCAAAATATGGTAGTCCGTTGGGGAAATGTCAGGAGGGTACCGTGGATGGGGAGAAATTTCAAATCCCAACTGCAACAGTTTTTGCGCTGTTACTTGTGAGGTATTGGGTCTAGAATTGTCATGCAAACGGATCGGGCCGTGGTTATTGACCAACGCAGGTTGCTTTTCAGCCAATTAGGCATGTCGATTATAGCACATGTCGATTTCCTCACAATATTTGATGGCGTTTATCTTTTCTCCTGATTGAAAAAATGAAAAGTGGATTGGTCCTTTCGATGTCCACCAAATTGTCACCATAACGTTTTTTGGGTGAAGATCGGGCTTGGAGGTGTGTTTTGGAATTTCACCTGCATCCAAGGATTGCCCAGGTCTTTTACGGTTATCATACAGAATCCACTTTTCATCACAGGTGACTATTTTATTTTACTACTATAACTATTTATTGGCCTGTAGGAACCCGGAAATGCATGACCTCACCGACTCGACTCCGCCATCGTTCCCTGTCCTGTGCACTCTCCTCCTACACTTGACAATCCGATCCGATCTCTTCAAGGTCCAACCTAACATTATCCTCCCATCTCCGTCGCGGCCGTCCTGTCGTTCTCTTTCCCGTTGGTATACCGTCAAGAATTCTACGCACGGTCCTATCGTTACCCATTCGCGCCAGATGTCGGGCCCATCTTAATCTTCTCGATCTGATTACTCCCACTATTGTAGGTTTGCGGTATAGCTCTTCCAATTCGTGGTTAAGGAGTTTCCTCCATTGTCCTGCCACCTCGTCATATTTACCTCCCAAGATATCCTTTAAAACTTTATTCTCGAATACGCGGAATTTGTTTTCTTCCCGTTTTGTGAGAGCCCATGTTTCGCATCCTTATAGAGCAATCGACATGATCATGGTTCTGTGGGAATTTTTAGCTGGTGGGGGGCGGAGGGGATTTATGTCTTTTAGTAATATGCTACAGGGAGACAGGTTCACTAGAATTCCCAACGAGCCATTTGAGCGAAACGCAAGCCCCGCCCAACTGCCGGAACATACCGGGACACTTCGTTCACTCTTGGTAATGAATGTTTTCTTTATTCTAAAACACTTAAAAGGCACTTGGTGATAAAGGTTCTTTATTTTAAACAACTTAAAAGTCAGTTGGCGATAAATGTTTTATTTTACACAACTTAAAAGTCAATTGGTAATAGTTTTATCTTAAACAACTTAAAAGTTTATTTTTCTTCTCCGAAACAGTAAAGGGTAAATTCATTGGAACAATTTTTACCAAACACATAACACACATTTTTTCCTAGATTTGTTACATTTAATGCACATACAATTCTTTCATTTCGTAAATTGTATATTCAAGTGAAGACTGGCATTGGATTTATAAAATTAATGTTTCGCAATTCATTCAACTAAAGGCACCGTTTTATAAAAGAATATTTAAATTGTAAACACTCAAGGAGATTCCTGAGCTTTTTCACAGCGACTCACTTCGACCCGGGGTGCGTACTACCGATATTCAGATTCTACTTATCGTGCTCTTTCACCAAAGGTTGATACTCGACTGACTGTGGTAAGGGAGAAAAATGAATTTTCTTCCCTCGCCCAGTGACCAATGGGAGAAGATCTCCGATCTTCCCAGCGAGGGTGTGACCACACGCGCGAAGATCATCTCGGCCGCTCATGCTGTGTGCCCACGAGTACGCGAACCGCAGATATACAAATCCAAGAAAGGGAAATACCGAGCGAAGTGGTTGCAGCTGGGCAAGCCATCATGCAGACAGGAATTTGGATGTTTATACGATCGGCAACTGCGTACAGCATCTATGCCAATCGTGAACACATCGGTGGCGGCGCAAAGGGCCGAACTCTCGTGTGTATATTTACATTATTGAGAATTCGGCTTACTTTGGCGGCCAGTCGCGAGCTAAGATATGCCTGTCGGTCGGACGACCGGCCGACGTCCACGCAGGTAAAAACAGGGGAATATTTCTTGCACGTGTGTGACGGAATTCATTGCGAGATATTAGCATTGACATGCTTCAGGTTTCATGTCGGTTACTCGGTGCTGTAACCGAATTGTTTTTCAGGAATATGATGCGACGCATGCAACCGCGCCCCTGGGGGAAACGTTTGAAGATGCTAATGCAATTGCATTAGCGAATGATAATGATTTTAGGTACTTTAGGAGGAAGTTTTTTGGGTAATTAACAAATCGGTAAGTAGTGGCGTTCAGTGGAGCCGCCACAGTTCTATAGACATGGAGCTTTATGTTACGTGCTATCAGTTTGGATTTCAGCAGTTTACTGACTGCGTGCCAACTAGGGTTGTCGGACTGCAGTCTTTTGTTAATTTCCTTCGACATTTCGTTACTGGCCGTCAGTATGGTTCCCAGATATTTAAATTCTTTAACTTTTTCAAATATCTTGCTTCTGACGTTTATATATGTTCCCTGAGGTCCACCTACTCTCGCCGTAATCATGTATTTTGTTTCGTCTTCATTTAATTCTAGACACACCTCTTCTGCCGCTTGCATGATTTTTTTTTTACACTAACGCGCGCACAATAGAGGATTTTGAAGTACCTTTAAATGTCAGAGCATAGTGCGAGCAGAGATGTTTTCACAGGTTTTACTTACAGTTTCTAGATTATCGCCCAGAGCAATGATGTCATTCGCATATGCGAGCACTTGTGTGACCCCGTTCAGGGATTATCCGGCCATGTTGTCGTCTTGTATCTTTCTGATGGCATACTCGAGCACAAGGTTAAAAAGACACGGTGTGCGCCCATCCCCCTGTTTTAGTCCGTCCCGGATTTCAAATTATTCTGAGAGGTGGTTTCCTATTCTAACTCGCCCTTTGTTTTCGTTCATGATAATTTGAATGAGGACGGTATATTTTTTTCGGGATTCCCAGCTCAACTAGAGTATGGTAGAGTCTTTGCCTCGTGACTGAGTCGTCGACTTTTTTGAATTCAACGAACAGTTGGTAAACCGTTTCTCCGTATTCCCACTTCTTTTCCAGCAGTTGCCTTATTGTGAACATTTGATCGCTTGTTGACCGGTTCCTACGGAATCCGCATTGGTAGTTTCCCAGTATTTCTTATGCGTACGGTGTGATTCTCTCCAGTATGACGTTTGTTAGTATTTTATATCTGGTTGGGAGCAATGATATTCCTCTGTAGTTTTCGCAATCAGATGAGTCGCCTTTTTTGAAAATTCGGGCGACTGTTGAGGTTTTCCATTCCTCCGGAGGGACTTCCTTATCCCATATTATTTTGATGAAATGGTGGATCTTTCGAGCCGTTCCCTCTCCTCCATGCTCCACAAGCTCTGCAGGTATGCAGTCGAGTCCGGGAGGCTCGTTGTTTTTAAATCGATTTATTGCGTATACAACTTCGTTGAAAGAGGGCTCTGGGATCTGAGGCTCGGCTGTATGTACGTCTGGTGCGTTTATTTGTGGTTGATGGGAGCGCAGATTGGGCAGGTTTTCAAAGTATTGCTTCCATCTTGTCACGGTATTATTTGTTTCTGGCACCAGACAGCCGCTTGTGTCTCGGATTATTTTGGCTCTCTCGCGGTAGCCATTTCTAATTGAATTTATGCCAGCATACATACCTCAGATGTTCTTTGCTCTGGTATTTTCTCGGATTTTTTCCTAGTCTTCGCCCATTCGCGTTTTTTGCGTTTGAAGAGTCTCATTGTCTCTTTCCCAATCGTCGCGTATCTTTCTGCGTTGACTTCATCATGTCTTTGTAAGTGGATCACTCTGAGACGTTTACGTTGTTCGATCTTCGCACTGCACTCATTGTCAAACCAAGGTTTGGACTTAATTGTTTTCTTAAATCCTAATACCGTTTGTGCTGTTTGTTTGATTGTGTCTCTGGTCGATGTCCATTCAGTGTCCACACTATTGGCTTGCTCTTCCTCACTGCTCTCATTCTCTAGGATACTAAATCTATTCGTTAGTTCGTCTTGATATTCAGTCGTTTTGCGCAGGTCTTTTAGTTTATCAATGTCGAATTTTTTGCTCGTCTCCAGTGACTGCCCACGTGGGTTTGCTGCGAGACGACTCCTGATTTTCCTATCACTAGAAGATGATCGGAGTCGCAATCTGCTCCTCTATATGATTTTACGTCAAGGATATTCGAGTGGTGTCTTTTGTCTATGAGGAAGTGGTCTATTTGGTTACGCGTTACGCCGTCGGGTGATATCCATGCGGGTTTACGGATTTGCTTGTGCTTGAACATCGTGCTTTTCACTACCAGCTCTTTTGACGCTGCGAACGTAATAATTCGAATTCCATTATCATTTGAAACTCCGTGTAGGCTTTCTTTACCTATAGTTGGTTGGATATCTTCCTCCCCAATTTTCGCATTGAGTTCCCCGAGGAGCATTTTAACATCGAATGGTGAGATCCCATTAAATACTTCCTCTAGGGTCTCGTAGGACATGTCTTTCGTTTCTTCGTCGGTGGATTCTGTTGGGGCGTGTATGTTTATAAATACATAATTGTACCATGGGCCCTGTATTTTTAGCACCGACATTTGGTCATTAATAAATTTCCCATCTTTTACATGGGGTGTAATCTTCTTGCTTATGATGAAGCCGGTTCCGAGGTTATGTGTATCGGTACCTCCACATGCCAGTGTAGAGCCGTTGGTTTCGATTACTTGATGTGGGATTCGGACTTCCTGAAGCGCGACGATGTCCATTTTTATTGTTTCGCGTTTTCCACGACCGTCTGTATCGCGCCTGGTTTGTTTATGACGTTCGAACATTCCATGCGCCGACGCATGTCGGTGTTTTCTCGATGATTTGTTCCCTTATGGTAATGCCTGCTCATCACACCTACGCCTACCGGGTTTTTCGTGAGATTGGTTTTTGTATATTGATTATTCATTTTTGTTCCCACGAGTCTTAGGGTTTCAAATAGTCCGCCATATCAGAGCCCCTCTTTTATATGGCAATGTCTGCTTACTGCTCTGATTCGATCCGGTGTCAGAGACGCGCCGTTATAATACAGCCAGTATACCCCTATACCCTGAGAAAGGTTGGCGCAAGGCTAATAGCCTTGCCCGGAAAAAACAAATTATTATGGACAAATTAACAAGTCTCGGATATAAACCGGATACCGGTGGAGAGACTTGCTAAATAAGGCCGAGGCCGGATCGCGGTTGTAGTGCCGAGGATGATGATACCCTTGGCTACAAACTATCCAATGGGTACGGTGACGCGTAAGATCCTGGATTAGGAGTGGTAGATCTTTGTGTGTTACTCCTCGCTAGCCTGTCTGACATGGGTGACCCTACTGGAGTCGTATGCTTCCGTCAGCATAGCTTAAGTGATTCATTGTAGTTTAAGCCCCCGCACCACGTCAAGGTTTCTACCAAGCGGGGGATCACAGGTGACTATCCGGTGCAAAAACGGTTCAGATTGTCTTCTTAATCTAAGCGATGCGCAGATTTCCAGGCGCTGTAGTTTTTGGGACTCGTTCAGTTCGTGGGGCATCCACTTATCGAGTTTCTTTATCTTTCCTATGAAAGAAAGGTGTCATTGGGGATACTCCCATGCTTTGTGAAATCTCCCGCACCGATTTTGTTGGGTCCGCGTCCACCGTTGCTCTTAAAACATCGTCATCAACTAGCATTTCCGGCTTCCCAAGTGGTTCATTTTCGAGGCTGAAATCTCCTGAACGAAACTTTCCAAACCAGGGTGTATATTGCGTTCGTTTATCGCTATATCCTCAAATGCGTCATAAATGTTTTTCATTGCCAATGACGCATTATGTCCCATTTTAAATTCATAAAGGAAGAGGGCTCGAACTGCCGACCGCATGATAAACAATTCCTAGAAACAAAAACTGTGCTTGGAACGAACCCTAAAATTCTTATACGTCAAGCACATGCACCACTTTACTTCATAACATTTTTTTTTTTATTTTTTATTATTATTTATCATGTCGAATTTCGTGCCTGAAAAAGAATATTTGCGGCACGCATTGCTTTTCGTATTAAATCAAAAGAAAAAGGCTGTTGAAAGTCATCGTTTGCTGGTAGAAACATATGGTGAACACGCTCTATCATGGTTTCGACAACTTAAAGGTGGTGATTTCAATGTGAACGACAGTGAGCGCTCTGGTAGACCACAAAAATATGAAGACGAGAGATTGCAGGAGTTATTGGATGATGACCCAAGTCAAACTTAACGGCAATTAGCATTACACGTGTCACAAGAAACAATCAGCAGATGTTAACGAACAATGGGGAAGATCAATAAACTCGGCAAATGGGTCCCACACGATTTGAATGAAGGTCAAATGGAAAATCGCAAAGTTACTTGTGAAATGCTGCTTCAACGCCACGAAAGGAAATAATTTGTGCATCGAATTGTGACGGGTGACGAAAACTATACTACTATTACTATTTATTGGCCTGTACGAACCCGGAAGTTCATGACCTCACCGACTCGACTCAGGCATTGTTCCCTGTCCTGTGCGCTGTCCTTCCACGTTCGACCGTCCGATCCGATCTCTTCAAGGTCAAACCGAACATTGTCCTCCCATCTCCGTCGCGGCCGTTCTCTTGGTCTCTTTCCCGTTGGCTTGCCGTCAAGAATTCTATGCACGGTCCTATCGTTACCCATTCGCGCCACGTGCCCGGCCCGTCTTAATCTTCGTGACTTGATTACTCTCACTATTGCAGGTTTGCGGTATAGCTCTTCCAAGTCGTGGTTGTGGAGTTTCCTCCATTGTCCTGCTTCCTCGTCATATTTGCCGCCAAGGATACCCATTAAAACTGTATTCTCGAATACGCGGAATTTGTTTTCTTCCCTTTATAAGAAAAGAAAATTTAATGTTCTGGCACAGATGGTCACTCGATAACTTCTTATTTCCGACTGACGGAAAATCGGACATTTCATGTGGTACAACCTAATAGTTGCCTTCGAGGGCGATACACTTGATATAGCGATTTTCCCATATTTCGACGCAATTTCTGTAGTACGACACGTCCAAGTCTTCGAAATAAGCCTCGGTTTCCGCGATGACTTCCTTATTCAATCTGAATCCCTTTCCCTGGAGCTACCGCTTGAGGTTTGGGAACAGATAGTCGCTGGAGGCCAAGTCTGGAGAATACGGTGGATGGCCAACCAACTCAAATTGTAATTGGCCCGATTTGGGCATCGCTTCCAACGACGTATGTGACGATGCATTATCGTGATAGTACAGAACTTTTTTCTTCGCCATATGCGGCTGTATTTTCTTGATTTCTTCGTTCAGTTTGTCCCATAGGTTTGGTTTGGGGAGGGCAGAACCCTCATTTGTTTGGCTTAACGCTGCATAATGCTCTCCCGTGACTATTCTAACCTTCTGCAGGTAATCGACGAAGATTATGCTATGCGCATCCCAAACGGAGGCCAACACCTTCTCGGTCGAGCGTTGGTCTTTTGGCCGCTTTGGTTGGTTTTCGTGGCTTTACAGTCACTCTGCAGGCTGCCTGTTGGACTTAGGCGTATAGGAATGGACCCATGTTTTTCTATCGTCCCAAAACGTCGAAAAAGTGCGCTCGATTACGCCAAATCGGCAGTTGAATCATCAACGAGCTGCTGTGTTTGGCGGCGGTCAACAAACGCGGTACCCATCGTACTGACAGCTTTTTCATCTCCAAAATATCGTGCAGAATCAATCCCGACCCTTCTTTTGAGATGCCCAAGGCCTCAGCTAACTCGCGTAACTTCACTTTACGATCACTGAAAATGATTCGATGCACTTGCTTTACGATTTCCGCTTTCATAGCCTCTTTCGATCTTCTAGGGCGTGTGGCGGTTCCGCCAAACCCCACTGTTTACTTACCCGAAGAACCCCCGTAACTACAACCCAACTTTCATAGTTTTCCGCTAATGCAATCGCATTAGCACCTGTAAATGCTTCATGCATCAAGTATCTATTGTACTTATCTAAAAGCTCCCGGAAGAGAATTCTTACCTCCATTCATTAATTCGAATTCAAACTTACCTACAAGAATTCTGTCCAAACTTCATAAATCCCAAGTCAAATTCGGCAACTTCGGTTGCCAGGTAAATCCCAATCTTACTATATGCATTTTCCCTAGACGAATTCCTGAAAACGAAACAATTTGGTCTACATATAATGTAACCATCATAACAGGGATAATAAACATCGCGTTGCCTATTCCCAGCCACATCATGTGTACAATAAATCCTTTTACATACACATTGGCTGGCGACCTTTACCCAAGGTACAAAAGCAAATATACGCATCTTGCGTCTTAAGGCATAAATTAAATCCTATGGCATATGCAAATGCAAATAGGAATTGTGTACTTACCCTTGGCAGCGATGCCATAAACACCAATTCCCTGTGAATAAGCTAAAACCATTTAGCACCATGTTCATGATGCATGGCCGCTATCACCACAGTCGCAATGCACATCACAGACAATGATCTACACGATCTCTTTGTCGCCCACCATATTTCTGGATCCGTTTCTCATGACCTAGCGGCATGAGCAAACAGAAACCCATTAGTAACCAATGTGATACGGCTTGTTTACTTAGACGAACTCACATCTCATTGATGCACATTATTCCCTTTCTTTGTTTTCAGATTCGTTCTCATGGCTTTGTCCCATGAAAGAACTAATGTTCACACATCCATGTGTACCACTACAATCTTCTCTATGAGATCCCGTTACCTATCCCCAAAGAGATACTTCACGTTTCTCCTTTGCCAGCGAATTCACTTCGCTGAGTCGTATTTCAACATTCAGCCACGCTGGTTGGCACTTCTCCCGCTCCCCGTACCGTCGGGGAGGCGTACATCCCCGGAGTCGCAGATTTCCAACCCCCGAGTCGTGAGAATCAATCGCGCAAATGTTAGCAATGTAATGTATAATCAACAACCCCAAGCTTTGGAACCGCGAGTGAAATACCCTTGAGCGAAGATAAATTAAGCTCTACTGGACGTTAAAAAGTATATTCAGTTAAAGTTGTACTGAGAGTTCTAAAGTCCCTTTAAACCATTTTAAATAAATCAAAAACACTAAGGAAATAAATTTAAATAAAAACCAATATTAATAAAACAATACAATACTTGTGTTGGTGTTTCCTTTGCTTTGCATAATCGGTTTGTGACGGAGTTTTGCTGTTTCTGTTGAGAACTATGCATCTTCGTGTTCGGTGGAACTTACTTGTTTGTGAGGGCGAAGTAGAACCATGCGCCCATGCCGGTGCCACGACTTTACCCCCCACTCTGCATTCCAGGCACTTGTTCTAAGATAATTATCTGGTCATACAGTAAACTTATTGTTATACTATTGGGTTTTTCGAAAGATTAGTGTAAGGTGTCTCTAACCCTTCTACATGTTTTTATGGAACGCCTTTATATCATACGTTATGGTAAGTTTAAGGGCCACCGCCCCTTTATTGGCTTAATGCAAGCTTATAGAAAGTATGTACTCACAAACGAACTTCTATAAAACTTTAAAACTTTAAGGATTTAAGGTACCCCCGGAGGTGTAAGTTGTGATGGAATTCGGGATCTTACCTTCCTGCAGACCTTGTACTCGTGCTAAAGAGATGATTTACAAAAACACCAGTCACGAATTATAAGCGATTTATGAAAAACGATTTGTCTAAATCACATTGACCCCTAAAAAGGTTTCCGTTCTTCCTTTGTGTTGCCATTAAGCAAATAACTTAATTACTTGAATTTATTAAAACCCCTGGGACTTCTCTTAAATCAGTTTTACGACTTAAATGCTTTTTCAACTCAATACTCCTTCGATTCTGCTTCCCAATTTTGACTGAGTCACCCTATGGTCTCGTGTTCAAGTGTCATGTTCTTTTAACTCGATTTTGTAATTAAGTACAAATTACAATGTTGTTAGAATTTGGAGAGCTGGAACTCAAGGATGACATTGTAGAACAACAGCAACATTCTCTACTCCTGTCTTAGACCCTTAATCAAATCACGGTCACCTGCAGTTTCTTCCGGTTCATGGTCATCAACGATGCCTGTATCACCGCAACAAAATGACTCATTCTATTAATTTAAGAGCCTTTATTTTCCGGGTTGCCAGGATGCAATTAAATCCGGAAGCATACGGTGACTCGAGTTTTATGAGCGCTCATTAAACTTACGAATAACGTTCAGCGTGTTTCTGTCGTAAAACGGCAGCCTGCGAGGAAATCATTCATTTTACGAGCGGCTGGACTCCATTCACTACCTTTTCGTTTTGTCTCATCTAAGAACACAATCAGAAGGTCGTAAATTTTTGCCAAGCATAACATTATGCCTACTGCTGGGTATAGGAAAAATTATCTACTCATTTTGTCTGTACATCTTTTACAATCTCTTTTTTTGTCTCTCACTTTTCCGCAGACAATAAAAGGACTAAATCTGGTTCAACACGTCCGATGTTCAGCCCAGGACCAACAAGGCCACCGTTTCGTATTCCTGAGTTCAAATGGTCTTACATCCACCAGCGCCTACTTTCCGATGTCTTATTCTCCTTGGAGACGGATATTCAAGTTTGGCGCAGCCATTCAACTAAGAGTGTCCTGGACTTTGTTAACTCCAGTGAAAATGCGATATTTGTCGTGAACACTGTTCACCTAATCTCGCAATTAGCGGATAATCTTATAATCGCTTGCGGGGGATTGCTACCCCTGCTTGCAAGTGCCACGTCACCCAATGTGAGTTCAACAACTCTCTCAATTGCTAATCCTTCTCTCGTATGTGTTCCATCAATCTGTTGTATATACACTTTTTTTTTTGGTTTGTTTATATTCATATCATATAGTCGGAGCTAGATGTCCTGGAACCAACACAAGGCATGCCTCTGGAGGTGGCTGTGTCCTTCCTACAGCGTCTAGTCAGCATGGCCGATGTTCTGATATTTGCCACATCATTGAACTTTGGAGAACTGGAGGCAGAAAAGAACATGTCGAGTGGTGGTATCCTTAGGCAGTGCTTACGGTTGGTGTGCACCTGTGCCGTACGTAACTGTCTTGAATGCAAGGAACGAACTAGATACAATGCCGGGGGTCTACCAAGGGATGTACCTGGCGCTGCACACCTACAAGCGCTCATACGAGGTGCACAGGCATCACCGAAGGTAAGTTATTCACCTAGAATTAATGACAGCCAGTTACCCCCTCAAGTAAATATTCATCCGAACATTGTATAGATCTTTGGGGATGAAGTTGTTCAAACTAACAACCTGTTGTTGTCAAATCGATCTATTGATTGTTACAGTACCTGGGATTATTTTGTCGCATTTGTTGTGTACCGTACTAAGGATGTTTTCTTTACAGAACATTGTTGAGTCGATAACAGGCCAATTATCACCGGTCAAGGACCCCGAGAAACTGTTGCAAGACATGGATGTTAATCGTCTAAGGGCTGTTATCTACCGTGATGTGGTAAGTACCGATTTTTCTAGGGTATGTGTGTTGTAATTGTAGTGGTATTGACGTTGAGAAGGAGATTGTTGAGTTGTGCCAATAAAATGATGAAGGTGAATGTTTCGTTTCATCGCACTTATGAGTGCCCTTTCAGAAAATTTGTATTACTGGCTAAAGAGGATTAGTATTTTGAAGTTTTTCGTTCTGTTTGAGGGGACAGGGGGGAATGCAGCAGGATCGGTATTTGTTGGGATTTACCCTTTTCGTTAGTTTGATATTTTTTGCTTTCACTCGGGATGTACGTTCTGGCATTATAAGAGTATTAATAATCTTCATCATCATCATCATCGGCACTACAACCGGCAACCGGTCTTGGCCTTATTTAGCAAGTCCTGAGGCTTGTTAAATTTTCCATAATGATTTGTTTTTTCCGGGCAAGTTCATTAGTCTTGCGCCAATTAATAATCTTAATGCGTGTTAATTAATGATTTTGAACTTTATCTAGAGTGGTGTTTGTTAAAAGCGTAAATATTCTAAGGAATAAGTTTCTATTTTTTTTTTTTTTTTTTTTTGATTTTGGTAGAAAGGTCGTCAAAAGATACCTCTGGCCCGATCCAAAGGCATGCCGGATTTTCACCGAATAAAACCCCCTTACGCAGCCACATATTGCCGTTGATCCCCGCTGAACTTTCTTTTAGATATTCCATCGCGGGGCGGGACGGAGTTTACCTGTTACTGCGCTTGAACTGCTGCATCATGTCACATAGAATATCATTTGCTACGGAACATGCCTGTTTGGAACTCTGCATGTATTTTGTTACTCCTACCGGAGTAACTCTCCGTCGTTTTTTTTTTTTTTTTTTTTTTTTTTTTTACACAAACGCGTCGCACAAAAGGAGATTTTGGAGTACCCTTAAGTGTCAGAGCACAGTGCGAGCGGAAGGAGAGGAAGTGGCTAAAGAAAGGAGATGTCGATGTACATTAGTCCTAAATGCCTGGCCATTATAACGACGAGGAAACATGATCAGGTAGAGTATTCCACATTCGTGTGGTTCGGCTTAGGAATGACTCTCTATGTTTGTTTGTGGGCTTGAAGTTTACTTTCGACGTGAATTGAAGCGCATTCTCAGATTTACGGGTATCGCGGGAAAATGTCTGAGGAGGCGGAACATATTCAGGAAGTTCTGTTGAGCAACGACCATGGGAATACCTATAGAGAATAGATGGGCATGATACGTTGCGCCTATGTTTTAACGACGAAATTGATCGACCTACGTCTGGGTCCCCAATAAGTTTCACTGCTCGTTTTTGCATCCTATCGAGCACGTGTAGTGCAGTTTTGGATGCGTTTGACCAAATATGGGAGATGAACTCCATTTTGGGACAAATATACGCCTTGTAAATAGTGGCCAGCTTGGATGGAGTGAAGTATCTATTGCATCTCTTAAGGAACCCCATGCATTTGGCCGCACTTTTCGCAGCTTCAAAAATGTGGTCGCTCCAATTAAGAGTCGAATTAGTTCGAGTGCCGAGGAATGATAGTTCCTTGGCTTCGAAAATGGAAATGCCATTCATCGACAGTATATTTACTTTGGGGTTGACCTTTGACGACAAGAGGCAGCACTGAGTTTCTAAGGCATTGAACTCTACTCGGTTAGATAATGCGCATTGATATATCTTGCTGAGGTCGGAATTCAGTGTATTAAGCATAACCTGCTGATTAATATTGACGTTCGAAGAGTTTGGTCGGGAATGTTCGTATGAATATGAGAAACTCAATGTGCTATCATCAGCAAAAGAGTGGATTGGGTTGTGGGTAATAGACAAGAGATCATTTATAAAGATGAGGAAGAGAGTGGGTGAGACTACCGAACCTCGGGGGACCTTATTATTATTATTATTATTTATTGGCGTGTAGGAACCCGGAAGTGGATGAGAGTGCAGAACCTTGGGAACACCTGCATTAATTTTATGGAAGGCAGATTTGACACCATCAAGCATCAGTGGGATTGAACGGCCAGAAAGATAGTCTCTTATCCATTGGATCAGGGAATTGTCCACTCCATATGAATGTAATTTTAATAAAAGGGCCGTGTGGAGGTTATATTTTTTGTTAATTTATCTTAACTCCGTCACGTTGGTCGCTAATGACAGCAATATAGCTTTCTTCCGAGGGGGGGGGGGGGGGGGGGGGGGGGGGGGGGGCTGACAATCCTCTCGGCCCGGTTAATGAGAGACGGGTTTTTTGAATTGTTTAGCGTTTAATACTTCATTTCATTTTTTTGCCTATAGTGGCTGCTTCCGGATTCCGACTGATCACGAATCGAAAATGTGCCGCCCTTTTGTATTCTGTGGCGACAGAGATTGGTTAAACATTTTATTTAATAATTCCAAGAAGCACAAAAGATTTTGTGTGCTTCAATTGGAATGGGATTCTATGAAGTGGATAGGAATTTGTTTGAACAAATTCCCGGAAGGAGAAATTATGAAATGCATTTAGAATTAGGCATTTCATAATGTTAATGGTTATAGGGAATTGAATCAATGCACGACAAATGGACTTTTGCTTAAATATGTCGTGCATATGATTCAATTGGGGCACATGATTGGGATTATGGTTGACGAATTTCGCGGAAGGCACAACTATGAAATGCATTTGAAGATACGCATTTCATTATGTTATCATTCCAGGGAATTGCTCAACGCACAGTATGAACTTAAGGTTCGTACCATGATGCATCATTTGGGGAAAAGGAATTAGGTTGAGGATTAATGAGAATTCGGTGAGAGTAGTGATTTAGGATCACTACAGCTGGATGCCAAACTCTGTCAAAGGCTTTCGAGGTATCCAATGCAACAACCTTGTTTTCTCCGAAGTAACGGATGGAATGGCTCCACTTTTCGGTAAGGTACGCCATCAAGTCTCCTGTGGACCTGTTGCTACGAAAGCCATATTGACGGTCATTGAGGAGGTCATTTGATTCCAGATATTTCGAAAGTTGACCGTTAATCAGTGATTCCATTACCTTCGAGAGATTAGAAGTTAGTGCTATGGGTCGATAAGAAAAAAGGGACGATTTGACGCCCTTTTTGGGGATTGGCTGAATCTTCGCTGAATTCCATCTATTTGTGAAACGGCCAGTAGAATGAGACAAATGGAAGTATTTCCGCCGTGGTTTAGCAAGTGAAGAGGAACATTTCTTCAAGAGAATTGGGGGAATCCCATCAGGACCAGCGAATTTGTTTGCGTTTAGCTCCTATAGTATAGGCTCGGAAGCGAATCTGGCTCATGTTGTGCTGCTTATGCTCAAGTTGAAGCGGAACTGATGTGGTATCAGGCAGCGTTGAGTTGGCTGCAAAATGTGCAGCAAGTAGATTCGCCTTCAATTGCACTGGTGACTGGTCTGTCATCCACTATTAGCGAAGGAATGTATGAGGAGACCGAGTTTTGGATGTTCTTCGCAAATGCCCACAAGTTTCTACTACCTGTGGGAGAGTGTTGTATTTTTGTCTCACTCTCTGGTCATGCAAGAACTTTGCGCGTTGAATATACGCATTGCAGTCATCTCCACCTCTCTTAAATCTTTTCCGATTTCCTCAGTATTGTTTGATTTATACAACCGGAAGCTAAATTCTTTAGGCTTAATGGCTTCTCTGCACCCGGAATCGAACCACATATTTCCCTTGGGTTTGATACTGTTTACTCTGTGTGGAATAAAAGTTCGTATGCCAAGCAGAATCGTGTCTGTCAATGTATCCGCTATAGAGTCAACATCGTTATTGAGGAAAAATAACGACAGATTTAACTTCCCAAACAAGTCGTTCAGACCTCCCCAGTTGGCTTTCTTATAGAATCATACTGGTCTTTTTGTGGTTTTCTCGTTAGCGGTGCTGTTGGTTAGAAGAAATTTAGCAGACACGGCACAGTGGTCTGGAGTGCCCAAGGGCGAAGAAACTTCAATTATGTATTTTTTTGGGTGGGAGGTGAAAAACAGGTCCAGTGTGTTGGCGGAATGACCATCTATATCTGGTACCCGTGTTGGCTCGCTGACGAGTTGAGTTAAATTGTTTGACTCAGCAACGAGCCTCAGATGTTGGGTGTCCGGAGTGGCGAAGCCACTGAGAGTTATGGACATTAAAATCACCCACAATAACGATTTCAGTGTGGGGATATAGGGTCAAGATCTTATCGATGGAATCAGATAGAGCATCAAATTCGTTAAAGGATGCGTTTCTATCCAAGTTTGGGCTTCTGTAAAGAAAGCAGTAATGCATGATATGCTTACGAACGTGAAGTTTTAGCCAGGAGAAATTAAATGCTGGATTGGAGCAGAGCCCATATTGTGGCAGATGCTGATAAGCAATACTACTTCGTATGTATGTAGCTAGACCACGATGTGGAAGGAACAAAGGCCCTAGGTTATGACTGAGTATAGTAAAATCGGAAATATCTGTATTGGTTATTACCTGGGTTTCGCTAAGTGCAAGGATAGTTGGTTTCTGGTTACCGACGTGGCCAGACACAGAGGAGAAATTGCATCTTAGGCCACGAATGTTACACAGATCGACGTGAAATCCCCGTTCTATTGAAATGGCCTGACACAGAAAACCAATACCGCCCCAGAAAAGGATGCAAGTTGGACCCGGGGATAGATAAGCGAAAGCAACCACTACAGGTGTTATACCCTTGTAGTAGGTGCCCCACTAGATCCGTGCCGAAATCCAGGTAACATCCCTTTCGTGACGAATATTACTCCACTCAAAACACCAAAAACTCTCCAAAGATTATAAATCAATCAAGGGTATCGATGCCTGAGGGACGCAACAGAGGTGCGAAAAAGAGGAAAAACAGACACAAGGAACGGAAAGGGTATGAGTTTTCTCGCACTGTATACTTCCACACAATTTTCACACTACGGCGCGAATCCCATAAATATTACTGCACTACACTTGGACGGTTTGTGGTGATCCGTTTGTTTACTTCGGATCCCACAGAAAACTTGAAGCGCGAACTGATAGTGCAATTAGGGTATCTTGTGTTTACTTAAGATACCTTAAACGGATTACACAATTGATCCGATGGTACGGATCACGAGGCAGAGGCGCACGTACTGACTTGTCCGCGGTTAGTTTATAATGTCATATATCTCTCCAAAATCGTTCGTGTGGTCTCGAATCTCACGCACGCAGTGGTACGTGTTCCGCATTTTTCTATTTTGCCTTCGCAATGCAAGCAGTATGGGTGATTCACAGGCTTATACTTGTGCAAGTATTGCCGAAAGCATCCATGTCCTGATATTAGGTGAGTCAAGTGGTAAATCAGCTCACAGAGTGCGCCATATTATATATCGGTATGTGAATATTGAATAACTTAAAGAAAACAACTGATTTCCATATATGAGGTATTTTAATATAAGCTAGTCCTTTACATTTTATTTGGACTAGCTTTTGAGTAAAACAACAATCTAGTGGCCATCTCTATTGACGAAAGCAAAATCTGCCTTTTTTGCTGCGTTTTCCATCATTTTTGCGAGCATTTTGGCGTATAGCGATGATTTCGACACGAATGTTTACCTTAAGTACGCCAATGGTCTGATGCTTGCTGGCATACACTTTGCTTTTCAAATAACCCCACAAAAATATGTCCGGAGATCTGGGTAGCCAGTCAATGCCCTCATTTTTTAATAACGCACGTCCAGGGAACGTTCGTTGCAGAAACTGCATCGTTTCTATTGTAGTGTAGCCTGGCGTACCGTATTTTTGAAACCAGTAGCCGCCCGGACCATTTTCACACATTTGCGGGCAGACATAATGGGCCAACATCCACCGATATCGATTCCCATCGACTGGTTCGCTTTCTCTGAAGAAAAATGACACAGTTATAGGTTTGGCGCAAATGTCGATCCAAACAGCTACTCTTTGGTCATGCAATGGTGTTTCGTCGAACTCATGTGTATTCTCCGTTCCCCAAATACGGTTATTTTGCTAGCTAACGGTGCGAGAGGGTGTCAAATGAGCCTCGCCGATCATCAACATTTGCTTCCAAAATTCGGGTTTAGTATAAACCATTCGAGCGACTGTTTGGTGGTATTCCAAGCGACGTGGACGGTCTGTCGGCAATATTCGTTGAGTCAATTTCACATTTAATGGAAACAAATGCAAGCCATCCTTCAAAATGTGCCACAAGGCGGTTCCATTGACGCCAAATGCTGATCGCGGTGACGGTACGATACGTGTGAGTTTTCGGCAACACTCTGCAACCAGTTCATTGGAACGTCTTGGGCGTTGAGGAGCGGCATGTCGACGATTTCCCATTGTCCCCTGCTCAACAAAATTCGACACCAAACGATGAATAATGTTGTTAAACGGTGCTTGTTGGCCACGATATTTTCTACGATATGCGCGTTGACTTATCACAACTGAACTACTCTTTTCAATGAACAGCGTCACAATTTCGGTGCGTTGTTTCGACATGGAGCCATTCATGATTCAAACTGTACTAAATTGACGTTTCAAAAACATGTCTACTCAATGCAATCGGTTGATAAATGTCAAAATTATTCAATGTTTACACACCGATATCAAAGATGGTGCACCTTGTACATATGCACGTTTCGGGAGCTCTTGTGCTAGTGTTGTGTATAGTACAAGCAGCCAGAGTGTATAGTGGTCATATCTCCACGTATCAGAAGTTTCCCACATGTATTATTTATCTCGAATGATTTGCGTCTCATTACTAATTTGTAGCGCGGAAGTGGTGTAACACAGGTAATGGAAATGTTATCCACTCGAAGCCTTCAGATATTTAATAGCCCATAACACCTATAACGGTTGCTTCGTGCATCCAATACATATGTCAGTGTCGCGTTAAGGGGCACTTGCAGATTTAATTCATCACACTATATGTACCGAGTATATATCAATAAATACGTCGGAGCTCCCTATCAGCTAGCCACCAATAATGCAACACATCCCAGTACAGAAATATTCATTTCGACAGAATTGCGGATCGGTTATGGGTATTCGGCTATATCATCATCAACATCACCATCATCGGCACTACAACCGGGATCCGGTCTTGGCCTTAGTTGGCAAGTCTCTGCACCGGTATCCAGTCAATATTCGAGACTTGTTAACACAGGTAATGGAAATGTTATCCACTCGAAGTTTTCAGATATTCAATAGCCCATAACACCTATAACGGTTGCTTCGTACATCCAATACATACGTCAGTGTCGCGTTAAGGGGCACTTGCAGATTTAATTCATCACACTATATGTACCGAGTATATATCAATAAATACGTTGGAGCTCCCTATCAGCTAGCCACCAATAACGCAACACATTCCAGCACAGAAATATTCATTTCGACAGAATTGCGGATCGGGTATGGGTGTTCGGCTATATCATCATCATCATCATCATCACCATCATCGGCACTACAACCGGGATCCGGTCTTGGCCTTAGTTGGCAAGTCTCTACACCGGTATCCAGTCAATATTCGAGACTTGTTAAATTGTCCGTAATAATTTGTTTTTCCGAGCAAGGTTATTAGCCTTGCGGCAACCTCTCTCAGGATATCGCTGCATGCATGGGTTTGCTACTTGGCGGGTGCCAAGATAGATATCCAGAAGTGTCACGTGGAGACTGCATGTCAACTTGGATTGAACAGGGGCAAGGATCGCCATGGCCTTCGCCGGGTTGAAAGCAATCAGAGACTTTGCGCTGTATGTAATTAATTTTGTTGAGGATTATTTATTTGGATTATAGATGTTGTTATATTATATATTATAATATATTCATACATCCCTCTCAGATGAGAGTAGAGATTTCAGATCGCAACATGAATGCCTACTTCGTGTGGAGTTGTATCTGATACCATTACAAGTACAACTTCATAACTGGGCGCACATCCCTAACAGTGGCTAGTAGAGCCCTCCGCATCCCTTAAATCTTCTTTCGATATGAATAATCCTTCTAAACGATTTTAATTATGAAATAAGATTTTTAACTTTTCTATTTACACAAAATATATTTATATAAAGGATGGGCCATACATTTTTGCACATTTAAAACATGAATAGAAATAAAACTATAAATGTTATATTGTTGATCATTTATTCAACGTAGTAAAGGTTTATTGAAATTTTTTTTTTTTTAATGACATCGTCGAGATGTGTCCCGTCTCGTCGTGGGCATTCCTACAATCGACTACGTAAACTTTGGAAATCTTGATGGTTTTGGGTCGTTCCTTACGGAAATATCTACTTCCTGGATGTTCTCTTCTTCTACGTGACCGCCCAGTTTGTTTAGTATTCGTGTGGATACCGTTTGCTCGAACTTCTTGACCCAAATTTGATTAAATTAACACTTGGATAGTCACTTACACGGCGTAATCCGTGTTCAATTCTTAATGGGCGTCGCACAGTAAAATTGTTTTACACAAAAAGCACACTGTTGTCCCGTGAAACGCTCCATCGTGAGTAAAATTGCATGAAGCGACGCACAATTCCCCGCCACTCGCGCGCCTCTCCACCAAACGGTTTTTAAGAAATCGTGTTGCCATTTGCCAAAATTTATGGCCCACCCGATTTTATATTTATGACATCTATTTGGTCTTTGAAAAGAATAAAATGTATATATCACATTTTAAATAAAGACATAGAATTCACCAATCACTTACCACTAATACCACTTATCACCTGTCAATTTTCAGGAGGAGACGAAACAAGCACAATTTCTCTCACTAGCCATCGTGTACTTCATCTCAGTGTTAATGGTCTCGAAATATCGAGATATTCTCGAACCTCCAGCAGAACCACAAATAACACGTCAGTCCCCAATCACACAAAGAGGCAATGCTCCGGGTAAGTGTCAAATTTACTATCACTATTTACGAACAAAATTTACATATATAGAGACAGTTGTGGTTGTTTAATTTTGAAATCAATTTACCGCCAATACACAAGCTCACACCCAATTACTAATTTTCAAGTTAAAAATAAATGATGACGACAAATTGGCAGGCCAGTTTCGAACTTAACACAAGTCGAAATCCTTTCAGTTATTTTATCCATAACGTGTTGTGAATGGGAATTATTATTTATATCATTTCCTTTTTTGTTTGTGTTTTAGTTTTAATTTGGTTTATCATGAGTTTAAGTACTCAAATTGGTTTTTCGTTAATTAAACCAAATACAACCTCCCGTATCGCTAATGAGAGTATTTTTCCCGTTTTTCTTTTGTTTATTTACACGCTGCTTTGTTCGGATCTATGAATTTTTGAAATAACATAAATTGTTAAATTTATATTAAAAAAATTCAAAAAAAAACATTAAAACCATAAAACAATCCGAATATTTATCATTATTTGTAAATATGTATATAAAAAATAAAAAAAAAACATGTTTGTAAATATTCGTTACCGGGATGAATGTACGACATTTTTTTCTCCACATCTTAACTCACATTTTATCGCTCACGGAATGCACTTGAATCCTTGCGTTATGTTTTTTTTCTTGTGTTTTGAAAATTCTCGTTCGTCTCATAAACGCACGACTTCATCATTTTGGTGCTAACAATTATTGTCAATAGAGCCAACGTCTAGACCACTATTCCCGCAATGGTCGCATCACGTGTATCCACAATTTTTGCCAGGTTCACACCAACAGCAATCTAACCAGCACCATCAACAGCAACAGTCCTATCCTGCTGCGTCCCTTAATAACAATAACAACAGCAACAGTAACAATGCACATCCCCTACAAATGCAACATCAATCACATTCCCATCAGCACTATTATCAGTCGCAGCAAGTTGGCTCTAGTTGTCAGCCTCCAATAGTTGGCCATCATAATCACCAGCATTATCATCCTGTGATGTATGGTGGTGGTATGATTGATCCGGTATCTCCGCCATGTATGCCACCCGGTGGGAGTGGATCGTCTGCACTATCCTCATCATCTCAACCGATATCATCATCGTCCTTGTCAAGTGTTGTCTCACAGCCTCAACATGCACACCATGCACATCATCATAGTCTTAAGTCGCATTCTCAGCAACAGCAATCTGGGCAGCATTTTATAATGAACGGCGCCTCAACGAAGATGACAGCGATCAATAATAGTGGTGTACATCATATGCATAACAATCATGGTGTAAACAGCTACGCCAATGATCTCACAAACACGAATAATTATTACCTGCGGGGTGGCGGGGGCGGAGGCGGTCTAGTTAACGGCGTGGCAAATGACAATCATCATCTGCATAATGGTGGCGGTCCAGTTCCGCCAACGCAGCCTCCTTCTAGCAGTATACTAAGTTCGTTGCGTAGTAGGAAAAACACCGGACATATATCCTATAAGACGACGAATGGAATTAACAATAACTATCGTTACCGCAACAATACAGGTAGACACTACATGCCAAACGGATAAGAAATGCTTGGGGGCATTTTGAACTTTTTAAAAACAAAAATCCCTTCATTATTATATTGTAGCATTTCTCTTCTTTTTACCATTTGTTTGTGAAGATTATGATGTTTGGGTGTTTCAAATTTGTGTGTGTAAAAAATAAATATTTTCGCTTCGTCGCATGATCACCGTAGATGGAAGTCGATCTCATTGCAAAGCACCATCACAATACACGCATCTACATTAAGTATCCTAAAGCCAATTTATAGACAGCAAAACACTTACTTTTTGAAAATGACAACATTTCTTCGATTACTGTTTAGTTATTTACTAATTTTTTATTTAGAATTATATTTATGTAAGTTATTTAGATTTCTGGTATTGTTAGTTTTGAATATTACAACAACATATAATCAGGCAGATCAGGCCCCATTGTTACGATTCCATCAAATAACGAATCTCACTTTTAATTCGCATTTCTGAAGTTAGTTTTTAACATGAACTTTTTTTTTTTTTTTTAACATACTGTATTTATTTGACCAATAATCAATGTTTACATTAAGTACTAAAGCTAACTTATAATTCTAGTGATACAACTGCTTACATGCATACATTACACATTTTTCAAACATAACTGAATGTGTGAATAACTATTCGAGTATTATAGGTTTTAATATTAAAAGTTTTCCTGGAAAAGGTCAGAAAACCAGGATTTTTATTTTTTTAATTTAATCTAATCTAATACTTAACTTAACTCTAACTTATTCTAGCTTAACCTAATTTATTTTATAATAAGTTAAATATGTAATGTGAATTGGGGAATATAGGGATTGATGGTTAAGGAAGTAGGTTGGGGTGGGATATGGTCAGTTAGTGGCCTCAGGTGCGGTAACACTTTCCAGTTGTTCGTTAAAACGCAGAATGTTGGAGAATGGTTGTATGTTACAGTATTTTAACTGATTGGGTGCCAGCTCGGTGTTATGGTACACTACCTCGTTAGAGTCATTAACCAATCTTCCAGAGGTAAAAAGACTTCTGGTGTGGAGACAATTCAGATAGTGAGCCCTGTTATCTAGAGGAGTTGGTAGTAGTGAAGTTATTATGGGGTTGGGATTATTTGGGAGGTTTTCAATAAATTTAATAGACAGCTCTAGGAAGCGTCTATCGAGACGGTCAATATTAGCGGCATTGTATAGCAAGCTGTTATTGTAATACTTGTAAGAGTTGGGTTGTCGGTTGAGGCCAGTGACCAGCCTGAAGCATTTCCTTTCGAAAGTGCGTAGCTTCTCCATTTGGGCTGGTGTTATATGATACCACAGTGGACACGCATATGTCAGTGTAGGTCTGATTATTTGTTTATAGATGAGCAGTTTGACTTTGTGAGAGAGACCGTTGGGTTTCCACATCACTCTTCTACAGAGATTCAGTTGTATTGTGGCTTTACGTAAAGTATTTTTAATGTGGGTGGAGAATGAAAGGTCATTGGAAAAGGTTATTCCCAGATATTTTAAAATTTTAGAAGGTTTTATCTGGGTGTTATTTAGTTTGAGTCTAATTTTGTTGTGGGTGCGCCTTGTGTTGTTTGTGCAGTGCTCATTTTTACCCTTAAAGACTATAAGTAGGGTTTTATCAGGATTTAGGCGAATTTTCCATTTATTGAAGTATGTTGATAGATTTGGGAGGAAGTTATTAATGCGGTTTCTTGTCTCTTTTACAAACTTGCTGCTGGAGTAGACTATGGTGTCATCGGCGTAATTCAACATTACGGTATTGGGTAATTGAGGCTGCGGTATGACGGAAGTATAAAGGAGGTATAATAGTGGTCCAAGAATTGAACCCTGCGGAACCCCTGCGGTTATATTATACAATTGGGAGATAGAAGAATTTATTTTGACCATGAACTTTCTACCAGAGAGGTAGGAAGTAAGAAGTTTGGTAGTATGGGTGTTTAATCCAAATATGTAGTGCAGCTTGTAAAGAAGTCCTGAGATCCAAACACAGTCGAATGCTTTAGATATGTCGAGAGAGATACAGACCGTCGGGCTTTGGTTTTGAAGATTAGTTGTGACATCGTGCGTTAGTTGGAGTGTTGTGAGCGAAAGCCAAACTGGGAATTTGGGATAATAGCGTTGTCATTAGCAAATGAAAGGAGATTTCGATATATCTTACATTCCAATATCTTGCTTAATGTGTTTAATAACGAAATCGGACGATAGTTGCTGGGGTTGTTGGAAGGACTGGACTTACTGATAGGGACTATAACCGTTGTTTTCCAGTTATCTGGGAAATGTGATCCGTTTATTATATGGTTGAGAAGAACGAGAATAGGGACTAGATTTGACGGGAGAAGTCTTTTGTAAAGAAGGTTTGGAATTCCATCTAAGCCTGTCGACTTCTTGTTATTGCGTGATGTTATAAATTCGGATAATTCGTCTGCTGTTAGGAAGGTCGCATTATCCAGAGGATGAGACGCTTTGTTTGTTTCGTTGAATTCCGCGATGAAAGGGGTGAAGGATGGGATCATTGTGCGTGAGATGTAGTCGTTTACAGTATCTTGAAAATTGGAGACTGAGAGGGAGTCGTTTTGTTGATGGATTTGATAAAAGTGATTAGCTAGACAGTTTGCTATGTCAATATCTGATTGGACTGGGTGATTGTTAGTAGGGTTGATAATATAATCGATTCGAGGTTTGTATTTTCGACCCGTTAGTCTGTTGATATTTTTGAATAAATCAGGATTGGGCTTAATATTTTTAAGTATGGACGTGTAAGCCTGGTCGGAAAATTGTTTTAGTTGTCCATTTATCAGGGTTGTCAAGAGTTGGATTTGATTTTTAATAAAAGGGGAGTAACTGCTATGTAGTTTTCGTCTAAGCTGTTTTTTTACGCGTAACAGTTTTGTAAGGATGTTGGGTAAAGGTTTTCCTAGATGATTATGAGGGATGGATGTAGGTGTGTGGCTGAAGAGGGCATTTTTTAGTATTTGCTCTATTCTTAAGGCTGCTTGATCAATTTCAGCAGGGAGTAGATTTGAAGTCTCTGGCAAAGTATAGTCTGTAAAACTGGCAGCAATGTCCCTATTGACTCTTTTCCAGTTTGTCCTGGAGAAATTCGGGATGGGATTGAATGAGTAACATGGTTCGAGGGCTGGGATTTGGACAGTGGTGTGGACGGACCCATGATCGGAAGGAATTTCGAAGAATACTGTAGGGAGGTTAGGTGAGTAGACGTCTACGGATTTTAGGAAAAAATCTATTGTTGATTTAGTAGTATTGGAGATACGTGTTGGCTGTAATGGACAGTCCGCACAGATATATGGATGGAGTTGAAGGAGTGCTAGAAGTTGGCAACCGTATTTATTGCACTTCGTGTCGTTAAATGAAGTATGCCGAGCATTCCAATCTCCTCCTATTATGAAAGGTGCAGGTAGAGACTGTTGGATTATCTCAGTGATGTCGGAACTAGGGAAGTTTGGTTCCCGAGAAGGGTGAATGTATACGGACGACAATACAAGCGCTTTGTTGCTTTTGCAAAAGATTTTAATTGCCGTGTACTCAATATTATTTATATTGGTGAACCTAATTTCGGAAAATTGAAATTTCTTGTGTATTAGAATTCCAGTACCTCCACGAGGTCCACTGGTTCGTGGATTAGAAACAAGTGTATAATTCGGGATAGATACTCGGGAGTTTGGTTTAAGCCAAGTTTCTGAGAGGAGGAGGATATCTGGAGAAAACTTTTCAACGAACAATCGGAGGTGTTGTCTGCGAATATTGGAATATATGGACTCTGCGTTGAGGGAAATTATGGTTAAATTAGCCATTAAGGGAGAGGATATGTGAAGTTATAAGAGATAAAATCTGACCTTTTTTTCTATTTCCGAGCTGTGCTTCAACGTGGGCAGCATCTTCTGTAAGCTACTTATGTATCCTGTGATGTCCAGATTCAGATCGTTACTGTTGGATTGGTGATTTCTTGTCATGTTAAGGGAATCCTTGACAACCTTAGCGTATGACATTCCTGGACTTGTAGGATTTATTGATTGATGTGATGTTGTTTTGGTTGGTGAAGGTTTGCTCATTGCCATGGGTGTTGTTCGCCTTTCTAGAATCCTCAGCTTATGAGGACATTGCGAGAAGTTGGCAGGGTGGGGTCCTCCACAGTTACAGCATGTCACTGTGATTTTCTTCGTTGTAATGGATCCATCAGGGTTTGTTGTTTGGATTGTTCCTGGTTCCATCCCAGGCGGGCTGACCTTACATTCTCCAGGTTGATGTTGCTCTGCACACTTTACGCATCGTACGCTTAGTGTGTGTCCTGAACCTTGGCATCTTTTGCAATGAAGGACGTTTTGTTTATGTGGTTCCTCAATCGCAATTTTATGCGTGAACAGATATTTTATTTGTTTGAGCCTGGTGACATCAGTTGGAGGAATTTGTATGATACGTAAATGCAGATTCTTGTTAGTCCGCATATATGGTGTTTGGAAGTAGTCCAACCTGTTTATTTTCAGTTCCGGACAGATCCTGACTATTTCTGCTGCAAGTTCCTCATTAGTCCATGCTGGATCGATATGCCTTAAGATGAAAGTTGCTGGTTTCAACTGTCCATGTTGAAAAGTGAAAAATTCAAGCTTATGGTGCGCAAGTTTTTCTACCGCCTTGTTGTGATCCGTTAAAGTTGTTGTTGTGATGGAAGTCGAAGCTCCTCTTGTGTTTGTGGTGAAATTGCGGTGGCCTAAGGTACTTTCAAGCATTCTAATTAGTTCTTTGATGCCTTTTATATTTTTAATATAGATGGGTGGTGGTCTTGTATTTTTGTCGTACGTGTTGGGCATTTGATTCCCGACTGTCTTCTTTTGTTGGGGCGATGGTGTTTCGGGGGACAACAATTGTTGGTTTGGAGATGATGGGGCTAGTCCGGGGTGTTGAGCAGGCGTTTCTTCCATGCAGACGTCATCTCTGATTTTATTGGTTGTTTTTAGGGAGCGAATTTCCTCGTGGAGTTGTTTCATCTGGAGTCGAAGTGTATTGATATAATCCAGGGCTTCCAGATACTTTTTTTGATAGTCCATAGCTTGTGTCTCCATGGTTGTTGGTTTCTTTGTTGCGCTCTGTAAATCGTCGGTGGCTCTTCTTTTACGCTCTATCGTGAATTGTTGGTCATCACTGGGGCCGTCGCCCAGCATGCGTTACAGTTAGTTTTCACTGTTTTCACTGTTTTATTACTAAAAGTATTACTAAAAGTATTTTTACACGTGCACTTCACCCTGATAGGAATGATTAACATGAACAGATGTGTCCACTGATTGACAGGGATCGCGGAAAAAATTTGGAGATGTGGAATGTATTGAAGTTCAGTTGACGAACGACCGTAATAGAGCCCATAGAGAACAGTTAGTCTATATTCTAGCAGCCGACCTGACTGGAGTGAACTGATCCATCTTCAGCATGGTCAGAAACAAGCACGTATTAGGTTGCTTTCTGTTGTGGATCCTGAATGAGCAAACACACTTCAGCATAGACGGTATATACATTTTACTATTATTTATTGGCCTGTAGGAACCCGGAAGTTCATGACCTCACCGACTAGACTCCGCCATCGTTCCCTGTCCTGTGCACTCTCCTCCCACACTTGACCATCTGATCCGATCTCTTCAAGGTCCAACCTAACATTGTCCTCGCATCTCCGTCGCGGCCGCCCTGTCGGTCTCTTTTTCGTGGGCTTACCGTCAAGAATTCTATGCACGGTCCTATCGTTGCCCATTCGGTCCTATCGTTGCCCATCTTAATCTTCGCGACTTGATTACTCTCACTATTGTAGGTTTGCGGTATAGCTCTTCCAGTTCGTGGTTGTGGAGTTTCCTCCATTCTCCTGCCTCTTCGTAATATTTGCCGCCAAAGATACCCCTTAGAACTTTATTCTCGAATACGCGGAATTCGTTTTCTTCCCGTTTTGTGAGAGGCCATGTTTCGCATCCGTATCGAACAATCAGCATGATTATAGTTCTATAGACACGGAACTTCATGTTACGTGATACCAGTTTAGTGACTGCGTGCCAACTAGCGTTCGCGGAATACAGTGTTTTGTTAATTTCCTTCGACATTTCGTTACTGTCCATCATTATTGTTTCCACATATTTAAATTCTTTAACTTTTTTTATATGTGGTCCCTGAGGTCCACCTGTTCTCGCCGTAATCATGTATTTTGTTTTGTCTTCATTTATTTGTAGGCCCACCTCTTCTGTCGCTTCCATGATGATTTCACAGTTTTTACTTACAATTTCTAAATTATCGCCCAGAACGGCGATGCTATCCGCATATGCGAGCATTTGTGTGACCCCGTTCAGAGATGATCCGGCCCTGTTGTTGTACCTTTCTGATGATATACTCGAGCAAAAGGTTAAAACACATGGTGAGAGGCCAAATGGTTCAAATGGGTCTGAGAGGTAGTTTTCTATTCTAACTCGCCCTTTCTTTTCGTTCATGCAGATTTGAATGAGGGCGGCATATTTTTTCGAGATTCCCAACTCAACTGCTGAGTCGTTTTCACTGCTTTTACTGACAGTTTCTAGATTATCCCATGTGACTGAGTCGTTTTCACTGCTTTTACTGACAGTTTCTAGATTATCCCCCAGAACGGTGATGTCATCCGCATATGCGAGCACTTGTGTGACCCCATTCAGGGATTATCCGGCCATGTTGTCATCGTGTACCTTTCTGATGACATACTCGAGCACAAGGTTAAAAAGACACGGTGGGAGCCTATCCCCCTGTTTTAGTCCGTCCCGGATTTCAAATTATTCTGAGAGGTAGTTTTCTGTTCTAACTCGCCCTTTGTTTTCGTTCATGCAAATTTGAATGAGAACGGTATATTTTTTCGGGATTCCCAGCTCAACTACAATATGGTAGAGTCTTTGCCTCGTGACTGAGTCGTAGGCTTTTTTGAAGTCAACGAACAGTTGGTGAACCGTCTCTCCGTATTCCCACTTCTTTTTCAGTAGTTGCCTTATTGTGAACATTTGGTGAACGGTTCCTACGGAATCCGCATTGGTAGTCTCCCAGTATTTGTTCTGTGTACGGCGTGTTCTCGCCAGTATGACATCTGTTAGTATTTTATATGTGGTTGGGAGCAATGATATTCCTCTGTAGTTTGCGCAGTCAGATTTGTCGCCTTTTTTGAAAATGGGGACGACTATTGAGGTTTTCCATTCTTCCGGAGTGACTTCGTTATCCCATATTGTTTTGATGAGTTGGTGGATCTTTCGAGCGATTGCCTCCCCTCCATGCTTCACAAGCTCTGCAGGTATGCAGGTCGACTCCGGGAGGCTCGTTGTTTTTCAATCGATTTATTGCGTCTACTACTTCTTTGAAGGAGTGCTCTGGGATCTGAGGCTCGGCTGTATGTACGCCTGGTGCGTTTATTTGTGGTTGATGGGTGCGCACATTGAGCAGGTTTTCCAAGTACTGCTTCCATATTGTCACTGTTGAGTTGCTATATTTTGAATTAAAATGTTTAGCTTACCTCCTTTAATTGCTGAGTCATCTCCTTTTGTGGGGATCTACGGGAGGGGGCGGGGGGGGGGGGTGCCCTCGTAATTTCCCTCGGTCGGGCGTGGGGCTCGGCCTTCGTAAGCTCCTTGGCAGGGAATGGCAGAGTCTCCTGTTGTCCACCCCAATGGGCACTCCTCGGGTTATAGTATATTATTCTCCCCTGGTCACCGGGTGCCGCTTTCTCTGTCGTTGGGATTTCCCGTACTGGGGTCCGCAATAAAGTGTCAAGATCTCTTTGCAATAGGGTTCCTGTGAAAATAAAACGTCGTTCTATGGCTTTGGACTTATATTGTGTCTTTATTTCGGTTAAGCTTATGTTTATCTACGGGTGTGGCTTCGGCCATCTGGAATATACTGATCTTATGATGTTCTACGACCAGCAGTTCTGTCTCTGGGACCTTGACTGATGTCGAAATTGAAATGCGCCGTCCTTTTATACTTCTTTTTCGTTGAGATTTGTCAAAATTCCAAAAAGCGTACACAAGGTTTTGTGTGCTTCAATTGGAATTGGGTTCTGGGAAGTGACTAGGGGTTTAGTTGAATAAGTTCCTGGAAAGGAAATCATGAAATTCATTTTGAGTTAAGCATTTCATCATATCAGGATTATTGGGAATTGAATCAATGTGCGACAAATTAACTTTCGGTTTAACTTATCGCTCATATGATTCAATATGGAATTTGGATTTGGATTATAGGAAGTATTGGGGATTTGGGTGGGATTATTGGTAATATTGGGGATTTGAATGAGAGTAGCGATTTAGGATTGCTAAATCACGATATAGTTTGTTTCTGTGACCAGACAGCCGTTTGCGTCTCGAATTATTTTGGCTCTCCCTTGGTAACCATTTCTAATTGAATTTATGGCGGCATACATACCTCTGATGTTCTTTGTTCTGGCATTTTCTAGGATTTTTTGATCCGAGTCTTCTCCCATTCGCGTTTTTTTGCGTTTGAAGAGTCTCATTGTTTCTTTCCGAATTGTCGCGTATCTTTCTGCGTTGACTTCATCATATCTTTGTAAGTGGAGCACTCTGAGGCGTTTACGTTCTTCGATCTTCGCCTTGCACTCATCGTCAAACCAAGGTTTGGATATAATTGTTTTCTTAAAACCTAATACCTACGGTCTGCTTACTGCTCTGATTCGACCTGGTGTCAGAGAGGCGCCGTTATAATACAGCCGGTATACCCTTGGCTGGAAACCACCAAATTGGCACGGTGACGGGTAACACCCTGGATTTGTGTCTTACTCCTCGCTAGCCTGTCTGACATGGGAAGCGTATGCTTCCGTTGGCATAGCCTGAGTGATTCATTGTAGTTTAAGCCCCCGTAACACATCAAGGGTTCTACCAAGTCGGGCACGATATATATATATATATATATATATATATATATATATATATATATATATATATATATATATATATATATATATATTGGCGCAAGGCTATTAACCTTGCCCGGAAAAACAAATGATTATGGACAATTTAACAAGCCTCGGATAAAGACCGGATACGATGGAGAGACTTGCTAAATAAAGCCACGACCGGATCCCGGTTGTAGTGCCGATGATGATATATATATATATATATATATATATATATATATATATATATTAATATATATATATATATACATATATATATAAATATATATATATATATATAAATATATATATATATGTATATATATATATATATATATATATATATATATTTCTATTGTATATATATACATTTTTATTATTATTATTATTATTATTATCCATTTCTCTCAGGAGAGGCAAACCTATAGCGCCTATACCGGTGGTATCCATATCACAACCTCGTTGGACTTATATATCCACAGTGGTATCCATATTCCAAGCTCGTATAACTTGTTTAGGTACAATGGCACCCATATCCCAACCTCGTTGAACAAGGCACAGTGGTATCCATGTCTCAACCTTGTTGAACTGATATAGGCACAGTGGCATCCATATCCTAACCTTGTTGAAATTACATAGGCACAGTGTTATCCGTGAGTCAACCTCTTTAGAGTTATATGAGCAAGGTGCTATCCAACTCTTTAAACCTATATAGGTACATTAGTATGCATATCCCAACCTCGTTGGACGTATATAGTCACAATATTTTTTTTGTTTTGTTTATTATTATACTTTTCTCAGGAGAGGCGACTCGACGCCCCGGTATGCCATCAAATCACCCCGAGATGCCACCAAATTGAACAGTTGCTACTTGTAAAGCTCCGGAAACACTCGCGCGAGGATGAAATACCACAGGTTTCCGGCTCTGTAATGGAACGAGTTATGATGCAGAGATGTTCACTCCGGTCCATCGGATTGTCTCGTGAAGCGCATATAAACCGAATTACGTGGACCAATTTCACAAATCTCCGAAGATAATATCTGTAAAACAGACAGAAGTCACCTACGCGTCTTCGATGTGATAGCGTCTGTAGTCCCGTCGCCAGGGCCGTGTCCCCGATCAGGTCTGTGTATGCTTTCAAGTAGATCGAGCGCATGTGTAAGAGCATAGCTCCAAACATGAGAGCAATATTCGAACGCGGGGATAATTTGGGATTTATACAGGAGAAAAAGTTGGGCCGGAGTAAAATATTTCTGGGCTCTGAAAAGATAACTCAGATTTCCCGAGGCGGGCATGGCGATGTTCGACACGTGTTTATGCGACGTTACATTCACACAACCGTGACGCCGAGCAATTTCAAGTTTTCCCTAGATTCGAGTGCCTAGCCATTCATCATCAGCTGTGGAATTGATGATCCACATTTCTTTCTGAATGTTGTGTATTGTGTCTTCGCTGCATTGAAGTCGACGAGATTGGCCTTTCCCCATTCCAGAGCCTTATCCAGATTCCGACTCAGAGTGTCGATCTGGCTACATGTCAGCTGATACGAGGTTGATGCACTAATCGACCGGTCACTCGAAAAAGAGGAAACAAGTGTACTATCACCCACCAAACTGAACACTTTGTTATGGGTTAGCTTCAACAAATCATTCATGTGAAGCAAAAACAAGGTGGGGGCCAAAATAGAACTTTGAGGCATCTCGGAATTAAAAGGATACAGATCCGAAGACTCGCCGCCTACAACGACCCGGATCGATCGATTTTCGAGGAAGCTCTTCATCCGGTGGGAAAACTGCTGGGAGAGTCCGTAAGAACGAAGCCTGCACAGCAATACCCCGTGCCAGACGCAGTCAAAAGCTTGGAGATATCCAATGCTTCGTTCTTCGATAAGATAAGCGGAAGAGTCTGCCAAGAATCGGCAACACCTCAGGAGCACAGTTCTTAAGGACTATTGCTGGTATTCCGTTCGGGCCGGTTGCCTTCTTACAGTCCAGATCACGTAGAATGCGTTCAATAGTACGCGGGCGGAATCTCTCATCCAGCATCGAAGACCGTACCGACGCGATCACAGGTGGCTCCAAAAGACCCCCATCGAGGTTTGAATTCGCGGAAAATAAATTCGTGAACACATTAGCTTTATCTTTGGAATTTGTGACGAGTATCCCGTTGCCCGTCACCAACGGGGGAAAAGGGCAGGAGGCGAAGTTACTGCTCACAGCATTTGGCATTGATCAGAATCGACGCGAACTAGTTGGCCACTCAAAGAATTTATTGGTCATAATGGCGTTGTAGTCCTTCTTCGCAGTATCAATCGCCTAGTTGCACGCGTTTCTGATTCTAACAAAATTCGTTCTGTTGACCTTAGTGGGTTAGAGTGCCATTGCTTAAAAGCTCTATTTTGCCGCTGTAATCTGCTCGCGCAAGGTTATTAACCTTGCCCGGAAAAACAAATTATTATGGAAAATTTAATAAGCCTGAGAATTGTTAAATAAGGCCAAGGCCGGATCCCGGTTGTAGTGCCGATGATGATGATTCTGCTAGCATTTTTATCAAACCAAGGCTTGTCAGATGAATTTCTTTTGATGAAATGCGGAATGTAGTTCTCCATCCCGAGCAGAATAATCTCTGTGACCGACTCCGCATATGTGTTAACATCGGAGTCTCCAATATACGGCCACGGAAAGGATGCGAAGATATCTCGCTAATCGTCCCAGTTAGCGGCCGCATGCCTCCATACATGACGAAGCTGCTTAGGTGGGTTATTCGCTTGAAATGCAAGTAGTTGCGCGACAGACACTAAGCAATGATCTGAGTTTCCCAATGACGCAGCAACTTCCACAGTATAAATGGCCGGCTCGGATGTTAAAAACAGATCCAGGGTTTATTATCCAACAATCATCACGGGTATCCGGCACACGCGTAGGTTCCTCCACGAGTGAAGTCAAGTTGCAGCTAACAGCGAACGTCTCCACTAGCCTCCGAGTCTCGTCGGGTCTGTTAAAATGTACCAACCAGCCGGAGTTGTGTACATTAAAATCGCCAAGGACGACAATTTCAGAAGCCGGGTGGTTGATCGGTATCCAATCGACCGTACGTTTAAGAGGTTCGAAAAATGTCAACCTTGGATGATCTTCAACCGCATTATGTCCAAGTTAGTGGGTTCCAACGCCTCCATCCTCTGGCAAGTCAGATCACCGCGTGAAGACGCAAACCATACCTTTTAAACGTAATCTCGAATACAAAATCGTATCTATAGGAACGAAGATATGTCGAATCGGTTGACGAATCGACCAGGGTCTCAGTTGGTGTAAGGATATCAGGTTTCGCTGTTTGCAAATATTGGTGGACAGCGTTTACATTCATAGTGGTGAAACCGATGCCCCTGATGTTACAAAGTGCCGTTATCAGTCGAACGTCGACAGAGCGTCGGGAATAAGCCCGATTTTACTATGACGAATATCTTAAAGTTCGGTTATTTATTAGAATATTTGCACGATGTTCCTCTTGGCATAGTTCTCCTCCGGAGATCCGAATGGGAATCTAGTTTACCTCCGGAATTCTATTTCTCACAAGGTACTTTTAAGCCTTATTAGCGTCTCAGTCCGGCCCATCAGCCATACAGCCGAAACAGAGTCGAAGATTTCTCCCGACGATAAAGCGGAATGTACAGCGTAGGACCGACTACCCGTAAACCAACCTTTTCTCGAACCAGTCCATCAGTCAAACTCCGAAAGATGGCCAGGGATTTCCCCCGACCATTTGACGGAGCCTATAGCTTAATGGGGCGGTATTTCACCGGGCGACAGGGCGTTGGGACCCCACCTACCATTCGGCCTTTAGTCCCCTCTTACGACAAGCCGGCCTATCTGTGAGTATATTTTAACGCCCTATTCACTATATATATATATATATATATATATATATATATATATATATATATATATATATATATATATATATATATATATATATCGAATTGGAAGAGCTATACCGCAAACCTAAAATAGTGAGAGTAATCAAATCGCGAAGATTAAGATGGGCCGGACACGTGGCGCGGACGGGCAACGATAGAACCGTGCGTAGAATTCTTGACGGTAAACCAACGGGAAAGAGACCGGTAGGACGACCGCGACGGAGATGGGAGGACAGTGTTAGGTTTGACCTTGAGGAGATCGGATCAGATGGTCGGGCGTGGAAGGAGGGTGCACAGGACAAGGAACGATGGCGGAGTCGAGTCGGTGAGGTCATGAATTTCCGGGTTCCTACAGGCCAATAAATAATTTAAAAAACATATATATATATGTGTATATATATGGGTGTATATATACGGGTGCTGTTCTTCGGAGATGCTTGGCATTGTTCCACGCAATTCGGTTTATATGCGCTCCACAAGACAATCCGACGGATCGCACCCGTTTGTGGTTCATCTCCCAACGTTGCGAACATCCCTGTATCAGAACTCGTTCCGTTACAGGGCGGGGAAGCTGTGGAACTGTTTTTTGTTTTTGTTTTATATCCACATTTATTCAACAATTCAATTACATATTTCACTTAAGACTAAATGTTAATATCTATTTTAGAAATAACATTCTTACATTAACTTACTGGCTCTTCGCAAGCACTCTAAATTACACATTATCATATTTCATATGCCTTTCGGCGTACAATGCTGTGGAACTGTCTTCCCACGCGAGTGTTCCCGGAGCGTCACAACCTGCAACTGTTCAAAAAGAACTGCAACAGTTATTTGATGGCATCTCGGGGCGCCCACTCGACGCTATAGGTTCGCCTCTCCCGAGAGAAGTCTAATAAAAAAAAAAATATATATATATATATGTATAAATATGTATAAATTGTATATATATATATATATATATTTTTTTTTTTATTTTTTTTTTATTTTTTATTTTTTTTTTATTAGACTTCTCTCGGGAGAGGCGAACCTATAGCGTCGAGTGGGCGCCCCGAGATACCATCAAATAACTGTTGCAGTTCTTTTTGAACAGTTGCAGGTTGTAACGCTCCGGGAACACTCGCGTGGGAAGGGAGTTCCACAGATTCCCCGGTCTGTAACGGAACGAGTTCTGATACAGGGATGTTCGCGCTGTCGGGAGATGAACCACAAACGGGTGCGATCCGTCGGATTGTCTTGTGGAGCGCATATATACCGAATTGCGTGGAACAATGCCAAGAATCTCCGAAGAACAGCACCCGTGATAATATCTGTAGAACAGACAGAGGTCGGCCACGTGCCTTCGATGTGATAGCGACTGTAGTCCCGACGTCAGCGCCGAGTCCCCGATCAGGCGGATCGCTCGTCCTTGTACGCTCTCAAGTAGGTCGAGGCTATGTTTAGGAGCCGAGCTCCAAACATGAGAGCAATATTCGAGCGCGGGTCTAATTTGAGATTTATATAGGAGAAGAAGTTGGGCCGGAGTAAAATATTTCTTGGCTCTAAATGGATAACTCAGTTTTCCTGAGGCTGATCTGGCGATACCCGACAGTATATATATATATATATATATATATATATATATATATATATATATATATATATATATATATATATATATATACTACATGGGCTGAAATGTCCCGAGATTTTTAATGAAAACAAGGGTTTTTTGGGCAAGGTTATATTTATTCGTCAACATAGTCGCCTTCGGGGGCGATACATTTGGTATTCCGGTTTTCCAACATTTCGATGTCCTTTCTGTGGTACGAAACGTCGAAACCTCCAAATATGCCTCGGTTTCCGCGATCACTTCCTCATTCGATCTGAATCTGTTTCCCTGGAGCCACCGCTTGGGATTCCGGAAAAGTTAATAGTCCGTGGGAGCCAAGTTTGGAGAATACGCTGGGTAAGCAACCAATTCAAATCGTAGTTGCCCCAATTTGGCCATGGCTTTTACGGACGGTTCAGTGTCGTGGTGCTAGAGAACTTTTTTCTTCGCCATATGAGCCCTTTTTTTATTTCATCGGTTAGTTTATCCAATAACGCTGTATAAGACTCTCCTGTAACTATTCTTCCCTTCTGTAGGTAATCGATGAAGATTATGCCATGCGCATCCAAGAAAACGGAGGCCATAACCTTCCCGGCCGAGCTTTGGTCTTTTAGCCGCTTTTATCGGCTTTCGTGGCTTTCCAACCACTCTGCATACTGCCTTTTGAATGCAGGCGTATGATAATGGACCCACTCCAAAGATCGTGCAAAATTTATCCCGCCCGTTCTTTTGAGATGTCCACGGCCTCAGCTAACTCGCGCAACTTCACTTTACAATCACTCAAAATGATTCGATGCACTTGCTTTACGATTTCTGCATTCGTTGCCCCTTTTAGCCTTACAGAGCTAGATGCGTCCTCGGTACTTGTA